>CM042688.1:426466327-427142648 GCA_023614405.1 Avena insularis
CCCAGTGTCATTGCATGTCTATTCTTTTCATGAACCACAGCTAGAGTCATTGCATGTCTATTGTTTTCATGAACCACACCCAGTGTCATTGAACGTCTGTTCTTTTCATGAACCGCACCTAGTGTCATTGCATGTGTGTTCGTATAAACAAACCACATAAGTCATTGCATTTCTGTTCTTTTCATGAACCACACCCGGTGTCATTGTATATGTGTTCCTCTAGACAGACCACATAAGGATCCACCGGTGTCACTGCATGTCTGTTCTTTCATGAACCACATAAGGATCCACCAGTTTCATGGGATGTGTGTTCTTCTCATGAACCACACATGGACCCACTGGTGTCATTGCATGTCTGTTCCTCTAAACAAACCAAATAAGGATCCACCAGTGTCATTGCCTGTCTGTTATTTTCATGAACCACACCTAGTGTCATTGCATGTGTGTTCTTTTCATGAACCACAGCTAGAGTCATTCCATGTCTGTTCTTTTCATGAACCACACCCAGTGTCATTGCATGTATATTCTTTTCATGAACCACACCCGGTGTCATTGCATGTCTATTCTTTTCATGAACCACAGCTAGAGTCATTGCATGTCTGTTACTTCCGTAAACCACACATGGATCCACCGGTGTCATTGCATGTCTTTTCTTTTCATGAACCACACGCAGTGTCATTGCATGTCAGTTCTTTTCATGAACCACACCCAGTATCATTGCATGTAAGTTCTTTTCATGAACCACATAAGGATCCACCAGTGTCATTGCATGTCTGTTCTTCTCACAAACCACACATGGATCCACCAGTGTCATTGCATGTGTGTTCTTTTCATGAACCACACCCAGTGTCATTGCATGTTCGTTCCTCTAGACAAACCACATAAGGATCCACCGGTGTCACTTCATGTCTGTTCTTTTCATGAACCACAACTAGAGTCCACCAGTGTCATTGGATGTGTGTTCTTCTCATGAACCACACCCAGTGTCACTTCATGTGAGTTCTTTTCATGAACAACATAAGGATCCACATGAACCACACATGGCTCCACCGGTGTCATTGCATGTTTGTTCCTCTAAACAAACCACATAAGGATCGACCAGTGTCATTGCATGTCTGTTCTTTTCATGAACCACACCCAGTGTCATTGCTTGTCTGTTCTTTTCATGAACCACAGCTAGAGTCATTGCATGTCTATTCCTTTCATGAACCACACCCAGTGTCATTGGATGTCTGTTCTTTTCACGAAACACACCCAGTGTCACTGCATGTCAGTTCTTTTCATGAACCACATAAGGATCCACCAGTGTCATTGGATGTGTGTTCTTCTGATGAACCACACATGGATCCACCGGTGTAATTGCATGTCTATTCCTCTAAACAAACCACATAAGGATCCACCCGTGTCATTGCATGTCTGTTCTTTTCATGAACCACACCCAGTGTCATTGCATGTGTGTTCTTCTAAACAAACCACATAAGGATCCACCAGTGTCATTGCATGTCTATTCTTTTCATGAACCACACCCGGTGTCATTGCATGTCTATTCTTTTCATGAACCACGACTAGAGTCATTTCATATTTGTTACTTCCATAAACCGCACATGGATCCACCGGTGTCATTGCATGTCTGTTCTTTTCATGAACCACACCCAGTCTCATTGCATGTCTGTTCTTTTCATGAACCACACCAAGTGTCATTGCATGTCAGTTCTTTTCATGAACCACATAAGGATCCAACAGTGTCATTGCATGTCTGTTCTTCTCAAAAACCACATAAGGATCCACCAGTGTCATTGCATCTGTGTTCTTTCCATGAACCACACCCAGTGTCATTGCATGTTCGTTCCTCTAGACAAAACACATAAGGATCCACCGGTGTCACTTCATGTTTGTTTTTTTCATGAACCACAGCTAGAGTCCACCAGTGTCATTGGATGTGTGTTCTTCTCATGAACCACACCCAGTGTCACTTCATGTGAGTTCTTTTCATGAACCACATAAGGATCCACCATTGTCATTGGATGTGTGTTGTTCTCATGAACCACACATGGCTCCACCGGTGTCATTGCATGTTTGTTCCTCTAAACAAACCACATAAGGATCCACCAGTGTCATTGCATGTCTGTTATTTTCATGAACCACACCCAGTGTCATTGCTTGTCTGTTCTTTTCATGAACCATAGCTAGAGTCATTGCATGTCTATTCCTTTCATGAACCACACCCAGTGTCATTGCATGTCTGTTCTTTTCATGAACCACACCCAGTGTCATTGCATGTCTGTTCTTTTCATGAACCACACCCAGTGTCACTGCATGTTAGTTCTTTTCATGAACCACATAAGGATCCACCAGTGTCATTGGATGTGTGTTCTTCCGATGAACCACACATGGATCCACCGGTGTAATTGCATGTCTGTTCCTCTAAACAAACCACATAAGGATCCACCCGTGTCATTGCATGTCTGTTCTTTTCATGAACCACACCCAGTGTCATTGCATGCGTGTTCTTCTAAACAAACCAGATAGGGATCCACCAGTGTCATTGCATGTCTCTTCTTTTCATGAACCACACCCAGTGTCATTGCTTGTCTGTTCTTTTCATGAACCACAGCTAGAGTCATTGCATATCTGTTCTTTTCAAGAACCACACACAGTATCATTGCATGTCTGTTCTTTTCATGAACCACACGCAGTGTTACAACATGTCAGTTCTTTTAATAAACCACATAAGGATCCACCATTGTCATTGGATGTGTGTTCTTCTCATGAACTACACATCGATCCACCGGTGTCATTGCATGTCTGTTCTTTTCATGAACCACACCCAGTGTCATTGCATGTGTGTTCTTCTAAACAAACCACATAAGGATCCACCAGTGTCATTGCATGTCTATTCTTTTCATGAACCACACCCGGTGTCATTGCATGTATATTCTTTTGATGAACCACGACTAGAGTCATTTCATATTTGTTACTTCCATAAACCGCACATGGATCCACCGGTGTCATTGCATGTCTGTTCTTTTCATGAACCACACCCAGTCTCATTCCATGTCTGTTCTTTTCAAGAACCACACCAAGTGTCATTGCATGTCAGTTCTTTTCATGAACCACATAAGGATCCAACAGTGTCATTGCATGTCTGTTCTTCTCACAAACCACATAAGGATCCACCAGTGTCATTGCATGTCTGTTCTTTTCATGAACCACACTCACTGAAATTGCATGTGTGTTCCTCTAGACAAACCACATCAGGATCCACCGGTGTCACTTCATGTATGTTGTTTTCATGAACCACACATGGATCCACTAGTGTCATTACATGTCTGTTCTTTTCATGAACCACACCTAGTGTCATTGCATGTCTGTTCTTTTCATGAACCACAGCTAGAGTCATTGCATGTCTATTCTTTTCATGAACCACACCCAGTGTCATTACATGTCTGGTCTTTTCATGAACCGCACACTATGTCATTGCATGTGTGTTCGTCTAAACAAACCACATAAGTCATTGCATTCCTGTTCTTTTCATGAACCACACCCGGTGTCATTGTATGTGTGTTCCTCTAGACAGACCACATAAGGATCCACCAGTGTCAATGCATGTCTGTTCTTTCATGAACCACATAAGGATCCACCAGTTTCATTGGATGTGTGTTCTTCTCATGAACCACACATGGACCCACTGGTGTCATTGCATGTCTGTTCCTCTAAACAAACCACATAAGGATCCACCAGTGTCATTGCTTGTCTGTTCTTTTCATGAACCACACCCAGTGTCATTGCATGTGTGTTCTTTTCAAGAACCACAGGTAGAGTCATTGCATGTCTGTTCTTTTCATGAACCACACCCAGTGTCATTGCATGTCTATTATTTTCATGAACCACACCCGGTGTCATTGCATGTCTATTCTTTTCATGAACTACAGCTAGAGTCATTGCATGTCTGTTATTTCCGTAAACCACACATGGATCCACCGGTGTCATTGCATGTCTTTTCTTTTCATGAACCACACGCAGTGTCATTGCATGTCAGTTCTTTTCATTAACCACACCTAGTGTCATTGCTTGTCAGTTCTTTTCATGAACCACATAAGGATCCACCAGTGTCATTGCATGTCTGTTCTTCTCACAAACCACACATGGATCCACCAGTGTCATTGCATGTGTGTTGTTTTCATGAACCACACCCAGTGTCATTGCATGTGCGTTCCTCTAGACAAACCACATAAGGATCCATCGGTGTCACTTCATCTCTGTTCTTTTCATGAACCCCAACAAGAGTCCACCAGTGTCATTGGATGTGTTTTCTTCTCATGAACCACACCCAGTGTCACTTCATGTGAGTTCTTTTCATGAACCACATAAGGATCCACCATTGTCATTGGATGTGTGTTCTTCTGATGAACCACACATGGATCCACCGGTGTAATTGCATGTCTGTTCCTCTAAACAAACCACATAAGGATCCACCCGTGTCATTGCATGTCTGTTCTTTTCATGAACCACACCCAGTCTCATTGCATGTGTGTTCTTCTAAACAAACAACATAAGGATCCACCAGTGTCATTGCATGTCTCTTCTTTTCATGAACCACACCCGGTGTCATTGCATGTCTCTTCTTTTCATGAACCATAGCTAGAGTCATTGCATGTCTGTTACTTCCATAAACCACACATGGATCCACCGGTGTCATTGCATGTCTTTTTTTTCATGAACCACACCCAGTGTCATTGCATGTTAGTTCTTTTCATGAACCACACCCAGTGTCATTGCATGTTAGTTCTTTTCATGAACCACATAAGGATCCACCAGTGTCATTGCATGTCTGTTCTTCTCACAAACCACATAAGGATCAACCAGTGTCATTACATGTCTGTTCTTTTCATGAACCACACTCAGTGACATTGCATGTGTGTTCCTCTAGACAAACCACATCAGGATCCACCGGTGTATCTGCATGTATGTTCTTTTCATGAACCACACATGGATCCACCAGTGTCATTGCATGTCTGTTCTTTTCATGAACCACACACTAGTGTCATTGCATCTGTGTTCTTCTAGACAAACCACATAAGGATCCACCAGTGTCATTACATGTCTGTTCTTTTCATGAACCACACCTAGTGTCATTGCATGTATGTTCTTTTCATGAACCACACCTAGTGTCACTGCATGTTAGTTCTTTTCATGAACCACATAAGGATCCACCAGTGTCATTAGATGTGTGTTCTTCTCATGAACCACACATGGATCCACCGATGTCATTGCATGTATGTTCCTCTAAACAAACTACATAAGGATCCACCAATGTCATTGCATGTCTGTTCTTTTCATGAACCAGACCCACTGTCATTGCATGTCAGTCCTTTTCATGAACCACACCTAGTGTCATTGCATGTCAGTTCTTTTCATTAACCACATAAGGATCCACCAGTGTCATTGCATGTCTGTTCCTCTCACAAACCACACATGGATCCACCAGTGTCATTGCATGTGTGTTCTTTTCATGAACCACACCCAGTGTCATTGCATGTGTGTTCCTTTAGACACACCACATAAGGATCCACCGGTTTCACTGCATGTCTGGTATTTTCATGAACCACAGCTAGAGTCCACCAGTGTCATTGGATGTGTGTTCTTCTCATGAACCACACCTAGTGTCACTTCATGTCAGTTATTTTCATGAACCACATAAGGATCCACCAGTGTCATTGGATGTGTGTTCTTCTCATGAACCACACATGGATCCACCGGTGTCATTGCATGTCTGTTCCTCTAAACAAACTACATAAGGATCCACCAATGTCATTGCATGTCTGTTATTTTCACGAACCACACCATGTGTCATTGGATATGTGTTCTTGTAAACAAACCACATAAGGATCCACCAGTGTCATTGCATGTCTGTTCTTTTCATGAACCAAACCTAGTGTCATTGCATGTATGTTCTTTTCATGAACCACGGTTAGAGTCATTGCATGTTTGTTCTTTTCATGAACGACACACAGTGTCATTGTATGTCTGTTCTTTTCATGAACCACACGCAGTGTTACTACATGTCAGTTTTTTACATGAACCACATAAGGATCCACCATTGTCATTGGATGTGTGTTCTTCTCATGAACCACACATGGATCCACCGGTGTCATTGCATGTCTGTTCCTCTAAACAAACCACATAAGGATCCACCAGTGTCATTGCATGTCTGTTATTTTCATGAACCACACCCAGTTTCATTGGATGTGTGTTCTTCTAAACAAACCACATAAGGATCCACCAGTGTCATTGCATGTCTGTTCTTTTCATGAACCAAACCTAGTGTCATTGCATGTCTGTTCTTTTCATGAATCACAGCTAGAGTCATTGCATGTCTGTTCGTTTCATGAAACACACACAGTGTCATTGCATGTCTGTTCTTTTCATGAACCACACCAAGTATTACTACATGTCAGTTCTTTTCATGAACCACATAAGGAGACACCATTGTCATTGGATGTGTGTTCTTCTCATGAACTACACATGGATCCACCGGTGTCATTGCATGTCTGTTCTTTTCATGAACCACACCCAATGTCATTGCATGTGTGTTCTTCTAAACAAACCACATAAGGATCCACCAGTGTCATTGCATGTCTATTCTTTTCATGAACCACACCCGGCGTCATTGCATGTCTGTTCTTTTCATGAACCACGGCTAGAGTCATTGCATGTTTTTTACTTCCATAAACCACACATGGATCCACCGGTGTCATTGCATGTATGTTCTTTTCATGAACCACACCCAGTCTCATTGCATGTCTGTTATTTTCATGAACCACACCAAGTGTCATTGCATGCTAGTTCTTTTCATGAACCACATAAGGATCCACCAGTGTCATTGCATGTCTGTTCTTCTCACAAACCACATAAGGATCCACCAGTGTCATTGCATGTTTGTTCTTTTCATGAACCACAATCAGTGACATTGCATGAGTGTTCCTCTAGACAAACCACATCAGGATCCACCGGTGTCACTGCATGTATGTTCTTTTCATGAACCACACATGGATCCACCAGTGTCATTGCATGTATGTTCTTTTCATGAAGTACACAAGTGTCATTGCATGTGTGTTCTTTTAAACAAAGCACATAAGGATCCACCACTGTCATTACATGTCTATTCTTTTCATGAACCACACCTAGTGTCATTGCATGTATGTTCTTTTCATGAACCACAACTAGAGTCATTGCATGTATATTCTTTTCATGAACCACACCCAGTGTCATTGCATGTCTGTTCTTTTCATGAACTGCACCCTGTGTCATTACATGTGTGTTCGTCTAAACAAACCACATAAGTCATTGCATTTCTGTTCTTTTCATGAACCACACCCGTTGTCATTGTATGTGTGTTCCTCTAGACAGACCACATAAGGATCCACCAGTGTCAATGCATGTCTGTTCTTTCATGAACCACATAAGGATCCACCAGTTTCATTGGATGTGTGTTCTTCTCATGAACCACACATGGACTCACTGGTGTCATTGCATGTCTGTTCCTCTAAACAAACCACATAAGGATCCACCAGTGTCATTGCATGTCTGTTCTTTTCATGAACCACACCCAGTGTCATTGCATGTGTGTTCTTTTCATGAACCACAACTGGAGTCATTGCATGTCTGTTCTTTTCATGAACCACACCCAGTGTCATTGCATGTCTATTCTTTTCATGAACCACACCCGGTATCATTCCATGTCTATTCTTTTCATGAACCATAGCTAGAGTCATTGCATGTCTGTTACTTCCATAAACAACACATGGATCCACCGGTGTCATTGCATGTCTTTTCTTTTCATGAACCACACGCAGTGTCATTGCATGTCAGTTCTTTTCATGAACCACACCCAGTGTCATTGCATGTCAGTTCTTTTCATGAACCACATAAGGATCCACCAGTGTCATTGCATGTCTGTTCTTCTCACAAACCACACATGGATCCACTAGTGTCATTGCATGTGTGTTCTTTTCATGAACCACACCCAGTGTCATTGCATGTGCGTTCCTCTAGACAATCCACATAAGGACCCACCGGTGTCACTTCATGTTTGTTCTTTTCATGAACCACAGCTAGAGTCCACCAGTGTCATTGGATGTGTGTTCTTCTCATGAACCACACCCAGTGTCACTACATGTGAGTTCTTTTCATGAACCACATAAGGATCCACCATTGTCATTGGATGTGTGTTGTTCTCATGAACCACACATTGATCCACCGGTGTCATTGCCTGTTTGTTCCTCTAAACAAACCACATAAGGATCCACCAGTGTCATTGCATGTATGTTCTTTTCATGAACCACACCAAGTGTCATTGCTTGTCTGTTCTTTTCATGACCCACAGCTAGAGTCATTGCATGTCTATTCTTTTCATGAACCACACCCAGTGTCATTGCATGTCTGTTCTTTCTAGGAACCACACCCAGTGTCACTGCATGTTAGTTCTTTTCATGAAACACATAAGGATCCACCAGTGTTATTGGATATGTGTTCTTCCGATGAACCACACATGGATCCACAGGTGTAATTGCATGTCTGTTCCTCTAAACAAACCACATAAGGATCCACCAGTGTCATTGCATGTCTGTTCTTTTCATGAACCACACCCGGTGTCATTGCATATCTGTTGTTTTCGTGAACCATAGCTAGAGTCATTGCATGTCTGTTACTTCCATAAACCACACATGGATCCACCGGTGTCATTGCATGTCTGTTCTTTTCATGAACCACACCCAGTGTAATTGCATGTCAGTTCTTTTCATGAACCACACCCAGAGTCATTGCATGTAAGTTCTTTTCATGAACCACGTAAGGATCCACTAGTGTCATTGCATGTCTATTCTCCTCACAAGCCACACATGGATCCACCAGTGTCATGCATGTGTGTTCTTTTCATGAACCACACCCAGTGTCAATGCATGTGTGTTCCTCTAGACAAACCACATAAGGATCCACCGGTGTCACTTCATGTCTATTCTTTTCATGAACCACAGCTAGAGTCCAGCAGTGTCATTGGATCTGTGTTCTTCTCATGAACCACACCCAGTGTCACTGCATGTCAGTTCTTTTCATGAACCACATAAGGATACACCAGTGTGTCATTGGATGTGTGTTCTTCTCATGAACCACACATGGATCGACCGGTGTCATTGCATGTCTGTTCCTCTAAACAAACCACATAAGGATCCACCAGTGTCATTGCATTTCTGTTCTTTTCATGAACCACACCCAGTGTCATTGCATCTGTGTTCTTCTAAACAAACCACATAAGGATCCACCAGTGCCATTGCAGGTCTGTTCTTTTCATGAACCACACAAGGTTTCATTGCATGTCTATTCTTTTCATGAACCACAGCTAGAATCATTGCATGTCTGTTACTTCCATAAACCACACATGGATCCACCGGTGTCATTGCATGTCAGTTCTTTTCATGAACCACACCAAGTGTCATTTCATGTCAGTTCTTTTCATGAAACACATAAGGATCCATCAGTGTCATTGCATGTATGTTCTTCTCACAAACCACATAAGGATCTACCAGTGTCATTGCATGTCTATTCTTTTCATGAACCACACCTAGTGACATTGCATGTGTGTTCCTCTAGACAAACGACATAAGGATCCACCGGTGTCACTACATGTTTGTTCTTTTCATGAACCACACATGGATCCACCGATGTCATTGCATGTATGTTCTTTTCATGAACCACACCCAGTGTCACTGCATGTCAGTTCTTTTCATGAACCACATAAGGATCCACCAGTGTCATTGGATGTGTGTTCTTCTCATGAACCACACATGGATCCACCGGTGTCATTGCATGTCTGTTCCTCTAAACAAACCACATAAGGATCCACCAGTGTCATTGCATGTCTGTTCTTTTCATGAACCACACCCAGTGTCATTGCATGTGTGTTTTTCTAAACAAACCAAATAAGTCATTGCATGTCTGTTCTTTTCATGAACCACACCCGGTGTCATTGCATGTGTGTTCCTCTAGACAGACCACATAAGGATCCACTAGTGTCACTACATGTCTGTTCTTTTCATGAACCACATAAGGATCCACCAGTGTAATTGGATGTGTGTTCTTCTCATGAACCACACATGGATCCACCGGTGTCATTGCATGTTTGTTCCTCTAAACTAACCACATAAGGATCCACCAGTGTCATTGCATGTCTGTTCTTTTCATGAACCACACCTAGTGTCATTGCATGTGTGTTCTTCTAAACAAACCACATAAGGATCCACCAGTGTCATTGCATGCATGTTCTTTTCATGAACCACACCCGGTGTCATTGCATGTCTGTTCTTTTCATGAACCACACCCGGTGTCATTGCTTGTGTGTTCCTTCCATAAACCACACATGGATCCACGGATGTCAATGCATGTCTGTTCTTTTCATGAACCACACCTAGTGTCATTGCATGTCAGTTCTTTTCATGAACCACACCCAGTGTCATTGCATGTTAGTTCTTTTCATGAACCACACCTAGTGTGATTGCATGTGAGTTCTTTTCATGAACCACATAAGGATCCACTAGTGTCATTGGATGTGTGTTCTTCTCATGAACCACACATGGACCCACCAGTGTCATTGCATGTGTGCTCTTTTCATGAACCACACCTAGTGTCATTGCATGTGTGTTCTCTTCATGAACCACACCTAGTGTCATTGCATGTCTGTTCTTTTCACGAACCACATCTAGAGTCCACTAGTGTCATTGGATGTGTGTTCTTCTCATGAACCACACATGGATCCACCAGTGTCATTGCATGTCTGTTATTTTCATGAATCACAGCTAGAGTCATTGCATGTCTACTACTTCCATAAACCACATATGGATCCACCTAGTGTGATTGCATGTCTATTCTTTTCACAAACCACACATGGATACACCAGTGTCATTGCATGGGTAGCCGTTAGACCGAGTCTTCTAGGAGGCACACCCTAACACAATTGTTCTGCTTGACGATTGTTACATACTGTTCGATTGGGGCGCTTGGACGATTGGGATGGTCTTCGTGAGAGCGATCCACGAGTAGGCTGTTCTGCGGCATGATTGGCCACGCTTGCTCTGGACAAACTGGCAACACTAGGCGCTCCCATGTTGCGAGTGTCACGTCTCATGAGTTCAGTGGGCCACATCCCAGTGTCACGTCCCCATTACTTCTCTTCCTCCCCATACTTCTCTTCCTTACCCTCGAATCCACTTTCCCCACTTCACTCCCATCCTCCCGTAGCCGCAAGACGACGGCGCCTCCATCCCAATCCCCTCTCCAGCAGCCACCCCCCCTCCCCTCTCGCCATGGGTTCAAGGGGAGATTGTGAAGAAACGCGTCATGACGACAGGGACAGTGATTTCGATGTGAGTCATCTCATCTCTATGTCTATCATCTGTGGCTAGTTATCTATTTTTTGAGCTAGATCTAATTTGTTTACTCATGCGCGTATGATGTGTTAGGCCAACCAGACGATGTATGACTCAAACTATCATGGTTTAGCGGATGAAGACAGTCCTCTGGTATGTAAACATGGATTTGTGCCTGCTAAATTTGTAGTGTTCGAAGGACGAAACGCAGGCAGGAGGTTTCTACGGTTTCAAGGACATCGTGCAATGATGCAAGGCGGAAGTTGAGGTGTTGTCAAATGGGTAGATCCAGAGTGGCCCAAATCGATGCAGAAAATGCTGGACAAACTATGGGAAATGACTGTCGAGTTGAAAGAATCCGTTTCCACCTCACTTCTTGACAGTGTTGAGATGAAGCTATGGGAACCAGTTGACACGACCAATCATAAGTGAGATCTCAGGTGGGTGCAAGACAAGGTTAGCAAAGTCGAGAAGGAGAGGGATGCGGCGTTGGCCCTGAAGGCTAAAGCAGAGCAAGAACTGACTCAAGCAAGAAATGATCTCCAACAGGACAAAGTCATGCAGTACATAACTACGAGTATTGACAAGTGCATGAGGAAAAATGCAGTGAAACAATTGAAGCTGTGCAAGGAAGATGCTAAAAGGAAGGATCAGACGATTCGATCCTTGCTCTCGCAGGAAGATGCGCATCGGGCTAAGATTAGGAAGATCAGGGAGATGTGTGATAACTAGTTCTATTTAGCTTAAGCTTTGTGCCTTTTTAAGTTGTAATAGTTGTACTTGTTGACCTAGCGGTCTGAACTATTGGTCCCGGATTCCAGGGAGGAAAAAAATTGCTCTGGCCCCACATTACTTCTTTTGTCTGACCAATGCCCCTTGGATATTCCGCCCGTCACTTCATCATCCTCGTGTACAAATAGGAGGCACCACAGCGCGTCGCTTCTTCGGCCATCCCCTCGCCCTCTCCAATCTCCACCGTGCCGCCATGGGGATGACCGATCTGAACTTCTACGAGGCGGTGATGTTCGCGAACTTCAACATCCTCGCGCCGCCAGCCGCGACGGTGCCCCATGGATGGCGCATCAGCTCTGTGGGGGTGCCGGTGGCTCCGCTCCCTGGCCGAGGCGAGATGAAGAGCGAAATCGCGGCGCGCTACTGCTAGATGCCCGCGTGGAAGAGGGCGCTGCCCTGGTACACGGCGACCATCTCGTACTGGCCGGCGTTGTTCAAGAAGAAGCGGAAGGCCAAGATTGGCAACCGCATCGTTGGCGGGCGCGTGGTACACCGGGATCTCCTCAACCGAGAAGGGCGGGATAGTTTCTGGTCCGTCCCTGGACAGACCAAGTACACCGTCATCGCTGCCGCTCGACGCGAAGAGGTGCTCTGTCTCGCGAACAATGTAGGTTCCGTCTGACAGCGACGAGGAAGCCGGCGGCTCGGAGGACAGTGGCAGCGGAAGTGAAATTGTTGACTAGTGGTTGAATTAATGTAGGATGTGAAATCGCACCTTTGTTTAGAAAAATTTCTGGTTGAAGTAATGAAATGCCTCAATTTAGATCTCTGTCTCGATTAATTTGTGGAAGAATTTGTGATTTAGATCAATTTCTGCTCGATTTAGATCTCTGTCTCAGATTGGGAACGTGACCATGGACCAAAGACACATTTTCTACTAGTGTATTCTGACATTGGTGGTTTGTTTAAACGTAATCTACGTAGATTTTTCCGCATGCAAATGGCACAACCACAATTTATAAAGTGGAAGCACGTACACCCGGGTACTAGAGATCCGGGAGCTTCGCGAGATGCAGGGGTTGCAGGAGCAGAGAGGCGGTGAGATAGACGGGCTCAAGATTAGGCCATAAAGTGGTACCGATTTCCTCCTCATCTGGGCATTATCGGTGAGAACATTGCTATTTATGTTGCCACATTGTTGTGCAACATATGAAATAAGTTGCTGCTTCGTGGAGTGTGGCAGCTTAAATAATTTATTTATGTGCCAATTACATTCCGTCGTATTTGGAGACCTCCTGCTCCTCAGCAATCATGGAACCGGTGGATCGTTGTTTTCAGATAATAGTGGCACAATCACAATTTCAGATTCAACTACTGACTCGGGCGTTTCCAAACCCTAAGTCGCGGTACGTTTTACTCAGAGAACGTGGGTAGATTGTTTCGCCCAGCAACGTGCCACACACAAAGCTCCAGAATTTAACAGAATTACATATATAGGTTCAAGTTCAACACATTACTATGCATCTTCATTGTCAGCAGCCTTCTTCCGCGGCCTGGGTGCCAAGCCTTCACGTCCACTGGCTTCTTCATTTCCTACCTTCTTCCTCTTCCTCGGTGCCAATTTTCTTAGGTTCACGTACTCTGCATCGCCGGAACAATGGGCACCAGAATCGTGTCCAGCATCATCTTTCCACTCGTTTTTAATTTCTTCGGGTAGCAAAATGACTGACCCGGCAGTCATGTTTCTAACCTTGCGGCGCTTCCTATCAAAGAAACAAGACTGTTGCATAACTGCCCAATATCTATAGAGTAAATAAAACAAAAATTACAATTCAGCACAAACATGCAAACCCCAAGCGACCAAGAGCTAATTGGGTTCGAGCAACCACCTTGTCCGAGAATAGAAGGGCGACTCCCAGTTGCAGCAGCTTCCACATCCAGTACATGACATTTCATGTCAAGCATGGCAGCCGAAGCATACCTTTTCATCAATCCAATTAGCTAACTGTCACACGTTATAGGAACCATGATGCCATGTTCATCCATGAAGCTGAATTTGCTGTCTGCTTTGGCCATAATTCAACATGATTACGCAGAGCAGCAAGCATACCAAATATAGTGCAGATCTGCGTAGGCGCTTCTTCCATCGTGAAACAATGGCTTCCATACCACTTGCCATTAGAGTCGTACCCGTAGAGGACTACCGTAACCAGGTAAGGGGGGTCCGCGCAGATCCCACTTGACAAAAAACTGTGGACAAAATATGTTTGTCAGCGTTGGGCTAACAAACAATTTGAGGTTCAAGAGCTACCAGCGCTTATAATTAGTGCGAATAGCAAAGAGAAGGGTAGCTCACCCGCTTGTAGCCAGAACTTCTTCTTCCTTGATAGTAGGATCTGCCATCCTCCGAACTGCTCGGCTCGTCGGTGGCGGAGGCGGGCTAAAGACTCGCAACGGTGGCTACGGTATGCGCCATTGGATCTCGGTATCAGCGACTGGGCGCAGCAACTTGGCCCCGGAAGTCAAATGCCCGAAGGGATCGTCCTGCCTGGAGGGTGGATTCCGACGCTGCCGGTGCTAGGGGAAAGCTGGGAATGGATTTGTGAAATTGGTCAACGCATCCAATCCACTTAGCCGCTCGATTTGCCTAAGAGGTTGCCACGTTGGCGCCCGTGTCACGGACAGATGACCGACATGTGGGTCCCGACCATCTACTTCACAGGGCGGTTTAATGAAATGTTGGAATTTGGCAGGGGTGAGATGAGTTTGCCTTGAAATGGCCCTTCTCAGTAGTTGGCGGCCCAACTTTTCGAAACGCGGTAATTTCACGCAACTTAGGTACCACCATGCGCTGGCCTGCGAACTTTGGTACCGCAAACGAACAAGCCCGAGGTCATGATGGCCGGCTCTAGCTCTCAGCCTTGCCATCCTCGGGAGCAGGGCACGGACGAGGTCGGAACTTCCGCCCCACCATGGTCGAAGAACCCGGTGGAAGAGGCCATTGACCGGCTCCTCATGCCGGTTAACCTCGGGGACAACCCGGAGGAGGCGGAGGCCAACTTCACCATGGAGAGGCAACTCCTCCTGCAGGAGGCCATCGAGCTGACTGTGGCCAAGAAGCAGATCGACATCACCCAACGCGAGTACGACCACGCCCATGGCTACACTCCGGCTACCGTGGAGTCGAGCCGGCGCGGGCAAGTGCGGCACCGGGGTGGCGAGCTAGGCGGAAGGATAGACAGGGATGACGAGCCGGATCCGCCACATGTTCTCGTCCGACCTTCCTATAGCATGCCCATGAAGAACTTGCGCGTGGCGCGAGCCGCGACAGACGAGCTGCCCAGCATGGAGGGCGAGGAGCGAGACCAACAACAAGCCCGGTTGCAGGAGCTCCTCCTGATCACGGACGAGCAGGACGATACCATCTGGCAGATGCACGAGGACCCAACTGCTCCAGGGGAAGCAAGCCTCCCGGCAACAGCAGGGGCGCACCCCGCGAGACCCATCAGGCATCCTCTCCTCTGGCTAGATCCCGTAGCCGGTGCAACAAATATGGCAATAGCGGCTAGCCGCGCTAGGAGCAGACAGTGAACAGTAACCCACCACCTCCCCTCCACCAACCAGAGCGCCATGACCTGCCGTTCTTGTCTCTCGGGCCGAGTAGGAGCGCCCAACCCGGACCGTCCGGATGCCCGTGACCGCATCGAGCTCCTACCTCAAGCGCGCGTCATTGAAGAGGAAGACTCCACCGGACCGGTTTGTTTCGGAGCCCGTATCCGAAACGAGCTGTTTTCGGATAAGTTTACCCTGCCCCGGGATACCCCCAAGTACGAAAGCAGCATGAAGCCAGAGGACTGGCTGACCGACTACGCCACGGCAGTCGGCATCGCCCATGGGAACAAGCGCATAGCGGTGCGCTATGTCCCCCTCATGCTAACCAGGTCAGCAAGGACATGGCTCAACAACCTCGCACCCAACAGCATCAATGCCTGGCCAGACTTTCAGGAGGTGTTCGTCCACAACTTCAATGGCACGTACAAGCGTCCGGGATGCTCGTGCGACCTGGCCTTGTGCGTCTAGGGCGACATCGAGTACCTCGCCAGGTGGACGGAGCTGCGCAACACCTGCGAGTGCATCCTAGAGAGCCAGGCGATCGGGTTCTTCATCGAAGGATGCCAAGAAGGCACCATGCTTCGCCACCGGTTACTATGTGACGAGACAAAAACCATGGCGGAGCTCATGACGGTTGCGGACCAGTACGCCACGGCTGACTCTGCAATGAAGAAACCTCTCCGGGTGAGTGCGGACAGGCGTCCGACTCCCTCGAAGCCATCTCGCGACTGGCCAAGTAAACCGACTGGGGAAGCCGGATCCTCCAAGCGCCGCAGCAGCGACAACCGGTTCCACGGGGACCGCCAAGCCAGGTAGCACAAGCCTCGCTACCACGCGAGGCAGGTCAATGATGTGGAGGGCACGCCTGACGCACTAGATGGCGACGCAAGAAGGCAGAAGCCGCGGCTCACCTTCGACCAAATGTTCGATGGCCCGTGCAAGTGGCATATGGTCCCTTCAAGCCGGCTACGCACACCACCCGGAACTGCAGCTCGACCCGCCAGATGAAGGACCAAGGCAACCAGCAACGACTACCCCCGCCACCTCCCGGTGGACCCCCACCACCGGCTAGGGGAGCCGACAACAATGGTAAAAGCGGCAACGGCGGCAACAACAACAATGGCTACCCTCAGCCGCACGCCGCCTACACATCTTCGAGACCGAGTTGGACGACAAGCATAGCCGTAGACGTCACTCCAAGGAGGTCAACGCCATCGTCTCTATAGTCCCCCAGTACCTGAACTGGTCAAAGGCCCCCATCACCTGGAGCTAGGAGGATCAGCCGGATCAGCTTCCGAATCCCGGGGGCTACACGATGGTGCTCAACCCCCTCATCGTCTCAAATGAGCGTACCTACCGATTTTCACGCGTCCTCATCGACGGGGGTAACAATCTCATCCTGCTCTACCGGTCATCCTTGGAGAAGCTAGGCATCCACGAGTTCGACCTGTGCCCGACTACCACGACATTCCACGACATATTGTCAGGGACGACTTGCGATCCACTGTGTAAAATCTAGCTGGACGTCATCTTCGGGACCAAGGAGAACTTCCGGCGCGAGTCAGTATGATTCGAGGTGGTGAACCTGTCGAGCTCCTACCACACTCTCCTCGGGCGCCCCGCCCTTGCCAAGTTCATGGCCGTGCCCCACTATGCATACCTAAGACGAAAATCCCGGGGCCAAACGGCGTGATCACCGTCGCCGGTTGCTTTAGGCGATCGATGGAATGCAACTCAGTCGGCTCCAAGCTGGCCGAAGCCATCATCATAGCCAAAGAGAAGCGCGAGATCATGCACAATGTGGCTGTGGCCCAGCAAGAAATGCCGGCTAGCAGGAAGCCGGTTGGAGATGTGGCCTTCTAGCCAGCCAAGGAGACGAAGAGGATCATGCTCGACCCATCCGACCCGACCAAGTTCGTCACCATTGGTGCCAACCTGGACAGAAAATAGGAAGGCGTGCTCGTCGACTTCCTCCGTGAGAATCGTGACATCTTCGCATGGTCAACCAAGGACATTCCAGGTGTGCCGAGGGAGTTCACCGAGCACTCACTTGACGTGTGGCCGGATGCCAAGCCGGTCAAGCAGCCCCTGTGCTAGTTCGTAGAAGAGAAAAGGAAGATCATTGGTGACGAGATCACCCGGCTCCTTGCGGCTGGGTCCATCATGGAAGTGTACCACCCGGACTGGCTGGCCAAACCAGTCCTGGTGTTGAGGAAAAACAAGACTTAACGTATGTGTATTGACTACACTAGCCTGAATTAGGCATGCCAGAAAGACCCCTTCGCTTTGCCCCGTATCCATTAGGTTATCGATTCCACGGCCGGCTGCGACTTGTTGTCCTTTTTGGATTGTTATTCCGGCTACAATCAGATCCGTCTAAACCCGGTTGACTAGATAAGGCCGCCGTTTATCACCCCGTACGGGGCTTTCTGCTATGTAACCATGCCTTTCGGTCTGAAGAATAAAGGCACTACCTATCAGCGCTGTATGCAGAAATGCTTACACTCGCAGATCAGCCAAAACATGCATGCCTACGTGGACGAAATCATCATCAAGACAAAGGAGAAGTGCACCCTCCTCGAGGACTTGGGAGAAACGTTCGGCAACCTCCACTGATACCAGATGAAGCTGAACCCGGAGAAGTGCGTCATCGGCGTCCCATCTGGCTAGCTACTCGGTTTACTCGTTTCACAACGAGGTATTGAGGCAAACCCAAAGAAGACTGCAGCTATCGAGAGAATGCAGCCGGCCAAGAGCTTGCTCCGAGTCCAGAAGTTCACCGGATGCCTGGCTTCCCTCGGCCGTTTCATCAACTGGCTGGGGGAGAAGGCACTTCCACTGTACTAGCTAATGAAGAAGACGAATAAGTTCTCTTGGACCTCACAGGCAGACGTCGCCTTTCATGACCTCAAGCGCATGCTATCCACAGCGCCGGTTCTAGCCATGCCGGCTAGCAAGCAGCCGGTGTTGCTCTATATAGCAGCCATCAGCCGGGTCGTCAACGTCGTCCTGGTGGTGGAGCCCCCCGAGGAAGGCAATGCTCAGCCGGTTCAGCGACCCGTCTACTACCTCAGCGAGGTTCTCTACCTCTCCAAGCAGAACTACCCCCACTACCAAAAGATGTGCTACGGTGTGTACCTGGCGTGCAAGTAGCTCAAGCACTACTTCCAGGAGCATCCAATTAAGGTGGTGTGCACCGCCCCCCTTTCGAAAATCATCGTCAACAAGGACGCCACTGGCCGAGTCGCCAAGTGGGCCATCCAGTACGAGCCAAGGCTCACGATGAAGTCGCGGGCTCTCGCGGACTTCCTCATCGACTAGGCAGAAACCCAATACCTCCCCTGGTTCCCGATTCGGACCACTGGAGGATGCACTTCGATGGCTCGAAGATGCTCGGGGGCTTGGGAGCCGGCATTGTCCTCACCTTGCCAAAGGGAGACCAGCTGGAGTACATTCTCCAGATCCACTTCAAGGCCTCCAACAACGTCGCTGAGTATGAGGCGCTGGTGCATGGCCTCCGGCTGGCCAGGGAGATTGGCGTCAACCAGATCCTTTCCTTTGGTGAATCGGATCTAGTGGTGCAGCAGGTATCCGGAGAATGGGGCTCCCGCGATGCAAACATGACCCTCTACCGGTTCTATGTGCAGAAGCTCAGCGCCTGATTCGACGGATATGAGTTCCATCACGTCCCTTGCGTCAACAATGAGGTAGCCGATTCGCTCGCTCGAATCGGATCCACCGGGCAGGTGATCCCGCTAGGGGTCTCCTTGGAGAATTTGCGCAAGACCTCCATCAAACCATCTCCCGAGTCGGATTCCATTATCTGGGTGGGAAGCGCCCCGGCTGATGGCCCGGCAGACACAAAAGCAGCAGAACCTACAAAGAAAAAGGCTCGCATCAACTCCGACACGTCCGCACCTTCTGGCTCGAAAGACCCGAGGGCTGCCGACTCATCAAGTGGCTCGGGGGCTGCTGTTCCGGGTACTTCATCCGGACGACCCCTTGACATCCCTCAACCATAGAACGAGAGCGTCCTCACCATCCAGGAGATACCATCCTGGGCGCAGCCCTTCATGAACTACATCACCAATGGAGAACTTCCAGATGACGAAGTGGAGGCCAGGAAAATCCGGCGACACGCGCACACGTAGACCATCATCAACAAGGAGCTGTACAAACGCAGTGGATCCGGCATCTTCTAGTGATGTGTCGATGTGGACACGGGCTACCGGCTACTCAAGGACATCCACCAGGGCGAGTGCGGGCATCACGCTCCATCTCGGGAAATAGTCACCAAGGCATTCCGCCACGGCTTCTACTGGCCTACCACCCTCGAGGATGTCGAGCAGCTAGTCCGCGCGTGCAATGGATGCCAACGCTTCGGCCAACTCAGGCACATGCCGACTGTGCTGTTCAAGACCATACCGATTACTTCCCATTTGCCGTCTGGGGACTCGACATGGTCGGACCCTTCAAGCGAGCGTGCGCAGGCATGACCCACCTACTGGTGGTGGTGGACAAGTTCACGAAGTGGATAGATGCCAAGACGATCCCGAAGCTGGACGTGGCGACAGTCGTCACCTTCTTCACGGACATCATCAACCGGTTCGGATACCCCAACAGCATCATCACCGATAATGGCACGAACTTCGCCAAGGGGGCCTTCGCCCGGTTCTGCAGCAACAAGGGCATCCGGCTAGACCTCGCTTCCATCGTGCACCCACAATCCAATGGGCAAGTCGAAAGGGCAAATGGCCTAGTTCTAGCCGGCATCAAGCCGCGCCTCATCGAGCCCTTGGAGCGATCGTCCGGATGCTGGATCGAGGAACTTCCGGTTGTGCTGTGGAGCCTCCGCACCACACCGAATAGATCAACCGGCTTCACCCTGTTCTTCCTCGTCTACGGCTCGGAAGTCATCCTCTCCATGGACATTGAGTTCGACTCACCGCGCAAGCTCCTCTATGACGAAAAGGCCAACCAGGAGGCACGAGAGGATGGCGTGGACCTCCTCGAGGAGGGCCGCGAGCTAGCACTATCCAGATCAACATTGTACCAGCAGCGCCTACGCCACTACCATTCAAGCCAGATCCCGCCCGTCGTGTTCCGCGAGGGCGATCTGGTTCTCCGGCTGGTGCAGGACATGAAGGGCATGCATAAGATATCACAGCCTTGGGAGGGCCCCTTCATCATTACCCGGGCGCTGCACAATAATTCCTACTACCTTATCGATGCGCAAGCAGCCGCGCAGGAACAAGATGGACAAGTCGGATGAGGAGACAGAACGCCCCTAGAACGTGGCCCTGCTCCGCCCGTTTTACACCTATTCGTTGGACAGTGTATATATCCCACGAACTCTATGAATGGAAAACACGGAACCCCGAGAAACTCCTTGCCAGAAATTTTTATATGTTCTTTTTCCGGTTCAGTTTTCCGGCTCCGGCAACCCCTACCCGGGCACTCGCTGGCTGGCCCGACTTGATAAATCGACAAACCGGCTAAGTAGTGTGCGATGATGTCAGAGGCCCACTCTTCATCTCAGCTACAGACTGCAACCCGGCTGTCCAGCTAGCAAGAGAAAAAACCCGAGGCATCCCTCATGAAAAAGGGGAAGAGAGGCAAAAGATAAGGCATTCCAGCCTTGCGCCTAGTTTGAGATGATCCGGCTACTAAGCCCCCAATACCGTGCGCAATGCATTCTTAGCTCCCTTCGATTCCAGCTACATACCGCAACCCGGCTGCCCAGCAAGGACGCAGCATAAATAGCAAAGCGCACGAGAAAGTGACTAAGTGTCCAGAGAAGCACAAACTAGTTTTTGAAAACCAAAGCTATCCTCTAGTTAATAAGCATTACCTTAACCGACTAACCTATTAACAAATAGGCCTATATGTGTGTTTGTTTTGTACGACTACATCGGGTACGATTTCAAAAAAAAAGATTTGAAGTCCTTGCCTTCATCAAGCACTTCGAATCTGGAGGGCTAAACCCACTGGGTGCGCTCGCACGCCCCAAGTGTAATCATGTAGTTCCGACTAGCTAAAGGCGTTTAGCCGGATATGTGGAGCCCAGGTGACGGCAAGGACGGGAAAAGGAGGAAGATTCGAAGCACCTGGCTCTGCCAGCTACTCTGAATCTCGGGGGCTCTGCCAGCTACTCTGAATCCCGGGGATCATGTCTATGCGGCGGGGCCCTTGCCGTGAGGTGGGTCCTGGCCAGAGGCGGTTTCGGGAGGCGGAGGAGCCGCACTAGCAGTACCAGCTCCAACGTCTTCGCCAGTCGGCTACGACGAGGCTTCGGCTCCCGCATCCGGCATCCCGATGAACTCCGAGTCGGTGATGAACTCGTCAACATCGGTGTAGTCGGCATTCTTGATGGTGGAGGGGCGGAGCTCCTGATGGGCTCGGCGGATGGCGGCGAGGTTGGCACCAGCATGGAAGCCTCCATCGATCTTCTCGACGTGGGTGTCCTTGTACTAGGAGAAAATCAAGGCCAAAGCCATCTCCACTCTGGCTCACACCGCCAAGTCCTTCAGCCAATCGACGGTAGCCGACACCTCCTTCACCTTGGCCACCAGCTGGGTGATCGTCTCCGGAGCTGCTGCATCTGGCCACAGGAACTCTAAGACCGCATGGGCTCCCTTGCACAGCGCAGCGGCCTCCTCGCTGAGAAGGGCGACCATCTCCTGGGCGGTGGGCTGCTCCCCCGACCAATTCTCCTACAGCCGGTTGTACGCAAGCATGTCTATGCCGAGAAAAAAAGCTGTCAGAAAAACAAAGGTCAGGTCCGGCTACCGGATCCGGACAAGGAAAGCTAGTCGGAAAGTACTTACCCTTGGCGGTGCGCCCAACCTGCATCAGCTCCTCAAGCAGGGCCTTCTCTTACTCCACCAGCCGTTTAACCTTCGTCTCTTGGTCCTTGTTCTGGCGTCGAGAAGATCAAAAGCCTGGGCCCGGCTGGCGGGGGCAGAGTCACGCTTCTTGAGGGTGGCCTCCAGCGCATCCTCCTTGGAGCGCTAGTCCTTATTCTGCAACCGGAGGGTGGAGTTGGACTTGGATAGCCGATCGTTCGCCTTCTTCAGTCGATCGATCTCCCGCTGAGCACACACCAGGATGGCTACGAGAAACCGACTATCATAAAAAAAGGAGAGAAGAAGAAGAGGAAAGTAACCGGTCACAAAACCCAGGTAAAAAGACTTACTCTGCGAGGTGCCTTTGGCAGCGGCCAGCTTCTGCCCCATGGTCCGGTTGCCACCAGCCGTGGCTTCTAGCAGCCAGATCTCCTTCACTGCCAGCTCAAGGGTGGCAGCCAGATCTGCTAGCAAGGCAGCAGAAGAAGCACCGTCATCAACAGCATTGATAGTCAGCAACTCCTTCGCCTCCGAGACCGCCGTCCGCCACTCCTCCCTCGGCTCGTTATCGGAATTGTCGTCGGTGACGACCATGAGCTCCTTGCCGGCTGCGGCCCTCCTTTCCCCCACGGGAGAACTACCTCCAATTTGTGGGGTCACCGCAGCCGTTTCCGGATGCACCACCGTGGTAGGCGAGGCGCCCCCTGCTCCGGCTGCAGCAGCCGGATCAGCACGAGGCTGAGGTGGCGGCGGGACCCTCGGAGAAGGAGCGGGGGCAACAACGGTAGCAGAAGATGACACGGTGTCCAGCGCGTGGGGTGGTGAGCCAGTGGGCACCCGCGCATGGCTCGCGGCACCGAAGGAAACCAGCGAACCGAAAGGCAAATGACAAAGAAGATAAGCAAGTAAGAAAAAGCAAAAGATAGGAAAGGTAGTGCAAGAAGAAAAAGAGAAGAAACGCAAGGACAAAATGATAACTCACCCCTACACCACGGGAGGCGCCGCCTTCTTCCGGCCAAGCCGGCTATGGGGGAGAGCGCTGGTCCGACTCCTCTTAGGGGCTGGCTCCTCCACGTTTGGTCGGCTAGATCTGCTCCCCCTAGCACCGGACCGGCTGGAGCCGCACCCTCCGCCGCCTGGCCGGCTAGAGTCACCATCCGCTGCACGGTGCCGGGCCGGTTCGGGAGCCGGCACGGCCTCCTCCTCTTCGTCGACCTCTGCGTGGGGGTTGTGCGCTGGCTCGTTGTTCCGGCTGGGGAAGATGTCGTCATCCCCGTCTGGCTCCTCGCCAGACCGGCACGCGCGCGACTCGGGAAGGTTAGGCGCGATGTTTTGGAGAGGGGCCTCGCCCTCCTCCCGGATGATATAGGGGAAGTGATGTCAGAAGAAAGGAAGGCAAGGGGTTAGCCGGACGGCAAAGAAGACACAGGCAGAAAGAACCGGCGGATAAGAAACTTACCCAAGGTGAGCGGTTGTCGCGGCTGTAGGGGACGAGCCCGAACTTCGAGTTCTCTGGCAGTCGCTCCTTGGTGATCGTCCACACCCACTCCTTATGGCTGTGGTAGCAGGGATCATGGCAGGACAGCCGGGTCGGGTCCAGCCGGCCGGAGTAATAGCACATCTTGTGTCCGCGTTGCTGCAGTGGCATCATCAGCCGGGGCATCCAACTGAGGGTGATGTCCAGGCCGATCAAGCCGGTGGTGACGAGGGAGTGCATCCGCTGCAGCATCGCATCCGACTCCGCCTTGTCCCCGTGAATCTTCAGGTCCCAGTTCTACCAGCTAGATTCCATGTCCTGGAAAGCCGGCAGATTGATCCGGTCAACGATAGTAACGTTGCTGACGTAGAAGTGCGACTGCTACCATAGTCGCATCGTGTCCTGCAGCCAGAACTTCGGGGGTAGCCGGCCTGGGTGCGAGAGTAGATGGAGGCGCCGCCGCACATCACCAATGGTCCCTGCGTGAACTGCACCTACGGTCGCACACGGAACAGCTGGCAGAACAACCCAAGATCTGGCTAGATCCGTGGTAGCTCTCACAAAACGCAGCGAAGTGCGCCAGCATTGCGATTGCTTTGGCACCGAGGTGGTGGAGGCGCAAGTCGAAGAAGGCAAGGAAGGTGAGAAAGAACGGGTGCACCGTCAGCACGAAGCCACGGGCGAGGTAGGAGAGGAAGATGACCCGCTCCCCCTCTGCCGGATGCGGCGATTTCTCCCCTGGTGGTGCCAATCGCACCTTCACCTCCGTTTCCGGCAGCAAGACGTGGGTGGCGTGGTACTTCTTGATATGCTCATCCGTGACGGAGGAGCCGTACCAGGAACCGTGCTCCAAAGCCATCGCGGGATCGCTAGCCGTTGTGCTGGAAGCGGAGTGGCAGTTGCCCGTGTCTCCGGTGGCGATGAAGGAGAGGCGCGGCAAAGTCCGGCGGCAAGGTCTCTCAGAGCGGAGGCGAGAAGGCAAGGGTGTAGGGCAGTGAATGAGGAAGCAGCGAGCGGAGGGGAGAACTGCATCCCCTGAGTGACCTCTTCAGGGACAGGGAGGGCAACCGGCCGGGGCGTCACGTGGCACCCATCGGGCCGCGCCCCACCCGCACTACCGCCTCAGATCCCATGTGCAGGCGCCGGGTGCGCAGAAGATCCAGGAGCGGGAACCGAAGCGCCAAACGGCAGTTGCCGAGGCGATGCGTGACGGAACGTTACGTTGCACGCCATAGTGCAATGATGGTGAGTGCACACGTGGCCAGCGTCAGCACTGACGTCACGGGTAGCGCAACCGCCAGGCATAGCCGGTCACAAATTTCAAATTTAGGAGGGAGCGCACGCACATTTCACCTAAGGGAGAAATCTACACGCGCTTGGGGGCTAGTGTCGGGGGGATGACTCCCAGATACCCCAACCAGACAAGATCTACGGCATGCGGTTCGTGTCTGGCTACCTTCCAGTAGCCGGACCCGGACACTTCGTACCAGCTATCATCCAGTCGCCAGAACCAAGAGGAGCGGCAAGACTCAAGACTGGCTACATCAGCATAGCCGGACGCAATCAAGAGGACACAACAACATGCTGCATAGTGCGCAATACTCCCTGGTACAACGACAAGACCCGCAACTAGATGGCCATACCGAAGACTTTGCTGGGTGATGCGGGCATAGTGGCCAGACGCTGACGATAGGCTTGCACGTCGTTCACTATACCCACGACGACGCCTACCACATGTACCTCGATGGTATGTAAATCCGTGGATAATCGCAGATGACCAGGCCAATTAGGACCGCTTGATGGGGCCAACGGGGCTGGTGATAGTGATAATGCCTCTACATATATAAGGAGGGGCAAGGCTCTCGTAGCAACGGTTGGTCTGAGTGCATTTAAGAAGGTAGCTAGGAGATACAGCTCAAGGAGCGATTGTAGCCCATATACTACTCACAGTCAGGTCGGCAGGAGTAGGAGTTTTACTTCATCACGAGGGCTCTGAACCTGGGTACTTCTTGTGTCTCGCTACACTTGTTCATATCCAATCCCGCATGCAGACGTTGTCTAGAACTTCCCTGCTAGTCCCCACACCTCTATCTAACCTTTTTAGGTACTGACGTTCCCAATACAATGACACCTTGTGTCAAAGCATGGTCATAAAGCCTAAAAACACATAGGAATGCAACTGCCACGTGTAATGGAGCACCAATGTGACATAAGTTGCACTACCACACCCACTTGAGTGTGTTTAGTCATGTATATCAAGGTGGTTTTGAAAAGAACACATGCAATGACACTCCATGTGTTTAGCATGGTCAGAAATCCCAAAAACACATAGGAATGCAATTGCGACATGTAATGGAGCACCAGTGTGACATAAGTTGCACCACCACACCCATTTGAGTGTGTGTGGTCATGTGGATCAAGGTGGTTTGGAAACGAACACATGCAATAACACTCCATATCTCAATCCATGCTCAGATAGCCCAAAAAACACATAGGAATGCAACTGTCACATGTAATGGAGCACTAGTGTGATATAAGTTGCACCACCACACCCACTTGAGTGTGTGTGGTCATGTTGATCAAGGTGGTTTCGAAAATAACACATGCAATAACACTCCATGTGTCAAACCATGGCTAGAGAGCCCAAAAACATAGAGGAATGCAACTACTACATGTAATGGAGCACCAGTATGACATAAGTTGCACCACCACACCCACCAGATTGTGTATGGTCATGTGGATCATGGTGGTTTGGAAAACAACACATGTAATGACACTCCATATGTCAAAGGATGGTCAGAAAGCCCAAAAACAAAACGGGGTATGAAACTGCCACATTTCATGGAGCACGAGTGTGACATAAGTTGCACCACCAGACCCACTTGAGTTTTTGTGGTCATGTGTATCAAGGTGGTTTGGAAAAGGACACATGCAATGACCCTCCATGTGTCAAACCATGGTCAGAAAGCCCAAAAATCCCCTGGAATGGAACTGCCACATGTAATGGAGCACCAGTGTGACATAAGTTGCACCACCACACCCACTTGAGATTGTGTGGTCATCTGGATCAAGGTGGTTCGGAAAATAACTCATGCAATGACATTCCATGTGTCAAACCATAGTTAGAAATCCCAAATACACATAGGAATGCAACTTCCACATGTAATGGAGAACCAATGTGACATAAGTTACACCACCACACTCACTTTAGTGTGTGTGGTCATGTGTATCAAGGTGGTTTGGAAAATATCACATCCAATAGCACTCCATTTGTCAAGCCATGGTCAGAAATCCCCAAAACACATAGGGATGCAACTGCCACATGTAATAGAGCACCAATGTGACATAAGTTGCACCCCCACACCCACTTGAGTGTGTGGGGTCAGGTGGATTAACATGGTTTAGAAAAGAACACATGCAATTACAATACGTGTGTCAAACCATGGTCAGAAAACCCAAAAAGCCCTTGTAATGCAACTGCCACATGTAATGGAACACTAGTGTGACATAAGTTGCACAACCACACCCACATGAGTGTGTGTGGTCATGTGGATCAAGGTGGTTTGGAAAAGAACACATGCAATGACACTCCATGTGTCAAACCATGGCCAGAAAGCCCAAAAACACATAGGAATGCAACTGCCACATGAAATGGAGTAGCAGTGTGACATAAGTTGCACGACCACACCCACTTGAGTGTGCGTGGTCATCTAGATGAAGGTGGCATGGAATATAACTCATGCAATGACACTCCATGTGTGAAACCATGGTCAGAAATCCCAAATACACATAGGAATGCAACTGCCACATGTAATGGAGCACCAGTGTGACATAAGTTTCACCACCACACCCACTTGAGTGTGTGTGGTCATGTGGATCAAGGTGGTTTGGAAAAGAACACATGAGATAACGCTCCATGTATCAAACCATGGACAGAAAGCCCCAAAACACGTACGAATGCAACTTCCACATGTAATGGTGCACCAGTGCGACATAAGTTGCACCACCACACCAACTTGAGTGTGTGTGGTCATGTGGATTAAGGTGGTTTGGAAAAAAACACATGCAATTACACTACATGTGTCAAACCATGTTTAGAAAGCCCAAAAAGCCCCTGCAATGCAAGTGCCACATGTAATGGAGCACCATTGTGACATAAGTTGCAGCACCACACCCACATGTGTGTGTGTGGTCATCTGGATCAAGTTGGTTGGGAAAATAACACATGCAATCACACTCCATGTGTCAAACCATGGTCAGAAAGCCCAAAAACACATAGAAATGCAACTGCCACATGTAATGGAGAACCGGGGTGACATAAGTTGCACCACCACACCAAATTGAGTGTGTGTGGTCATCTGGATCAAGGTGGCATGGAAAATAACTCATGCAATGACACTCCATGTGTGAAACTATGGTCAGAAATCCCAAATACACATAGGAATGCAACTGCCACATGTAATGGAGCACAAGTCTGACATAAGTTGCACCACCACACCCACTTGAGTGTGTGTGGTCATGTGGATCAAGGTGGTTTTGGAAAAGAACACATGCAATGACACACCATGTGTAAAACCATGGACAGAAAGCCCAAAAACACATACGAATGAAACTTCCACATGTAATGGAGCACCAACGCGACATAAGGTGCACCACCACACCAACTTGAGTGTGTGTGGTCATGTGGATTAAGGTGGTTTGAAAAAAACACATGCAATTACACTACATGTGTCAAACCATTGTCAGAAAACCCAAAAAGCCTTTGGAGTAAAACTACCACATGTAATCGAGCACCATTGTGACATAAGTTGCACCACCACACTCCCTTGAGTGTGTGTGGTCATCTGGATCAAGGTGGTTTGGAAAAGAACACATGCAATCACACTCCATGTGTCAAACCATGGTTAGAAATCCCAAAAACACATAGGAATGGAACTTCCACATGTAATGGAGCACCGGTTTTACATAAGTTGCACCAGCACACCAACTTGAGTGTGCGTGGTCATCTAGATGAAGGTGGCATGGAATATAACTCATGCAATGACACTCCATGTGTGAAACCATGGTCAGAAATCCCAAATACACATAGGAATGCAACTACCACATGTAATGGAGCACGAGTGTGACATAAGTTTCACCACCACACCCACTTGAGTGTGTGCGGTCATGTGGATCGAGGTGGTCTGGAAAAGAACACATGCGATAACTCTCCATGTATCAAACCATGGACAGAAAGCCCCAAAATACATACGGATGCAACTTCCACATGTAATGGTGCACCAGTGCGACATAACTTGCACCACCACACCAACTTGAATGTGTGTGGTCATGTGGATTAAGGTGGTTTGGAAAAAAACACATGCAATTACACTACATGTGTCAAACCATGTTTAGAAATCCCAAAAAGCCCCTTCAATGCAATTGCCACATGTAATGGAGCACTATTGTGACATAAGTTGCAGCACCACACCCACATGTGTGTGTGTGGTCATCTGGATCAAGTTGGTTGGGAAAAGAACACATGCAATCACACTCCATGTGTCAAACCATGGTTAGAAAGCCCAAAAACACATAGAAATGCAACTGCCACATGTAATGGAGAACCGGGGTGACATAAGTTGCACCACCACACCAAATTGAGTGTGTGTGGTCATCTGGATCAAGGTCGCATGGAAAATAACTCATGCAATGACACTCCATGTGTGAAACCATGGTCAGAAATCCCAAATACACATAGGAATGCAACTGCCACATGTAATGGAGCACAAGTCTGACATAAGTTGCACCACCACACCCACTTGAGTGTGTGTGGTCATGTGGATCAAGGTGGTTTGGAAAAGAACACATGCAATAACACACAATGTGTAAAACCATGGACGGAAAGCCCAAAAACACATAAGAATGAAACTTTCACATGTAATGGAGCACCAACGTGACATAAGGTGCACCACCACACCAACTTGAGTGTGTGTGGTCATGTGGATTAAGGTGTTTTGGAAAAAACACATGCAATTACACTACATGTGTCAAACCATTGTCAGAAAGCCCAAAAAGCCTCTGGAGTGCAACTACCACATGTAATCGAGCACCATTGTGACATAAGTTGCACCACCACACTCCCTTGAGTGTGTGTGGTCATCTGGATCAAGGTGGTTTGGAAAAGAACACATGCAATCACACTCCATGCGTCAAACCATGGTTAGAAAGCCAAAAAACACATAGGAATGCAACTTCCACATGTAATGGAGCACCTGTTTTACATAAGTTGCACCAGCACACCAACTTGAGTGTGGGTGGTCATGTGGATCAAGGGGGTTTGGAAAAGAACACATGCAATGACACTCCATGTGTCAATCCATGCTCAGAAAGCCCAAAAACACATAGCAATGCAACTGCCACATGTAATGGAGCACCAATGTGACATAAGTTACACCACCACACCCACTTGAGTGTGTTTGGTCAAGTGGATCAAGGTGGTTTGGAAAAACCACATACAATGCCACTCCATGTGTCAAACCATGGTCATAAAGCCAAAAAACACATAGGAATGCAACTGCCACATGTAATGGAGGAGCAGTGTGACATAAGTTTCACCACCACACACACTTGAGTGTGTGTGGTCATGTGGATCAAGGTGGTTTGGAAACGAACACATGCAATTACACTCCATGTGTCAAACCATGGTTAGAAAGCCCAAAAACACAGAGGAATGCAACTGCTATATGTATTGGAGCACCATTGTTTCATAAGTTGCACCACCACACCCACCAGAGTGTGTACGGTCATGTGGATCATGGTCGTTTGGAAAACAACACATGCAATGACACTCCATGTGTCAAAGGATAGTCAGAAAGGCCAAAAAAATAGGAATGCAACTTTCACATGTAATGGAGCACGAGTGTGACATAAGTTGCACAACCAGAGCAACTCGAGTTTTTGTGGTCATGTGTATCAAGGTGGTTTGGAAAAGGACACATGCAATGACTCTCCATGTGTCAAACCATTGTTAGAAAGCACAAAAATCCCCTGGAATGCAACTACCACATGTAATGGAGCACTAGTGTGACATTAGTTGCACCACCACACCCACTTGAGTTTGTGTGGTCATCTAGATCCAGGTGGTTTCGAAAATAACTCATGTATGACACTCCATGTGTCAAACTATAGTTAGAAACCCCAAATACACATAGCAACGCAACTGCCACATGTAATGGAGCACCAGTGTGACATAAGTTACACCACCACCCTCACTTGAGTGTGTGTGGTCATGTGTATCAAGGTGGTTTGGAAAACATCACATGCAATAACACTCCATATGTCAAGATATGGTCAAAAATCCCAAAAACACATAGGGATCCAACTGCCACATGTAATCGAGCACCAGTGTGACATAAGCTGCACCACCACACCCACTTGAGTGTGTGGGGTCAGGTATATTAATCTGGTTTAGAAAAGAACACATGCAATTAAACTACATGTGTCAAACCATGGTCAGAAAGCCCAAAAATCCCTTACAATGCTACTGCGACATGTAATGGAGCACCAGTGTGACATAAGTTGCACCACAACACACACTTGAGTGTGTGTGGTCATGTTTATCAAGCTAGTTTGGAAAAGAACACATGCAATGACACTCAATGTGTCAAACTATGGTCACAAATCCCAAACACACAGAGGAATGCAACTGTCAGATGTAATTGAGCGTCAGTGTGACATAAGTTGCACCACCACACCCACTTGAGTTTGTGTGGTCATCAGGATCAAGGTGGTTTGGAAACTAACTCATGCAATGACACTCCATGTGTCAAACCACAGTCAGAAATCCTAAATACACATAGGAATTTAACTACACATGTAATGGAGCACTAGTGTGACATAAGTTACACTACCACACTCACTTGACTGTGTGTGGTCATGTGGATCAAGGTAGTTTGGAAAAGATCACATGCAATAACAATCCATGTGTCAAGCCATGGTAAGAAAGCCCAAAAACACATAGGAATGCAACTGCCACATGTAATGGAGCACCAGTGTGACATAAGTTGCACCACCACACCCACTTGAGTGTGTGGGGTCAGGTGGATTAATGTGGTTTGGAAAAAACACATGCAATTACACTACATGTGTCAAACCATGGCCAGAATGCAGCTGGAATGCAACTGCCACATGTAGTGGAGCACCAGTGTGAGATAAGTTGCACAACCCACCCACATGAGTGTGTGTGGTCATGTGGATCAAGGTGGTTTGGAAAAGAACACATGCAATGACACTCCATGGGTCAAACCATGGCCAGAAAGCCCCAAAACACATAGGAATGCAACTGCCACGTGTAATGGAGCACCAGTGTAACATAAGTTGCATGACCACACCCACTTGAGTGTGTGTGGTCATCTGGATCAAGGTGTCATGAAAAATAACTCATGCAATGACACTCCATGTGTGAAACCATGGTCAAAAATCCCAAATACACATAGGAATACAATTGCCACATTTAATGGAGCACTAGTGTGACATAAGTTGCACCACCACACCGACTTGAGTGTGCGTGGTCATGTGGATCAAGGTGTTTTGGAAAAGAACACATGCAATAACACTCCATGTGTCAAAGCATGGACAAAAAGCTCAAAAACACATACGAATGCAACTACCACATGTAATGGAGCACCAATGTGATGTAAGTTACACCACCACAACCAACTTGATTGTGTGTGGTCATGTGGATTAAGGTGGTTTGGAAAAAACACATGCAATTACACTACATGTGTTAAACCATGGTCATAAAGCCCAAAAAGCCTATGGAGTGCAACTTCCACTTGTAATGGAGCACCGGTGTGACATAAGTTGCATCACCACACCCACTTGAGTGTGTGTTGTCATGTGGATCAAGGGGGTTTGGAAAAGAGCACATGCAATGACACTCCATGTGTCAAACTATTGGTAAGAAAACCCAAAAACACATAGGAAATCAACTACCACTGGAGAAATAGTGTGACATAAGTTGCACCATCACACACACTTGAGTGTGTGTGGTGTGACACCCCCGGGATCAGGGTTAAACAAATCCCAGACCTTAGCCTGACATAAACTTAACCTAGAGCTCGAGGATATCCAGTGAGAAATCGGTAACACAACAGCAACCCTGCAACAGAAAAATTATTACAGCAAGCTCATAACTCATCGAATAACAAAAATATAACAAGTAGAGGTCACTGACGACAAGCATTAAACAACAGAAGGAAAATTATGCTATTAAGTATAGCAAACTTAACAAATGGCCTAAGAGGCCTGAAGCATAACGGTGACATCCTAGCCCATAGATTCTAGGCTGCCGGTCGGGAACCACATGCTACTCGTCGGTGTGGATGTCGTACCAAACTCGTCTTCAGGGAACACTTACTTTGAAAGTATCAATAAAGCAAGGGTGAGTACAGGGTGTACTCCGCAAGACTTATGGCTGGTGGGGTTATTTTGCATAAATCCATCTTTGTTTATAAAACAAGAGGGATAAGAAGCTCATCTAATCAGAATATTTTAAAAGGGGATAAGAGAGCGACATCTCCAAAGAATTGATCATAAACTTTTGATATCCACCAAAGTAATCCTCATCTCATAACTAGTATCACCCCCTCGTACCCATGATGAAGCATCCTTAACACAGATTAGTTGCCAAGTTTTACGATTAGGTTGATGTTCTCTATGATCTCATGTTCACTCCCAAGTCGTCCATAACCATGGACACGGATTTTCAAAAAGATTTAACACTACAGGGGTGCACAACTTTACCCACACGTACTAACCGACTCTTAATGCCAGTACATTAGCCCTCTTCCTTGGAAGGCCGGAAGAGGGTGGTTAGACACGACCTTTACCTTCCTTTCGCCGAGACCATGAGTCACGCCCTAAGGATGGTTCCGCCGTAACAGGTCAAATCCCAAAGCCGGTCCCTAGAGATGTGAGTCGGGGTTGGTTTACCAGGGGCTCCATCCACCCCAAGCAACCCAAACCACACTTACCTACCTGTTATGATGCACCTCCTTGACCTCCTCTTTCGAAAACATTTTCAAAATGTATGCCAAATGGAAATCCCGAACTATGTTACTCATGGAATCTACTAGGCAAGTTAGTTAGTGGAGAGGTCCCCATAAACCCCGTGTGGCTGTATGCTCGTCTTGGTTCCGAGGGCAAGAACTCGGGTCCTAGTAGTGGCGAGCAAGGGACTACAAAAACCACATCCCACCATGGCCTCCCATACAAGCCTTAGCATATTTATCCTTTACCACTGATCTTACCTCAACAATATACCTCGTTCACCTGTCATACTAGATTCTTTGCATTTGGTACATCATCTGGGTGAACCAGCACTGACAACTAAGCAGGGCTAAGCAAGACACAGATATAAGCTCTAGCAATGCACACAAGCCAAACCTAGTTATGCTAGGAGTAGTGGATCAGGTTATATAAGCTCAAAGGGAGTAATGCAACAGAAATGATACTCTATTTATCGATAAAATACCACAGTAGAATCGTATGCATCATGGCAAGAATTGAAATGCTTTGGAAACCATAGGATTCTTTTATGTGTGGGGCTATGCTTCCTTCTTTGTTGATACCCAGATATAGATCTTCGGGAGCCTTGTAATTCACTTGATTATAGTTGTTCAAGTATTGTTCATTAACCTTCGATGGTGTTAATCTCGAGTATTCGATCTTGATCTCGATATCGTATTCTACCGGAAAGAACAAAACACCAGAAAGAAAGGGGAAACAACAATAAAAACATGGCATCGATGCAATGCTCAAACAAGGATGATGATATGACAAGTTAATTAGTATTGAAATAGGACCCTAAGGCATGCTTGGCAATTTAAGCAGGATCCGAGGGGTCCAAACCCTAAAATAAGTGAGACCCCAAAATCACCTACGTGGGTTCATTTAGTTCTCTAATTAAACTTGTCTTGAAAGTTGTTGGACAATCATGATTACGAGTCTATTGTAAAGACCTCATTTTTCTGAACATTTTGATATATTATTTGTATTTTTCTGAATTACAGAATAAAGATATTGATTTTCTAGTATTTATCCTTTTTCTGAAATAATTAAAACAATTAAAAGGTTTATTACGTCAGCATGTCAGAGGCTGACATCGCCACGTCCTAACCCTAATCTTTTCTCACCGGGGCAGAGGCTAGCCATAGAGGCTGACCGGTGGGCCAGGGCCACATCAGGCTGCCACCGTGGCAGAGCTGGGTCGACACCACGTCACCTGGTCGTTGACCGGCGGACGGTGACCGGAGCCGGCGATCCAGGACGAGCCAGGAAGCATGGGACGACTCTTCGGGACGAGCACGACTGGGCGGTTCGAACTAAGGCGGCGTTGCTGGTTAATGGTCGCCGGAGATACGACTACGACGGTGAGCGGTGGAGGCAGAGGTAGCGCGCGATGCGAGTTCTAACCAGAGCAAGATGGAGAGGGTGGAGGGGTCCAGAAGGACCACAAGCTCACCGGGAGCATGAAGAGGCAGTCGGCAAGGCAGGGCAAGGTCGGAGGGCGACGAATCAATGACGGAAACTACGGCAGCCGGCGAGACGCTGAGCTCGATTCCGGCGAGCACGAGTCTCCCCGGCCTGCTTCCTTTGGCGAGGATGATCAGGGCGACAAGGAGGAGCATGTGGCATCGACAGCGGCGCTTGTGGCGGTTTGCAACAACGGCGATTGATGGTGGAAGAAGTGGCTAGGGTTCGGCCGAAGCTAGGGAACACGAGAGAGAGAGAGGTCGCAGGGAGGGGATAAGATCAGAGGGGGAGAGAGGGCTCGGTGACGTTCTTATCCTTGCATCTGGGGGCGGCGGCGCATCCCAACGGCTGCACGCATCGCGTCGGCGTTGAGCGGCGGAGGTAGCGACACAGAGCTTCTTCCGTCATCGACGAAGATGACAAACCGAAGGGGTACGTGGGTTGGGCTTAGGTGGGCTGTAGCTAGGCCACAAGCTGCTGCGCACGAGCGGCAGAGAGGGAGGAGGCAATCTGGGTTGGGCCTGATTCGACTGCTGCTCTAATTTTTTTACAGCAAACCTTTTTCCAATTTTGTTTCCTGTTTTCTTTTTATATTTCCAAATTCAAAACTGTTTGGAGCTGTTTGAAAATACTAGAGGATTTGTAAAATATGGAAAATACTGTAGGGGCCCTTGAAACCATTTGGGCTACAACATTTTGTACTTTTTCAAATTCAAAACCTTTTTGAATGGATTTCAAAAAGAGGGGAAGTATTAGGGTTTTAGGGTTTTTAGTTTCTTTTTCTTACATGCAGTTTAAGGGATGATGCCTATGATACACAAACAAAACCTAATATAAGATTAACTAAAACTGGTGTGTTACAGCTCTATCCTCCTTACGAGAATCTCGACCCGAGATTCCGCAGGTAGGAAGAAGGAAGAGAAACACGGTCACTCTATGGATAAGAGGGAAACACACTAAACAACACACAGAGTATCTCATTGTCAACTCATGAAGGAGTGTTCAGAACAACTCTGAGATGACGAACATGAAACACATCAAAGTAGAGGAGGAACAAAAGGAGAAGGTTTTCAAGTTGTTGGATAACTGATCTTCATAAGGATTGACACCATGGAGTTTCAGAAGAGTTTAAGCTTCTGAAAAGGAAAGCTTACAATAGAAAGAACATGACCACAAACTTCAAAACGGGAACCTCTACTAAACAACTTAAGTAGAGATTCCAAGGGTATAGAGAAACGGATAACCAAGCTCTTGAACTACTTTTGATATAGAAGGATCACTCTTTGTTCAACAGAAGGTTAAGACAGAAAGGTTGCTTTGGTGGAGAGGACTCATAAGAGTCATAAGGAACATGTAACAAGAGGAACTGTTGATTAACGAAATCGTAGTCGCTCTTCGAACATGTTAGAGGAACCAAGGGAAACTCTTTATTCATCCAGGTCTACCAAAATCTTTGCCAAGGATCATGATATCACTTTACACCATCGAGATGATTAAATAAGAATATTCCTGATGACAAGAGGAAAAAGAAACTTCATTCTCAGACTTCAATTACTTGGCATAACAAACACTTGCCAACATAAGAGGGTCTGGAGGATCGACCCAGAGACATTTAGCAACACTACTTTAAATGTTCTCCTTAATGTTCGAGACACCAAACATTAAGTAAAGGTCAGACTTCGGAGACAAAGGAAACCATAAGCACAACTCCTATAGTTAAATCGTAGAAGGAGCTTCATGAAGAGTGGTTGCTATTTGTTGATTCAAGAGAATTTGACGATAGGCATCCCGACTAGTTGTGTCAACCATTACACCAATCATGCCGGATTTACAAAGAGACCTATGTAAAAACCTTGAGGAACACAAACCATCATATCTGCTTGAGATTCAGATTTGGTTAGGTGAGATGATACTTCGGACTCAGCATGTCTGAATAGAAAGTTTGCAACATTTACCACAAGGTAAAGTTACTAGATTCTCAAGACATGGACTTCGGTGTCAAGCTCCAATAGACTGAGCTAGATTGCTAGACTCATGTATTAACAACTTGTCAAAAGACAACTTCTCATGCATCGAATACTTTCAATGGAATGCAACTGTGTCCTTGAGGTTACAGAGATAACTCTACTTGAATCCACGACGACATCTTTCAACATTTGCACGTGAATTGGAGAAGGTCACTTCTTAACATCCATAACATAATACTTTAAGATAACCCGAAGATGGTTCTCGAAAATTTCCAACATTAGTGCCAATTGTTCCCTATGAATCTATTCTAGCATGGAGAAGATAAGAATGTCATCGATGGGCTCAACAACAAACTTATCGTGATACTCCAGGAAGATGGACCCATAGGTCGTATGAACAAGACAATAATATTATTCAGACCAAAGGATATGAAGATGTACTCAAGTGAAACATCACGAGTAGCAACATCATCAAGATAGTCCTTGGAACTGAGTTTGATTTGACGATAACCCAAATCAAATCAAAAGCGAGGAAGATAACATATCCACAAAGGAAATACTATCTTTCTTCAGCACGAACTAAACTAGAAAACCCTTTAAGATGACTAAGTAAGATAGAACTTTTGTCTTACAACTCTCCAAGTTGTTATTTAAGCTCAACCAACTAGTTGAAGGGTATCCCAAAACGGATCCTTGGAGAAAGGAGCAGTTCAGAGAACTTGCTTGCTCAAGAACTTGACAAACACGGTCATGTGGCAACATGGTAATACTTCTAGGAAGTCATCTAGAATATCATTAACCACCGATATGTCACTTAGTTCGAGAGGAAACTTGCTTGGTGAGGCAAGAAGACATAGTCTCAGAGTTCCATCACAAGCCTAGCTCTTTAACCAAAGAAAGTGCACCAGAATAACAGACTTGGTAGCACAATCATACTTTGCTTAGTGACAGGTTTAACCAATCATGCTAAGAATGACACAAATGTCCTTGGAGTTCAAAGCAATAAAATTGGTAGGAATCTCAGATGGCCACATTATTACGCACACGCATCATTCACGAGCACGAGAGCTCAGAGGAAGGGTGGGTAATTATGTGTAAGAGCATCACTTCATTAAGAAGGTCATGAAACTCAACACAACCTCTTAGTGTAAAAGGGTGTGATACTCTAAGGTAGAACAGATAGAAGCTAGTCAATGCCTCTTGATCCGCGGGTTACAATACTTTGACCTGGTCCTAGATATGACAAGATAGTGGAGTTTGTTTCTCCTGACATTCCGAAATGGTTTGTCATGACGGACCACGAGAGCATCTTGCATTAGAAAACCCAACTGATAGACAAAGGTCGGAAACAACAAGGGGAGAAGAACATGCTCAGGATGGAATCCCGAGATGTGGATGCATATATTAACAATATTCCGAAAACCAATGCATAGATGGGAAGGTGTGGCAGAGTCATGATTATAGATGTGAGACTGACGAGGAGTACTCTTGTCGTGATCTATTTGGTTCCATTATAAAACATCTGCCATAACTAGTGGTAGGGGAAGTCCTTAATTATCAAGATTCGATCCTGACAAATACCACAAGCTTGAAGGCTAGAATTCTAGTACCAGCCATCCTGAGGTAATATTTGAACATTAATGACGGGGTCAAAGGAATGGATCTTGGGTTAAAGATCAGCTTCATGTACAAGATTCGCAACACCAGAATCCAGTACAATACAGGATCTTAGGTTTAAGTCCAAGGATTAAAACCCAAAGAAAGGAGTAACTACTATTTTAGTAGTACAAAGGGCACAACTAGGTAGTAATCACGTGGTTTCTTCTAGAAGATGACACAACTTTTGAAGTACCCAAACAAATGAAAAGGAGGCACACGAGGCAAAAAAAACCTCGAAGCCTAGAATAGAACACTATGGATCCTTCAATATAATATTGTGGGCCCATAAGAAAGAGTGATCTTGATGGAAAGGAATCCCTCAGATGAAACAGAGCAAAGGGAACACAAAGAACACAATACACACAACTCTAGAGAACTCAACACTAGGTCAACTGGCTGAGAAACGACATGCCCAGAAAGCACAAAAACACATAGGAATGCAACTTCCACATGTAATGGAGCACCAGTGTGACATAAGTTGCATGACCACACCCACTTGAGTGTGTCTGATCATCTGGATCAAGGTAGCATGGAAAATAACTCATGCAACGACACTCCATGTGTGAAACCATGGTCAGAAATCCCAAATACACACATGAATGCAACTGCCACATGTAATAGAGCACCAGTGTGACATAAGTTGCCCCACCACACCCACTTGAGTGTGTGTAGTCATGTGGATCAAGGTGGTTTGGTAAAGAACACATGCAATAACACTCCATGTGTCAAACTATGGACAAAAAGCCCAAAACCACATATGAATGCAACTACCACATGTAATGGAGCACCAGTGTGACAAAAGTTGCACCACCACACTAACTTGAGAGTGTGTGGTCATGTGGATTAAGGTGGTTTGGAAAAAAACACATGCAATTACACTACATGTGTCAAACCATGGTCAGAAAGCCCAAACATCCTTTGGAATGCGACTGCCACATGTAATGGAGCACCAGTGTGACATAAGTTGCACCACCACACTCACTTGACTGTGTGTGGTCTGATGGATCAAGGTGGTTTGGAAAAGAACACATGTAATCACACTCCATGTGTCAAAACATGGTCAGAAAGCCCAAAAACATATAGGAATGCAACTTCCTAATGTAATGGAGCACCGATGTGACATAAGTTGCACTGCCACACCCACTTGACCGTGTGTGGTCATGTCGATCAGGGGGGGTTGGAAAAGAACACATGCAATGACACTCCATGTGTCAAACTATTGGTAAGAAAACCCAAAAACACATAGGAAAGCAACTACCACATGTAATGGAGCACTAGTGTGACATAAGTTGCACCATCACACACACTTGAGTGTGTGTGGTCATGTGTATCAATGTGGTTTGGAAAAGAACACATGCAATGACACTCAATGCGTCAAACCATGGTCAGAAATCCCAAACACACTGAGGAATGCAGCCGTCACATGTAATGGAGCACCAGTCTGACATAAGTTGCACCACCACACCCACTTGAGTTTGTGTGGTCACCTGGATCAGGGTGGTTTGGAAAATAACTCATGCAATGACACTCCATGTGTCAAACGATAGTCATAAAGCCCAAATACACATAGGAATGCAACTTCACATATAATGGAGCACTAGTGTGAAATAAGTTACACCACCACACTCACTTGAGTGTGTGTGGTCATGTGGATCAAGGTGGTTTCGAAAAGATCACATGCAATAACACTCCATGTGTCAAGCCATGGTCAGAAAGCCCAAAAACACATAGGAATGCAACTGCCACATGTAATGGAGCAACAATGTGACATAAGTTGTACCACCACACCCACTTGAGTGTGTGGGGTCAGGTGGATTAATGTGGTTTGGATAAGAACACATGTAATTACACTACATGTGTCAAACCACGGCCAGAAAGCCCCTGGATTTCGACTACCACATGTAATGGAGCACCAGTGTGACATAAGTTGCATAACCACACGCACATGAGTGTGTGTGTTGATGTGGATCAAGGTGGTTTACAAAAGAACACATGCTATGACACTCCATGTGTCAAACCATGGTCAGAAAGCCCAAAAACACATAGGAATCCAACATCCACATGTAATGGAGCACCAGTGTGAAATAAGATGCACGACCACACCCACTTGAGTGTGTGTGGTCATCTGGATCAAGGTAGTCTGGAAAATAAGTCATGCAATGACACTCCATGTGTGAAACCATGGTTAGAAATCCCAAATACACATAGGAATGCAACTGCCACATGTAATGGAGCACCAGTGTGACATAAGTTGCACCACCAGACCCACTTGAGTGTGTATGGTCATGTGGATCAAGGTGTTTTGAAAAAAAAACATTCAATAACACTTCATGTGTCAAACCATGGATAGAAATCCGAAAAAGACACATAGGAATGCAACTGCCACATGTAATGAAGCACCAGTGCGAAACAAGTTGCACCACCACAGAAACTTGAGTGTGTGTGGTCATCTGGATTAAGGTGGTTTGGAAAAGGACACATGCAATTACACTACATCTGTCAAACCATGGTCAGAAACCCCAAAAAGCCTCTGGAATGCAACTGCCACATGTAGTGGAGCACCACTATGACATAAGTTGCACCACCACACTCACTTGAGTGTGTGCGGTCATCTGGATCGAGGTGGTTTGGAAAGGAACACATGCAATCACACCCCATGTGTCAAACCATGCCAGAAAGCCCAAAAATGCAACTACCACATGTAATGGAGAACTAGTGTGACATCAGTTGCACCATCACATACACTTGAGTGTGTGTGGTCATGTGTATCAAGGTGGTTTGGAAAATAACACATGCGATGACACTCAATTTGTCAAACCATGGTCAGAAAGCCCAAACACATAGAGGAATGCAACTGTCACATGTAATGGAGCACCAGTGTGACAAAAGTTGAACCACCACACCCACTTGAGTTTGTGTGATCATCTAGATCAAGGTGGTTTGGAAACTAACTCATGCAATGACACTCCATGTGTCAAACCATAGTCAGAAAGCCCAAATACACATAGGAATGCAATAGCCACATGTAATGGAGCACCAGTATGACATAAGTTGCCCCACCACACCCACTTGAGTGTGTGTGGTCATGTGGATCAAGGTGGTTTGGAAAAGAACACATGCAATAACACTCCATGTGTCAAACCATGGTCAGAAAGCCCCAAAACACATAGGAATGCAATCACATGTAATGGAGCACGATTGTGACAATAGTTGATCCACCACACCCATTTGAGTGTGTTTGGTCATGTGGATCAAGGTGGTTTGAAAAACAACACATGCAATGACACTCTATGTGTCAAACCATGGTCATAAAGCCCAAAAACACATAGGAATGCAACCGCCACATGTAATGAAGCACTAGCGTGACATAAGTTGCACCACCACACCCACTTGAGTGTGTGTGGTCATCTAGATCAAGGTGGTTTGGAAAATAACTCATGCAATGACACTCCATGTGTGAAACCATAGTCAGAAAGCCCAAATACACATAGGAATGCAACTTCACATGTAATGGAGCACCGGTGTGACATAAGTTACACCACCACACTCACTTGAGTGTGTGTGGTCATGTGGATCAAGGTGGTTTGGAAAAGATCACACTAATAACACTCCATGTGTCAAGCCATGGTCAGAAAGCTCAAAAACACATAGTAATTTAACTGCCACATGTAATGGAGCACCAGTGTGACATAAGTTGTACCACCAGACCCACTTGAGTGTGCGTGTCATGTGGATCAAAGTGGTTTGGAAAAGAACACATGCAATGACACTACATGTGTCAAACCATGGTCAGAAAGCCCAAAAACACATAGGAATACAACTCCCACATGTAATGGAGCACCAATGTGACATAAGTTGCATGACCACACCCACTTGAGTTTGTGGGGTCATCAGGATCAAGGTGGCAAGGAAAATAACTAATGAAATGACACTCCATGTGTGAAACCATAGTCAGAAATCCCAAATACACATAGAAATGCAACTGCCACATGTAATGGAGCACCAGTGTGACATAAGTTGTACCACCACACCCACTTGAGTGTGTGCGGTCATGTGGATCAAGGTTGTTTGGAAAAGAAGCAATGCAATAACACTCCATGTGTCAAACCATGGACAGAAAGCCCAAAAACACATACGAATGCAACTGCCACATGTAATGGAGCACTAGTGAGAAATAAGTTGCACCACCACACCAACTTGAGTGTGTGTGATCATGTCGATTAAGGTGGTTTGGAAATAAACACATGCAATTATTCTACATGTGTTAAACCTTGGTCAGAAACCCCAAAAAGCCTCGGGAACACAACTACCACTTGTAATGGAGCACCAGTGTGACATAAGTTGCACCACCACTCTCACTTGAGTTTGTGTGGTCATATGGATCAAGGTGGTTTGGAAAAGAACACATGCAATCACACTCCATGTGTCAAACCATGCCAGAAAGCCAAAAAATGGAACTACCACATGTAATGGAGAACTAGTGTGACATAAGTTGCACCATCACATACACTTGAGTGTGTGTGGTCATGTGTATCAAGGTGGTTTGGAAAATAACACATGCGATGACACTCAATTTGTCAAACCATGGTCAGAAAGCCCGAACACATAGAGGAATGCAACTGTCACATGTAATGGAGCACCAGTTTGACAAAAGTTGAACCACCACACCCACTTGAGTTTGTGTGATCATCTAGATCAAGGTGGTTTGGAAACTAACTCATGCAATGACACTCCATGTGTCAAACCATAGTCAGAAAGCCCAGATACACATAGGAATGCAATAGCCACATGTAATGGAGCACCAGTATGACGTAAGTTGCCCCACCACACCCACTTGAGTGTGTGTGGTCATGTGGATCAAGGTGGTTTGGAAAAGAACACATGCAATAACACTCCATGTGTCAAACCATGGTCAGAAAGCCCCAAAACACATAGGAATGCAACTGCCACATGTAATGGAGCACGAATGTGACATTAGTTGCGCCACCACACCCATTTGAGTGTGTTTGGTCATGTGGATCAAGGTGGTTTGAAAAACAACACATGCAATGACACTCTATGTGTCAAACCATGGTCATAAAGCCCAAAAACACATAGGAATGCAACCGCCACATGTATTGAAGCACTAGCGTGACATAAGTTGCACCACCACACCCACTTGAGTGTGTGTGGTCATCTAGATCAAGGTGGTTTGGAAAATAACTCATGCAATGACACTCCATGTGTGAAACCATAGTCAGAAAGCCCAAATACACATAGGAATGCAACTTCACATGTAATGGAGCACCGGTGTGACATAAGTTACACCACCACACTCACTTGAGTGTGTGTGGTCATGTGGATCAAGGTGGTTTGGAAAAGATCACACGCAATAACACTCCATGTGTCAAGCCATGGTCAGAAAGCTCAAAAACACATAGTAATTTAACTGCCACATGTAATGGAGCACCAGTGTGACATAAGTTGTACCACCAGACCCACTTGAGTGTGCGTGTCATGTGGATCAAAGTGGTTTGGAAAAGAACACATGCAATGACACTACATGTGTCAAACCATGGTCAGAAAGCCCAAAAACACATAGGAATACAACTCCCACATGTAATGGAGCACCAATGTGACATAAGTTGCATGACCACACCCACTTGAGTTTGTGGGGTCATCAGGATCAAGGTGGCAAGGAAAATAACTAATGAAATGACACTCCATGTGTGAAACCATAGTCAGAAATCCCAAATACACATAGAAATGCAACTGCCACATGTAATGGAGCACCAGTGTGACATAAGTTGTACCACCACACCCACTTGAGTGTGTGCGGTCATGTGGATCAAGGTTGTTTGGAAAAGAAGCAATGCAATAACACTCCATGTGTCAAACCATGGACAGAAAGCCCAAAAACACATACGAATGCAACTGCCACATGTAATGGAGCACTAGTGAGAAATAAGTTGCACCACCACACCAACTTGAGTGTGTGTGGTCATGTCGATTAAGGTGGTTTGGAAATGAACACATGCAATTATTCTACATGTGTTAAACCTTGGTCAGAAACCCCAAAAAGCCTCGGGAACACAACTACCACTTGTAATGGAGCACCAGTGTGACATAAGTTGCACCACCACTCTCACTTGAGTTTGTGTGGTCATATGGATCAAGGTGGTTTGGAAAAGAACACATGCAATCACACTCCATGTGTCAAACCATGCCAGAAAGCCAAAAAATGGAACTACCACATGTAATGGAGAACTAGTGTGACATAAGTTGCACCATCACATACACTTGAGTGTGTGTGGTCATGTGTATCAAGGTGGTTTGGAAAATAACACATGCGATGACACTCAATTTGTCAAACCATGGTCAGAAAGCCCGAACACATAGAGGAATGCAACTGTCACATGTAATGGAGCACCAGTTTGACAAAAGTTGAACCACCACACCCACTTGAGTTTGTGTGATCATCTAGATCAAGGTGGTTTGGAAACTAACTCATGCAATGACACTCCATGTGTCAAACCATAGTCAGAAAGCCCAGATACACATAGGAATGCAATAGCCACATGTAATGGAGCACCAGTATGACGTAAGTTGCCCCACCACACCCACTTGAGTGTGTGTGGTCATGTGGATCAAGGTGGTTTGGAAAAGAACACATGCAATAACACTCCATGTGTCAAACCATGGTCAGAAAGCCCCAAAACACATAGGAATGCAACTGCCACATGTAATGGAGCACGAATGTGACATTAGTTGCGCCACCACACCCATTTGAGTGTGTTTGGTCATGTGGATCAAGGTGGTTTGAAAAACAACACATGCAATGACACTCTATGTGTCAAACCATGGTCATAAAGCCCAAAAACACATAGGAATGCAACCGCCACATGTATTGAAGCACTAGCGTGACATAAGTTGCACCACACCCACTTGAGTGTGTGTGGTCATCTAGATCAAGGTGGTTTGGAAAATAACTCATGCAATGACACTCCATGTGTGAAACCATAGTCAGAAAGCCCAAATACACATAGGAATGCAACTTCACATGTAATGGAGCACCGGTGTGACATAAGTTACACCACCACACTCACTTGATTGTGTGTGGTCATGTGGATCAAGGTGGTTTGGAAAAGATCACACGCAATAACACTCCATGTGTCAAGCCATGGTCAGAAAGCTCAAAAACACATAGTAATTTAACTGCCACATGTAATGGAGCACCAGTGTGACATAAGTTGTACCACCAGACCCACTTGAGTGTGCGTGTCATGTGGATCAAGGTGGTTTGGAAAAGAACATGCAATGACACTACATGTGTCAAACCATGGTCGAAGCCCAAAAACACATAGGAATACAACTCCCACATGTAATGGAGCACCAATGTGACATAAGTTGCATGACCACACCCACTTGAGTTTGTGTGGTCATCAGGATCAAGGTGGCAAGGAAAATAACTAATGAAATGACACTCCATGTGTGAAACCATAGTCAGAAATCCCAAATACACATAGGAATGCAACTACCACATGTAATGGAGCACCAGTGTGACATAAGTTGTACCACCACACCCACTTGAGTGTGTGCGGTCATGTGGATCAAGGTTGTTTGAAAAGACGCATGCAATAACACTCCATGTGTCAAACCATGGATGTAAAGCCCAAAACACATAATGCAACGCCACATGTAATGGAGCACTAGTGAGAAATAAGTTGCACCACCACACCAACTTGAGTGTGTGTGGTCATGTCGATTAAGGTGGTTTGGAAAATAACACATGCAATGACACTCCATGTGTCAAACCTTGGTCAGAAACCCCAAAAAGCCTCTGGAACGCAACTACCACTTTTAATGGAGCACCAGTGTGACATAAGTTGCACCACCACTCTCACTTGAGTTTGTGTGGTCATATGGATCAAGGTGGTTTGGAAAAGAACACATGCAATCACACTCCATGTGTCAAACCATGCCGAGAAAGCCCAAAATGGAACTACCACATGTAATGGAGAACTAGTGTGACATAAGTTGCACCATCACAGACACTTGAGTGTGTGTGGTCATGTGTATCAAGGTGGTTTGGAAAATAACACATGCGATGACACTCAATTTGTCAAACCATGGTCAGAAAGCCCGAACACATAGAGGAATGCAACTGTCACATGTAATGGAGCACCAGTTTGACAAAAGTTGAACCACCACACCCACTTGAGTTTGTGTGATCATCTAGATCAAGGTGGTTTGGAAACTAACTCATGCAATGACACTCCATGTGTCAAACCATAGTCAGAAAGCCCAGATACACATAGGAATGCAATAGCCACATGTAATGGAGCACCAGAATGACGTAAGTTGTTCACCACACCCACTTGAGTGTGTGTGGTCATGTGGATCAAGGTGGTTTGGAAAAAGAACACATGCAATAACACTCCATGTGTCAAACCATGGTCGAAGCCCCAAAACACATAGGAATGCAACTGCCACATGTAATGGAGCAATGTGACATTAGTTGCGCCACCACACCCATTTGAGTGTGTTTGGTCATGTGGATCAAGGTGGTTTGAAAAACAACACATGCAATGACACTCTATGTGTCAAACCATGGTCATAAAGCCCAAAAACACATAGGAATGCAACCGCCACATGTATTGAAGCACTAGCGTGACATAAGTTGCACCACCACACCCACTTGAGTGTGTGTGGTCATCTAGATCAAGGTGGTTTGGAAAATAACTCATGCAATGACACTCCATGTGTGAAACCATAGTCAGAAAGCCCAAATACACATAGGAATGCAACTTCACATGTAATGGAGCACCGGTGTGACATAAGTTACACCACCACACTCACTTGATTGTGTGTGGTCATGTGGATCAAGGTGGTTTGGAAAAGATCACACGCAATAACACTCCATGTGTCAAGCCATGGTCAGAAAGCTCAAAAACACATAGTAATTTAACTGCCACATGTAATGGAGCACCAGTGTGACATAAGTTGTACCACCAGACCCACTTGAGTGTGCGTGTCATGTGGATCAAGGTGGTTTGGAAAAGAACACATGCAATGACACTACATGTGTCAAACCATGGTCAGAAAGCCCAAAAACACATAGGAATACAACTCCCACATGTAATGGAGCACCAATGTGACATAAGTTGCATGACCACACCCACTTGAGTTTGTGTGGTCATCAGGATCAAGGTGGCAAGGAAAATAACTAATGAAATGACACTCCATGTGTGAAACCATAGTCAGAAATCCCAAATACACATAGGAATGCAACTACCACATGTAATGGAGCACCAGTGTGACATAAGTTGTACCACCACACCCACTTGAGTGTGTGCGGTCATGTGGATCAAGGTTGTTTGGAAAAGACGCAATGCAATAACACTCCATGTGTCAAACCATGGACAGAAAGCCCAAAAACACATACGAATGCAACTGCCACATGTAATGGAGCACTAGTGAGAAATAAGTTGCACCACCACACCAACTTGAGTGTGTGTGGTCATGTCGATTAAGGTGGTTTGGAAATGAACACATGCAATTATTCTACATGTGTCAAACCTTGGTCAGAAACCCCAAAAAGCCTCTGGAACGCAACTACCACTTTTAATGGAGCACCAGTGTGACATAAGTTGCACCACCACTCTCACTTGAGTTTGTGTGGTCATATGGATCAAGGTGGTTTGGAAAAGAACACATGCAATCACACTCCATGTGTCAAACCATGCCAGAAAGCCCAAAAATGGAACTACCACATGTAATGGAGAACTAGTGTGACATAAGTTGCACCATCACATACACTTGAGTGTGTGTGGTCATGTGTATCAAGGTGGTTTGGAAAATAACACATGCGATGACACTCAATTTGTCAAACCATGGTCAGAAAGCCCGAACACATAGAGGAATGCAACTGTCACATGTAATGGAGCACCAGTTTGACAAAAGTTGAACCACCACACCCACTTGAGTTTGTGTGATCATCTAGATCAAGGTGGTTTGGAAACTAACTCATGCAATGACACTCCATGTGTCAAACCATAGTCAGAAAGCCCAGATACACATAGGAATGCAATAGCCACATGTAATGGAGCACCAGTATGATGTAAGTTGCCCCACCACACCCACTTGAGTGTGTGTGGTCATGTGAATCAAGGTGGTTTGGAAAAGAACACATGCAATAACACTCCATGTGTCAAACCATGGTCAGAAAGCCCCAAAAACACACAGGAATGCAACTGCCACATGTAATGGAGCACGAATGTGACATTAGTTGCGCCACCAAACCCATTTGAGTGTGTTTGGTCATGTGGATCAAGGTGGTTTGAAAAACAACACATGCAATGACACTCTATGTGTCAAACCATGGTCATAAAGCCCAAAAACACATAGGAATGCAACCGCCACATGTATTGAAGCACTAGCGTGACATAAGTTGCACCACCACACCCACTTGAGTGTGTGTGGTCATCTAGATCAAGGTGGTTTGGAAAATAACTCATGCAATGACACTCCATGTGTGAAACCATAGTCAGAAAGCCCAAATACACATAGGAATGCAACTTCACATGTAATGGAGCACCGGTGTGACATAAGTTACACCACCACACTCACTTGATTGTGTGTGGTCATGTGGATCAAGGTGGTTTGGAAAAGATCACACGCAATAACACTCCATGTGTCAAGCCATGGTCAGAAAGCTCAAATACACATAGTAATTTAACTGCCACATGTAATGGAGCACCAGTGTGACATAAGTTGTACCACCAGACCCACTTGAGTGTGCGTGTCATGTGGATCAAGGTGGTTTGGAAAAGAACACATGCAATGACACTACATGTGTCAAACCATGGTCAGAAAGCCCAAAAACACATAGGAATACAACTCCCACATGTAATGGAACACCAATGTGACATAAGTTGCATGACCACACCCACTTGAGTTTGTGTGGTCATCAGGATCAAGGTGGCAAGGAAAATAACTAATGAAATGACACTCCATGTGTGAAACCATAGTCAGAAATCCCAAATACACATAGGAATGCAACTGCCACATGTAATGGAGCACCAGTGTGACATAAGTTGTACCACCACACCCACTTGAGTGTGTGCGGTCATGTGGATCAAGGTTGTTTGGAAAAGACGCAATGCAATAACACTCCATGTGTCAAACCATGGACAGAAAGCCCAAAAACACATACGAATGCAACTGCCACATGTAATGGAGCACTAGTGAGAAATAAGTTGCACCACCACACCAACTTGAGTGTGTGTGGTCATGTCGATTAAGGTGGTTTGGAAATGAACACATGCAATTATTCTACATGTGTCAAACCTTGGTCAGAAACCCCAAAAAGCCTCTGGAACGCAACTACCACTTGTAATGGACCACCAGTGTGACATAAGTTGCACCACCACTCTCACTTGAGTTTGTGTGGTCATATGGATCAAGGTGGTTTCGAAAAGAACACATGCAATCACACTTCATGTGTCAAACCATGTCCAGAAAGCCCAAAATCATATAGGCATGCAACTTCCACGTGTAATGGAGCACCGGCGTGACATAAGTTGCACCACCACACCCACTTGAGTGTGTGTGGTCATGGGGATCAAGGGTGTTTGGAAAAGAACACATGCAATGACACTCCATGTGTCAAACTATTGGTAAGAAGACCCAAAAACACATAGGAAAGAAACTAACACAAATAATGGAGCACTAGTGTTACATAAGTTGCCCCATCACACACACTCGAGTGTCTGTGGTATCAAGGTGGTTTGGAAAAGAACACATGCAATGACACTCAATGTGTCAAACCATGGTTAGAAAGCCCAAACACACAGAGCAATGCAACTGCCACATGTAATGGAGCTCCAGTGTGACATAAGATACACCACCACACCCACTTGAGTGTGTATGGTCATGTGGATTAAGGTGGTTTGGAAAACAGCACATGCAATGACACTCCATGTGTTAAATCATGGTTAGAAAGCCCCAAATCACATAGGAATGCAACAACCACATGGAATAGAGCTCCAGTGTGACATAAGTTGTGCCACCACACCCACTTGAGTGTGTGTGGTCAAGTGGATCAAGGTGGTTTGGAAAAAAACATATGCAATAACACTCCATGTGTCAAACCATGGTCAGAAAGCCCCAAAACACATAGGAATGCAACTGCCACATGTAATTGAGCACCAGTGTGACAAAAGTTGAACCACCACACCCATTTGAGTTTGTGTGATCATCTAGATCAATGTGGTTTGGAAACTAACTCATGCAATGACACTCCATGTGTCAAACCATAGTCAGAAAGCCCAGATACACATAGGAATGCAATAGCCACATGTAATGGAGCACCAGTATGACGTAAGTTGCCCCACCACACCCACTTGAGTGTGTGTGGTCATGTGGATCAAGGTGGTTTGGAAAAGAACACATGCAATAACACTCCATGTGTCAAACCATGGTCAGAAAGCCCCAAAACACATAGGAATGCAACTGCCACATGTAATGGAGCACGAATGTGACATTAGTTGCGCCACCACACCCATTTGAGTGTGTTTGGTCACGTGGATCAAGGTGGTTTGAAAAACAACACATGCAATGACACTCTATGTGTCAAACCATGGTCATAAAGCCCAAAAACACATAGGAATGCAACCGCCACATGTATTGAAGCACTAGCGTGACATAAGTTGCACCACCACACCCACTAGAGTGTGTGTGGTCATCTAGATCAAGGTGGTTTGGAAAATAACTCATGCAATGTCACTCCATGTGTGAAACCATAGTCAGAAAGCCCAAATACACATAGGAATGCAACTTCACATGTAATGGAGCACCGGTGTGACATAAGTTACACCACCACACTCACTTGATTGTGTGTGGTCATGTGGATCAAGGTGGTTTGGAAAAGATCACACGCAATAACACTCCATGTGTCAAGCCATGGTCAGAAAGCTCAAAAACACATAGTAATTTAACTGCCACATGTAATGGAGCACCAGTGTGACATAAGTTGTACCACCAGACCCACTTGAGTGTGCGTGTCATGTGGATCAAGGTGGTTTGGAAAAGAACACATGCAATGACACTACATGTGTCAAACCATGGTCAGAAAGCCCAAAAACACATAGGAATACAACTCCCACATGTAATGGAGCACCAATGTGACATAAGTTGCATGACCACACCCACTTGAGTTTGTGTGGTCATCAGGATCAAGGTGGCAAGGAAAATAACTAATGAAATGACACTCCATGTGTGAAACCATAGTCAGAAATCCCAAATACACATAGGAATGCAACTGCCACATGTAATGGAGCACCAGTGTGACATAAGTTGTACCACCACACCCACTTGAGTGTGTGCGGTCATGTGGATCAAGGTTGTTTGGAAAAGACGCAATGCAATAACACTCCATGTGTCAAACCATGGACAGAAAGCCCAAAAACACATACGAATGCAACTGCCACATGTAATGGAGCACTAGTGAGAAATAAGTTGCACCACCACACCAACTTGAGTGTGTGTGGTCATGTCGATTAAGGTGGTTTGGAAATGAACACATGCAATTATTCTACATGTGTCAAACCTTGGTCAGAAACCCCTAAAAGCCTCTGGAACGCAACTACCACTTGTAATGGAGCACCAGTGTGACATAAGTTGCACCACCACTCTCACTTGAGTTTGTGTGGTCATATGGATCAAGGTGGTTTCGAAAAGAACACATGCAATCACACTTCATGTGTCAAACCATGTCCAGAAAGCCCAAAATCATATAGGCATGCAACTTCCACATGTAATGGAGCACCGGCGTGACATAAGTTGCACCACCACACCCACTTGAGTGTGTGTGGTCATGGGGATCAAGGGTGTTTGGAAAAGAACACATGCAATGACACTCCATGTGTCAAACTATTGGTAAGAAGACCCAAAAACACATAGGAAAGAAACTAACACAAATAATGGAGCACTAGTGTTACATAAGTTGCCCCATCACACACACTCGAGTGTCTATGGTATCAAGGTGGTTTGGAAAAGAACACATGCAATGACACTCAATGTGTCAAACCATGGTTAGAAAGCCCAAACACACAGAGCAATGCAACTGCCACATGTAATGGAGCTCCAGTGTGACATAAGATACACCACCACACCCACTTGAGTGTATGTGGTCATGTGGATTAAGGTGGTTTGGAAAACAGCACATGCAATGACACTCCATGTGTTAAATCATGGTTAGAAAGCCCCAAATCACATAGGAATGCAACAACCACATGGAATAGAGCTCCAGTGTGACATAAGTTGTGCCACCACACCCACTTGAGTGTGTGTGGTCAAGTGGATCAAGGTGGTTTGGAAAAAAACATATGCAATAACACTCCATGTGTCAAACCATGGTCAGAAAGCCCCAAAACACATAGGAATGCAACTGCCACATGTAATTGAGCACCAGTGTGACAAAAGTTGAACCACCACACCCATTTGAGTTTGTGTGATCATCTAGATCAAGGTGGTTTGGAAACTAACTCATGCAATGACACTCCATGTGTCAAACCATAGTCAGAAAGCCCAGATACACATAGGAATGCAATAGCCACATGTAATGGAGCACCAGTATGACGTAAGTTGCCCCACCACACCCAGTTGAGTGTGTGTGGTCATGTGGATCAAGGTGGTTTGGAAAAGAACACATGCAATAACACTCCATGTGTCAAACCATGGTCAGAAAGCCCCAAAACACATAGGAATGCAACTGCCACATGTAATGGAGCACGAATGTGACATTAGTTGCGCCACCACACCCATTTGAGTGTGTTTGGTCACGTGGATCAAGGTGGTTTGAAAAACAACACATGCAATGACACTCTATGTGTCAAACCATGGTCATAAAGCCCAAAAACACATAGGAATGCAACCGCCACATGTATTGAAGCACTAGCATGACATAAGTTGCACCACCACACCCACTAGAGTGTGTGTGGTCATCTAGATCAAGGTGGTTTGGAAAATAACTCATGCAATGTCACTCCATGTGTGAAACCATAGTCAGAAAGCCCAAATACACATAGGAATGCAACTTCACATGTAATGGAGCACCGGTGTGACATAAGTTACACCACCACACTCACTTGAGTGTGTGTGGTCATGTGGATCAAGGTGGTTTGGAAAACATCACATGCAATAACACTCCATGTGTCAAGCCATGGTCAGAAAGCTCAAAAACACATAGTAATGCAACTACCACATGTAATGGAGCACCAGTGTGACATAAGTTGTACCACCAGACCCACTTGAGTGTGTGTGGTCATGTGGATCAAGGTGGTTTGGAAAAGAACACATGCAATGACACTACATGTGTCAAACCATGGTCATAAAGCCGAAAAACACATAGGAATAGAACTGCCACATGTAATGGAGCACCAGTGTGACATAAGTTGCATGACCACACCCACTTGAGTTTGTGTAATGGAGCACCAGTGTGACTTAATTTTCACTACCACACCCACTTCAGTGTGTTTAATCATGTGGATCAAGCTGGTTTTGAAAAGAACACATGTAGTGACACTCCATGTGTCAAAGCATAGTCAGAAAGCCCCAAAACACATAGGAATGCAACTACCGCATGTAATGGAGCACCAGTGTGACATAAGTTGCACCACCACACCCACTTGAGTGTGTGTGGTCATGTGGATCAAGGTGGTTTGGAAAAGAAGACATGCAATAACACTCCATGTGTCAATCCATGCTCATAAACCCCAAAAACACATAGCAATGCAACTGCCACATGTAATTGAGGACTAGTGTGACATAAGGTGCACCACACCCACTTGAGTGTGTTTGGCCATGTGGATCAAGGTGGTAAGGAAAAAACACATGCAATGACACTCCATGTGTCAAACCATTTGTTGGGTCCATAGCATAGAAAACCAAAAAATTCCTACGATGAGAACTATACGCCAAGATCTATCTACAAGATATAGAGAAACGGGTGGACGTACATCCATGGAGAACTTACCTTCGAAGACAACGAGTTTTTGCTAATGAGTAGGAACTCGTGGTTGATGTAGTCGTATGCTTGCCGATCTCAAGATCGTGTGGAAGTCCGAGCGCCACAAATCAGCAGCGCATCCGTCCTCGCACACACGTTCAAACCACCAGACAACCTCCACCTCCTCGCTCCAGCGAATCAGCGCAAGAATTAACTCCTTCCAGACGCAAGGCCACCGGAAACATGTATCTCGCTAATCCGAGACCATGGGGGAATATCTAGAGGGGGGGAGAGATCCTTCACGAGGAGGTGTGCATTGTGAGGGAGGAGAGGGGGCTCCTCCCCTCCCATGGCCGGCGGCCAAAGGGGGGTGCCCCCACCTCTTCCTCATTCATGTGATGAAGCTCCACTCACATAAATTTTTACTCCACCCAAAATTCCACTCACATGCATTAAATTTCCACCAAATTTAATGCAACTCTCAATTAATAAAACTCTTTTATTTATTTTATTCAGAATTTTCTTAATTAATTTAATTAACAAACATTCAAATAAAACCCCTTGCAACATTTCAATATCACATGCGGAACCTCTTTCTGCAATTTCACCCGAAACAATTCCGGTTTCTATCGAAACAATTCTTGTTTCTATCGAAACATTTCCTGCACTTTGCAAACCTTTTGTCTGAAACATATGTGCTCCTAAAAGGTGTCCGGCAACCCTTAAGTGTGTCACCCTAGGGTTCGCGAATAGTGCAGACATGATTGAGACTCCTCTCAGATCAATAGTCAGAAGCGGGACCTGGAGATCCATACTGACTCCTGCACATTCAACGATGACTTCTGTGATCGTGAGAACCTTTAACAATAGTAATTTAATCCCTTTGTCTCATGATATAATACATGTCCGATATTTGATCATCGGTATCCAAATACCTAGTTTGATCTCGTTACCGACATGCACTCTTTTCTTGTTCCCGTGATATAACATTCTAGTGATCACATCACTTGCTTGCAAGCTATCTTAATGTGATATCACCGAGAGGGCCCAGAGTATATCTATCTGTCATCGGGATTGACAAATTCCACTCTTGATCCATGATCCTTAACATAACACCTTCGTAGCAGTAAACCCACCTTTATAGTCACCCTGTTACGGTGTGACATTTGATGTTACCAAGATACTCTTCCGTTGTTAGCAATTAACATGATCTCATGGTCTAAGGACTAAGATTACTTTGTATGATGTCATAGAAATATAAACATAATGACTTTGATCGTAATTCTATACTTCAGATGAATGTTCATCACATCATTTCACAAATGTTGTGACCTTGTTATTAACAACATCAAATGTCTATGATCAGGAAACTTTGAACATCTTGTTAATCAACGAGCTAGTCTATAAGAGAGGCATAACTAGGAACCCTTTTTGTTTATTAAACACACATGTATTAATGTTTCGTATCAATACAATTATAGCATGCAAAATAAACATCTATCATATACAAGGAATACATAATAACAAGTTTATTATTGCCTCTCGGGGCATATTTCCTTCAATCTCCCACTTGCATTAGAGACAATAATCTAGTTTACATAGTGATAAATCTAACACCCATGGAGTTCTGGTGTTGATCATGTTTTTCCCTAGGGAGAACTTTAGTCAACGGATTTGCTACATTCAGGTCCATGTGCACTTTACAAATCTTTATGTCTCCATCCTTGACATGCTCGCGGATGGAGTGAGACCGGCGCTTAATATGCTTGGAATTCTTGTGAGACCTTGGTTCCTTGGCATTGCCTATGGATCCATTGTAGTCACAATAGATCACCATTGGGTCCAATGCACTAGGAACCACACCTAGTTCCGTTATGAACTCCTTCATCCAAACTGCTTCCTGCGCCGCTTCAGAAGCAGCAACATATTCTGCCTCTGTCGTTGATCTAGCCACCACAGGTTGTTTGGAACTCCTCCAACTAACTGCTGCTCCATTCAAGATAAATACATATCCGGATTGAGACTTAGAGTCATTCGGATTGGTGTCAAAGCTAGAATCAACATAACACTTAGCGACTAGCTCTTCTTCACCTCCGTATACAAGAAACATATCCTTAGTTCTTCTCAAGTACTTAAGGATATTCTTGACCGCTATCCAGTGTTCCAAACCTGGATCAGATTGGTACCTACTAGTCAAACTAATAGCATGTGCCACATCCAGTCTTGTACATAGCATGGCATACATTATATAGCCTATGGCTGAGGCATAGGGGATCTTATCCATTATCTCTCTTTCTTCCGCCGTAGCCGGAATTTGAGTCTTACTCAATGTCTTGCCTTGCAACATAGGTAAGAACCCCTTCTTACTTCCGTCCATATTAAACTTCTTTAATATCTTATCAAGGTATGTACTCTGCGATAGCCCAATTAGGCGTCTTGATCTATCTCTATAGATTTTAATGCCTAATATATATGAAGCTTCACCAAGGTCCTTCATCGAAAATTTGCTGTTTAGATAACTTTTAACACTATTTAAAAGATCTATATCATTTCCAATCAATCATCCACATATAATATTAGAAATGCCACATTGCTCCCACTCACTTTCTTTTAAATACAAGCCTCTCCATAAGTTTGGACAAATCCAAACTCTTTGATCACCTCATCAAAGCGGAGATTCCAACTCTAGGATGCTTGCTTCAGTCTATAGATGGATCCCTGAAGCTTGCATACCTTATCAGCATCCTTAGGATCGACAAAACCCTTAGGTTGTATCATATACAACTCTTCTTCAATACTACCATTGAGGAACGCAGTTTTGACATCCATCTTCCATATTTCATAATCGAAATATGCAGCAATTGCTAACATAATCCTCACCGACTTTAGCATCGCTACGGGAGAGAATGTCTCATTGTAGTCAACTCCTTGAATTTGTCGAAACCCCTTTGCGACAAGTCGAGATTTATAGATGGTCACATTACCATCAACATCAGTTTTTCTTTTGAAAATCCATTTATTCTCAACGACCTTTCGATCGTTAGGTAAGTCCACCAAGGTCCAAACCTGGTTTTCGTACATGGATTCCATCTCGGATTTCATGGAGTTTCATGATCATTACCATTAGCTCTCTCTTCATTAGGTGAAGTCAACTCCGAAACAACTTCCGGTGTTGTGCCATTCGCCAATTCATGAAAAGAAGGTTCAATAACCTCTTCGAGTTCTACCTGCCGACTATTCGCACCTTTCGCGAGAAACTCCTTCTCAAGAAAGGATCCATTCTTGGCAACAAAAACCTTGCCCTCGGATCTATGATAGCAGGTATACCCAATCGTTTCCTTAGGGTATCCTATGAAGACGCATTTTTCTGCTTTGGGTTCAAGTTTATCCGGCTGAAGTTTCTTCACATAAACATCGCATCCCCAAACTTTAAGAAATGACAGCTTAGGTTTGTTTCCCAACCATAATTCATACGGTGTCGTTTAGACGGATTTAGATGGTGCCCTATTTAAAGTGAATGCAGTGGTTTCCTGTGCATAACCCCAAAATGATAGTGGCAAGTCAGTCAGAGACATCATAGATCGAACCATATTCAATAAAGTACGATTACGATGTTTCGACACACCATTACGTTGTGGTGTTCCGGCAGGCGTGAGTTGTGAAACTATTCCACAGTCTTTCATATGTGTGCTAAACTCGTAACTAAGATACTCTCCTCCACGGTCGGACCGCAAAAATTTGATCTTTCTGTTATGATGATTTTCCACATCATTCTGAAATTCCTTGAACTTTTCAAAGGTTCCAGACTTATGTTTCATTATATAGATATACTCGTATCTACTCAAATCATCCGTGAAAGTAACAAAATAACGATATCCACCTCGCGCCAACACACTCATTGGTCCACACACATCAGTATGTATGATTTCCAATAAATCTGTCGCCCGTTCCATTGAACCGGAAAACGGCATTCTAGTCATCTTGCCCATAAGGCATGGCTCACATGTATCAAATGATTCAGAATCAAGTGATTCCAAAAGTCCATCAGAATGGAGTTTCTTCATGCGTTTAACGCCAATATGACCTAGATGGCAGTGCCACATATATGCAGGTATATCATTATCAAGTTTAATCCTTTTAGCATCAACATTATGAATATGCGTAATACTACTACCGAGATCCAACAGAAATAAACCATTCAACACAGGTGCATGACCATAAAAGATATCATTCATATAAATTGAACAACCATTTTTTCAGATTTAAACGAATAACCACTTTGCATCAAACACGATCTGGATACAATTTTCATGCTTAGTGCAGGCACCAAATAACAATTATTCAGATTTATAACTAATCCCGACGGCATATGGAGAGGCAGCGTTCCGACGGCGATCACATCAACTCTGGATCCATTGCCGAGCCGCATCGTGACCTCATCCCTTGCTAGCTGTCGCTTGTTCCGCAGCCCCTGAACCAAGTTACATATATTAGCAACCGATCCCTATCAAATACACAGGTGCTACTGCGAGTACTAGTCAAGTACACATCAATAACATGTATATCACATATACCTTTGTTTGCCTTGCCGTCCTTCTTGTCCGCCAAATACTTGGGGTAGTTGTGCTTCTAATGCCCAGGCCCCTTGCAATAGTAGCACTCGGTGTCAGACTTAGGGCCAGCTCGGGGTTTCTTTTCAGGTGCGACAACAGATTTGCCGCCCTTCTTTCCCTTCTACTTGCCTTTCTTGTCCTTCTTGAAACCGATGGTCTTATTGATCATCAACACTTGATGTTCTTTCCTAATCTCCACTTCTGCAGTCTTAAGCATTGAAAGAAGCTCGGGAAGAGACTTCTTTATGCTCTGCATGTTATAGTTCATCACGAAGCTCTTGTAGCTAGGTGGCAGAGATTGGAGAACATGATGTATGCCTAAGTCAATGGGAATCGTTATTCCCAAGGACACAAGCTTATCGGTGTACCCAGACATTTTGATTACGTGCTCACTAACGGAGTTGTTCTCCTTCATCATGCAGCTAAAGAACTTTTCAGAAGCATTATAACTCTCTACGGCAGCATGGGTATCGAAAATCATTTTCAATTCTCCCATGGTATCAAAGGCATTGCCATTTTCGAAACGCTTCAAGTTCGCTCTAGCCCATACAGTATGCCACAATGAACTAAGTTGTGGTCCTCCTGACGAGTTATATAGACGTTCTTTTCCTCGTCAGGGGCATCAGGAGCTGGTGGGGGGCCTAGCGGCGCCTCTAGCACATATTGCTTTTGTGCAGCAGTGAGGAGAATCCTCAAATTCATAGCCCAGTTGGTGAAGTTGCTAACATTCGCAGCAAGTTTCTCTTTCTCCATGAACAGACTGAAATTAAAAGCAGGTGGTGCCATCTACAACAGAATTTGTAAAGTATATTTATACTAAGTTTATGATAGATTGAGTTCAACTAATCCAAATTACTAATGAACTCCCACTCAAAAACGACATCCCTCCTGTCCTTTTGGTGATTACATGAACCAAATCCACTACACCAAGTCCGATCATCACGTGAGTCGGTGTAGCTTCAGAGGCGAGCATCTATATGGGCATCACATCAACTATATGACTCATGCTTAACCTTTCGGTCCGTGTTCCGAGGCCATGTCTGTACTTGCTAGGCTCGCCAAGTAAGAACCTTAGTATTCGCGTGTGTAAACCTGTCTTACACCCGTCGTATGAAAGCGTAGAGTCGAGAACACCCGATCATCACGTGATGCCTCGAAACACGATCCATAAAATGGTGCATACTTAATGAAGAACACATTTTATCTTGATATCTAAATGAGGGATCATCTTATAATGCTACCAAAAGCGCCAAACTAGCAATATAAGATGCAGACATCTAATGTGTAAAGTGAGATGATATGGTCCATGCATTTGATCTCTATCATTTGCATCGTGATATGATCTCTATCATTCCTTTGTGTGTAAGGCCAAGGTCTATGGAACTTACACAATGAGTGTGTTGTAAGAGTATCTATCATACATCTACTTACAACAATACCATATCAAGACACTAGCCCAACAACAATCTAAACTAGACGCCTCTAATTTATCAATTGCAAGTTTTACGTGGCTTAGGGCTTTCGGAGATAGAACCGATCTTACCTACGAACATGAACCATAACGAGGATAACCAAGTTATTAGAAACTCGTTGTAAATCAGATATTGACTATAGTAGGAGAGAAAGACACCCGCTAGCCACTTATGCAAAACTAGTTGCATGTCAGTCGTGGAACCGGTCTCATGTACGATGACATGTAAGGTTGGTCCGGGCCGTTTCATCCCACTATGGCACCAATATCCAAGATACATAGAAGATGCAATAACATGATCATCATCGCCCACATATAAACATATGTGTACTACTCGTGCAAAGCACCTACCCATAGATCAGGCTCTAATACAACTGTTGGGTCCGCAGTATAGAAAACAAAAAATTTCCTACGATGAGAAATATACGCCAAGATCTATCTACTAGATACAGAGCAACGGGTGGACATACATCCATGGAGAACTTACCCTCGAAGACAACGAGTTTTGTTAACGAGTAGGAACTCGTGGTTGATGTAGTCGTACGCTTGCCGATCTCAAGATCATGTGGAAGTCCGAGCTCCGCAAATCAGCAGCGCATCCATCCTCGCACACACGTTCAAGCCACCAGACAACCTCCTCGCTCCAGCGAATCAGCGTAAGCAGCAACTCCTTCTAGACGCAAGGCCACCAGGAACATGTATCTCGCTAATCCGAGACCATGGGGGAATATCTAGAGGGGAGAGAGATCCTTCACGAGGAGGTGTGCATTGTGAGGAAGGAGAGGGGGGCCTTTTATAGGAGAGGGGGCTCCTTCCCTCTCATGGCAGGCAGCCAAAGGGGGCTGCCCCCACCTCTTCCTCATTCATGTGGTGAAGCTCCACTCACATAAATTTTGACTCCACCCAAAATTCCACTCACATGCATGAAATTTCCACCAAATTTAATGCAACTCTCAATTAATAAAACTCTTTTATTTATTTTATTCAGAATTTTGTTAATTACTTTAATTAACAAAAATTCACACAAAACCCCTTGCAATATTTCAATATCACATGCAGAACCTCTTTCTGCAATTTCACCCGAAACAATTCCGGTTCCTATCGAAACAATTCCTGTTTCTATCGAAACATTTCCTGCGCTTTGCAAACCTTTTGTCTGAAACATATGTGCTCCTAAATGGTGTCCGGCAATCCTTAAGTGTGTCACCCTACGGTTCGTGAATAATGCAGACATGATTGAGACTCCCCTCAGATCAATAGTCAGAAGCGGGACCTGGAGATCCATACTGACTCCTGCACATTCAACGATGACTTCTGTGATCATGAGAACCTTTAACGATAGTAATTTAATCCCTTTGTCTCATTATATAATACATGTCCAAGATTCGATCATCGCTATCCAAATACCTAGTGAGAGGGCCCAGAGTATATCTATCCATCATCGGGATTGAAAAATTCCACTCTTGATCCATGAGACTCATCATAACACCTTCGTAGCACTAAACCCACCTTTATAGTCACCCTGTTACGGTGTGACGTTTGATGTTATCAAGATACTCTTCCGATGTTAGTAATTAACATGATCTCATGGTCTAAGGACTAAGATTACTCCGTATGATGTTATAGCAATATAAACATAATGACTTTGATCGTAATGCTATATTTCGGATGAATGTTCATCACATCATTTCACAAATGTTGTGACCTCTTTATTAACAACATCCAATGTCTATGATCAGGAAACTTTGATCATCTTGTTAATCAACGAGCTAGTCTATAAGAGAGGCATAACTAGGAACGCTTTTTGTTTATTAAACACACATGTATTAACGTTTCCTATCAATACAATTATACCATGCAAATAAACATCTATCATATACAAGGAATACATAATAACAATTTTATTATTGCCTCTCAGGGCATATTTCCTTCACCATGGTCATCAAGACCCAAAAACATAGAGGAATGCAACTTCCACACGTAATGGAGCAATAGTGTGACATAAGTTTCACAACCACACCCACTTGAGTGTGTGTGGTCATGTGGATCAAGGTGGTTTTGAAAAGAACACATGCAATAATACTCCATGTGTCAAACCATGGTTAGAAAGACCAAAAACACAGAGGAATGCAACTGCTACATGTAATGGAGCACTAGTGTGACATAAGTTGCACCACCACACCCACCAGAGTGTGTATGGTCATGTGGATCATGGTTGTTTGGAAAAGAACATATGCATTGACACTCCATGTGTCAAAGGATGGTAAGAAATGCCAAAAACAAATAGGAATGCAACTGCAACATGTAATGGAGCACCGGTGTCACATAAGTTACACCACCAGACCCACTTGAGTTTTTGTGGACACGTGTATCGAGGTGGTTTGGAAAAGAACACATGCAATGACCCTCCATGTGTCAAACCATGGTCAGAAAGCCCAAAAACACAAAGGAATGCACCTGTCACATGTAATGGAGCACCGGTGTGACATATGTTGAACCACCACACCCACTTGAGTGTGTGTGGTCATGTGGATCAACGGGGTTTGGAAAAGAACACATGCAATGACACTCCATGTGTCAAACTATTGGTAAGAAAACCCAAAAACACATAGTTAAGCAACTACCACATGTAATGGAGAACTAGTGTGACATAAGTTGGACCATCACACACACTTGAGTGTGTGTGGTCATGTGTACAAGGTGGTTTGCAAAATAACACATGAAATGACACTCAATGTGTCAAACCATGGTCAGAAAGCCCAAACACATAGAGGAATGCAACTGCCACATGTAATAGAGCACCACTGTGACATAAGTTGCACCACCACACCCACCTGAGTGTGTATAGTCATGTGGATTAAGGTGATTTGGAAAACAACACATGCAATGACACTCCATGTGTTAAATCATGGTTATAAAGCCCGAAAACACATAGGAATGCAACAACCACATGTAATGGAGCAATAGTGTGACATAAGTTGCACCACTGTACCCACTTGAGTGTGTGTGGTCATGTGGGTTAAGGTGGTTTGGAAAAGAACACATGCAATAACACTCCATGTGTCAAACCATGGTTAGAAAGCCCCAAAACACATAGGAATAGAACTTCCACATGTAATAGAGCACCAATGTGACATTACTTGCACCACCATACCCACTTGAGTATGTTTGCTCATGTGGATCATGGTGGTTTGAAAAACAACACATGCAATGACACTCTATGTGTCAAACCATGGTCATAAAGCCCAAAAAACACATAGGAATGCAACAGCCACATGTAATGAAGCACTAGTGTGACATAACTTGAACCACCACACCTACTTGAGTGTGTGTGGTCATGTGGCTCAAGCTGGTTTGGAAAAGAACACATGCAATAACAGTCCATGTGTCAAACCATGGTTAGAAAGCCCCAAAACACATACGAATGTAACTGCCACGTGTAATGGAGAAACAGTGTGACTTAATTTGCACTATCACACGCACTTGAATGTGTTTAGTCATGTGGATCAAGCTGGTTTTGAAAAGAACACATGCAATGACACTCCATGTGTCAAACCATGGTCAGAAAGCCCAAAAAACACATAGGAATGCAACTACCACATGTAATGGAGCACCAGTGTGACATAAGTTGCACCACCACACCACTTGAGTATGTGTGCTCATGTGGATCAAGGTGGTTGGAAAAGAACACATTCAACAACACTCCATGTGTCAATCCATGCTCAGAAAGCCCAAAAACACATTGGAATGCAATTGCCACATGTTATGGAGCACCCGTGTGACATAAGTTGCATCACCACATCCACTTGAGTGTGTTTGGTCATGTGGATCAAGGTGGTAAGGAAAAAACACATGCAATGACACTCCATGTATCAACCCATGGTCATAAAGCCCAAAAACAAATAGGAATGCAACTGGCACATCTAAATGGAGCGCCAGTGTGACATAAGTTTCACCACCACACCCACTTGAGTGTGTGTGGTCATGTGGATCAAGGTAGTTTGGAAAAGAACACATGCAATAACACTCAATGTGTCAAACCATGGTTAGAAAGCCCAAAAACACAGAGGAATGCAACTACTACATGTAATGGAGCACCAGTGTGACATAAGTTGCACCACCACACCCACCAGAGTGTGTATGGTCATGTGGATCATGGTTGTTTGGAAAACAACACATGCAATGACACTCCATGTGTCAAAGGATGGCCAGGAATCCCAAAAACGAATAGGAATGCAACTACCACATGTAATGGAGCACCGGTGCGACATAAGTTGCACCCCCAGACCCACTTGAGTTTTCGTGGTCACCTGTATCAAGGTGGTTTGGAAAAGAACACATGCAATGACCCTCCATGTGTCAAACCATGGTCAGAAAGCCCAAAAACACAGAGAAATGCGACTGTCATATGTAATGGAGCACCAGTGTGACATAAGTTGCACCACCACACCCACTTGTGTTTGTGTGGTCATCTGGATCAAGGTGGTTTGGAAAATAACTCATGCCATGGCACTCCATGTGTTAAACCATGGTCAAAAAGCCCAAAAACACATAGGAATGCAACTTCCACATGTAATGGAGCACCAGTGTGACATAACTTGCACCATCATACCCACTTGAGTGTGTGTAGTCATGTGGATCAACGTTGTTTGGAAAAGAACACATGCAATGACACTCCATGCTTCAAAGCATGGATAGAAAGCCCAAAAACACATAGGAATGCAACTGCCACATGTAATGGAGCACCAGTGTGACAAAAGTTGCACTACCACACCCACTTGAGTGTGTGTGGTCATGTGCATTAAGGTGGTTTGGAAAATAACACATGCAATAAGACTCCATGTGTCAAACTATTGGTCAGAAATCCAAAAATCCCCTGGAATGCAACTACCACATGTAATGGAGCACCAGTGTGACATAAGGTGCATCACATCACCCAATTGAGTGTGTGTGATCATGGGGATCAAGGTGGTTTTGAAAAGAACACATGAAATGACACTCCATGTGTCAACCCATGGTCAGAAAGCCCAAAAACACATAGGAATGCCACAACCACATGTAATGGAGCACCATTATGACATAAGTTGCACCAGCACACCCACTTGAGTGTGTGTGGTCATGCGGATCAAGGTGGTTTGGAAAAGAACACATGGAATGACACTCCATGTGTCAAACTGTTGGTCAAAAGCCCAAAAAGCCCCTGGAATACAACTGCCACATGTAATGGATGTTACACCCTCTGGATCATGGTTAAACAAATACTAGACCTTAGCCTGACATACTCTTAACCTAGAGCTCAAGGATATCCAGTGGGAAATCGGTAGCACAACAGTAAACCTGCGACACAAAAATTATTACAGCAAGCTCATAACTGAGTGAAGAACCAAAATATTACAAGCAGAGGTCTGACCACAAACATCAAACAACGGAAGGAAAATTATTATATTAAGTATAGCAAACTTAAAAAATGGCCTAAGAGGCCTGAAGCATAACGATGACGTCCGAGCCCATAGATTCCAGGCTGCCGACCAGGAAGCACAAGCTACTCGTCGGTGTCGATGTCGTACGAAACTCTTCTTTAGGGAACACTTACTCTACTACAAAAGTATCAACAAAGAAAGGGTCAGTACAGGCTGTACTCCGCAAGACTTATGGCTAGTGGGGTTATTTTGCATATATCCATCTTTGTTTCTAAAGCAAGAGGGGGAAGAAGCTCGTCTAATCAGAATATTTTAAAAGGGGATAAGAGAGCGACATCTCCAAAGAATTGATCATCATCTTTTGATATCCACCAAAGTAATCCTCATCTCACAACTAGGATCACCCCCTCGTACCCATGAGGAAGCATCCTTAAGCACACCTTCAACTGCCAAGTTTTTACGATTAGGTTATAGTTCTCTATGATCTTAGAATTCGGTCACCAAGCGTTCATAACCGTGAACACGGATTTTCAAAAAGATTTAACTCTACAGGGGTGCACAACTTTACCCACACATACTAACCGACTCTTAATACCTGAATCATTACCCTCTTCTTTGGAAGGCCAGCAGAGGGTGGTTATACACGACCTTTACCTTGCTTTTGCCGAGACCATGAGTCATGCCCTAAGGATGGTTCCGCCGTAACAGGTCAAATCCCGAAGTCGGTGGCTAGAGATGTGAGGCGAGGTTGGTTTACCAGGGGTGCCATCTACCCCAAGGAACCACGGCCACGCTTACCTACATGTTATGATGCACCTTCACCCGCCAAATTTTTCAAAATGTTTTCTATGCATACGTTGAATGGAACGCCAAACCATGTGACTCATGGAATCTACTAGGCAAGTTAGTTACTCGAAAGGTCCCCATAAACCCCGTGTGGCTGTACGATCGTATTGGTCCAAAGGCAAGAACTTTGTTCCTAGTGGTGGAGAGCATGGGACTACAAAAACCACATCCCACCATGGCCTCCCATACAGGCCTTAGCATGATTAACCTTTAACACTAATCTTACCTCATCAGTATACCTTTTTCTCCTGTCATACTAGATTCTCTGCATCTGATACATCATCTGGATGAACCAGCACTGACAGTTAAGCATGGCTAAGCAAGACACAGATATAAGCTCTAGTAGTGCACCCAAGCCAAATCTAGTTATGGTAGGAGTAGTGGATTGGGTAATATAAGCTCAAACGTAGAAATGCAACATATAGGATACTCTATCTATCGATAAAAGACCACAGTAGAATCATATGCATCATGGCAAGAGATGAAATACTCTAAAAGTATAGGATTGTATCATGGTGGGGCTATGGTTGCCTTTGCCTGTTGATACCCAGATATAGATCTTCGAAAGCCTTGTACTTGACTTGATTACAGTTGGTCAAGTATTATTCGCCGGTCTTCGATGGTGTTTACCTTGGTCTTCAATCTTGATCTCGATATCGTATTCTATCAGGAAGAAGCAAACATCCGAAAGAAAGGGAAACAATCAACACATGGCATCGATGCAATGTTCAATCAAGGATGATGATATGACAAGTTAAATAGTATTGAAATGAAACCCTATAACATGCTTGCCAATTTAAGAGGTATTCGAAGGGTCCAAACCCTAATATAGGGGAGACCCTGGAATCACCTACGGAGGTTCATTTAGTTCTGTAATTAAACTTGCAATTGAAGTTGTTAAACAATACATGATTTTCATGCTATTGTGTAGATCTCATTGTTCTGAACATTTTGATATATTATACACAATTTTGTGACCTATAAATAATTAGATATTGAATTTATAAGATGTAAACCAATTTTTGGAATTATTAAAACATTTAAACCCTTTATTGCGTCATCGTGACACATGGCTGATGTAACCATAGGGCTGGGCTGATTCTCACCGAGGCTGGGTCTAGCCCTAGAGGCTGACTCGTGGGGCCGGGGATGGGGCCACGTCGTACGCCACCGTGGCAGAGGTTGCACGACAGCCACGCCAGCGATAGTGGTCACCACTAGGTGATCACCGGCAACGGTGGCAGAGGGTGCGCGCGAGTGACCGGAGCGGTGCCTTGGACACAGCGCGACGCAGGCTACCTATTAGCAGCAGCGTCGCCCTGATTTGGTCACCAGAGTGTCACCGGCGATGACAAACGGCGGTGGCATATACATGCACGAAGCGAAGGCAACAAAGCGCGATACGGAGGTAATAGGAAGGTGCTAGAGCACCCGTGGCTTATGCTGATCGCTATCGAGGGGTCGGCGATGCGAGGCGCAATAGGAATCGATGGCAAAAACGACAACTGTTGTCGGAGAAGAAGCAAACTGGAAGCTCGATTGGGGGCGTGCGTGGACGATTCCTTTTGGGAGAGGAGAAAGTGGAGCACAGCGAGCTCGATGGTTCCCTCGGCTGACCTTGGGGAGGTGCAGAATGGTGATGATTGGTGGCCGGTTCTGGCTAGGGTTTCAGCTAGAAGAGGGAAAATGCTAGAGGAAGCGAGAGTGAGCGAGATGGGTATGAGAAGAGAGAGGGGAGCATGGCGGTCTTCATGGCGTACTTATCCTGAAGAGGCAACCACGACAACAGCGGGAATCATGGCGACAAGCATCAGGCGGTCGCATGCAGGACAACGAGCTACTTATCTCTCCGAGGAAGACGATATGCGAAGGGGTAAGCTGGGCTGGGCCATGCTGGGCTATTGCTAGGCCGGCTGCAGGGTTGCGGGCTACACACGAGCAGCAGATAGGAAGAGGAGAGATGGGCTATGTGGCCTAGTTGACTGCTGGTTCATTTTTTCTCTAAAACTATTTTCCCAAAACTGTTTTCATTTCTCTTTGGTAATTTCAAATACAACATTGTTTTGGGTATTTCAAAAATACTAGAGGCTTTATGAAATTATAGAAAATATTGTAGGAGTCCTTTTATTCAAATTGGGCTCCACACTTTTGAACTTTTCAAAATTCAAAATCCATTTGAATGTATTTGAGAGGGATGAAACTAGGGTTTAGGGTGTGGCATTATTTCTTTTGCATGCATTTTTAAGAGATGATGATCATGAATGCATAAACAAACCCTAATACTCATTAACTAAAACTGGGGTGTTATAGATCTATACCCTTACGAGAATCTCGACCCGACATTCCACAGGTAGGAAGAAGGAAGGAAGACAGGGTCACTTCTAAGTATAAGAGGGAAACACACTAACAACATGGAGAGTATATCATGGTCAACTCGTGAAGGAGTGTTCAGAAACAACTCTGAGATGACAACATGAAACAAGTCAAGGTAATAGAGGAAAGAATAGGAGATGGTGTCAAGTTGTTAGATAACTGGTCTTCATAAGGATTGAGACCATGGACCTTCAGAAGGTTTTAGCTTCTGAAAAGTAGAGTGTACAACGGAAAAAACATGACCATAGACTTCGAGAGTTGAACCTCTACTCTACAACTTAAGTAGATCTTCCAGGGTATAGAGATACAGATAACCAAGCTATTGAACTACTTTTTATATAGAAGGATCACTCTTTCGTTCAGCAGAAGGTCAAGACATCAGGGTTGTTTTGGTGAAGAGGACTCATAAGAGTCACAAAGAACATGTAACAATAGGAACTTATGATTACCAAAATCATAATCGCTCTTCAAACATGTTAGACAAACAGAAGGAAACCATTTATTCATCTAGGTCCATCAAAATCATTGCCAAAGATTATGATATCACTTCACACCACCACATGAATAATTAAGAAGATTCATAATGACACGGGGAAAAAGAAACTTCATTCTCAGACTTCAATTACTTGGCATAACAAGAAGTTTCCAACATAAAGGGTCTGGAGGATCGACCGAGAGACATTTAGCAGCACTACTTTAAATATTCTCCTTGATGTTCGAGAAATTAGACATCAAGTAAAGGTCAGACTTCGGATACAAAGGAAACCATAAGCACAACTCCTATAATAAATCATAGAAGAAGCCTTATGTAGAGTGGTTGTTACTTTTTGATTCAAGAGAATATGGATATAGATCTTCCGACTAGTTGTGTCAACCATTACATCAATCATGCCAGATTTACATAGAGACCTATGTCAAAACCTTGAAGAACACCAACCGTCATATCTTCTTGAGATTCGGATTTGGTTAGGTGGAATGATACTTCAGACTCAGCATGTCCGAATATAAAGTTTGCGACATTTACCATGAAGGTAAAGTCACTAGATTCTCAAGATAGGGACTAAAGTATTAAGCTCCAAAAGGGTGAGCTAGATTACTAGACCCATGTATTAGCAACTTGTCGACTAACAACCGCTCATACATTGAGTACTTGCAACGAAGTACACATGTGTCCTTAAGAAAACAAAGATAACCCTTCTGGAGTCCATGGCGACATCTTTCAACATTTGCACATAAATTGGATAAGGTTACCTCTAACATCCAGAACACATACTTCGAGATGACCCGAAGACAGTTCTCGAAAGTTTCCAACATTAGTGCCAAATGTTCCATATGAATCTGGTCTAGCTTGGAGAAGATAAGGATGTTATCGATGGGCTCAACAACAAACTTATCGAGATACTCTAGGAAGATGGACTCATATGTTTTATGAACAAAGCAAAATATTGGTCAGACCGAAGGACATGAGGATGTACTCAAGTGAAGCATCACAAGTAACAACATCATCAAGATAGTCCTTGGAACTAAGTTTGATTTGACAATAACCAAAATCAAATCAAATGCGGGGGAAGATAACATATCCACAAAGGAAATACTATCTTTCTTCAGCACAAACTAAACTAGACCACCCTTTAAGGAGGAACTAGGTCAGATAGAACTTTTATCTTAGAACTCTCCAAGTTGTTGTTTAAGCTCAACCAACTAATTCAAGGGTATCTACTACAGATCCTTGGAGATAGAAGTAGTTCAGAGAACTTGCTTTCTTAAGAACTTGACAAACATGGTCATGTTGCAACATGGCGATACTTCGAGAGAGACATCCAGAATATCATGAACCACAGATATGTCACTTAGTTCGAGAGGAAACTTGCTCTGTAATGCAAGAAGACATAGTCTTGGAGCTTTGGTATGAGCCTAACTCTTTGACCGAAGAAAGTGTACCACAATAACGGACTTGGTAGCACAATCATTCTTTGCTTAGTGATAGGTTAACCATCACACTAAGAATGACACAAATGTCCTTGTTGAGGTTCAAAAGAAATAATGATTCCTAAGAATCTCAGATGGCCACAGTATTACGCACACGCATCATTCACGACCACATGAGCTTGGAGGAAGGGTGGGTAAGGATGTGTAAGAGCGCCACTCCACTGACGAGTCATGGAACTTAGCACGACCTCTTAGTATACAAGGGTGTGACACTCTAAGGTAGAACATGCAGAAGCTAATTATTGCCTCATGATCTGTGGATTACAACACTTTGACCTGGTCCTAGATATGACGAGGTACTAGAGTTTGTTTCTCCTAACATCCCAAAATGGGTTGTCATGATGGACCACAAGAGTAATTTGCATCGGAATACACCAATGCACATTACTACATGGCTACCAACTGGTAGATAAAGGAAAAGGAACATGCTCAGCATAAAATCCTTAGATGTGGATGCATAGATTATCAATCTTCCAAAAACCCATGCATAGATGGGAGGGTGTGGCAGAGTCACGAATATAGATTCAAGACTCACGAGGAGTACTCTTGTCGTGATCTATTTGGTTCCATTAAAGAACATCTACCATAGCTAGTGGTAGGGGAAGTCCTTAATTGTTGGAATTCAATAGCGACAATAACCACAAGCTTGAAGGCTATAATTGTAGTACCAGCCATCCTGAGGTAATGGATCTTTGGTTAAAGATCAGCTTCATGTACAAGATTCACAACACTAGAATCCAGCACAAGATGGGGTCTTCGGTTCAAGTCCAAGGGTTAAAACCCGAGAAAGAGGTAGGTACTACTTGACTGACACAGTGTACACTGCAAGGTACTAACCGATAGGTAGCTTCCAAAAGAAGTACCCAAACAAATAAAAAGGAGGGGTACAAGGCAAAAGGAAACATCGAAGCCTAGAATAGAAAACTGTGGAGCTTACAATATAATATTGTAGGTGCCATAGGACAAAGAGATCATGATGAAAAGGAATCTCTCAGCTGAAATAGGGAAAAGGGAACAAGGAACACACAACACACGCAACTCTAGAGAACTCAACACTAGGTCAACTGGCTGAGAAACGATATGCCCAAAAGGCACCTAAGTTTTGAAAGACTAGAATAGATATCAAAACTTTTCAAAGTCAACACAAGATAAGATGACCAGAGTTAGAATGATACCAGATGAGGAGATAAAGAAGCATACTAAAGTTTTTGCAAATACTTTTCAGCTTTGAAAATAGTTTTCACAAGAAGTAGACTCAACATCGACCAATAGCAAGGTTTTCCTATGGTCGGTACTGCTCTGATACCAAGAACTGTGACACCCCCGGGATCATAGTTAAACAAATACCAGACCTTAGCCTACCATACGCTTAACCTAGAGCTCAAGGATATCCAGTGGGAATCTACTAGGCAAGTTAGTTAGTTGAGAGGTCCCCATAAACCCTGTGTGGCTGTACGCTCGTCTTGGTCCAAAGGCAAGAACTTTGTTCCTAGTGGTGGAGAGCATGGGACTACAAAAACCACATCCCACCATGGCCTCCCATACAGGCCTTAGCATGATTAACCTTTAACACTGATCTTACCTCTTCAGTATACCTCGTTCTGCTGTCATACTAGATTCTCTGCATCTGATACATCATCTAGAAGAACCAGCATTGAGAGCTAAGCATGGCTAAGCAAGACACAGGTATAAGAACTAGTAGTGCACACAAGCCAAACCTAGTTATGGTAGGAGTAGTGGATCAGGTAATATAAGCTCCAAGGGAGTAATGCAACATATAGGATACTCTATCTATCGATAGAAGACCATAGTAGAATCGTATGCATCATGGCAAGAGATGAAATAATTTGGAAGCATAGGATTGTATCATGGTGGTGCTATGCTTGCCTTTGCCTATTGATACCTAGATATAGATCTTCAAAAGCCTTTCATTTGACTTGATTACAGTTGGTCAAGTATTGTTCATCGGTCTTCGATGGTGTTAACCTCGGTCTTGAATCTTGATCTCGATATCGTATTCTATCAAGAAGAAGCAAACATCAGAAAGAAATGGAAACAATCAACACAAGGCATTGATGCAATGTTCAAGCAAGGATGATGAAATTACAAGTTAAATAGTATTGAAATGAAACCATATAACATGCTTGGCAATTTAAGCGGGATCCAAAGGGTCCAAACCATAATACAGGAGAGACCCCGAAATCACCTACGGGGGTTCATTTAGTTCTCTAATTCAACTTGCAATTGAAGTTTTCAAAGAATGCATGATTTTTATGCTATTGTGTAGATCTCATTTTTCTAAACATTTTGATATATTATACACATTTTTCTGACCTATAAATAATTAGATATTGAATTTATAAGATTTAAACCATTTTTTGGGAATTATTAAAACAATTTAAACCCTTTATTGCGTCAACGTGACACATGGCTGACGTCACCAGAGGCTGACTCGTGGGGCCGGGGCCACATCGTACGCCACCGTGGCAGACGTTGCACGATAGCCACATCAGCGACTGTGGTCACCACCAGGTGATCACCGGCGACGACGGCAGAGGGTGCGCGCGAGTGAGCGGAGCGGTGCCTTGGATGCAGTGTGATGCAGGCTACCTATTGGCGGTGGTGCCGACCTGATTTTGTCACCAGAGTGTGGCCAGCGACGACAAATGGCGGCGGTAGCTACAGGCACACGACGCAATGGTGACAGAGCATGAGAGGGAGGTAACAGGAAGGTGCGAGAGCACCCGTGGCTTACACCGATCGCTATGGAGGGATCAGCAACACGAGGCGTGGCAAGAATTGACGGCAATGACGATGACCATCGTTGGAGAAGAAGCAAACTGGAAGCTCGATTGGGGGCGTGCATGGATGATTCCTTCTAGGAGAGGAGAAAGTGGAGCACGGCGAGCTCGATGGTTCCCTCGGCTGACCTTGGGGCGGTGCAGAACAACAGCGATTGGCGGCTGGGTCTGGCTAGGGTTTCGGCTAGAACGGGAAAATGCTAGAGGAAGTGAGAGAGAGCAAGATTGGTATGAGAAGAGAGAGGGGATCACGGCGGTCTTCGTGGCGTCCTTATCCTGGCGAGGCATTCACGACAGCGGCGGGAATCGTGGCGACAAGCATCGGGCGGCCGTGCGCAGGACAGCGAGCTGCTTGTCTCTCCGGGGAAGATGACAGGCAAAGGGGTAAGCTGGGTTGGGCCGCGTTGGGCTGCTGCTGGTCGGCTGCGGGGTTGCGAGCTACACGCGAGCGGTAGATAGGAATAGGAGAGACGGGCTATGTGGCCTGGTTGATAGCTGGTTCATTTTTTCTCTAAAACTATTTTCCCAAAATTGTTTTCTTTCGCTTTGGTAATATCAAATACAAAACTATTTTGGGTATTTCAAAAATACCAGAGGCTTCATGAAATTATAGAAAATATTGCAGGGGCCCTTTTATTCAAATTGGGCTTCACACTTTTGTACTTTTCAAAATTCAATAGCCATTTGAATGTATTTGAGAGAGAGGAAACTTGGGTTTAGGGTGTGGCATTATTTCTTTTGCATGCATTTTTAACAGATGATGATCATGAATTCATAAACAAACCCTAATTACTCATTAACTAAAATTGGGGTGTTATAATGGAGCACTAGTATGAGACAAGTTGCATCACCACACCCACTTGAGTGTGTGTGATCATGTGGATCAAGGTGGTTCTGAAAAGAACACATGAAATAACACTCCATGTGTGAACCCATTGTCACAAATCCCCAAAACACATAGGAATGCAACTGCCACATGTAATGGAGCACCATTGTGACATAAGTTGCACCACAACAGCCACTTGAGTGACTGTGGTCATGTGGATCAAGGTGGCTTGGAAAAGAACAGATGAAATGACACTCCATGCGTTAAACCATGGTCACAAGGAGCAAAAAGGCCCTGGAATACAACAGCAACATGTAATGGAGCACCAGTGTGACATAAGTTGCACCGCCACACCCACTTGAGTGTGTGTGGTCATGTGGATCAAGGTGGTTTGGAAAAGAACACATGCAATGACACTCCATGTGTGAAACCATGGTTAGAAAGCCCAAAAACACATAGGAATGCAACTGCCACGTGTAATGGAGCACCAGTGTGACATAAGTTACACTACCACACCCACTTGAGTGTGTTTAGTCATGTGGATCAACGTGGTTCCTAAAAGTGTCGTCGGATTGATGACTGGTATGCCATGAGGGGGTCCTCAAGGAGTGTGGAAGAGAGGGGTGTGAGACGTGCGGTGTTCCGGGACGGTGAGCACGCAAGTTTACCCAGGTTCGAATCTGCTGGCTTTGGACGAATCCTACTCCTGCTAGGAATCTAGTAACACGACAGAGCCGGAATATGGGTTACAAGGGTTTCGCTTGTGCGAGTTGAGATTGTAGACTATTGTGAGGGTTACAAGGCTTTCCCTAGGATGGCTTATATATATATCCGTCCTAGGGTTTACAGGAGAGACCATCCGTCTATGACTAAGAGTTGGTTACAAAGTACATCTTGAACTACAAGTAACACTATGGGCCTATGTCGGTAAGTCTTCTTGGCCTTCCCGTAGCCGGATTGGACTCCGTCTCTTCTCCCTGACTGGGTCGCCCATGAAGCAAAGATCTAACCTGAAGTGGGCCACCCTGGTCAGTGAGGCACAATGAGGATACCGTGAAAGTATATCCCCAATAGCAGCCCCCGGAAGCCTCCATGATCCAAAGTCGGATTTCATCATCGTCTAGCTTGATCTTCGGCTTGCTGAATCGTGAATGGTTCCTGAAACTCCAAAAAATAAAGGAGTAGATCCGAGTATGAAATGAGCCGGACCTATGAAAATGTTATTCGGATTTCCAGATCGAAATTCAAACTAAGCTGGAACTTGGTCTCTGACGTAACCTGACACTAGTCATGGTCAAGTCACATCACTGACAGACATTTCTTGTCAGCACGACCGTTGGTGGGTCCACCTTTCGCGGAACAATGGCACCATTTCAATGCGTGCGTGGAGATCGAGGAGGCGTAATCATCGCGCGGGGGTTTCCCAGTTCCTTCCACGACACGTGGCACATTCACTGTAGCGTTTACATGAATCTTGACGTGGCTGGAGGATATAAGTGGTGAGGATCTCTTTCCCCATCTTCTTCATCAGCACTTGCACTGTTTCCTTATCCCATACGCCTCCCCACGAACCTAGAGCTCCTCTACTCCCCTTAGCGCCGCCCACCCAAGGTCACCAGTGCAAAAAAAATGGCTTCAGCATCATCCTCTGGTACGGTAGCGACGGCAGCGGTGGCGGAGAAGGAGAACAATCATGGGGTATGGATCCGTGCATTCTAGACAATGAGAAGCTCTGCTTCGTGGAAGAAGAAGGACCCCTCCGTGCCGGCAACTGGCAGAGTGGCTTTGGTGAAACCATCCCCAACCCTCGCGACGGCGAGCGGGTTCACTTTAGCAGTCACCTCGAGAGAGGTTTGAGCTTTCCTCCCTCAGATTTCTTTCTGAGGTTTTCGATCACTACGGAGTTCAACTCCGTCATCTCCCCCCGAACTCTCTCTTAGAGATGAGCACGTATGCATCTTTGTGCGAGCGGTATCTCAGCATTAGGCCGACCCTTATTCTTTTCTGGTATTACTTTCATGTCCGGAGAAATTCCATCACTGCTGGTAATCCTTATATTACCGGTACTATTAGTTTTTTGGTTAGGTGAGAGCACGTCTATCCTCAGATTATGGCCAGTGAGTCAGTCAAGCAATGGTTGTCCACTTTTTTCTATCATAAGGATATTCCCACTCCCGGCAAAGCTACTGCTTTGCCGACTTTCATCGATGGTGCCGCCACGCCCCAAGAGTCCTAGGACGCAGATGCATCGACTCTGAGTGACGATCTGCTTCTTGGCAAGAGGTGGATCGAGTATTCGATGAAGCACAAGGTCCTGAAAGGGTCCGATTTAGTTCACTGCTGGGTGGCACGCCGGATCGACTGATGCACTCCATCATGTCGTCGAAGAAAGATTCCCTCCGAATCAGCCCCAATGCCTACTCAGCAAAAGATTATGTATGCCAAATCAAGTGGCTGATAAGGGAGCGGATTGAGAGGAAGATTTCGGAGCTGGCCTTGGACATGCATACGTCGGAAGATCCCGTAGTGCCGGTAAGCTTCCAGCAACAACTTGTATTATGTGATCATCTTTATATTATTTTGCAATACTGAGATATCTCTTCTTTTCAGCTTGCTGACCTCCCCGAGTCGGAGCTTGCTCCGATCGAGGGATATCCTCCTAAGTTTTCTCAGGATGAGGGAGAGCTGTGGTTCCACTACTCGATGTTATTCCTCGTAAGCGCAAAGCTCCGATAGTGGCTATTGGCACAAAGGAAGTGCCCGTTGTGAATAGGTAATCTTTCCTCACAAGGTCTTTGTACTATGTGTATTAATTCTTTCTGAGATATAAAGTTTTCTATTCTATTACCTTCTCAGAGCTAAATAGCTCACCAAGGGCAAAGGGAAAGGGGTTGCCTCGAAGCCTCTATGCCAGTCGAAGCTGAACTTGGTTTCTCTTGCCGTAGCTCCTCCGACTCCTACCCCTCAGCCTTGTGCAGCGCTGGAGATTACTCCAAATCTGAGCGTTACAAAAGATCCAGCTCAATCAGCAGAGCCAGTGATCCTCGGATCACAGACTAACATCACCATGGGTGACTCAGGTTTTGATAAGGGTGAACCCTCTTTGGGTAATGATCCCTCGGCAGAGGTCTTCGCTGACAATCTCCTAAGCAATCCGGGACTTGCCAAACTTGGCCTTTCTCAGAAATGCTCACCACTTAGAAAGCCAGACCATTAGTGCCGAAGAAGAAGCACAAGAAGCAGAGGACGTTAAGTACTCCGAACTTCTTGAACAAGTCCGCCTTTGCGACGAGAGTCTGAGAACCGGTGAGCTTCCGACTCCACCAGTGATCCTGCTCACTCTCGCAGAGAAGGTTACCACAAAAGTAAGCATGAGTTTGAGCAAACTCACTCATGAACAACATGTAAGTCGGAATTCCAACTCACGTTTTACTTTATTTCATATCATATATCATATCCTCTAGCCCCCAAGCATGAAGTTGGATAGACAATCCGGATTTATGCTTTCTTAGGATGGCGAAGAATGAACTAGTGTAGCCCCCAAGGCTCATGCTGATATTAGTAAAAATATTAGCCCGAGTCTTTAGTAGAATTCTGAATCTGGGTATTCTGAGTTACAGAAAGTTAATTCATATAACCACGATTTATTGAAGAACATTTGTAACAACGGAGAAAGATCCAAGCTCTCCGACTTGAAAATGCTCAACTGAATGTATCCAGGGATGAGGCTAAAGGTAAACATTCCAGATCTCAAACCTTGCCTTTTATTTCATAGTTGAATTTTTGTTCAACTTCTGTTCTTTTGACTTTAGCACTGGTGAAACAATCCTGTGCTATGATCCAGGAGGTCGAGCATCTAAAAACCTTGGATATGGAAAACAAGGACTTCCGCCAAGAGCTGTATAAGCTTAAGGCGGATCATGAGAAGAGCATTGCTCAAGTTATTGAGTCCTCCTCCATGGCTACCGAGGAGCATGATTGTAAGATTACGCTCCAGGATAAGAAAATCTTGGATCTCAGCAATGACTTGTTCATAGAGAGGGATATTACCTTGGCACTCCGGGAAGAACTCCAGAGTCTTCGAGAGGAGAAGACCAAAGTCGACGATGTCATCTTTGGAATGTTTCCTTCTTTCTGACTTGTCCACATCTTCCGACTCTCTGGAGTCCGGATTTATTTGATTAACCCCTTTGCATTACATGCACAGGTCCTCTGAATTTACTGGTCTCAGCCTCTGCCGAATCTCGTACCAGTCATCTTACTCAAGTCGGTGATTTGCTGCATGACTTCCGCCAATCCATCGAAGATATTGGAAAAGTTCTCAAGGTTCCGGACATGCATAGATGTCCGGCTTTGAAGTGCGAGATAAGGCCAAGGAGATGCCCTAACTCATCCAGGACTGGAACATGTCCTACGCACGAACCGTAGCCCAGAACGGTCTCACCATGGTCATGAGCCACCATGGAAGCATGGAGATCGGGCAAGTGACCAGAGGGTATTCTACTTTGGATGAAGACGATCAGAAGCAGGACATCAAATCCATCATGGACTCCTGCGCCGGATACGGGTGCCACGTAGCTGACTTGACCAGCTACGATACTCCCTTCTTCACTTGCGTAGAGATGCCACCTCCGCCCGTCGAAGAAACCGGTGAAGCTTCTGACAACGAACAAACCATCTCAGATTTGAATGTCTTGGAAAGATACCGAAGCGAGGCTGATGTTTCTAGCGAGACGGCAGCTCCTTCTTCTCTTGCATCATACATCATTAGAACAAACATTGTATTATTCTGAAAACAATCCGGGTTGTAAATAAGTAGTAAGATACTTTTTGCTAGTGCTAAGTTTAAATATATCTATTTTAGCACTTTTGGCTTTATCATTTTCGTGCATGAAATATTTACATAAGTACTTTTTTTTTTGTCTGTACTTGTCGTTTATCTGGCTTTCCACCTCATCCCTTTCATGAGCTGGCCAACCTTTAGCATGGAAACTTTGCCGAGCAATGGATCTTAATTGCTAAACGATTTTAAACTCGGAAACAAAGCAGGCTTCCAGTACCAACAATTCACTACTCGTAAAATGCACGCATCCGGCAATCAAACAAATAACCAAAGCACAGACTATAAGATTTAGATTTATACCCGAAGGTAGCAATTTTAGAATCGGAAATCTAGACCATAACAAACATGAGCATAAAGTACTTTCAAGTATTCTGGGATTTTTGACTATGACATGGTCATTCGGAAATAAGATGGTAAAAAACTTCTCAGAAATTTTTTGAGGCAACCAAAACTTTATTTCTCATTGAACATGTACACATATATGATTACAAAGAAAAATAAACTAAGAATAAAAGGGACATAGTTGAGAAATATTCCATGGTTTGTCTAATTCATCCCGGACTGTACTATCTCCAGCTCTCTTTCTTTTCTTAGTAGCAGGTTCTTTGACTGGCCGCATATCAGTTAGGTAGTAAGAACCATTGTGCATTACTCGACTAACTAAAAATGGCCCTTCCCATATTGGGGAAAGTTTGTGCTTTCTTTGCTGCACAAGCCGGAGAACCAAATCGCCCTTATTAAAAGACCGGTTTCTCACTCTCTGGCTATGATACTTGTGTAACTTTTGCTGATAGGCTGTTGATCTCATCTCAGCAATGGCGCGCACTTCTTCGACTACGTCGAGATCATTTTGTCGAGAAATTTCGGCATCCTCTTCAATATACGCGGCAACTCTAGGAGAAGTGTGAATCAAATAACTAGGAAGAACTGCTTCTCCGCCATAGACCAAGAGGAAAGGTGTGTATCTGGTTGACCTGTTTGGAGTTGTTCGTAAACTCCATATTACAGAAGGTAATTCCTCTGCCCAAGCCCCCGCAACACGTCGTAGTGGTGCTTCGAGTCTTGGTTTTAGGCATTGTAGGATTAGACCATTTGCTCTTTTGACTTGACCATTATCTTGTGGATGTGTGACTGACGCAATGTCAAGCCGGATATTTTATTTGTTGCAGAATTAGGCAAGCTCTCCCATAGAGAAATTACTCCCGTTGTCCGTGATAATGCTATGCGGATAACCGTATGGGATTATGACATCCTCGACAAATCTTCTGGTTGTTGCTCCATCACAACTAGTGACGGGTTTAGCCTCAATCCATTTTGTGAATTTATCCACCATCACTAAGAGATGAGTAAATCCACTTGGAGCCTGTTTAAACAGTCCTACCATGTCAAGCCACCAGACCGCAAAAGGCCATGTTATAGGTATTGTTCGTAGCTGATTAGCCGGAACGTGAGCTTGTTTGGCATATTTTTGGTAGCCTTTACACGTCTTGACCAGCCATTCAGCATCTGCCTTGGTTGTAACCAGAAAAAACGTGTCGGAAAGCTTTTGCCACTAGAGATTTGGCTATAGCGTGGTGACCACACTCGCCTTCGTTGATCTCTCGTAAGATTTCCACTCATTCTTCCAGAGATACACAGGACTGAAAGACCCCAAACGCACTCCGCTTATTGAGATCACCACTAATTATAGTGTAGGCTTTTGCTCATCGAACGATCTGTCGGCTCAGAACTTCATCTTTCGGTAATTTTCCATCTACCAAGTAATCAAGGTAGTGTTGACTCCAGCTGGGAATCACAGCCAGAACTGCTACTAAAGGTGAGTCGGATTTGGTCAGATATTCCTCGTGCACTCCTTTTATAGAGCGAACCTTGAGGTGCTCTAAAAAAGCGCCATGCGGGACCTTTTTCCGGGCAGAGCCTATTCGAGGTAGTGCATCTGCTTCCTCATTTTCTGTTCGAGGGATGTGTTGAACTTCAAACCCTTCAAACGATTTAGATAATTCACCCATGACAGCTCTATATGCTACCATGTCTTTATTCGCATTACAGATATCCGAAACTTGTTGAGCAACAAGATCCGAATCTCCATAACACATTAAACGTCGGATGACCGGACAAGTGGCTGACCTTGTGCAACCACTGCTGCAACGGAAGCACGTGACTCGTCATCCAGGATAGCAGGATGTCTCGGGCGATGACTATGGCATCCCGCTAAAACCACTACCAGAAAATCGCGGTGTTTTTGCGCATTGCATCATCATGACTGCATGCTCATGTCATCATGCCACATTGCATTTGAGCATCGTCATCATCATGCATCTGTTGTCTGAAACTATTTTCGAAAAACCCTATTTCTGTTTTCTAAATACCTAGCCTTTATTCAAATACAAAACCCGGGCCTCCAGAATATTTTGGTTTGTCTAAATACGGTTTGCAAAAGCCCTGTTTTAAATAATAAAATTTTATATTATTTTTAGGAGGCAGCCCGCCAGGCCCGAAAACCCAGCCGGCCACCTCCAAATAAAATCTTAGCCTAACCAAAACCCTATCTAATTCCTCCCCTAACCCTAATCCTAATCCCTCTCACCCAGCCGAACCCCCACCCCACCTAGTTCCCTACCCAGCGGCTACAACACACAACACACGCACACGTTGCACCGCACGACCATGTCTCTCCTGCGGGCCACCTCCCCACCTGCCCACATCCCGAGCCGGGCCCCACCCCGCGCCGGCCGCGTATTCCCGCTCGCCCCAGCCCCGCCTCTCGCACGCTCCCGCCCACCTCGCCAGCCCCACCCCGACAGCCTCGGGATCCCCGCCCCGGGCCCCACCTCCCATCTCCACACGCCACCGATCCCGCACGCCTCCCCACTCCCTCTGTCCAACCCATCCCCGCTCCTCCCCAGATCCCACCAACCACCGCCTGAACTCGCCGCCCTCCATCAGGCGTCCGCGCCGAGCCGTGTTTCGACCGCCGCCAGGTCAAGCCGCCGGCCGTCGGCCGCCACCTCCTCCCCTCTATCTCCTCCGCCCGACACCCTACACGACCCCGGCCGCACATCCTCAACCTCGTCACCTCCCTCGTCTCCCTCCCGGTCACCGCCATCGCTCTCAACGCTTCGCCCCCGCCGTTTCCCCTTCTCATCACCCTCCTCACTCGGTCGCCGCCAGGCCCCACGTGCCTCTGGCCGACGTCTGCAGGCGTGGCCTCGTCCTCTCCGGCCGCCCCCCGCCGGCTCTTCCCCGCCGCCGTGTTGCTCTACACCGTCGGCCGCCCATCTACTCATCCTCCCGGTCGGAGCGCCTCCCCGCATCGTCCGTGTGTTTTCCATCCACGCCGCCAAGCTACGGCTGCCCCCACGCATCCACGTCGTCTTCCGCCCATGGTCGCCTACCTCTTCTGTGGGACTTTGCCGCCACGGTCGCCTCGTCCTCGCCCAGCGCCCTCTGCCGCCCGTGCTCCGCCCTTGAGCCGCGGCCTTCGTTCCGCCTCGCCTGTGCGCCGCCCTCCTCCCGAGCTACCACTGGCGCCGACTTCTCCACTTCCTCCTCGCGCCGTCTCCGCGGGCCCTCCCCGTCTTGGCCTCCGTTTGCCACGTCGAGCCGCGGTCCTCCTGACTTTTGGACAAGGCGAAACCATCTGCAAGTCTATCCCCACATGACCCATGTATCTGCTCGTTGCATTCTTTTTACTTCTGTTTTCCCAAGTCTGTGATGTTGTTCAGGTTGTTCATGTGCTGTAGTTAGTGTTGATGTGGTGAGTTTTTAATCCCTGAGTACGTCGGCAAGGCACCGATGTTTGTCCGAACACTGAAGATCCTCTTCCCGGAACATCATGTTCTCCTCCCCGAACCCGAAGTCCGCAACCGGCGACACTAGAAGAACCGCCGACAAGATCTCCTTCATGGATGATAAGATCGCCTTCATGGACATCAATACCCATTCCCGGAGCCGTTGACCCGAAGATCCCCTCGTCGGAACGCCAAGTACTTCTTCACGAAGCCGAACCCGAAGGTCGTCGTGGTGGAACACCAAGGACTTCTACACGGATCATATGGCGCCACACCCCAAGATCTCCGATAAGGAACGCCAAGTTCTTCATCCTGAATGCCAAGACCGACATCGATGCCCGAGAACCCGGACGCCAAGATCGCCGACACGAAACACCAGGTCCTTCTTCCCAAAACGCCAAGCTCTCCATCTTTTATCCGAACCTCGCCGGTCCCCGTCTAACCCTGAGACCCGAACCCCCGGAATCCAAGATCTCCTGAACCCAGATGTGTGACCCTGAGCCCCTATTTTTATAATATGATATTATCAATGGTCGCATATTAAATTGTTCATACATGCATACATGTATGTGGTTTGGGGGCATTATGTTGATTCACCGCATGATTAAATATGGAGTCTATCTGCGGGATATCTTCGTCTTATTCTGGACTCCATTTAAATTGGTGTAGCGAATCGATGCCATGTTTCGCTCTATTAATACGACATTTAATTTGTGGGGTAGTTAAACAACTCGAACCATCTAATTAATTGTTGGGACCCCGGTTCCGCTTAATATTGCCTGATTGCACCGTATCGGTGCCATGCCATGCATCATATCATAAGCATGCCGGATCTTCTGCCGTAGTATTAAATATTGCATCCGGTGTTTCTTCTAGTGTTTGCTTCTTCGCGGATTAGGCCGATGAGTTGATGCGAGTATCGACAAGTTCTCCGGATATGAACCTTTGGCAGTGTTTCCTAGGCGAGCATCTCTCACCTTCTACCTATTTTGCATTTATAGTCTTTATTTCCTCCTGTTGATCTATTGCTATCTGTGTCGCGATGCGTTAGTTTCCGTGCACCAGTTATATCCCGTGCAGCCTCTATATTGCCTTGGACACCTCCTATTACCCGTGTTTGGTAGACAGCTGGACTTGCGAGTCGTAATTGCTTGCTCAGGTACGATCTCGTGTTGTCAAGTACCACAGTTGATGGAATGCCGGCAGATGTTTATGGTGGAGATGCTTAATGGTGGAGATGATCATGACTTTAAATACAACTATTAAAATGCTAGATATAACTAATGCTGAGGCATCGGTGGGCAATATTTGTTATTTGGTTCTTCCACGCTCACTTGTGTCCCGTAGGACCCCGAGTACTTGATACCTGTTCCTTGACTATTCACACTATCCACATCCGGGAGGCCTTATGGACCCCCGTGAGCCAGAGCTTGATTCATTTCTATTTCTTGGGGCCAAAAACTAGTTTGGGGTTTTATTATTATCCTGTACTTATGCCATGCTTTACTGCTTTATTTACGATTGTGCGTGGAGCACCTGTACTGTTTAGGATCGCGGCACGATTTCGCGGTATCAACAAGCCCAGTCACACTTTCGGGTTCCTAGTCGTTGACATCCGTTCTTGCAAACCCTGGGTCCGCTCGAGCCGCCAACCACGCTATGGTAGCTTAGTGGGGTGGCCCCCTGAAATATTTTATGAATCCTGTGATCGCTTTGTCGTGAATGCCTCGTTGGGTTTTGAGTTGGTTTTTCCGAGGTTGATTGAGTGTGTGTTGCTAATTGTGCACCCCTGCAGGGTAAAACTTTCTGAAAGCCGTGTCCGCGGTTATGGACGACTTGGAGCATAGTATCTCGATCATAGTCAAGCATAACTAAAGTACTGCTATAAATTTGACTTAATATGTGACTAGTAATCAGCTTCACTACAATGGAATGGATATTAAAAATGCCAACACTGCTGGATCTGGGTTGTTTTGTTATATCTGCCTAGTAAGTATTGCAACTCCAATGGAATGTGATAAAAGTGCCAACAACTGCTGGGTTTTGGCGTTCCTCAGGACAATTATATCTGATTAGTAAATGTTCCAACTACAACGGAACGTTAACTAAAACTGCCCACTACTTATGCTATCAGGACGACTCGTGCTTTTTATATCTGACTAGTAAGTGCTTCAACTATAATGGAATGGATAAAACTGCCAAACTGTGTGAGTTCCTTGGTCCGACTTCCTTGTTTGGTATCGAGGGGGAAATACCAGGATGGGTGTGTTTGGTGTTAGTATCAAGTTGGAACCGAATAGGTCTTTCTTATCTCTCTCTAATAGCCGACAGTTGTACTGAGTCTCTATAGGTTGTTTAGTGCGGGTACCGCCGCTTCATCCACCATACCTATGTAGGCGAGAGCCGTTAATTCTAGCCTCGCCATGTAATCGGCCTCAAGATCGACGCCTCTTTTTCCTTTGCCCTTTGTCGGCACCCATTTTGTTTTAGCAGGTTTAAGTTCGACGTCATTAGCAGGGTTACCCTTCCGGCTTGGCCTGGATAGGGTTTTGGATGCCATTGGTTATTCTTCAGGGCTCTTAGCCCCATTTGTATCTTATCCGTACTCGGACGTTGAATCGTTTCAAGGTGATTTGGATCTTTGTATTGTTTATCTGTATTCTTGACTCGTTGAGTCGCTGTTGTATATATATCTGTTCTATGGGTCCCATCGAGGACTGTTGTGTAATGGTATTACTTCGTTTTCCACCCGCACGAAAGTGCCTGGTGGGCGTCCTTGAATCGTTTCTATGCGGGTTTGGCGGGAAGCGCTAAAACTTGCATAGGGCCGATTTGAGGGTGTTACAGAGTGGTATCAGAGCTCAGCAGTTACGATACCCCACTGGTCCAGCCTGTAGAATAACCTAGCGAATGGCCGATATAGAGTGTAAAAAATATTTTGCAAAATCGGTTGGATAGATCTCATTAGTTCTGCTTTTACTCCTTACCCCTATGCTATTCTCCTCTCACCTTTGCGTGTTTTAAATCTGCTCTCTCATCTTTTCTTCGCGTATAGGAATTCTCGTGGTTGGGTTTCTGTCGTACCTTCAGGGTTTCGCTTCCTCCCTTTATAACGGTGGTTCTACAATTATCAATCTGCTTCTCGGCTGTTGTACCTTCATCCAATCTTTTGTCCTTGAACTCTTTATCCGTATGTGCCCCTTGACAGATATCTGTATCGTTGGAAAGCATATGAGAAGGAGGAGCATTGGTGAAGTTGGAGTATATCTTGAGCATGTGTTGTTCATGCCAATGGAACCATCACAAAACCTGATCATTGTGTCTTTTCGTACGATGTTTCTTTGTATCTTCCGGTGGTCCCCAATGCGACGACATCATCTACGCCAGATCCGATGAAGATCCTGTATCACCCCTCTTGTTCCGAACACCGCTTGTGAAGATCTTCAGTCTAAATCCCGAGAGTTGGTTGCACGATTCTGCGATTCATTTACAGAAGGATGCTTTGAGTACGGGTTGGACTGATCACCCTACCCGCCTCTCACTATGCACTTTTGTACATCGAATCGGTGGATCAAGCAATTTCGCTCCGTCCACGGAAGTTAAAGGTGTCCTTATCTCTTGATACCTTTACCTTCACCCATTGTTCCCGAAGTGTTCTCTCGACGATCACGGACAACGACACCTTGTTGGTGGTGTCGCCGATTTCAAGACGGATCAAGAATCTTTGTTAGTGGTGTCGCGAGGATCTACCCGAAGCGAGAAGATTCTGATCGTCGGCCTTCTTTCCTGTTCCATGAGGCAGATCTCGAGGGCGAGATCCATTGTTAGTGGTGTCGAATTGTGGCATCCCGCTAAAACCACTACCAGAAAATCGCGGTGTTTTTGCGCATTGCATCATCATGACCGCATGCTCATGTCATCATGCCACATTGCATTTGAGCATCGTCATCATCATGCATCTGTTGTCTGAAACTATTTTCGAAAAACCCTATTTCTATTTTCTAAATACCTAGCCTTTATTCAAATACAAAACCCGGGCCTCCGAAATATTTTGGTTTGTCTAAATACGGATTGCAAAAGCCCCGTTTTAAATAATAAAATTTTATATTATTTTAGGAGGCAGTCCGCCAGGCCCGAAAGCCCAGCCGGCCACCTCCAAATAAAATCCTAGCCTAACCAAAACCCTATCTAGTTCCTCCCCTAACCCTAATCCTAATCCCTCTCACCCAGCCGAACCCCCACCCCACCTAGTTCCCTACCCAGCAAGACACAATACACGACACACGGCTGCATCAGAGTGACCACGCTCCTCCCAGGCCACCTCCCCACCTGCCCACATCCCGAGCCGGGCCCTACCCCGTGCTGGCCGCGTATTCCCGCTCGCCCTAGCCCCGCCTCTCGCACGCTCCCGCCCACCTCGCCAGCCCCACCCCGACAGCCTCGGGATCCCTGCCCCGGGCCCCACCTCCCATCTCCACACGCCACCGATCCCGCACGCCTCCCCACTCCCTCTGTCCAACCCATCCCCGCTCCTCCCCAGATCCCACCAACCACCGCCTCCGTGGAACGAGCCCCGCCGCCGCCCTCCACCGTGCGTCCGCACCCTGAGCCGTGCTCGACCCCGCCACCGGGGCCGAAGCCTCCGTCGGCCGCCACCTCCTCCCCTCTGTCTCCTCCACCCGACACCCTACACGACCTCGGCCGCACAACCTCAACCTTGCTGCCTCCCTCGTCTCCCTCCCTGTCACCGCCATCACTCTCAGACACCCTCGCCGCCGTTCGGAGCTTGGCCTCGACACCACGTGCATGCGCTTCGCCCCTGCCGTTTTCCCCTTCTCATCACCCTCCTCACTCGGTCGCCACCAGGCCCCACGTGCCTCTGGCCGACGTCTGCAGGCGTGGCCTCGTCCTCTCTGGCTGCCCCCCGCCGGCTCTTCCCCGCCGCCGTGTTGCTCTACACCGTCGGCCGCCCATCTCCTCATCCTCCCGGTCGGAGCGCCTCCCCGCATCGTCCTCGTGTTTTCCATCCCCGCCGCCAAGCTCCGGCTGCCCCCACGCATCCACGCTGTCTTCCGCCCATGGTTGCCTACCTCTTCTGTGGGCCTTTGCCGCCATGGTCGCCTCGTCCTCGCCTAGTGCTCTCTGCCGCCCATGCTCCGCCCTTGAGCCGCGGCCTTCGTTCCGCCTCGCTCGTGCACCGCCCTCCTCCTGAGCTACCACTGGCGCCGGCTTCTCCGCTTCCTCCTCGCGCTGTCTCCGCGGGCCCTCCCCGTCCTGGCCTCCCTCTGCCACGTCGAGCCACGGTCCTCCTGACTTTTGGACAAGGCGAAACCATCTTAAGTCTATCCCCACACGACCCATGTATCTGCTCGTTGCATTCTTTTTGCTTCTGTTTTCCCGAGTCTGTGATGTTGTTCAGGTTGTTCATGTGCTGTAGTTAGTGTTGATGTGGTGAGTTTTTAATCCCCGAGTATGTCGGCAAGGCACTGATGTTTGTCCGAACACCGAAGATCCTCTTCCCAGAACATCATGTTCTCCTCCCCGAACCCGAAGTCCGCAACCGGCAACACTAGAAGAACCGCCGACAAGATCTCCTTCATGGACAATAAGATCGCCTTCACGGACGTCAATACCCGTTCCCGGAGCCGATGACCCGAAGATCCCCTCATCGGAACGCCAAGTACTTCTTCGCGAAGCCGAACCTGAAGGTCGTCGTGGTGGAACACCAAGGACTTCTACACGGACCATATGGCGCCACACCCCAAGATCTCCGATAAGGAACACCAAGTTCTTCATCCCGAACGCCAAGACCGACACCGATGCCCGAGAACCCGAATGCCAAGCTCGCCGACACGGAACACCAGGTCCTTCTTCCCGAAACGCCAAGCTCTCCATCTTGTATCCAAACCTCGCCGGTCCCCGTCGAACCCTGAGACCCGAACCCCCGGAATCCATGATCTCCTGAACCTAGATGTGTGACCCTGAGCCCCTATTTTTATAATATGATATTATCAACTGTCGCATATTAAATTGTTCATGCATGCATACCTGTCTGTGGTTTGGGGGCATTATGCGGATTCACCGCATGATTAAATATGGAGTCTATCTGCGGGATATCTTCGTCTTATTCCGGACTCCATTTAAATTGCTGTAGCGAACCGATGCCATGTTTCACCCTGTTAATACGACATTTAATTTGCAGGGTAGTTAAACAACTCGAACCATCTAATTAATTGTCGGGACCCCGGTTCCGCTTAATATTGCCTGATTGCACCGTATCGGTGCCATGCCATGCATCATATCATAAGCATGCCGGATCTTCTGCCGTAGTATTAAATATTGCATCCGTTGTTTCTTCTAGTGTTTGCTTCTTCGCAGATTAGGCCGATGAGTTGATGCGAGTATCGACAAGTTCTCCGGATATGAACCTTCGGCAGTGTTTCCCAGGCGAGCATCTCTCCCCTTCTACCTATTTTGCATTTATAGTCTTTATTTCCTCCTGTTGATCTATTGCTATCCGTGTCGCGATGCTTTAGTTTCCGTGCACCAGTTATATCCCGTGCAGCCTCTATATTGCCTTGGACACCTCCTATTACCTGTGTTTGGGAGATAGCTGGCCTTGCGAGTCGTAGTTGCTTGCTCAGGTGCGATCTCGTGTTGTCAAGTACCACAGTTGATGGAATGCTGCAGATGTTTATGGTGGAGATGCTTAATGGTGGAGATGATCATGACTTTAAATACAACTATTAAAATGCTAGATATAACTAATGCAGAGGCATCGGTGGGCAATAGATGTTATTTGGTTCTTCCACGCTCACTTGTGTCCCGTAGGACCCCGAGTACTTGATACCTGTTCCTTGACTATTCGCACTATCCACATCCGGGAGGCCTTATGGACCCCCCCTGAGCTAGAGCTTGATTCATTTCTATTTCTTGGGGCCACAAACTAGTTTGGGGTTTTATTACTATCCTGTACTTATGCCATGCTTTACTGCTTTATTTACGATTGTGCGTGGAGCACCTGTACTGTTTAGGATCGTGGCACGATTTCGCGGTATCGACAAGCCCAGTCACACTTTCGGGTTCCTAGTCGTTGACATCCGTTCTTGCAAACCCTGGGTCCGTTCCGGAGCCGGCCAACTACGTTGCGGGTAGCTTAGTGGGGTGGCCCCCTGAAATATTTTATGAATCCTGTGATCGCTTTGTCGTGAATGCCTCGTTGGGTTTTGAGTTGGTTTTTCTGAGGTTGATCGAGTGTGTGTTGCTAATTGTGCACCCCTACAGGGTAAAACTTTTTGAAAGCCGTGTCCGCGGTTATGGACAACTTGGAGCATAGTATCTCGATCATAGACAAGCATAACTAAAGTAGTGCTATAAATTTGACTTAATATGTGACTAGTAATCAGCTTCACTGCAATGGAATGGATATTAAAAATGCCAACACTTCTGGATCTGGGTTGTTTTGTTATATCTTCCTAGTAAGTATTGCAACTCCAATGGAATGTGATAAAAGAGCCAACAACTGCTGGGTTTTGGGATTCCTCGGGACAATTATATCTGACTAGTAAATGTTCCAACTACAACGGAATGCTAACTAAAACTGCCCACTACTTATGCTATCAGGACGACTCGTGCTTTTTATATCTGACTAGTAAGTGCTTCAACTATAATGGAATGGATAAAACTGCCAAACTGTGTGAGTTCCTTGGTCCAACTTCCTCGTTTGGTCTCGAGGGGGAAATACCAGGATGGGTGTGTGTGGTGTTAGTATCAAGTTGGAACCGAATAGGTCTTTCTTATCTCTCTCTAATAGCCGACAGTTGTACTGAGTCTCTATAGGTTGTTTAGTGCCGCTGCGCTGCCGCTTCAGTCCACCATTCCTATGTAGGCGAGAGCCGCCGAATTCTAGCCTCACCATGTACTGGCCTCAGTACTGACGCTCCTCTTTTTTCCTTTGCCTTTGTCGGCACCCATTTTGTTTTAGCAGGTTTAAGTTCGACGTTGTTAGCAGGGTTACCCTTTCGGCTTGGCCTGGGCAGGGTTATGGACGCCATTGGTTATTCTTCAGGGCTCTTAGCTCCATTTGCATCTTGTCCGTACTCGGACGTTGAATTGTTTCAAGGTGATTTGGATCTTTGTATTGTATATCTGTATTCTTGACTCATTGAGTCGTTGTTGTATATATATATCTGTTCTGTGGGTCCCATCAAGGACTGTTGTGTAATGGTATTACTTCATTTTCCACCTGCACGAAAGTGCCTGGTGGGCGTCCTTGAATCGTTTCTATGCGGGTTTGGCGGGAAGCGCTAAAACTTGCATAGGGCCGATTTGAGGGTGTTACAATGACCCGCTCCTTCTCCACCAGCACCGTCACCCGGGCGGCCATCCGCTCCATGTCTGCCTGGGCACCCAAGTTCTGGACGGTCCAAGCCTTCCGGCTGGAGAGGACATTGGAAAACACCGGCTCCTTGATCCAGTCAACGTTGGTATTGTTGCGCACGTAGAAGTACGAGTGCTGCCACAGCTTGACGGTGTCGGGATATCTAGCCGTGGCATCAGCGATGTTGCCCGGGGGTAGACAGCATAGCAGCCGGTGTCCGTGAGGGGGCCGCCCTTCCCCCCCACCTCCACCTTGAAGTACAATAACATCAAGAAGTTTGCCGCGTCCGGGCAAACCCCCAGGTAGGCCTCGTAGCAGGCCGCGTGATGTGACAACTGCGCGGTGTTGGTGCCAAGTTGGTGGAGCTGGAAGTCAAAGGAGACAATCAACTACAAGAAGAACCTGCTCAGAGGCAGGCCGAGCCCACGGGTGAAGTGGGCGAGGAAGACGACGGCCTCCCCAGGCTGAGGATTAGGGACCTGCTCCTCCTCCGGCACCAGGCGATGCTTCGCCAAGCGCTCCGACGGGATGAGCTTCCCCCGCCAGTACGTTTGCACCAGGTCGTCGGTGACATACGAGCCGCACCAGCGCCCCGCCCTATCAGGAAGCATCACGGTAGGCATGGCGGCCGTGTTGGAGAAGCGGGGTCCCATTGTCGCGGTGAAGGAACGACAGTGTCGGCGTTCAAGTGGAGCAGTGGCGCATGGTGGTAGCGAGAAGGCAGAAGCGCAAAGGGCGATGAGTGCAGGAACAAGGCGAAGTAGGGGAGAAGCTGTAACACCCCAAAAACTTCTAATCAAGATTATCAAGTTCAAATCACCCAATTTAGGGTTAACAAAAACTTCTATTAATAAAATGAATATGAATGTATGTTAGCTTTGCATTAATGTGTGGTTGATTGAAAATGCAATGCTTGATTGCTACAAATGAAGTGAAATGGTTTAAAGGTGAATGCTACATCATCTAGACCAATTACAAACAAAATCAAAAGAAAAAGAAATCAAATATGAATAAAAATAGCAAATGGTCATTTTGACAAAAGTTAACTACTAGGCCACTTTGTGTGTTCCTAGAAGAGAAATTTTAACAGAAACATTTCTACTTCTTTTTACCCCTTGCTAGACCAAGTAGAAGTGTATCAAGGCCCACTTTACAAACTTACAAAAACATCTTTCAAATCAATTTAATGGATAGTTGAAAATTGAATCTAGTTCATATGATAAGGTCCCACTTTTTCAAAAACATATCAAACCAATTCCATTTGATTTCTCCAAGCAAACATAGTTACTCAAGCTTAAGTTAAGATCACTCAAAAACTTTCATTTAAAAATTCCAAAGTAAATTTCTTTTGGCCATTACAACAAACACCTTGCAGACACTAAACTAACTACTGCCTACCTTCACTATTTCCACAGTAATCCCTCGACCATTTAGTCCCCTCTTAACTCCCTTGTCTCCCCTGAGCCTAGCTAAGCACCAGACCAATCCCCTCTTAGCCGTGGTGCACAGTGGAGCGCCGCCCATTTTTGGTCATCGCCGACCGACAATGGATAGCGCGCCAGGAACATCACCGCCCTCGCCCACGACGCGCACTAGACACGCTGCACTCCACCGCCACCCCCTATCCAAGCCTTGACCGTAGAACAGCCCTAGACCACCCTAGCACCATCGCGCCCTATGCTCTATGCCATGCCTAGAGCGCACCAGCTTGCCGTGCCCGACCGGCTCGCACAGACCACGCCTCACTTCTGCCTCGCGTGCACTAGCTCACCATGATCACCCCAACCCCGCTGACACCCTCGTTCGCTGCCGCGCGACCCGCAGCTCCCGCACGCCGTCGCAAACACCTCTACGTCCGCGCGGAGCGCCGCACGCTCCCGACCAAACCACACCGCCCCACGCCTCGCCATTACGCCCGTGAGAACCTCCAGGGAACACATAACCATCCCCTAGCCTCAGCCGTGCCGCTAGCCGCCTATAGCATCGTCACCGACAAGATCGCACCCGCACCGTTCGGTCCCCTAGCTGTAGTATAAAAGGAGTCCTCCCCTGCCTCATTTCTCCACACCCCAGCACTCACCACTCTTCACTGATCCTCCCCCACTTCTTCCCGGAGCAAGGCGAGATCTCTCGCCAGAATTTGGCCGGAGCCCGCCGCTGCAGGAGGAGAAGGGTGTCGTTGATTTCGACCACCCCAAGACCTGTCGTGACCGCGCCTCGAACCGCCATCGTCTACCATGTCGATTGCCCCCATCGCCGACCCTAGCTGGAGCCCAGGTGAGCCTAGCCAGACCCCCACTGCCGTGCTAGGTTATTTTCCTCGCCGGAGTAGTTCGTCGTCGATGATGACTCCCGGCCATTGGATTAGAATTAGATCGCACGGCTCAGATTCGTAGATACCATTTCGTTTAGTTAGTCCCGCTGACTGGTGGACCCCATCTGTTAGCAACCCGCTGTGCTGTGCAGTGCAGTTGGGTCGGCCCGTTTACTTTCCCGCGCAGCCTAGGGAATTCAAAAATTGACTTTCCAATTTAGTTTAAACTAGTTTCTATCCATAGATTAAAAAATTAATTCAGAGAGTTTCACTGAACCAAATTGCATAATTCAAATTTTGTTAGAAAGGTATTTAAATTATCTATCCAAGCCCGTTGGATTTAAATCATTTGGAGTTAGAGATAATCTATAGTAAAAATAACAGACAGAGACTTATCCAACTTCACACATTTTTCAAAAATCAACCATAATAGCTTTTGAGTTCATTCCAACTCTCAAAAATCACATTTGATAAGATCTATCTGAATATGTAAAAATATTGAGGTTTGCAATGCAGTGACATTGGACAAGTACCAAAAGAATGCTATTAGGGCATTTATAGTCACTTTAAATCTATTAAATAATAATCTTAAGGTTATAAAATATGATCCACACTTTAAATCACATTCCCATGTATTAGAATATGTGGTGATGACATGTGTGAACATGATCCCATATTTTAATTGGAGAATATTAAATCTTAAGTATTTTCAATGAGTAGAAATTACTTTTCTCAATTAAGATAAATAAAACTAGTTCTTCATTTCATGTGATGATTGTGATGGTACTAGATCATCAAGTGTGAGCCTTAGTGTGCTAAATAGAGCTAGTTAAGTATTGTTTGGTGATTGTGTACCCCGTATTTATTTATAGACGATAGTACCGACCCTGGACACGAGGAGGTGGAGTTCTACCCAGAAGAAGAGGAGGAAAACTTCAACCACTGCTCTATCAAGGCAAGCTATTATTGGCAAGCTAACACTTGCAAGTATTATACCTATGCAAGCCATCACTAATTGCAAGATAACTTAAGCAAGATGCATTAGGCATGCTTTGGTTATATACCTTTGAGTTATACCCATCCCAAGCTTTACTTGCAAGCTTTATTCTTTTACTTTACCAAAGTTCTTTACTTTTAGTTAGTGCTTTATGAGTACATGGAAAAGATAGTATAGATAGCATAAATAGTATAAAACTAGGCCTATACTAGATGTCATTCTAGGGCATGAGATTGAAGATTAGCACCCCTCATTAGTGAACACTCTTAACTTAGTGGCTAGTGCTAAGCATAAAACTTGATCACTTTAGATGGGAATACTTGGTGAAAATGATTATGAAAACCTTGGAATGATGAGTCATTCTATTGAAATGTTTTGACATGTGTTGAGAAACACAAATGAATTTGATGATGAAAATGTTGAGGCATGAGCCTTAGCCCTTTTATAAAAACTGATGGCTGGGTTTGGATGCGATACCATTCCAATTTTACCGTACAACCACAATACCTAAATTGGGTAGGGCTTAGCCGGAAGTTTATATGCATTAGTATGGGTTCCCTCGCGGAAGAGGTTTGAGCTGAGGATACCTCGTGAGTGTGAATTGTCCACCTATGCAGTGCCCAGGATGGCAGATGGCCATGGCTAGGAGGCCAAGCTCATAGGGGAGGTGCCTACACTAGAGTGTGTAATTGAAAGTTTATGATTGGTTATCCGCACACTAAGTATGATGATTCAGGGTTATCCCTCACGTATGTATCGAATTTTGTGGTGAAAGTGTACCACCTTTGCAGAGTGTCAAACTATTCGAATAGTCGCGTCCGCGGTCATGGACAGTTGGAGTGGCCATACTGTTCTGTCGTCAGATGTTTTCAAAATGACTTGTGAAGTGAACTATGATTTTGACTTGACCACAACAAGGTTGTGAATATGAAAACTAGGTTCCCACTTAAGTGATTTAGAACATTAATTTAGTTTTCTTTACTAATAAACTCAATTTAGATAAATCTGGCCTTTTGCAAATAAACCTAGAGCTTAAGGTTCCTACTAGAACTACCTCACTTGTTAGTGATAGTTTGCGAGTACTTAAAGAGTACTCATGGCTTTGTCCCTGGCTATTCCCGTGGCCAGACTATGAGGAGGACTATTAGGATGATGGACAGCAGGACGTCTATGACAACTAGGATCATCTCCCATCATCAGCATTGCCTGTGACTCTGAAGATGGAGCCCCTACTACGCTTATTATTCCGCTACTTGTTTGTATTAAGACTGGATCATGAGATCCTTTATTTGTGTAAGACCTTATTATGGTTAGTAATGGATGATGTACTGTGATATCCAATCTATTATGTCTCACAAAAATGGTAATCCTGGGATTGCGATGTATGGCATAACAGGCATCTGGGATTAAAAATCTAGGTGTTGACAAGTTGGTATCAGAGCCATCCTGACCATAGGAGACCCTAGTTAGAATGGACGTCCGAACAAAAACTTAGTTTCAAAACCAAAGAAGTGAGTATTTATGAAAACCTATTTCCACTCTTATCCTTGATTCTTTCAAAAAAAAATACATGTTCCTCAAAAATTCTTACATTACTACATAAAATTTGACACACTTGATCACCTCACTAACTTACTCATCCTAAATTCATATAGATGGAAGTCCAGTATTGCAAGTTCTACCAGTTGGGCAACGGAGGCCAGCTGATCTTTGAGAGGGATCTTGATGCACTGTTAGAGTATCTTGAGCGCCCGCATCCAGAATTCTTCGAGGCACAACTCAATGATCACGTAGGAGGAGATCTACAATGGCTGATAGTTGTAGATCTCAGAGGAAAAATGGAAGCACCTACTTCTGAGAAGATTCAATTCACCTTGCATGAGAACAACTGGCTAGATGGATTAGCTAGGGCCATGCATGAAGCTCTTGCCCGTCTGTGTGGGAAAACATCAACTTGATCCAGGGAACTCCCTTTGCTCACTTTGCAATGCGTGATTCTATGGGAATTCCATTGGAGATGCCAGGACACCTAGAGTTGAAGCACTAGGTGGACAATCTTGACTTCATGTTGTATGATAGGAATTGGACAATGCCCGAGCCTACACCAACCATAACCTTGCCATTGCCGTCAAGAAGGACCAGACTCTCGCCATTCTCATCAAGGAGCGCCAATCACTTCGTCGTCAGCGCGACAAGAAGGATCGCACCATCGATCATCTCCGCAAGAAGGTGGCCGCTCTTGAGAAGACCATCCGTGAACAGGAAGTCCATCTTGAAGCAAAGGAGGAGGAGGAAGGTGAAGATATCCAGGGAGATCTTCACTCTTACCTCAGTGATGACAACGACTACTTGGAGGATGATGCCATGGATTTCTACACCGATGATGATGATTCCGACTTCATTGATGATGAGTAGATGCACTTGGTCACTACCGTAGGAGTGAGTTGTATCGGTCCCACTGTATCGTAGTTTCACATAATGGTTCTTAAAACCATCTGTTTTCCATTTGTTTGTGGTGTGTGTTGTATTGCGTGCTTGAATGAATGAACGAATGAATGAGAAGAAGAAGTTAGTTTGCAAAACCTGAGTCAAACTCAAAGTTTAAATCTTTTGAAAACAAAACCATGAACCTTAGAAATTTCCCTCTTATCTCATTATCTATCTCAATCTTCAGATGACTCGTGTAAACCCCGGAGGAAGCAGCTCATCGCAGGACCCGATGTTGTAGATTCTACAAATGCTAGTTTCCGACCGTGAAGCTAGTAGAGCCGAACGCCAAGCCATCCTGGCCACTATTCTACAGATATCTCAAATGGCCCACAATAATCAAGGCCATAGAAACCAAGATCATCATGGATCCAAGATTAAGAACTTTCAGAATACCAATTCCCCTATCTTCAACAAATCTGAGGATCCCTTAGATGCTGATGACTGGCTGCAAACCATGGAGAACAATATGGAGGTCGCAGGAGTTGAAGCCAATGAGAAGGTACTGTTTGCCACCCACTATCTAGCAGGAGATGCAAGAGCATGGTGGAATAGCACCCGTACCATGAACAACAGTCAGATGATGACTTGTGAAGCATTCAAGATCAAGTTCAGTCGCACCCATGTGCCACAAGGTTTAGTCACCAGAATGAGAGATGAATTCAGGGAACTGAAGCAAGGAAGGATGACGGTAGTGGAGCACCATGAATTTTTTTGTCCCTAGATAGATATGCCCCTGATGAGATCAACACTAAAGCCAAGAAGAAGGAAAGGTTCCTGAATGGATTGCATGATGAGATGCAGAATGTGTTAGTCAACATCCGTTTTGGAGATCTAGAAGAGCTTCTAGACTCTGCCATCCAGATGGAAGGGAAGATCAACCAAGCCAATGACAACCGCAAGCGCAGGATGATGCACCAGACTGGGTCCCACAATACCCAGAAGTATCTCCCCAACCCGTCCGCAGGATATTCCCCAAGAAACAATAGACCCTCGATGACCCGTCCAAGCTACCCCAATCGTAGCGGAGGAACTTGAAGTCCGGAGGAAACCATAACAACAACCCTGGAAACTCCAACAACTTCAACCGTGCACCGCCCAAGTCCAACAACAACAACAACAACAATAACTACAACAATACTGCCCCAATGACTGGAAGCAATGCTGTGCCTGTTGCAGCCAAAGACAAGTCCCAGATTACTTGCTTTAAATGTGGAGTCAAGGGTCACTACTCCAACGAGTGTCCCAAGAAGCTTGTAGCCACCACCAATGTGAATGCCCCAGCTCAGCAGCAACGCCGGGTTCAGCCTAGAAGGAGATTTGCCCCAAGGAATTCGCTCAACCGCAACGGCCGTTTGTTCCACATGAATGCTGAAGAAGCTCAGGAAGCGCCCGATGTCATGCTGGGTATGTTTTCTATTAACTAAGTACTTGCAAGAGTGTTGTTTGATTCTGGAGCATCGCACTTGTTTGTTGCAGAAGAATTTGCATGCACTAGTAAGATTCAACCAACAAAATTGAAGCATGTTATGATAGTTCAAATACCTGGTTCAACCACCAAAGCTAGAAAAAATTGCAAGGCTGTACCTATCAGAATCCATGTGCTAGATTTTTATGTCAATCTAATAGTACTTGGAACCAAAGGTTTGGAAGAAGTACTAGGAATGGATTGGATGTTGAAACATAAAGGATTGATCGACTGTGCCAAGAAAGACATAACCATGACCAGTACCTCTGGAGTATCAGCAGAGCATGTATCGGAGACCTTACCCTATCAATTCAAAGGCAACAAGAGTCTAGCCCAACCAACCCTAGACCAAGTCAAAGTAGTCTGTGAATACCCCGATGTATTCCTAGATGAATTGCCCGGTATGCCCCTAGATCGGGATATCGAGTTCATCATTGAACTAATTCCTGGAACTGGACCCATAGCTCAGAGACCTTATAGTATGAACCTATCTAAACTAGTGGAGCTAAAGAAACAACTTGATGCTATGCTGGAGAAAGGTTTGATTCAACCCAGTGCGTCGCCATGGAGATCACCTATTTTGTTTGTGGATAAGAAAGATGGAGGTAACCATTTATGTACGGATTACCGGAAGCTGAATGATGTCACCATCAAGAACAAGTACCCACTGCCGAAGATAGAGGATCTGTTTGATCAGTTGACTGGTGCCAGAGTGTTCTCTAAGATTGATCTTAGAACTGGTTATCATTAACCCAAGATTCGTGCAACGGATATTCCAAAGACCGCCTTTACCACCAGATATGGATTGTATGAGTATACGGTCATGTATTTTGGATTAACCAATGCCCCCGCTTATTTCATGAATCTCATGAATAAGATTTTTATGAACTTCCTGGATAAGTTTGTCGTTGTTTCTATCGACAATATTCTAATCTATTCAAAGTCAGAAGAAGACCATGAGCTACATCTGAGAACCATCCTTGAAACCCTTAGAGAGCATCAGTTGTATGCCAAGTTTAGCAAATGTGAATTCTGGTTGAAGGAAGTAGGATTCCTCGAACATATTGTGTCGGCAGGAGGAGTCGCCGTTGATCCCGCCAAGATCAAAGATGTTGAAGAATGAGAAGCCCCAACCACTCAAACCTAAGTCTGTGCATTTCTCAGATTAGCGGGATATTACCGCAAGTTTGTTGAAGGATTTTCGAGCATCACAAGACCGATGACCCAATTGTTGAAGAAAGATAAGAAGTTTGAATGGACCGACAAATGTGAAGCAAGTTTTCAAGAGCTCAAGAAGAGATTGATTTCAGCACCAATTATGATTATGCCAGATATCAAGAAGCCTTTTAATATGTATTGTGATGCATCCAAGATTGGTCTCGGATGTGTGTTGATGCAAGAAGGCAAAGTCATAGCATATCTGTCTAGACAACTGAAGCAGCATGAGCAAAACTACCCTACCTATGATCTTGAACTAGCAGGTTTAGTTTTTGCCTTGAAGACATCGCGTCATTACCTGATGGGTAACCGCTGTGAGATTTACTCAGATCACAAGAGTCTGAAGTATATTTTCACTCAGAAGGAGCTGAATATGAGGCAAAGGAGATGGATAGAGTTAATCAAGGATTATGACCTTGACATTCACTATCACCTCGACAAATCCAATGTGGTAGCGGATGCTCTTAGCAGATTGCCTTGTAGATTAAACACCATGATTAAGGAAGCCCAGCCAAGTTTGCATGAAGAGTTGGAGCAGTTTAGAATGGAGCTGGTAAGCAAAGGATTTTTAGATAGCATTGAACTTCAACCCACTTTGATTAGTCAGATCAAGGCAGCCCAAAAGGGAAATGCGAGTATCGATGAAATCAAATGTCGTATTGCTACAACGAAGGTACCCGGATTCACCGAAGATGAAGAAGGAGTTTTTTGGTACAAAGGACGTATCTGTGTGCCAGCAGATTCGGAGCTGAAGCAAGCTATCATGCAAGAAGCTCATGATACTCTTTATTCTATCCACCCTAGAGGAACAAAGATGATGAGGATTTGAAGGAGCAATTTTGGTGGCACAAGATGAAGAGAGAAATCGGAAGCTACATAGCCAAGTGTGATATCTATCAGAGAGTCAAAGCGGAACATCAGAGACCCGCAAGACTTTTGCAACCATTGCAGATTCCAGAATGGAAATGGGATTCTGTCGGAATGGACTTTATTACCGGTTTGCCTACCTCTAGTAGGGGAAATGACTCTATTTGGGTCATAGTTGATAGACTGTCCAAGGTAGCCCATTTTATGCCTGTCAAGACCACCTATCAGAGTTCAAAGCTAGCAGAGCTGTACATTTCTAGAATCGTCAGTTTGCATGGAACCCCTAAGACCATAGTGTCGGATCGAGTAACCCAATTTACCTCAAGATTTTGGTAGAAAGTCCAAGAAGGATTAGGAACCAAGTTGAATTTCAGCACAGCTTATCACCCGCAGACCGATGGACAGACTGAAAGAGTCAACCAAATCTTAGAAGATGTGTTGAGAGCTTGTGTTCTAGAGTATGGATCAAAGTGGGAAGATTGTCTGCCTTTCGCAGAATTCTCATACAACAACAGTTATCAAGCCAGTTTGCAAATGGCCCCATTTGAATTTCTGTATTGAAGGAAGTGCCGTACCCCCTTGAATTGGTCGCAAGTAGGAGAGAGTCAGATTTTCAGACCCGACCTCCTACGAGAAGCCGAGAGAAGGTTCACAAAGTCCGTAAGCACCTCAAGACCTCCCAATCCAGACAAAAGAGTTATGCTAACAAGAGATGTCGAGACCTGACCTTCAATGTCGGAGATTGTGTGTATCTCAAAGTGTCGCCTTTGAAGGGAATGCAATGTTTTCAACTGAAAGGAAAGTTAGTCCCTAGATATATTGGACCTTTCAAGATTTTGAATCGCCGAGGAGAAGTATCATATCAAATGGAACTGCCAGAGGAGATGTCAGCCATCCATGATGTGTTCCATATCTTGTTACTTCGCAAATGCCTAGAAGTTCCAGAGAAGACCAAAGTTTTCAAGAACATCGATCACCAAGCCATTGATATTAACAAGGATCTCACGTATCATGAAGTACCCATCCGTATTTTGGAAGAAGCTTTCAGAACCACCAGGACCCGGAGTATCAAGTTTCTCAAGATCCAATGGAGCAACCATACCGAAGAAGAAGCTACTTCGGAGCGAGAAGATTACATTAGGACTGAGTTTCCAGATCTCTTTAGTTCCTAGTTTTTATTAAATCTCGAGATGAGATTTTGTTTAAGGAGGGAAGGTTTGTAACACCCCAAAAACTTCTAATTAAGATTATCAAGTTCAAATCACCCAATTTAGGGTTAACAAAACTTTTATTAATAAAATGAATATGAATGCATGTTAGCTTTGCATTAATGTGTGATTGATTGAAAATGCCATGCTTGATTGCTACAAATGATGTGAAATGGCTTAAAGGTGAATCCTACATCATCTAGACCAATACAAACAAAATCAAAAGAAAAATAAATCAAATATGAATAAAAGGAGCAAATTGTCATTTTGACAAAAGTTAACCACTAGGCCACTTTGTGTGTTCCTAGAAGATAATTTTAACAGAAACATTTCTACTTCTTTTCACCCCTTGCTAGACCAAGTAGAAGTGTATCAAGGCCCACTTTACAAACTTACAAAAACAGCTTTCAAATCAATTTAATGCACAGTTGAAAATTGAATCTAGTTCATATGATAAGATCCAACTTTTTCAAAAACCTATCAAACCAATTCCATTTGACTTCTCCAAGCAAACATAGTTACTCAAGCTTAAGTTAAGGTCACTCAAAAACTTTCATTCAAAAATTCCAAAGTAAATTTCTTTCGGCCATTACAACAAACACCTTGCAGACACTAAACTAACTACTTCCTAACTTCACTATTTCCACAGTAATCCCTCGACCATTTGGTCCCCTCTTAACTCCCTTGTCTCCCCTGAGCCTAGCCAAGCACCAGACCAAGCCCCTCTTAGCCATGGTGCACAGTGGAGCGCCGCCCATTCTTGGTCATCGCTGGAAGACAGTGGATAACGCGCTAGGACCATCACCGCCCTCGCCCCCGACGTGCACCAGACACGCCGCACTCCATCGCCACCCCCTGTCCAAGCCTCGACCGTAGAAGAGCCCTGGACCACACTAGCACCGCCGTGCCCTATGCCTCTATGCCATGCCCAGAGCGCGCCAGCTCGCTGCGCCTGACCAGCTCGCATAGACCATGACTCACCCCTGCCTCGTGTGCAATAGCTCACCATGATCACCCCAACCATGTAGACACCCCCGTTCGCCGCCGCATGACCCGTAGCTGCCGCATGTTGTCGCAAACACCTTTGCATCCGCGCGGAGCGCCGCATCCTCCCGACCAAACCACACCGCCCCAAGCCTCGCCATTACGCCCATGAGAACCGCCAGGAAACAAAGCACCATCCCCTAGCCTCAGCCGCGCCACTAGCCGCCTATAGCGTCGTCACCGACGAGCTCGCACCCGCATCGTTCGGTCCCCTCTCCGTTGTATAAAAGAAGTCCTCCCCTGCCTCATTTCTCCACACCCTAGCACTCACCACTCCTCACTGATCCTCCCCTACTTCTTCCCGAAGCAAGGCGAGCTCTCTCTTGCTAGAATTTGGCCAGAGCCCGCCGCTGCTAGAGGAGAAGGGCACCGTCGATTTTGACCACCCCAATACCTGCCGTGACCGCGCCTCGAACCGCCATCGTCTACCATGTCGATCGCCCCCATCGCCGACCCTAGCTGGAGCCCAGGTGAGCCTAGACAGACCCCCACCGCCATGCTAGGTTATTTTCCTCGCCGGAATAGTTCGTCGTCGACGACGACTCCCAGCCGTTGGATTAGAATTAGATCGCACAGCTCAGATTCATAGATACCATTTTGTTTTGTTTGTCCTGCTGACTGGTGCACCCCATCTGTCAGCAGCCCGTTGTGGTGTGCAGTGTAGTTGGGCCGGCCCGTTTAGCTTTCCCGCGCAGCCCAGGGAATTCAAATATTGATTTTCCAATTTAGTTTAAACTAGTTTCTGTCCACAGATTAAAAAAATATTCAGAGAGTTTCACTGAACCAAATTGCATAATTCAAATTTTGTTAGAAAGGTATTTAAATTATCTATCCAAGCCCGTTGGATTTAAATCATTTGAAGTTAGAGATAATCTATAGTAAAAATAATAAGACAGAGAATTTTCCAAATTCAAACATTTTTCAAAAATCAACCATAATAGCGTTTGAGTTGATTCCAATTCTCAAAAATCACATTTGATAAGATCTATCTAAATATGTAAAAATATTTAGGTTTGCATGCAGTGACATTGGACTAGTGCCAAAAGAATGCTATTAGGGCATTTCTAGTCACTTTAAATCTATTAAATAATAATCTTAAGGTTATAAAATATGATCCACACTTTAAATCACATTCCCATGTATTAGAATATGTGGTGATGACATGTGTCAACATGATCCCATATTTTAATTGGAGAATATTAAATCTTAATTAAATTCAATGAGTAGAAATTACTTTTCTCAATTAAGATAAATAAAACTAGTTCTTCATTTCATGTGATGATTGTCATGATACTAGATCATCAAGTGTGAGCCTTAGTTTGATAAATAGAGCTAGTTAAGTATTGTTTGGTGATTGTGTACCCTGTATTTATTTATAGACGATAGTATCGACCCCGGATACGAGGAGGAGGAGTTCTACCCAAAAGAAGAGGAGGAAAAGTTCAACCACTGCTCTACTCAAGGCAAGCTATTATTGGCAAGCTAACACTTGCAAGTATTATACCTATGCAAGCCATCACTAATTGCAAGATAACTTAAGCAAGATGCATTAGGCATGCTTTGGTTATATACCTTTTATTTATACCCATCCCAAGTTTTACTTGCAAGCTTTATTCCTTTACTTTACCAAAGTTATTTACTTTTAGTTAGTGCTTTGTGAGTACTTGGAAAAGATAGTATAGATAGCATAAAGAGTATAAAACTAGGCCTATACTAGATGTCATTCTAGGGCATGAGATTCAAGATTAACACCCCTCATTAGTGAACACTCTTAACTTAGTGGGTAGTGCTAAGCATAAAACTCGATCACTTTAGATGGGAATACTTGGTGAAAATGATTATGAAAACCTTGGAATGATGAGTCATTCTATTGAAATGTTTTGACATGTGTTGAGAAACACAAATGGATTTTATGATGAAAATGTTGAGGCATGTGCTTAGCCCTTTTATAAAAACTGATGGTTGGGTTGGGATGCGATACCATTCCAATTTTACCGTACAACCAAAATACCTGAATTGGGTAGGGCTTAGCCGGAAGTTTATATGCATTAGTATGGGTTCCCTCGCGGAAGAGGTTTGAGCTGAGGCTACCTCGTGAGTGTGAATTGTCCACCTATGCCATGCCCAGGATGGCAAATGGCCATGGCTGGGAGGCCAAGCTCATAGGGGAGGTGCCTATACTAGAGTGTGTAATTGAAAGGTTATGATTGATTATCCGCATACTAAGTATGATGATTCAGGGTTATCCCTGACGGATGTATCGAATTTTGTATTGAAAGTGTACCACCTCTGCAGAGTGTCAAACTATTCAAATAGCTGCGTCCACGGTCATGGACAGTTGGAGTGGCTATACTGTTCAGTCGTCAGATGTTTTCAAAATGACTTGTGAAGTGAACTATGATTTTGACTTGACCATAATAGGGTTGTGAATATGAAAACTAGGTTCCCACTTAAGTGATATAGAACATTAATTTAGTTTTCTTTACTTCTAAACTCCGTTTAGATAAATCTGGCTTTTTGCAAATAAACCTAGAGCTTAAGGTTCCTTCTAGAACTACCTTGCTTGTTAGTGATAGTTTGCGAGTACTTAAAGAGTACTCATGGCTTTGTCCCTGGCTATTCCCGTGACCAGACTATGAGGAGGACTATCAGGAATGATGGACAGCAGGACGTCTACGACAACTAGGATCATCTCCCATCGTCAGCATTGCCTGTGACTCTAAAGATGGAACCCCTACAACTCTTATTATTCCATTGCTTGTTTGTATTAAGACTGGATCATGAGATCCTTTATTTGTGTAACACCTTATTATGGTTTGTAATGGATGATGTACTATGATCTCGAATCTATTATGTCTCGCAAAAATGGTAATCCTGGGATTGCGATGTATGGCATAACAGGCATCTGGGATTAAAAATCTGGGTGTTGACAGAAGCCCTCCCCCGGCGCCCCTATTTATCAAGGCAGGGCAACTGCGCCTCCTGCACTCCCCACCGCCACGTGGCGTAAGAACTGCTCAACTACCCCCACGACGCTTCGGTGCCGGATCGTTTGCACCGAAGGAAATGTCACAAAGGATCCCACGGGTGTTACCACGAAGGCCAAGTGCGCACATGATCTCTGAGAAACCGCTATGATGAAGGCGTGCGCGCGGTTACCAAAACTGTGGCGGCAGGCCAAGAGGTCAAACTGACGCGACGCGCAATAGAGGAGGCAGGCACACCTAACGGCAACATTGACGTCATTAACTAGCCGATTCGCCTCGCTAGCTGGGCGCGGTAGCCGGGAGACGCAATCGCCGCTCACACCCTGTGGGTGGGCCACTGGACCCGTGGCCGGTAAAATCCAGCCGGGAAAGCGGGCAACTCAAGCCGGAAAACGACAAGTACTAAAAGACAAATTCACGGTACAGTCTTCACCAGCAATCATTTCAAGAGAAGCCAATGAGCACGCAGGAGATTTTCCGCAAGGCCAAGCCCCAACGCGCTCGGGGACTAGTGTCGGAGGGATGACCCCCGGGTAGGCCAATCCAGCATTAATTGGTCAGCTCCTGGGAAAGCTGGCTAGATGGCCACAAGACGAAGAACCTCAGCCGGGTGATACCCTTTACCTGGTCCGCATCAAGATTCCCCAGCTGGTCCATCTAGCCGGGGGTCAGGATAGCCGGCTGGGTGGCCACCTCTACCCTGCTGCCTCGTATCCGTTGGCCAAAAGTACGGGTGGGGTGACACTCCTTGCTGAGCGCACCCTTGACCGGACAGGCTGGCACGTTGCCCCACCGACACTACCAGACAAGGGCGCCAAAGCGCTAAGGCTGACGGATAAAGCATCAAGTTGATGGTTAAACGGCCGGGTGATGCCCAAAGCGGAGGCGCTGAGACCCTGTGGCACTGTCCCCACCTGTACCAGAGCTTGACTAGGTCCTAGACCACTAGCTGGACCCGGTCAGACGACCCTCTTTGTAAACCCAAAGCCCAAAATAGTAACCCCTAGAACCCACATTATAACCTACCCTTCTACGAGTATATAAGGAGGGGTAGTGCTAGGGTTCTAGGTAAGGCATTACGAGTTACTAGTTAGCCAGAATCACCAAGTCAAGTAGTTCGTCTTCCTGTATCTCTCGATAGTAGCTAAGGAAACAGCTCAAGGAGCACTTGTACTGAGCATTCGCTCCCCATATAGTAGATCCTTGCAGGAGTAGGAGTGTTACCTCGACAACAAGGCTCCGAACCTAGGTACTTCATTGCGTCTGCAGTATCTGTGCCCAACCCATTGCAAGTAGCCACCGATAGCATCCTGATTGTCCCTTCTCATGCCATCCCCGATGGCACTGCCGTGTTCCACACCGCGATAGCTCCACCAGCTACACGACATTCTTCCTCGTCTATGGAGCAGAGGCAGTCCTGCCAACCGACATCGAGTTCGACACACCATGCAAACTGCTGTATATGGAGCAACAGGGCAAGGAAGCTCGACAAGATAGTGTCAATCTCCTTGAAGAGGCGCGAGAGCTGGCCCTGTCCAGGTCCGCCATCTACCAGCAGAACTTGTGACGCTACCATGCTAGCCAGATCCACAACGTCTCGTTCCGAGAGGGCGATCTAGCCTTGCGGCTGGTACAACACACCAAGGGCATGCACAAGCTAGCTCCACCTTCGGAAGGTCCATTCATCATCAGCCAGGCATTGCATACCAACTCATATTACCTGATTGATGCTTGCTAGCCGGCGAAGAACAAGATGGACCGCTCCGGCGAAGAAACTGAACGCCCATGGAATGCGAACCTGATTCACCCATTCTACACCTGAGTAAAGGGAAAATGTATCTTACCTCTATGTAATGAAAAAGTTGAGGAGCCTCGACATAGTCTCGAGGACTCTGTAATAATTTGGCATTTTCTGCTGCATCACTTCAAGTTCTCCGGCTGCATTGTTTTTAACCCCGGACCCTGCAGTCTCCCTCGGGGACTCACCGGGTGGCCCAGACGACCGCAAATTCTAAAAGACGAAGTACTGTACGTGGCTCCAAGAGATCCCTCTTTGATTCCGGCTGCAGACCACAAGTCGGTTGACAGACACGGCAAGAGCAAAAAACTCGAAGACCCATACAGGAAAAGTCCTAAGGAAAACAAGACGTCTGGACGTTCCAGTTGCGCTTGATCGCTCGAAGCTGATAGCCAAAATCCGAAGTATTCCACAGTATGCTAACCAAGCAAACCCTTCTTTCTGGCTAACAGCTGACAAGGGCATAGCTTCAACGGCCAATGCTCGCTAAGAAAAGGACTAAGCTATCAATTCTTCATGAAATGGAATTTTTTTCAACCAAACGAGCAACTAAAGACTATGTTTATCCTACACATGTCTAACATGCAAACCATTGTTTGTATTTTTCATCCTTGCATGAACAAAAATTTTAGAGCCGGAGGCCAGCCGCCAGACGGCAAAGGAGCACAAAGGAGCTTTGACCCAGCTGGATTCTCCAGCCGGCCTGAACCTCGGGGACTACACCCTGTGGGTGCGCTCGCGCGCCCCCACTCAGGAAATCTACAACAAGCAACAACATAAAGGATCTTCAACCCGGCTGGACTGTCCAGCTGGCCCGAATATCAGGGACTACACCCTGTGGGTGCGCTCGCGTGCCCCCACACAGAAGAAAGCATACAACAAGTGCAACGCAAGTAAAAGTGCACGCAAAAAGAGCACAAGACAACACGACAACGGGAGACATAGCTTTCGACAAAATTCATCATAGAGCAAAAGTAAATTGTTCACCAAAGGGAAAAATCAGTACCACAAGCAAACCCAAATACAAATAGTCCCAGCATTCTGGGGATCAGTCTTGAGGGTCATTGGAAGGGCTAGAGGCGTCGGCAGGAGCATGGCTGCTGGAGGAGATGTCGGTGGAGGCAGGGCCTATCGCATCCGGGGCGTCGGCGTGAGCTAAAGCCGCTAGAGGGCTGTAGTGATACCCCTTCGAGCCGTCCGGGTCGCCGAGATCTCGGTCCAACTGGAAGAAGCTTCCATTATTGACACCGCAGGAGCGGATGTTAGGAACTTCAGCGCAAAGCTGGTCGTAGCTAGTCCCATGACGAAACCGTCTAGAGAGACTCTGTCCACGTCGGGTTACCAAGACTTCAGCAATGCCAAGACCATCTCAGCACCGCCACGAGCAACCTAGTATCACGCCACGTCCATGAGCTTCGGGGCATCATAGAGCTTCCTGGCCAAGGCGTCCATCGTAGCCAGGCGGTTGGTGTCGGTCCAGACGTAGTCATAGAACTCGAGCGCAACACCACGTAGTCGGTCGTCCTCCTCACTGACGACTGCCACCAACTCCACCGGATTCAGGTCATGTCTGGCATCCGTCTCGGGGACACGCGCCAAGGCTTGGTCGGTTTCCTCAGCATACTGAGCTGCACCCGACAAGAAGGAAACTTTTATGCTCCTGCTACAATAGGATGAGGAACAAGCTCACCAAGTGAATCACTTACTGACGACCATCTCATCTATCTGGCATTGCTACCCTAGAGCTGCCTTCTCCCATGCCTGGGTGGTCTTTTAGCTCCTCCGCCTGGTGGGCCTGGATCTTCTCGAGGTTTTTCACTGCCTCAGCCCGGATGTCGGTGGTCTTCTTCGCCTGGCCGGCCTTGACCTCCATCTTCTCCTGATACTGCAGAAGCTGGCTGATCTGGGACTAGCGAGCCTGGTTAGACTCCACCAGCGAGGCGGTCTCCGCCTTCAGCCTCTCCACCTCCTGGTCCATATCCGCTAATAGAGCTGCAGGGGGAGGGGGTACCCAATGGTCAACAAGAAACGCGAAAACTCACATAGCCAGGAAGACAAAGGTGAGTAAGCAATCTTACGCCCTAGGTCCTACGAGGTCTTGGCAGCTTCAGCAAAAGCTTTTTGCAAAGAGGGCAAAATGAAAAGAGAACGACAGCAAAGAGTGGCAATAAGAATGGCGGAGAATATGTTTACCTCTAGGGACGCCTCCAGTGCCTTGGCAACACTAAGTCCCTGATTCATCACCTACACCAGGTGGTGGGCCTGGCCAAGGGCAACGAGTGTCAACTCTGAAAGCTGAGCCAGGACGGAGTCCGGCGGCGGGGCAACCAGAGCCGCCCGATTGCCGGTAATATGGAGCTCATTTTTGTTGCCGAAGGCCGCACGAGAACACCTCCAGAGCCGCAGTGCCCGAGCCAGAGGCCACCACCGTCCCGCCATTATCAACCACCGGCTGCGCGGTAGCCTCCCTGACCACCTCCACGGGCTCCTCCACTCGGTAGGCGGCAGAGCCCGCCTAGATCAGGCTTGGGCTCGCAAGCAAATCGGCGAGCCTAGAGGCTGCAGAGGCCCGGTGCAGGACCAAGGATCTAGCTGGCACCACCGTCTCCGCTGCGTCTGCCGCAGCCTCGGCCGGCTTGGTAGCAGAAGCTGCAACCTCAACCGGCTTGGCAGCAGAGGCTACAGCCTCAGCTGGCTTCGTAGTAGAAGCAGCAGACCCCTCCATTCAAGCCGGGGGAGGGTCGAACGCGGTGGCGATGGTCGCGGAGCTGTTCAAGGACATCGCCTCACTAAAAGAAGGGCAAGAAGATCATAGTGAGTAAGGCACAAACCAACAAACACGCAGAGAAAGGAGAACAAGGGCATGTACCCGGCAACGCTTGGCACGACGGCTGCAGCCCTTGGATGGTGACTCCTCTTCGCCCTGCCCCCGGTCGGAGCGGCGCTGGCCGAGGCAGCCCACTTCGCTCGAGCCCTCGACATAGTGGCCTCAGGCAAGTCCATGTCCTTGCCATGGGCGCCTATGCCAGGTGGTGGGCAGAACATCAGGTGCACGGCCAAAGCAGAACAAAGAAAATACACACAGAAAAGCTGCTCACTGGGTGGAAACTCGCAACCCTCATCGGCCCAGGTGAGAAATCGCTCTGGCACCGTCTACAGGAACTTGGCCGGATTGAGGTCGGCGGAGAAGGCCAAGAGCTCATCGTCCCCCATGCCGTACTCCACTAGCTATGTCGTAAAAAGCTACTTAACAAGGGGAAAATAAGAAACAAGGAGAAAATCCCTCGAGAAAAGTTCACCGGAGAAGAGGAAGAAGGCCTAACCTTTGGGGGCAGCCGCCCACTGTGGAACTGCCGACAGGAGAAGACCCAATCCTCCGCCAGCGTCTCCTTCGAGATAGTGGCAAGCCACTCCCGAAGGGCCACAAACGGCACATACTGCCGGGACATCCAGGTGGGGTCCAGCGAGCTGGACAGATGTCAGATCTTGTGTGACCTCTGATGCAGTGGAAGCACGCGGTTCGTCATCCAAGGAAGCAGGATGTCTCGGGTGGTGAGCCGCTCCTTCTCAACCAACACCGTCACGCGGGCGGCCATCCGCTCCATGTCTGCCTGGGCGCCCAAGTTCTGGACGGACCAGGCCTTCCGAGTGGAAGGGACGTTGGCGAACACCGGCGCCTTGATCCAGTCAATCTCAGTGTGGTTGCACACATAGAAGTACGAGCGCTGCCACAACTTAACGGTGTCGGGCAATCTCCTACCACGGCATCAGCGATGACGACCTCGGGTAGATGGCACAGGAGCCTGTCTCTGTCAGAGGGTCGCCCTTCCCCACCACCTAGACCTTGAAGTTGAAGAACTTCAAGAAGTTCGCTGTGTCCGAGCGAACCCCCAGGTAGGCCTCGTAGCAGTCCACATGATGCGACAGCTACACGATGGCGTTGGCGCCGAGGTGGTGGATCTAGAGGTCGAACGACACCATCAGCTCCAGGATGAACCTGCTTAGAGGCAGGATGAGCCCGCGGACGAAGTTGGCGAGGAAGATGATGGCTTCCCCAGGCCGGGGGTTAGGAACACGCTCCCGCTCTGGCGCTAGGCGATGCTTCACCAAGCGCTTCGACGGTATGAGCATTCCCCACCGGTACTTCTGCATGAGATCGTCGGTGACATAGGAGCTGGACCAGCCACCTGCTTGATCAGGCATCATCTCGACAGGACTGGTGGCTGTGTTTGAGAAAGGGGGTCCCGTCGTCGCGACGGAGGAGCGGCGGAGCTGGCGACCAAAGAGCGGTGGCGCAGGGAAGAAGAAAGAAGTCAAAGCGCAAAGGGCAGTGGATGCAGGGAGAAGATGAAGTGGGAAGGAGCCCTCCCTGGCACCCCTATTTATCGAGGCAAAGCTACCACGCCCCCTGCACTCCCCTCCACCATGTGGCACGGAACTGCTCCACTCCTCCCATGACATTTTGGTTCCGGATCGCATGCGCCAGAGCAACTCCCACAAAAGGTCATGCAGGCGTTACCGCGAAGGCCAAGCGCACACACGATCTCCTAGAAACCCCTATGATGAAGGCAGGCGTGGCTAATGCTAGCATTGATGTCATTGACTGGGCGATTCACCTTCCCCGCCAGGTGCTGTAGCCGGGAGATGCAGTCGTGCCCACACCTTGTGGGTGGGCCATCGGATCCATAGCCGGAAAAACCTCAGCCAGGAATAACAAGCATCTCAAGCCATAAAACGACAAGCGATACAATATAGTTTGTGCTACGGTCTTCATCAAAAATCATTTTAGCATCAGCCAATGAGCACGTAGGAACTTATCCACAAAGCGAAGCCCCAACGCGCTCGAGGACTAGTGTCGAGGAGATGACCCCCGGGTAGGCCAAGCCAGGATCATCTGGTTGGCTCTAGGAAGAGCTAGCCGGATGGCCACAAGAGCGAAGAGCCTCAGCCGGGTGGAATTCTCCACCTGGTCCCCCTCAAGAATCCTCGGCTAGCCCGTCTAGACGGGGGCTAGGAGAGCCGGCTGGGTGTCCACCTCTAGCCGACTGCCTCGGATCCATTGGCCAAAGGTACATGAGGGGGTGATGCTCCTTGCTGAGCGCACCCTTGACTGGACAGGCTGGCGCGCCGCCCTACCGGCACTACCAAACGAGGATGCCAAAGCACCAAGGCTGGAGGCTGACGAGTAAAGCACCGGCTGACGGATAAAGCTCTGGCTAACGGATAAAGCACCAAGCTCATGGATAGAGCACAGGGTGACGCCCAAAGCGAAGGCACCTGACACGCTGTGGAGCCGTCCACACGTGTACTAGACCTTGAGCGGGTCCAGGATCGCCGGCTAGACCCGGCAGCCGACATGTTTTGTAAACCCAAAGCCCAAATAGTAAATCCTAGAGCCCACATTGTAACCTACCCTTCCATCAGTATATAAGAAGGGGTAGAGCCAGTGTTCTAGGTAAGAGATCACAAGTTAGAAGTTAGCCAGAATTGCCAAGTCAAGTAGCTCATCTTCCTCTAGCTCTCGATAGCAGCTGGGGAAATATCTCAAGGAGCACTTGTATTGAGCATCTGATCCCCATATAGTAGATCCTTGCAGGAGTAGGAGTGTTACCTCGACAAGAGGGCTCCGAACCTGGGTACATCGCTATGTTTGTAATATCTGCGCCCAACCCATTGCGAGTAGCCACCCGATAGCATCATGATTGTCCCCTCTCATGCCATCCCTAATGGCACTGCCATGTTCCACACCATGACACTCGGGGGAGCATGGTTGATATAGATGAACCGAAGCCAACCTCGAGGCCAAGTTAAAGTCCCGACAGCTCTTGCGGCTCCAACAACTTCTAGTTCCCTAAGTGTTGCACCTCTCAGGAAGTTACACACGTCCGGTGCCTGACAATGACTCCCGCTCCTCCGATCTAGCAGCAGTTGCGGAAGTAGAGCTTCTGGATTCGAATCCCGCAGTGTGACGACACTCCGTGGTGATGAAGACTCCTTCTCGCGTGATACGGACTTGAGACCATGGTCACGGGTGAGAGAGAACAACTGGAGGTCTCCCCAAAAGAGAAGGAACCTTTTATTGATTATTTTGTATTTAATTTGTCTATATACGGGAAAAACCCCCACATAGGCAATTGCCTTAGCCATGTGGGACTAAACAATGGAGAGGGGAGAGGGGGGCTTGGCCGGCCGGCCAAGGCCCTAGTGGACCCCACGCGGGGTGCCCATGGTCCAGCCGGCCACCCCTCCTCCTTCCTCCCTTTGGTCTTTCCCTCATGGCCCTTTGGCCCAATTAGGTATTTGACCCTTTTTAATTCTCTTTCTTTTATTGAATAAATATAAATGAATGATTAAATCAATATTCAACATTCACTTACATATTATTTATTCCCTGTTGATGTGGAACTCCTTCCATCCCATTCCGGACATCCTCCGGTCTTACCGAAACCCTTCCGGTTTTCTCTCTCTTTTCTTCGGTGATTCTACCGATACCAAAACACTCTCTGAGCATCTTCAAGCCCTTAAGCGTGATACCCCATAGTTCAGAACACCCCAGACATGGTTAGGACCCTCCCGTACCAATGATAATCAGAGGGACCTAGATGGCCATGTTGATCCTTATGCATTCCACGAAATCTTTCTTCATTGAACCATGAACGTCATGTCATATTCCTTTTGTATCTCGATACTTGCATTGTCCGAGATCTAATGAATGACATCACCATGTCATGTTCAATCTCGTTACGAATAAATGCTATTTGACTCGTTCTGACAAGTGATATCCCTATGATCAAATCACACGCTACGCAACTATTGGATATAACTTCTCCGAGTGGGCCCTCAAGTATCTCTTCCATCACGCGGATGGACAAATCCCGCTCTTCACGCATATTGCCTCAACTATTCCTCCGAATATTAGACCACACCTTTATAATCACCGTGTCACCAGATGACGTTTGATGCTATCATAATATCCTCAGGTAACAGTGATTGATATGGTCTCACGGTCTAAGAAATAGGACACTAGGTCTATTCTAATCATCGTAACTTGAACTTCGTGATATGATCGGGTCACGATGCTTAGGTTGGGTATAGATCATCATCTCATTCTCGCAATGAGGTGACTCCATTGTCAACTTGCATAAATGCCACATGATCAGAAAACCTTGATCATCTATTAACCAATGAACAAGTGACTAGAGCTTCAATGAGAACTCCTGGTTGTTTATATATCACACGTGCATTGACGTTTCCTATCAATACAGTTATAGCATGATAGAAAACTTAATCATAAACTTTATAAAATATGATAATAATCCATATTATTATTTGTCTGTAGGGCTATTTCCAACAGTCTCCCACTTGTACTAGAGTACAAATAAACTAGCTGCATTTGTTACTAATCATCGGCACCATGTATACCGGGACCTTTGATCATGCTTACTCATAGAAGAGGTTGAGTCTTGGGTCTAGACTTTACAACCCTAAATCCTTTGCAACTTACTAATGTCACCTTGATTGACATTAATGCTTTATCATCACATGATAACATCTTTGCGTATGCATCGTAGTCATGGATGCAGAATGAGGTCGGTTTCCAAGAGCCAACAGTGACGTTAGATCATCCAAAACGAGCTTTCTCATAGGCACTATGCCCTAGGACACCCATTTTGCTTAAAGACGAATTAGTCCCGCCATAACAATATGCATTACGTTAGATGGTACCCATATATTTTATTATAAATGTAATCATCGAAACACTAGTACACTATGTGTAACTTTCGATGTTTTATCACCTCGCTTCCTACTTGACTTCAGTTGGTATTATCGAAGCAAGGATTTCCAATCTTGTAAGGTTAACATATCCTGATACTTCCATAACGTATCTATAATTTTTAATGGTTTTATGCTAATAATTTGCTTTTGACACTCCTTTTTGTATAAAAGTTTATGATTTATTTAGACAAACCTACTAATAGTTGCAAAAGTGCACAATGTTCTTGTTTTACACTTTGATGTGTAGGAATTACCAAGAACTAGCACACATGCCCATGCGTTGCTACGGGTCGAATCGTCTCAAAATTTTAACTTGAGAATGAAAAAGAATACTTCCCAAAATATTTCTTGAACAAGAAAGTATATTTATTGAAAGAAATAAGTCAGTCTCCATCTCAAGGCTTGATCGGTGTCGTGCAATCAATAAACGTCCAACCCTCATCCTGATAGTTGGATAACCATATGCGTATGTGCATCCATTTTCGCATAAAAATGGAAAATTGAGATGATTCCAGAACACAATCAACCTTTGAATGATAAGCATCCTAGAGTTAAGAGATAGATGTTAGGCATCAGCTTTAACAGAAAGGTGTTTTCACAAGGATCAGACCAAATAGCACAAAGATGTAGCGAGAGAAGTGTAGAAAATCAGACTTGGACACTGCCAAAACCTCACATGGGAATGAATCTGATTCTTCAATTCGTCATATATACCACATATAATACAACTATGAACATGTTGAGAATATTCAGCACAATCGCTACTAAGTTTTTACACCATCCGCTGTGGTGTCATGGTCCAGCTCGGCGGACAAGGCACCGTGAGCAGGCTATGTCGGTCTCGGCAGCCTTATGCCACTGCTAGGCCTACGCCCTCAGCCACATATCCTCCGCCTGTGTCTTCCCCTTTCTCCTCACTTCTGAAGTAGTACAGGGATTTGGACACTGCCATAACTCACATTGTAATGTTAATAAAACAAATCAACACTTAGCTTTGGACAATGGATGGAGCATGATTTTAATTTGCCATACATCAAAGTTTGACAAATTAATCGAGAAACATATTGGAGTGTACTCTAACTCGGACAAATCCTCCATCTATGTATCTTAGATTAGACATTTTCCTATAACTGTTTTCTAGATTAGTAGATACCAAACAATTCCATCAAAAAAATCTTTCCACCAAAATGCACATGTATTTCAGAAGATCCATCATTATCATATACCGCAGGAAGAAAACAAAAAGGATAAACATTACACAGGAAGAAGAAATGCGTGCAACCATTCCAATCCAATTCAAATACGCATGCATCCGTGAGGATCGGGACCAGGAACAGTGCTACACGGACCCTTTCTTCATGCTACAGAGAGATAACCTCCAAGCGGGTAAAGAAGGACCAGAACAACAAATCTGCCCACCTTTTCATGAGCTGATCTGGTCTAGCAAAAAAGCAATTGAAGAAAATTAGATCCAAAGCAAATCACATTGAGAATCAATGGAATCTTTGGAAACAGAACGTGTGGTGCTCAACTCGATCTGAAAAATCGCATGTTTGAGCCAACTCGATCTGAGAAATAGTCAGCGGACGGAAAGCACTGGCTGGGCCACCCTCTCATCGCATCGATCCCCAAGTCCCCAACTTGCTTGCCTCTATCGTGGCGGCCGCGGCCCAGGCCGACGCCGACGCGGGGCTGCCTTGGTAATGGCCGCCATGGCAAAAGCACGGGGTCACGCGAGGTTTGTTATGCGGCCGACCGTGCACTGAACGAAGAGAGCTGGACCTACCTCTCACTCGCTGCTGGTCACCGTCACCCTCCTACCCAGCCCCTCCCCTCCTCTAATCATCCTGCCCAGCCCCTCCCCTCCCCTCTGCCACGATAGGGTTTGTTCCGGTTAGAATAGGACAAGATAGGGTTCGTTCCGATTTTTCACCCAATGTTGTTGCTGCTGCAGGCGGGAGGAGGAGGAGGTCTGAGAAGGGGATCTTGTCGATTCCATCAGCTGTAGATTAGAGTGGTACAGGGTGGAACCCAGGACAGGAAGAAGGATGGGACATCGAGGGGAAGAAGGGTACCGTGGCGGAGGCAGGCCGTTGGTGGAGGGCGTCGTGGGAAGGATGGCGGAAGGCACACGAGCGGTGGGCAGGGGAATCATCGGCGGAGACGACATCGACTGGTGGCAGTCACGGATCTTCTGGCCGTGGCGGTCGCGGAAGGACACGGTGGCTGGTGGGCGGTGGCGGAGTTCCATATGGTGGCGTGGGCTGGCGGCGTAGCAACGGCCTTGACTAGAGGGAGTCGACGCACCGCGACCACAGTGAGCGGTGGCGGGGGCACGAACGAGGAAGAGTTAGGGAACTGTCTTTTGACTCGGCTGTGGCACAACCTGTAATATGTCCGAACTCGCAGAGGTAAAATCGTCCAATAAACAGGCTGATAGAAATTTTGTGTTGACGAACGTCTTGAATCTTTTAATAATATATAGATACAAGTGGAAATCTTGTTAGAGTCAAATTGAGATTTTTCCAGAAATCTGTCTCAAAACTCTTTTTGAAGATGGTCACGTTTTGGGTTGAAGACAACGTCAAACAGAAAACTCTTCAACTACAAAGTTGTTGGAAATTTCACGACAAATGTTCTGGACATAAAATTAAGCTAATTCTGAGTCCAGACGGGCCCGCTAGACCCGATTTACTACAAGCCAAGATGGGATGACGGGAATCCGAGAAGCTATATAAAGGGAGGAAACCTAATTCGCCCAGGACACCTCCACCCACGAATTTACAGCCACCAAAGCCACGTTTTTGCCTCCCCCATGGATCCCATCACTAGTGGAAACGAGGCCTTTGGTTGAGCCTGGAAATGGGCTTTAACACCGGTTCTTGCGGGGGCCTGTACCAGCGTGGCCCGTGCAGCAAAAAGGAGCCCCCCTTTAACACCGGTTCGTGGCACGAACCGGTGTTAAAGGCCCTACGCTGATGGCCCTCGCATTAACACGGTTCGTGGCTTGAACCGTGTTAAAGGGGGGCTATATAAGACACCATTTCACACCCACTCTTCCATTTTTTCACTATCTCATTTTGGAGCCTAGCAAGAGGGTGTGAAGTGTGCTAGTTTGTGTTTTTTTCGTATGCACAAGACGTGTTCGGTGAAATGCCCGAGAGCTCAAAATAAGTTTTCTCGTTGCTCTTTCCTTCTCGGTCGAGGTCGGCAACTATCCTTTCATGTGTCATTGATGTACTATATATATAAATGGTCATCTCCCTATTATTTTTTGATATATACTATATATTAATGCAGATGAACCGGCAATGGATGTACGGTGACCGCCGCACTTCCGAGTACATTACAGGCCTCCAAAATTTCGTCGTTGTGGCTAATGCAAACCGTGGTCACAATGGTTTTATGTGATGTTCGTGTGTTCACTGTCAGAACAAGAAAGACTACTCAAATACCAGAACCATTCACGCCCACCTTCTTCGATCAGGTTTCATGCCCGGCTATAATTGTTGGACCAAGCACGGAGAAAAAGGGGTTGTGATGGAAGACAATGAAGAAGAAGAGGATGATGACAACTATCATAATATGTATCCTGAATATGATGATCTTTGCAACGGGGTAGATAATGAAGATCAAGAGGCAGCAGATGGGCCCGCTGATGACGATCTTGGTCGCCATTCTTGATGCAAAGGAAGAATGTGAAACCGAAAAGGAGAAGGAGAAATTTGGAGGAGATGTTAAAGGATCACAAAACATTGTTGTACCCAACTTGCGAAGATGGCCACAAAAAGCTAGGTACCACACCGGATTTGCTACAATGGAAGGCGAGAACGGTGTGTCGACAAAGACATTTTCAAAGTTGTTGGTAAAATGAAGAATCTTCTTCCAAGAAATAATGAGTTGCCCGGAGTACATACCAAGCAAAGAAGGTTTACGCCCTCTAGGATTAGGCGTCAGAAGATACATGCCTGCATTAATGACGCATCCTCTACCGCGGTGAGAAGTACGAGAATTTGGATGCATGCGGTATGCCCGCATGTGATATAAGATCGACGAGACGATCTGGCGATGTTGAGGCGAGGCCCCTAGGAAGAAGGTTCTGCCAAGGTTATGTGGTATGCTCCTATAATACCACGGTTAAAAGCGTCTCTTGAAATAAAGAGCATGCCAAGTTGTTGCGATGGCACATGGAAGACCGTAAGAAAGGCGATGTTGAGACACCCGATGGGTCACAATGGAGAAAAGTCGGCGAGAGTACCCGGACTTCGCACGTGATGCAAGGAACTTAAGGTTTGGTCTAAGTACGAGATGGCATGAATCCTTTTGGTGGCGAGCTGCAGTCCACACACTGGCACGTGACTCTATGTATCTATAACCTTCCTCCTTGGTTGTGTATGAAGAGGAAGTTCATTATGATGCCAGTGCTCATCCAAGGCCCAAGCAACCCGGCAACGACATTGATGTGTACCTAAGGCCATTAGTTGAAGAACTTTTACACAAATGGGCCAAACCAGGTGTACGTATGTGGGACGAGCACAAAGGGAGCCATTTGACCTACTAGCATTGCTTTTAATAACCATCAATGATTGGCTGCTCTTAGTAATATTTCAGGCATAAACAAGGGATACAATGCATGCACACTGTTTAGATGAGACTGAAAGTGTATATTTGGATAAATGTAAGAAGGTTGTGTACCTAGGGTATCGTCGATTTCTTAGAACACGCATCGATGAAAGAAAGGCAAGCATTTCAAGCGTCTGGCGAACCGGAGGAAGCCTGTCCTCCGTACCGGTGAGGAGGTATTTGGTATGGTCAAGGACCTAGAAGTAATCTTTGGAAAAGGTCGTGTCTATACATTCGAATGACGATGCGGACACGCGCCCATGTGGAAGAAGCAATCTATATTTTGGGACCTACCCTATTGGAAAGTCTTAGAGGTCCGCTCTTCAATCGACGTGATGCACGTGACGAAGAATGTTTGCGTGAACCTGCTAGGCTTCCTAGGAGTGTATGGGAAGACAAAAGATACACCGGAAGCACGGCAGGACCAAAGAACGTCGAAAGACCTCAAGAGCCTATGCATCCCGAGAACGAGAAGGGTAAACGATGCCACTTAACTCCTGCCAGCTATGCTCTTACTAAAGCAGAGAAGGAAATCTTTTTTGAATGCCTGAGCAGTATCAAGGTCCCGTCTGGCTTCTCATCGAATATAAAGGGAATAATAAATATGGTAGAGAAACTTCCAAAACCTGAAGTCTCATGACTGCCACGTGATTATGACACAATTTCTTCCGATTGCATTGAGGGGGCTTCTACCTGAAAATGTTCGAGTACCCATTGTGAAGCTATGTGCATTCCTCAATGCAATATCTCGAAGGTAATCGATCCGTAAAGCCTACCGTGGTTCTGAGCATGATGTGGCCCAATGTCTTGTCAGCTTTGAGTTGGTGTTCCCACCATCTTTCTTCAATATTATGACGCATCTCCTGGTTCACCTAGTAGAAGAGATTGCCATTCTCGGTCCTGTATTTCTACACAATATGTTCCCCTTTGAGAGGTACATGGGAGTCTTAAAGAAATATGTTCATAACCGTGCTAGGCCAGAAGGAAGCATCTCCAAGGGCTATGTAATAGAGGAGGTCATTGAGTTCTGTGTTGATTTTATTCCTGACCTTAAGGCGATTGGTGTTCCAGAATCACGACATGAGGGAATACTGCATGGAAAAGGCACCCTAGGATGTAAAGCAATGATATGTAGGGACGGGCATTCTCTCAATCAAGCACACTACACGGTTTTACAAAGATCTATCTTGGTTGCCCCGTATATCAATGAACACAAGAATTTAATCGCCTCAAACACGGGGTCGATGAATGGATTATAAGTGAACACATGGCGAGTTTTGGCAGCTGGCTGCAAAGACTTCTCACGAATAACACCATTGTTGGGGATCAGCTGTACTTGTTGGCCAGGACACCATCTTTGACTGTATGTACTTTCCAAGGGTACGAGATAAATGGGAATACATTTTACACGATAGGCCAAGATAAAAAGAGCACCAACCAAAACAGTGGTGTCCGCTTCGATGCAGCAGAAGACAATGAGCAAAAGACCACGTATTATGGGTTCATAGAGGAGATATGGGAACTTGACTATGGACCTAATTTTAAGGTCCCCTTGTTTGATGCAAATGGGTCAAGCTAACAAGAGGGGGGTTGAGGTAGACAAGAAGTGCGGAATGACAACGGTGGATCTCAACAATCTTATGAAGGTAGACAAGAACTTAGGCGAACCATTTGTCTTAGCCAATGATGTGGCTCAGGTTTTCTATGTGAAGGACATGTCTACCAAACCAAAAAAAAAAAATAAGCAAGCAGATACATCACACGATGAGCCAAAGCGTCACATAGTTCTTTCGGGGAAAAGAAACATCGTGGGAGTGGAGGACAAGACAAACATGTCAAGATTATAATAAGTTTGATGAAATTCTGCCCTTGAGTGAAGACCCAACCATCTGTTAAACGGTGTTGATACTCCATGGTTACGGCCGACGCGATCATAAGATTGACTATATGTATTAATTGAGCCATTTTGGCACACATATGTATCTCAACATGGAAATCAATGTCATATTTCTTACATTAACGATATATGTATTAAATGAGCCATTTTTCTTCCTTCTATTTCTTCCTCCATTTTCTTCCCGCCATTTTCTTCCATAATTTTTTCGTGCCGCCATTGTTCTTTAAGACTCAGGAAGCGGGTGCCTGCCCAGGTGCTGGGGGGGCCTTATCTAGGGGAGGCTTATCGAGGAGGGCCTTATTTGGGGGGTGGCTAACCTTTAGTACCGGTGGGTGGGTGCAAGGACTAAAGGTGGTTTTAATGTCATCTAACAAAGCGCCGGTGGGATAAGGGCGTGGGTAACCTTTAGTACCGGGTGGGGCTCAAACCGGGACTAAAAGTCGATAGGATAAGGACGTGGGTGGACTACCTTTGCCGATATAGCGCCACGGCATACTGTCGGAAGAAGACAAAGTAGAAGCGGCGCCGTGCCTATAAAAGGAGCATCGACACGCCATAGCAAGCAACTCAACAAGCCAACATGGATGGAGAGTTTCATCCCCATGGATGGAGGAAAGGGTTGGGAAATCTCCTGTGGCGGAACTTCGAAGATGCCCTTGGTGCACACGCCCTATGGCATCTTTGGAAGTTCCGCCTCGGAAAATATTTTCTGCTAGCCCGTGAAAGACTACATATCCGCCTCCCTGGGGTTAGAGGTATGGTGGAAGCCATGGGATAGAGTGGAGAGGCGTGGATATGAGTGTAGATGTGCTATGGCAACGACCAAGCCAACATGGATGGAGAGTTTCATCCCCATGGATGGAGGAAAGGGTTTGGAAATCTCCGTGGCGGAATTTCGAAGATGCCCTTGGTGCACACGCCCTATGGCATCTTGGAAGTTCACTCGTAAAATATTTTCCTGCTAGCCCATGAAAGACTCCATCTCGCCTCCACAGGGTTAGAGGTATGGTGAAAGCCATGGGATAGAGTGGAGAGAGGCAGATATAAGTCTAGATGTGCTATGGCACCAAGCCTAAACCCTAAACCCTAAACCCTAAAGGGTTATCCTTGTCTGAGAAAGCTACAAGGGTAGGCGATCCGAGGCCCCGGTCTAGGGTTTCACCGGAGGAAGACCATTTTTCCGCCATTTTCTTCCCATTTTTCTTCCCACCATTTTTCCCGCCATTCTTCCCTTGATTCTTCCTCCAGTTCTTCCCTGATTCTTCACTATATATATATGTAGGGTTGGCCTCCATTGTCATTGCACATCTCTAGACTCATATCGCAACCTCATCACTCTTTCCCATGGCTTCCACCGTAGCACTAACCCCAGGAGGCGGGCGCTGCGCCTCGAACTACCCCCGCCACCGGCTATGTCCCGTCGGCTGGATCTTTGGCCTTGGGCGTGCAGTTCCTCTGTCCCTCTAGGTGTGGCGCGCGGATGGCCATCACGAACCACTACTACTTGAGCTCACGCTGCAGCGGAGAATCCCAGATGGCATCCCGACTATTTCCCTACTTGGGAAGCCTTCTTCGTGGATCGGCGTGAGAGGGCGCTCGCCAGGCACGAGGAGGACGGCCCACCTCCTCCGAACTTCAACGAGGCCGGCCGTCGGCTATGGTGGCGCGGTCGGACTCTCCAGAGCGTCATGGCCTATGACACCGTCGCCGACTCTAACCTCTGCGCTAACCTCAAGTCCAGCCCACGCGTACTCAGCCTTCATGGTTCAATTGGCGACCACGAGCGACAGCAGAATGACGGTGGCGCAATACGATTTCTGATGGCGAGTATTACAGGTGTAGGCGGAGCATGGTGAATCACTCCAACATTCGAAACAAGTTTGGCCGATTGTTACTTAATCTGGCCATGTATCTTAATTTTAGTTCTTTTATGTATCTTAATTTTCAGTCGTGCTTTATGTAACTTACTATTAGTTGCATTCTGTATTTTAATTCCAGTTCTATCTCCTTCACAAAATGACCTATCTCATTCGAGGTTTCTTGGCTTTCGGGTCAAATGACCAATGTTATGGCTAGAATCAAGGCATAGTTTGTGATAATATGGCCATATTGTGCATACATGTGCATCATGGCATGGCAAACAGTGTTGCAAGAGGAAGTTTTCCTTTTTATCGCACCAAAAAGGCATTTTCCATTTTCCGAGCATAAAAATGGACGGTTTTGTGAAGCAACCACCAAATGGCTAATTCAAAAAACCACCACCACATTTTACAAAAATACTAGACCACCTTATATGGACAATGTACCAACAGGGGATCTGAAACCTTTCCGTCCACCTCTGGTGAAAAAGACAAATTCCTGCCGAATCGGTAGGAAGTAGGTCAGATATGAACTACAGGTACATGATACGATGCTCATGATTTTTTACAAAAAATCATTTTTAGGTTCACAATATGCTATTTTATCAAAAATCCAATGCAAGTTGAGAGAGGCTTTGTCAGATTCAAGTGTATACAAAAGATGCGGCATTTAAATATCCAATCAATTCAAAAATGTTAATACAAAATAAAATATGATTTGCTCTAATAAAATAGGGTTAGATTCCTTTTTAGATGCTTAATATTTCTTATGTTCAAAGTTTTAGGATTTGACAATTTATTTTTGTTTGAATTGAATAATCAAAATTTATATGTAAGTGTTTTAATCATTTTGAAATTTTTCATCTAAAGTAAATATAAAATGTTTTTACATGAATGGATAGATATTATTTTTCTGAAAATTATGATATATTATTCATATTTTTCTGAGTTGAAATGAATAAGATATGAATTTTCTAAATTCATATCCTATTTTTTGAATTATAAATGCCCCCACCCCTTTAATGCATGAAATAAATGCCCCCTTTAACACGGTTCCAGCCACGAACGGTGTTAAAGAAAGCGCATTATTCGTTTTAAGTACACCCCCTTTAACACCGGTTCGTGGCTGGACCCAGTGTTAAAGGGGAATCTGTGGCAACAATCCCCCTTTAACACGGTTCCATACGAACCGGTGTTAAGGGGAAATTATAACGTGCGCGCCACCACCCCTTCCTTCTTCCCCCAGCCAGATCGATTCTTCCCCCAGCCCTACTCGTCCGCGGCGCCACCCGCAGTCATCCGCCGCCCCCATCTTGCCGGAATACGCCGCGCCGCCAGCCAGATCGATCCTAGGCTGAGCTCGACTCTGCCGCTCCTCCCCAAGGTGAGCCTCCCGTCCCTCTCCCCATCAGCTTCGATCGGTTGGATTTAGGAGGGTGCATATACTGCGGGCGGATGGGCTGAGGGCTGAAACCTCCGTCCTCTCCGTCGATGCCAAGTCGAGGCGGTGCCCTTCTACACCGCGTCGAGGCTGCAGGCGGATGGGCTCTGAGGGCGTGTGGGAGGTGCAGCTGCGTCTTCAGGCGAGTCGAGCAGGCGGCAGAATGCGAGGAGATGCAGCGACAATCGAATATAGCGTATCTGTTTCTAATTCGATTTTGTTTACACAAGATTATTTTGTAAGCTGCGGGCGAGGTCAAAACAGCGGCAGAATGCGAGGATTTTGTTTACACGATGACAGCGTTGCGTGAGCAGCTTGGCGAGGCGCAAGGCGAGAGGGCGTGGAAGGGCTTGTCGAGGAGGTGGAGATGGCCGAAGAAGGGGATGGCCCTCGGGCTCGGCGGGACCCTTATTATTATGTTCTTCTTCTTGCCGGCGATGACGAGGAAGCGGAAGAGGAGAAGGGAGGCGAGGGATTAGTAGTGATTTAGTTAGAGATTTTAGTGTGATTTTGTTAGTTAATTAGTGTGATTTTGTTAGTTAATTAGGGATTTAGTAGTGATTTAGTTAGGGATTTTAGTTAGGGATTTTAGTTAATTAGGGATTTAGTTAATTAGGGATTTTCGTAGTGATTTAGTTAGGGATTTTAGTAGTGATTTAGTTAGTGATTTTAGTAGTGATTTAGTTAGGGATTTTAGTTAGGGATTTTAGTTAGGGATTTTAGTAGTGATTTAGTTAGTGATTTAGTAAGAGATTTTAGTAGTGATTTAGTTAGGGATTTTAGTTAGTTTATTATTAGGGCTTAGGGTTTTATTAGGGATTGGGGTTTATTAGGGATTAGGTTTAGTTAGAATACTTAGTTAATGAGGTTTAGTTTAGTTAGTGATAGGTTTAGGGTTATTTTTATTAGGGCAATATATACTTAGTGATTTAGTTACTGTTTATGTTTTATGATTGTTTATTGCTATTATTTAGTTATGCCGTGTCCATCTCGTCCGAGCCTACTAGACTCCGTCGGGGATGTCCGAGTCTGGGCTCCGCTTGAGTTGGCTGGAGGTGCTACCTGTCAGGACTCGTACCTTGGTGAGGAATCCGGGTATCATCGTCGACCGTTGGTGGCGTCCACGAGGTCCAGGAGCGGTGCAGAGGGAGCCAGCCCCCGAGGAGGTGGTACGTCGTCGTATCAGGGAGGAGGACGAGCATGTACGGCGATACATGTATCTTTTGGAGACTAGGTTCTCCAATATCTGGCAGGTTCACGGATCTCACCCGAGCTATTCTCCGGTGATGGTTCCTCTTCTGTGGCTGCAGAGCTCCCTGCAACGAGCTGACAGCGTTAAGCTAGTTTATCTTAATAATGTACTTTATCTTATACTTTATCCTATAATGCACCCGAGCTATTCTCCGGTGATGTATTAATAATGTACTTTATATTATACTTTATCCTATAATGCACCCGAGCTATTCTCCGGTGATGTATTAATAATGTACTTTATCTTATACTTTATCCTATAATGCACCCGAGCTATTCTCCGGTGATGTATTAATAATGTACTTTATCTTATATTATTGTACTTTATCTTAATCACTAAATCAGTATCCGAGGTTATGCGTATTAATCCAAGTCCACTTGAATGTTTACTCTCTTACTCTAGATAATATTATTGTTTTAGAAACTATGGATCCACTTAGTAGAAACCTTGAAGAAGAAGAAATAATGGAGAACATTATCGATGAGGACACCTCACAATATCTAGACTTGGAGGGACATGATGACAACTCAAGTAGTCATGGAGAAGATGAAGACTCCGGTGAACGCAATTTAGTGATTACAAAGTCCGGCGAGGTATATGCATTGATTAAGCCTCTGCTGACTTCCACCAACAATCTTCTTCTACATGTATTAATTAACGCTTCTTTCTTCTTTTAGCCCTCTGGATCGACCAGCCAGCAACCATCTTCTTCTACGAAAAAGAGTAAGCGAGGCGCGAGCCATCGGTTGAAAGATCGTGCAAAGTTCATGATCGAAGCAGTCCGTGTTGATGGCAGGCCGATGGAGCCCAAGAACGCCGCAGACAAATTTGTACATCAGGCTGGAGTTGTTGTTAGGGACCAAATCCCAATCATAATTGAATATTGGAATAAGCCAAAGAATGGCGACGGTACCTTTGTCGATGAAAGATCCAAAGAAACGCTTTGGAATTCGCTGTTGGTAAATTTCACCCTTCCACCAGAGGAGGATGAAAACAAACCGGTTATAAAGGAAAAGGTCAAAGAGTGGACTCTAAAGAAGATGGTGACGCCATGGCCTGGAAGACAAAATTGAACAAATTTGTCAAAGCTCGCGAGACTCCAGATTTCAAAGACGCATATTATGCGAAGATAAGACCTCACTGGCGTGAATTTGTGGCATACAAGGAAAGTGCTATAGCTACAAAGAGGTCAGAAACCAATACACTAAATGCCCAGAAGAAGGAATATCACGGAGGACGGTCGGTGGCTACATATCTCGAGGCCTAAGTGGGAGGAAGCTGAGAAGGCCTGCTGATGGAGGATCACACCCTAGACACATGGGTGGGACCTACGTGCAAAGACTTGGTTCTATGGAATCGAGGCAAGGTTGTACCCAGAAACAGGATTGTGTATCTTCCCAACCCGCCTCCTTGCCAAACCCTTCACTGAACTCATCACGGCATATGAGGAAACAGCCGCCCGAACCTTCCATCCCGACAGAGAGAATGACCAGCTCACACGCGCCATCGGTAAAAAAGAACACCCTGGACATGCACGAGGCACAGGGGGTATGACGTGGAAGGATGGGTTTGCCGAGTGGAGCGACTCTTACAGATGGCGCGGCAGAAAAGAAAAAGAGCGTACAGAGCGGATGACACAGATAGAACATGCACTTGTGGCGCTGCAGGCGCAAGTGAATGCACAACAGAGCCATCAAGCTACCGGCCCATCTCAGCGGCACGAAGAGCCTGCATTGGAAGCTGCCGGCGGCCCAGACTCTGCACGGAAAAGCAGCGTGGCTTCCACGGAGAACGTGCAGCCCACGCTTGAAATGGCGGGTCCTCGATACCCCGTGGATGAGATCACGGAGAGCGAACACACTGAGCTGCATGTGCGATTAATGGGCTTATCCATTAAGGTGGCTGTCGGCTATGCCTTACCTCCTGTAGCTGGTGGAACTTACCACTGCCGACCGATTCCAGATGGCTATGCTATTGTCGGGGTGGATGAGGTTGTGAAGGAATATGAGGAAGCACAGCTTGACCATGCTACAGGTGAAGGGGAAACTCAACTCAAATTTGCAGTGAAAACAACCATTCTTTGGAAGAAGGAACACATCGTGCTTCCAAATTGGAGGCCACTGGCACCCCTGCCGTCTCCGCAGCGTCAGCAGTCTGAGCCGCTTCAGCCATCTCCTACGCGGCAGCCATCTCCGGTTCTTCAGCCATCTCTTGCGCGGTAGCCATCTCCGGCGCGCCAGCCATCTCCTGCCCGTCAGCCATCTCCGGTGCTTCAGCCATCTCCTCAGCGTAAGCGGAAGAGCACTGCCATGAAGAGCATCACTAGCACTGCCAGAAAGAGTTCAAAAAACTACGTCCCGCAGCCTTCCGCCAAGCCATTGCCGGTTTTACCGTGGAATCGCAGCGACGAGGAGACCAATAGGATCTCGGAAGAAGAGGTCAAGAAATTCTTTGCACCTAGACGGGCCGAGCCAAAGGAGAAAATAGATCCGGCGGTGGTGGAGAAGTTTTACAAAAATGTTTTGAAACCTGAAACCCCACTTGTGCGGACCTGACGCCAGATTTTGAAGGCGGATGCAAGGCGCCGTAGGGAGACTGAAAGTAGCAGTCGTGCGGCACCCCAAAAAACAGTTCCCATGCTTGGAGAGCAGGAAAACCAATCATGCGCCCCGCTCCAAGTGTTCGACACACGGGACGCTCCTCCTGTAAATGATTACGAGGCAGAGCTACAAAGAAAGGCCAATGAGATGGGGATGACTTACATTGCATACTTGAATATCATGGGAGACAACTTGCCCAAATGCGATGCCAACCCCATACAGCCATGGAAGTATGGGAAGAATCTCGTCAAGAAAGAGGAGCTCAAGAATCTACCAACAAAGATGCGAAGATTGCACAAGTGTTACCTTGATTTCTGCAAGACGAGAAAGGAAGAATGGATCACGGTGCATATAAGAGATCAGATTTTCTTGTGCGGAGACGACGAGATCGCCTTTAACATTCAAGACTTGCATTTTCTATTCAATCAGAAGGAACTCGACAAAGCTGCCATCAGCCTTTATTGTGTGTAAGTACTATTTCTATATTTTCTATCTCATCTCATTCACTTCATTAATTGCATGTATATATATATGCTCACCATATATGTATATACTATTATGCAGGAAAAAGGTTATGGAATGCATGAAAGGAGGACCTTTTGACATTGGGTTCGTTGACCCAAATAGAGTTCATGAAGAAGTGGTAAGAACCAAACCCGGGCAAACAGAAGATTTATTGCTAAGGTCTTTACTGAGACAACAAACCAAAAGGGAAATACTATTGCACGACAACTTCTAAGTAATCTGTTACCCTCTCTTGTACACATTCTGTTTCGGCTTACTCGATGTTAAGTGTAACTGATGATGAGTTATGCGTGCGTAGGTTCCACTTTATTCTGCTAGTCATTCAACCTGACTCAGGAAAAGTCCTTGTCATGGACTTGTTACGAAAAGAAAAAGAGCGATGTGCAGACTTTAGAGAGATGCTCCAGAGGTAATTTCAATCATATTATCGCACTAGATCGGCCACTTTCGTGACAACAAGTAATTAATTACTCCTTTATCCATTTTCTTTGCCGGACAGGGTTTGGAAAAGGTTCACGGGCAGGGCCGTGGGTGAATGGTCAGAAGAACTAAAATTTGTAGACCAAAATGTAAGTAATACTAGCTAGCTAGGTCTGTGTATCTCTTTGATTCTGCTTCCAATTCCATTATATCATGCTTTATTGATTATTATTTTGATTGAACTCTCTATTCTCGTAAAGTGCGCGCATCAGGGACACGGCAATAACTTATGTGGGTACTATGTTTGCGAGTTCATTCGCAACACGATATGTGCGACGGGCCAAGCCGTACTAGAACAACTTAGAGTAAGTAAACAAAGTACACAACATTATTTTATTACCATCAATTGTGTTGAGTTTATTCTTATATATATATATTGACCCCATTCTTCATATATATTCAGATCGAACGGATGCAGGACCAACTCCTACCATTTGACCGCATACGAGCCATTCAAGAGGAATTGGCGGGGTTCATACTTGATGAGGTCGTCACGCCTGGCGGAGAACTCTTTAGATATCCACCAAAATGAATGTTGTATATATGCTTGAACGTGTTTGTCTTGTACTTGATGCTTCAACGTTTATGGAGAATACCACACAATGACGATGTTGTGTATAATAATAGTTGCTTAATTATTCATGTACTCGTATGTACCGATGACGATGTATGTGTATACCGCTCCCGATCGATTCCCCTCCCCTCCCGTCCCTTGGCCATGAAATCGCCCGAGCAGGCAGGCGAGAACTTCTGCCAGCAGATTTAGGCCGTTTTCCTGCCGCGGTAGAACTCTCCCGCGGCAGAGATTTATCTCCTTTTCCTGCCGCGGCATAGAACCTTTAACACCGGTTCGTGTTATGAACGGTGTTAAAGGGAACTGAGCCTCTGGCTTACGTGCGCCACCCTTTAACACCGGTTCGTATAAGAACCGGTGTTAACAGACCCTCAACAGCGGTTCTACAACCGCTGTTAGAGGGCCCTCCAAACCGGTGTTAGAGGGGGGGGTGTGCACTAGTGCATCTCCATTATGGAGGGCTCCCAAGAAGCTATGAAGGAAGGGGGCTAAGGGGCGGTGCTCCCCCATGATACCGACGGCGGGGAAGGAGTCCCCCGCGCCGCCGCCCTCTTCACCATCTTCACTGCCATCTCCATCACCTAAGCCTCCTAGTATGCAGTGGTTTATCCTCCCACACAGCTCTATACCGTCCTATGTAAACACTGTGTTTGATGCTATAAGTTATAATCCTATGATATATGTCATGTTTGTGTAGTTTCTTTGTTCTTAGATTGAATGGTTGAACGTCTTTGGTTCATTAAAGTTGTATGTTGATATGGTATAGTCCTTTGGTGTCCATTATATTTGTGCACGCATGGATTAAACATCATAGGTTTGTAGTATGTGTAAAAGAAGGAGGGAGTTCTGCCGGAGTGAGAAACACGAGGGGCCAACCGAACGCGTTGCACGTATGGGAGTAAGAGGACCATTAAACTTAAGGATATGGTTGGGGAAACCTTAATGTATTGTTAGTACTTACGGATGTTTGCTAACAATCTAATCATATAGTACATGTAATTCCAAGTAGTGAAGCACATGTATATTTAGCCTCTCCCACATAGAAAATTGCATCGAAGACAATGAACCCGATCTATTCGCTATTTAAACTTGGACAAAGCTTTACTTTCTTGTTAGTTATTATCATGCGAAGCTATCTCTAGTACTCATATTGTTCCTCTAGTTTTATTTCCTAGATAATGCAAATGTTTAGTATGCGTAGAGTTGTATCAGTGGTTGATAGAACTTGAGAGAACATTTATCCTACCTTTAGCTCCTTGTTGGGTTCGACACTCTTAGTTATCGAAAAGGCTACACATGATCCCCTATACTTGTGGGTTATCAAGACCTTTTCTGGTGCCGTTGCCGGGGAGCAATAGCCTGTGGGTGAATATTCTTGTGTGCACTTGTTTGTTTTATCTCTATGTAGTTTTTACTTTCAGTTTTAAGTTGTTCTCTATCTTCGTATGGATAGGGAATGCGAATTACAAAAAATATTAGTTGTGCTTGTTACCTAGAAACGTTTTCAAAAAGGAAAGTGATTGGAAAGATGAGTAATGGTTAAGTGGGGGTCGACCTTGAACACTTGTGTTCATGCCTATGAAACCAAAACAAATCTTCCCATGGAAGCTTTTCAGTTAAAAACCGCAGGAAAGAATGGGAAAGTTTTTGTGTTGAAGTTTTTCACAGATAATAAGGAACACCAAACACAGAAATTCAAGAATGGCCAAAAGTTTCTTCAACAACCTGTGGCGCCCCGCAAAAACCACTACTAGAAAATCGCGTTGTTTTGTGCATTGCATCATCATGACCGCATGCTCATGTCATCATGCCACCTTGCATTTGAGCATCGTCATGTCATCATGCATTTGTTTGTCTAAAACTATTTTCAAAACACTTAGTTTTGTTTTCTAAATATCCCCGTCTTTAATTCAAATTAAAACCCTGGCCTCTTCCGGATATTTTCTTTTGTCTACAAAACAATTACAAAAGTCTATTTCGGACAAAACTAAATAAAATAAAACTATTTTCTACCGGGGAGGCAGCCTAGCCATTAGGCCAGGCCACCTACTACCCGGCCCGTATAAAAACCTAACCTAGACCTAACCCTAAGCCAGACCCAAACCCCAACCCTCCTACCTAACCAGCCCCACCTAATCCCCTCACCACCCATAGCCGTTGTCACGTGCACACAGACGCGCGCCTTGACATCAACCCGCATACCGCCACGGCACAGCGAACCCCACGCTTGCACGCTGCCTGCAAACACGCCTGGCCCGGATCCCGCCGCCCCTGCATGTTTTCCCGTACTCACCTGGTCCACCTGACCAGGCGGGCCCACCAGCCATCCCGCCACCACACGCCACCCCACGCCTACCACCTGCCCGACCCGTGCCCCGTGAAACCGAAACGCGCACGCAGCACACACGGTCCCACCCCACGACCCGCTCTCTCTCTCCATCCCCGCTCCTCCCCAGATCCCACCAACCACCGCCACGAGCTACTCCTCCGCTGCTCACGCGTCGCCGCCTCGCCGGTGTCTCGCAGAAGCCCCGCCGCCTACTCTCCTTCCCGGCGCCCTCGCCTCACCACCTCGCTTCGCCGCCGTCGGCCGCTGTCCGTCTTCATCGTCCGCCTCCTTCCGCCCCACCGCTGTCCGCACGAGGCCGCCCTCCTCCTGCCGTCCTCCTCCCGTGCCTGCGAGCTCTGCGCTCCGGGACGCCACCAGCCGCTGCCCCGGCCGCCCGTCACCGTTGACCTTGCCGCCTCCTCATGTCCGCCACTGATCCTCCGCCGTTTGAGTCCGGTCACCGCTCCGCCGATGCTCCCTCCCCCCGTGGCCCCAACCTCGCGCTTGGTCCGCCATTCCTTCCCTCGCGCCGCCGCCACGGTCGCTCCCGACGTCACCGCCGCAGCCACCCTTCCTCTGCTCTAGCGACGCTGGCGTGCTCTGCCTCCCGCTCGCGCCCCCCCAGCGTGGTGCCTCGCACCGTGATCTCTGTCCGCAGCACCGCTGGCATGCGTCCGTCCCCGACCCCATGGTCCTTGTCTCCTGCCGCCGTCGTCCGACCCGGGGCCACCGCGTCCCTGCCGTCCTCTCTGCCTCGGGTTTGAGGGGCTCCTCCTTTTCAACGACAGGGTCGCCCTACCTCTGCAAGTTGTTGTATCGTTCGTGAGATAAGGCTTGTGATGCTTGTACCCAAGCCGTATTCCTTGTTGTTGATGCGTGTGATGCATGACTTAGTGGCTTGCGTGTGTGTTTCAGCTCCAGCGACCACTCCTTCGTGTTTGTCGTCACCCGCAAACTCTGATGCGAGAAGATGTACGAGAGTACCTAAAGGCCACCGATGACACACAAGTTCACCATCACCCGATGAAGCTGGAACTCTGAGATCTCCGCCACAAACCCCAAGATCGCCGAGAGGGAACCAATGACCCCGGTTCCAAGCATGTGAAGCCCCGAACCTAGATCACCTTCCCGGATGCCTCGACCGTCTACGCGGATCCGAAGACCAATCCCCCAACCCCTCGGAACCAAGACCTTCGCCCCTATGTGTGATCCCCTTTTCCGAGCCCTATTTTATAAAATGTTATATACAATTGTGCATATTGACTTGCTCATACTTGCATGCATATTATGGGTGTTTGGGGCTATTTTGATGATTCACCGAAATTAAATATGGAGTCTATATGCGGGATATCTTTGTCTTATTCCAGACTCCATTTAAATTTGTGTAGCGAACTGATGCCATGTTTCGCCCTATTAATACCACATTTAAATTGCGGGTAGTTAAATAACTTGAACCGCCTAATTAATTGTCGGGACCCCGGTTCCGCTTAATACTGCCTAATTGCACCGCATCCTTGCCTTGTCATACATCATACATGCATCATGCCTGATCTTCTGCCGTAGTATTAAATATTGCATCAGGTGTTTCATTTAGTTTTTGCTTCTTCGTGGATTAGGCCGATGAGTTGATGCGAGTATCGACAAGTTCTCCAGATATGATCCTTCGGCAGTGTTTCCCAGGCGAGCATCTCTCCCCCTTCTACCTATCTCGCATTTATAGTCTTTATTTCCTCCTGTTGATCTATTGCTATCCTTGTCGCGATGCTTTCGTTTCCGTACCCAGTTATATCCCGTGCAGCCTCTATATTGCCTTGGACACCTCCTATTACCTGTGTTTGGTAGATAGCTGGCCTTGAAATGAGTCGTGCTCAGATGCGATCTCGTGTTGACAAGTGCCATAGTTGTTGGAATGCTGGCAGATGGTTATCGGTGGAGCTGCTTAATGGAGGAGATGATCATGACTTTAAATACAACTATTAAAATGCTAGATATAACTAATGCAGGGGCATCGATGGGCAATAGATGTTATTTGGTTCTTCCACGCCCACTTGTGTCCCGTAGGACCCCGAGTACTTGATACATGTTCCTTGATTTTTTGCACTATCCACATCCGGGAGGCCTTATGGACCCCCCTGAGCCAGAGCTTGATTCATTTCTATTTCTTGGGGCCAAAAACTAGTTTGGGGTTTTATTACTATCCTGTACTTATGCCATGATTTACTTCTTTATTTACGATTGTGCGTGGAGCACATGTACTGTTTAGGATCATGACACGTTTTCGCTGTATCGACAAGCCCAGTCACACTTTCGGGTTCCCAGTCGTTTATAGCCGTCCACACAAACCCTGGGTCCGTTTCGGAGCCGACCAACTTCATTGCGGGTAGCTTAGTGGGGTGGCCCCCTAAAATATTTCTGAATCCTGTGATCACTTTGTCGTGAATGCCTCGTTGGGTTTTGATTTGGTTTTTCCGAGGTTGATCGAGTGTGCGTTGCTATTTGTGCACCCTCAGGTAAAACTTTTCGAAAGCCGTGTCCGCGCTTATGGACGACTTGGAGCATAGACAAGCATAACTAAAGTAGTGCTATAAATTTTACTTAATATATCTGACTAGTAATCAGCTTCACTATAACGGAATGGATATTAAAAATGCCAACAACTGGTGGATCTGTGGTGATCTGTGTCATACTAACCTGCCTAGTAAGTATTGCAACTCCAATGGAATGTGATAAAAGTGCCAACAACTGCTGGGTTTTGGGATTCCTCAGGACAATTATATCTGACTAGTAAATGTTCCAACTATAACGGAATGGTGATTAAAACTGTCCACTACTTATGCTTCAGGATGACTCATGCTATCTATATCTGATTACTAATTGCTGCAACTATAATGGAATGAGTAAAATTGCCAACTGTGTGAGTTCCTTGGTCCGACTTCCTTGATTGGTCTCGAGGGGGAAATACCAGGATGGGTTTGTTTGGTGTTAGTTTTAGGCTGGATGCGAGTAGGTCTTTCTTATCCCTCTCTGATAACCGCCAGTTTTTTCGAGTCTCTATAGGTTGTTTAGTGCCGCTGCCTTCAGCCACCATACCTCGTGGCGAGCCGCGAATTCTAGCCTCGCCGTGTCTTGGCCTCAAGATCTTGACGCTCCTCTTTTCCTTTGCCCTTGTATCACCCTTTTGTTTTAGCAGGTTTGAGATTGACGTCGTTAGCAGGGTTACCCTTCCGGCTTGGCCTGGGCAGGGTTATGGACGCCATTGGTTATTCTTCAGGGCTCTTAGCCCCATTTGCATCTTGTCCATAGTCGGACGCTCTATCGATTTCAAGGTGATTTGGATCTTTGTATTGTATATCTGTATTCTTGACTCGTGGAGTCGTGTTGTATATATATATATCTGTTCTGTGGGTCCCATCGAGGAATGTTGTGTAATGGTATTACTTTGTTTTCCACCCACACGAAAGTGCCTGGTGGGCGTCCTTGAATCGTTTCTATGCGGGTTTGGCGGGAAGCGCTAAAACTTGCATAGGGCCGATTCGAGGGTGTTACAGAACCCCTTGGTTTGCAAACCATTAAACTTTGTTTTTTGAGTAGCATGGAAACTTGAATAAATTTGGAGCATTTGTATATTTTTATTTATTTGTCTTAGCATCAAACAGCAGTTACATTTGTTTTCTTTGAGTCTTGGAAGTTGTTATCTCTGTAGCAACCGCTCCTTATCCTTTTTATTTGCTTTTTGTGCCAAGAGTAGCCTCTAATGAGAGAGAAGTAATGCTTGGGAAAGTTGTTGTCCCGAAACAGATTTTTGTGCTTCGCTGTAAAAATTCGTGTAAAATCTCTATACATCGGTTTGAGCTGTAATTTTTGTGTGCTTCTGCCCCAGGTTGTTATCCAACTTTCGTTAGTTCAATACTTTTCGATTTTAGCAACAGGAGGTCTTCAAAAAAATTGGTTTCTATCTACTGGTCTGTTTTCACAGATGTCTGCCATTATTTGCATTTGCTTCTTGTAGATTCCTTTTTGGGTTCTCTTTGGGGAATTGAGCTTTTTAAGAGAAGTGCTATAGTAGCTTGTGTTTTAATGGAAGCTTTATTGGTGTTGAAACTGAACCCAAAGACTTATTATCTTGAGTACACTAATGTTGCTAATGAAGATTATGTGAAGTTTTGTATGAAGGAAAAATTTTAGGTGTTAAGGAAAGAATGATGTAATGAGATGAAGAATGGACTAAATCTCGATATTGGGGATGCCACCCCGTGTCACCCCAAGAAATATCCAAGAAGTACAAGCGTCAAAGCTTGGGGATGCCCAAGGCATCCCATTCTTTATGAATAAAAATCTCAGGTTCTTCCAAACACATCATTTTTATTGTTTCATGCACAGTTGTGTCGTTCTTGGAGCTTCTTCGTTTTCGTTTTTGGTTTTAGTTTTCTTGGTTTGCTTAGTTTGCTTTAATAAATTGGTTTGACCCCCTCATTCATACATTAATTTTCAAATAAGATTGGTTTGGATTGGAAAAGAGTAGGAAAAGTTCATGCTTAAGTGGTAAAATGATCTTGTTTTTGACTATGGCCTATGCTTTGTCATGTCATGCTTGGTATTGTTTTGGCTTTATGCTTAGTGATTTTTGTTGTAGCATGACATGTTACAAACAATTGAGATTGCTTAATGTGCCTTGAAAGAATCATGCATTGTTTTAGCATATTAAAGAATAATATTGTGGTATTCTCCTTTGATGCTTTATTTGGGTTGACTTGGCGCATGCTCATACCATGTTAAGACTATCCCAAGTCACCATAGCCTCTATGATCCTTTAGTTTTCGACTTGTAATATCACTTTATGCTTTAATTAATGATGTTTTGTCGCTTTGCATGATTGTGGCCATTATTGCTCTCTTAGTTGGTCGCTTCCAGTCTTTTGCTAGCCTCCATAACCAATTATGAGTTCCACTCATGCATCCAACTCCAAATAAAACCAAGTTATTTCAAAGAGTCCACCATACCTACCTATTAGCATTTGCTATTCCAAGTATATTCATGTTTTTATCTACCTTCCGAATTAAACTTGTTATGAGAAAACTATTGATTAAATCTCTCACAAACTTGATGGCACACTTTACTTTTCTTTCCCCTAATAAGCTTGAACCATTGTGTCGTCTATGTTGTATATGCTTGCACGTATATGTTGGGGATTAGCAGAACCATGCTGTTTTTTTTGACAAAAAACTGTAGGGAAGACCCCTACTGTGTCATTTTATAAATTTTATAATGTACAGAGGGTTAAGCCAGACTCAAAGCTAGTTTACAGACGTTTTACATTCATAATGTGTCAAGCCACTGCTGCATACCTACCTTGATACTAGGTTTAGCTCTATGCATAGTCAAGGTGAAGGTTGCTTTAAAAAAGGAAATACATCTAGTGATGGAAGGATTAAGATCCCTGCAAATATAGCTATTTATTTGATCCCATATACTCCAACATCTAGTGATGATAATTTCCATAAGAAAACTGGGATTGAATCTGCTTCCAGCATCATTGATCATTTGATGAATATCCATATCGGTGTTCCATTCAAGTCCCAGGGCCCACCAGAACCCTTGGCTGAAACTGCATTCAAAAAATAGATGTTGGGGTTTCATGAGGACATGTGTCACATATTACACAGTCATTGAATTCCACGAAGAAATTCTTTCTTGTCATTAAATCTTTGGTATTTAGTCTCATATTCAGAAGTAGCCAGGCAAAAAAATTGTGTCTTGGGAGACATCATGATTTCCAAATATCAAGAATAGGCTTTGGTGTTGGGTGGGCCCCAATCAGAGCTCTGTATATCTTTCTGGTTTTAAAGGTCTCACCCCAGGAAAAGTACCATGAGTCATGGTCATTAGTGTGATTTATGTTTCTGATATTCTCCAACATATCAATAAATTCCTCATGAGCAATAATAGATAAGGGGAGTTGAAAGAGATCATAGAAATCATTGTCAGCTCCAGAGATGGCCTTGGCCATGGTCAAGGTATCATTGTGGCAAAAATAAAATAGGTGTGGGTATTTATCTTCAAAACATTCATCCTTCCATAGATCCTTCTAGAGTAGCATAGATTTTCCATTGCCAATTTTACAGTGAGTCAAGTCTCTGTAAATATCAACATAGTTCATACAGTCTCTCCACCAGAAGGATCCAATATGATTCAGTGAGTGTGGGGCAGAATCTCCTTGATAGTAAGCTTTCCATATGAGATCAACCCATGGTATATCAGCCCTGTTGTAGAATTTATGAATATTTTTCAGTAGAAGGGCCTGATTTTGTACCCTGAGGTTTATGACACCTAAACGTCCTTGATCCTTTGGTCTACAGACCAAATCCCATTTAGCAAGACATTTGCCATGTCTATGGATATCTTTTCCTGCCCAAAGGAACTGTCTGCCACCTTTTTCGAAATGGACAAAAATTGTTATGGGGACTTTAAAAGAGCACATGGCATGGATGGGCATAGAATTCAGTACCGAATTCAATAATGTGAGTCTTCCTGTATATGACATGAGAGAAGATAATCCCGAAAGCTTTCTGTCAAATTTGGATACAATGGGCATCAAGCTATCAATATATGGTCTTGTGGTACCAAGTGGGAGACCCAGGTAGGTAAAAGGTAAGCTTTCCAATTTTCATCCAAAAGCTAAGGCCAGTTGACATGCATAATCCACTGATACATTGATAGGTATCCGGGTAAATTTATCATAATTTACCTTGAGACCAGTCATACTGCTGAATTGTTGGAGTCTGTCCTTGAGGTTATTCAGTTGAATGCTATCAGCAGGAATAATCAGAAGGGTATCATCAACATATTGAAGGATAGGATATTTTTGTCCATAATCATTATCAAGAGGCAGGCTGATTTCATTTCTGTGCCAGGCATCATTGACAATTTCTTGTAATAATTCAGCTGTGCAGACAAATAAAAGGGGAGATAAGGGGTCTCCTTGTCTGACACCTCTTTTGCAACACATTTTTTTCCCTGGGACACCATTTAGTAACACTGATGTAGAGGCAGAGAACATAATAGATCTGACCAGGGAAATCCATTTGGGCCCAAAACCTTTAGCATTCAGCATATTAATGATTGCATTATATTCAGTCTTATCAAAAGCCTTCTCATAGTCAATCTTCAGAATGATGATGGGTTTCTTAGACACATGGCAGATGTGTAGATATTCAAATGCCCATCCCTGACAATCATGAATATTTTTCCCTTTAATAAAGCCATACTGATTATTATGGAGAATGGATTTAATAACCTTCTGGAGCCTATGGCCCATAATCTTGGTGATGATTTTTAGTGGAAGACTAACCAAAGAAATGGGCCCATAATCATTCATAGTCTCAGGATCATTTTTCTTGGGGATGAGAGTAATAAAGGCAGTGTTGATGGCATTCATATTCACTGTTTCATCATAGAAGTCATGAACCAGTTTTACAAAATCTTCCTTGATAATAGGCCAGCATTTCTTAAGGAATTTCCCATTGAATCCATCAGGACCAGGTGCTTTGTCAGAAGGAAATTCATTGACCACAGTTTCAATCTCCCCATTTGTGAATGGAGCATCTAGGTGAAGAAGATCATGAGGTAAGACCAAATCATCAAGGTTAATATCATCAAGGCCAAGTCTTTGTTTGTAAGATTGCCAAATTGCAGCAGCCTTGAGTTCATGTTCAGTCAGAACCAACTTGTCTTCAGTCTTGATATGTGTGATGAGATTTTTTCTGAAATTCTAGGTTGCCACAACATGGAAAATTTTGGTGTTCTCATCCCCCAATTTGGCCCATCTAATTTTAGCCCTACTTTTCCAGTAGATTCTTTTAGCCTCCAGTAGTTTATTGGTATGTTTCATCAAAATCTTTTTAAAATTCACCTCATGCAAGGCAAGTGGTCTCTGATCTTCAATTCCTTCAAGTAATGCCAGGATAAATGTGTAGTTCCCAATAGTCTGATTTAAATTTGAAAGTTTCATGCTCCATTTCTTAAGGCCAGCTCTGAGATGTTTGAATTTGCAGTTGATAGCAAGGGCAGCATCACTGTTATAGGGAGCAGAATTCTAGAGAGTGTTCACAGTGTCATAAAAACCATTAAAATCCAGCCAGAAGTTCTCAAATATGAATAATTGGGCTTTAGGTATGGTAGTGCCCACTTGGATACTGATGGGTGTATGATCAGAGCCAATTCTTGAGAGAGGGTGGGCCATGGTGTTGGGGAATGTTGTAGTCCATAAAGGGCATGTGAAAACCCAATCTAGCTTTTCTAGTAGAGGGGGGTCTTGCAAGTTACTCCAGGTGAATGATCTTCCTTTTAGTGGTACTTACACAAGATCATGAGATTGGATGGCATTGTTGAAAAGCATCATATTATGAGCATCACCACCTTCTCTGGTTCTATCTTCAGGGCTTCTTATGAGATTGAAATCCCCCACTAACATCTAGAATGGATAATTGGAAGTATCAATATTATGCATCCAATTGAAAAAATCAGCTCTGTGTTCATTGTGTGCAGGTCCATAAATATTGGTCAGGATCCAAGTGATACCAGAGTGATTACAAGTGAGAGCCACAGATATATGGAATTTAGATTGACAAAGAACCTCTCCTATAAAAAGGCTACCATTCCAAATAGTAATCAATCCTCCAGAGTTACCAAGGGATGGAGAAAATGCAAAATGTGAGAATCTCCTAGGACAGAATTTTCTTAAATAAGAGTGCTCAAAATCTTCTCTTTTAGTCTCTTGGAGGAAAATAATATCACAGTTGCTAGAATCCACTTTTTCTCTAATTTGATCATGTCTCAAATCAGAATTAATGCCTCTAACATTCCAGTCAAGAATCATCCAGTTTCTATTCATAATTCAACAAGAAATGGATCCACAGAATCTGATCAACATAGTTAACCAGGTTTTCATTGAGGGTAGCTGGCAGGATATATATATATATAATGCACATTGAACCTAGGTTGGTAAATCCACAAATATGAAATGGAGGTATAAATCATAACAGGGGAGATAGAGACATCCAGGTGCTTAAACAGATATAAGGACATGGTTCTGCTTATCATGAGCAATATAGTAGTGCTTATTACATGCCAGATAGTACCAAATAGATATAGTAGTTGAAACTTAAAACTGTGTGTCATTAGACATATATGACACACATTATTACAAGCAGCATAGTGAAAAAACATTAGCCACATTCAGAGAAGAGCTTGTCCTCTGAAATCTCACTAGGAGAGATCAGGCATTGATTGACACCAATTGACTGGATGGTGTCAATAGGAAGGACAGGTGGGGGAGGAGCATCTTGGTCCATGATAACAACCTAATGAGGATGAGCTTTGCCTTTGGGCACATTTCTAGATTTTCCTGAGGCATTGATCAGAGTAGAAATAGCAGAATCTTTCTCCTGAGCTTTAACTTCAGCTTCTTTGTTCTTATAACCTTCAGATTGGTTGGCAATTATTTTACTACGCCTGACAGCAGTCACATCCTTTGGAGCAAGTAACTTGCATTTAGCCACCTGGGAGTTATTGTCCTCATTGGCAGAAGATGAAGTACCAATAGAAGTATCCAATGAGGCTTGCACATCATCATCTGAGATTTTAGTAATACAAACAGTTGAGGTGGTAGGAACATGGGGAGCAGTGGCATACAATTTCAAGAGGCACTTCCTCTGTTTACCAAATTCAGTGTCCACATTAAGAATTTGGAAACCAACACCATGGATACATGAGATATCAGTGTTGCCCAGAGTGGTGTGTGCATTTTTAACCATGTCAGATAGCAGACCATGGACAACATTAAAGGAGTCAACAGCTTCCATCATAGGTTCAAGTTCAGCAAGGTGATCAGCATGAGCAGGACTGTGTTGCGGAGGGGTTGTAATCATTGGTTCATTGTCAGCAGCAGGTGCAGCATTTCCATATGGTATTAGAACATTGGGAATATCAGGTGCAGCATTGGCTGGTTCTTCAGGAGCATGATCATGGACCATATCATCCCAGTGTCCACCAAATGGATGAGGCATGGGGTGTGGGTTACCAACATCAGGTGGAAGAGGATCCTCATCACCACCCAGTCCTCTAATTACTCTAGCCTGCATGATGTAGTTCACCATAGTCCAGGAGTGGCCATGACCATCATCACTAGTATTATCCCCTAGAACCAGGCTAATAGGGATTTCAAGCATATCTGGCACTCTGATCTTAACCAGGATTCTAGCTCTATTAGAGTAGTCTCTATTCCAGACTAAAAATTTCCCAAATTCATTGATAGATTCTCTAACTTTATCCACTAACCATACATCTTGGGGGAAATTAACCATCATCAGCCAAACATCATGAGTGAAGGTCATGTTCCTATGATTCAGACCTCTGTTGTGGGGAATCACCCTAAGAATATTGTCTCCAACAAAAAAGGACTACGCTCCATGGCAGTATCCCTTGCGCAGGTGTCAGAGAACTGTACCAGTGCGGCACCCATGGCACACCTGGAGAAGTTGCGAATGTTGAGGCTGTGATCGTTGAAGTAGTTCTTGATTTGGTGGGCATCTGCGGCGAACTGCTCAGGGTCCGAGGGGGGCTCGAGGATGACAATGGCCATGTCATCGCATCGAAGCAGGGCATCTCCACTGGAAATGTGAAAACCCCGACGTCGGCGATGGATGCAGGGTTGGATGACTTCGGCTCTAAGTGGGAGGTGGGGGTTAGGGTCGCAGGGCTAGTTTACCATTGTTGTGGAGGGGTGGGGTATGTTGCAGGTGTGAGATTGAAGTGGCGACGATGTCGAGGAATGAACAGGGTTCACCTGGAGAGCGGAGGGGTCAAGGTCCACTGTTTCCGAAGTCGTAACGACAAGCCCTCTTTCAGAGGAGATGATATGCTCAGGTCGTTTTTGTTTAATGCGATAAACCTGAGATTTATGCTTACGGATATAACAAGATTTCCTAATGTGCCCATATCCATAACAACCTTTGCAGCGAATTTGAGAAATACAATCGTGGCTTGAGTGGCCCATCACAAGGCATCTAGAGCAGATTACATGGGCCGAAAGGGGTAGGGGTGATGGGCTGTTCGAAACAGTGGACTGAATATCGCTAGAATTTGAGAGAGAATCCAAGCGGGAAATTGGTGTCCGATCCGAGGAGATCGGATCACGTAACGATGAGGCCGACGATCTTGCCACGTAGGCCATCCTCCGATGAGCAGCTAACAGCATGGAATTGGCTCCGGTGAGACGAGATCTCAGGCGAGAAACCATAGTCCAATTCATCTCTTGTTCATAAAACCAATCATATGATTCCTTGATCCAATTCGGACCCCCATAACCCCATAGAGAAAAGTAGCATTTAAAGGCCGGACATTCGAAGCATATGAGTTTATAGATCAAGAAACCCACAGCTTTGGAGCATACTTCAAATTTAAAAGTCCAATCATGAATCAAACTGACATAAAAACCATGCTTACTTCCTCCAAGGCATGATTGAAGGGCAGTGCAAACATTGTCTATTTCGAGTCGAAAGTTGGCTCAGCCAAAAGAGACCACAAGGGTAAAACCAGATCCAAGAGATGGGGATTGCACATGGGTAGAAAAGGAAGATCGAACCTTTAATTCAAGTCCCATGCCACGGGAGAAATCCAGAGTATCACCAAGAGCACGAGGATCCATTGCATGGGAGAATTAGAGAGAATCACCATAGATCGCCAGGGGGTCGCCAGAGAGAAGGTGGGAGAGGCCATGCGTGGAGGACGACAATGCAGAACCATGTTGTCATGGGGAACGCTTTCAACATTGCACTTGTACATTGTACCTAGTTGATATCATCCTCTTTTTTCTATGGATGCCGTCGGTGTGAAATGAAAGGGGAGCTTATAAGTCCATGGAGTTATGTATGTGTGTTAGAGAAACGCCTGGGCCTCTGGTCTAATCCATGCCTAATCATGGTGGAAACCTGCAGTGTAACCATAATGAGCAATCTATGAAGCATTCTTCTTATAAAAAAAGAGATAGATATTGAGAAAAAGAGAAAAAGAAAAAAAAAGAGGTGAGAAAAGAGGAAAGAGAGAAAAAGCACCATTTTCCCATGGTAAATAAGAAGATTGCTGAGATGCTCGTTGTCTACTTGCCTTGTCATTTTCATATGGGGATTCTTCCGTATCATCGGGCAAGGGGTACCCTGTTGGTGGTTCTCTGTGATACACATGTACTTACTATGACAAGGACTTACCGGTAACTAAACTTGAGTACCATGAGGAGTGGCCCTCGTATTCAAGGGACATGAGATTGGCAACTGATACTTTTTCAAGCATATACTCCATAGTTTGTTCACTTTAACCTTAATCACTTCAAGATGCTTATGATAGGGGCAATGAGAGCTGAAAGCTAATAATTACCATAATTTTTGAAAGCTCTTTATGAGACTTGAATCCCTGCTTCCTTCTATGAAGGCCTTTCTTTTACTTTTATATTGAATCTCCATCTTCTATCTTTATGCACATATTAAGAGAGCATAGTGGCCATTCTTAGTTTAATGTGCATTGTTTCAAGACTTGTTGATTGATGCATAACTTTGATATTGCTTGTTCTTAAACTATTTGTATCTAGTCACCCTTATGAACTTTGAAGGTGTCCTATGCATTTATGTTTTGCCACACTATGAGGGACAAGCTAAATACCATTCTCATTATGTTTCTTTATGTGAAACAAACAAACGTCTTTTAAAGCATTGTTATTCATGATCTTTTGTTTGTACCTTTTCATGTTACAACATAGTTGTTGTGTCTTATTGTTAGAACTCTATCTTTCATGTTCATGTTTAGAGTACCTTGATCCCAACTGTCAACGCTTTTACAATAATGATGATCAAGATTGTGTTGTCTGCATGTCACCTCAAAAATTATATTGTTTTTATCATTTACCTACCCGAGGACGAGCAGGAACTAAGCTTGGGGATGTTGATACATCCATAACGTATCTATAATTTTTGATGGTTTTATGCTAATAATATTCTTTTGACACTCCTTTTTGTATAAAGTTTATGATTTATTTGTACTAACCTACTAATAGTTGCAAAAGTGCACAATGTTCTTGTTTTACAATTTGATGTGTAGGAATTACCAAGAATACAAGTGGAAACCTTGTTGGAGTGAAATTGGGATTTTTCTAGAAATTTGCCTTAGAACTCTTTTTGGAGATGGTCACGTTTCGGGTCGGAGAGGCATCAAACCGAAAACTCTTACCTACGAAGTTGTTCGAAATTTCATGACAAACGTTCTGGACATAAAATTTAGCTGATTCCGAGTCCTGATGGGCCCGCTAGGCCCGATTTACTGCAGCCCAAGATGGGGTGACGGGAATCCAAGAAGCTATATAAAGGGAGGAAACCTAATTCGCCTAGGGCACCTCCACCCACGAATTTATAGCCACCAAAGCCACGTTTTTGCCTCCCCCATGGATCCCATCTCCATGGGGGAGGGCTCCCAAGAAGCCATGAAGGAAGGGGGCTAAGGGGCGGTGCTCCCCCATGATACCGACGGCGGGGAAGGAGTCCCCCGCGCCGTCACCGGCGGCGCCACCGCCTTCTTCACCATCTTCACCGCCATTTCCATCACCTAATCCTCCTAGTATGCAGTGGTTCATCCTCCCACACACCTATGTACTGTCCTATATAAACATGGTGTTTGATGCTATAAGTTATAATCCTATGATCTATGTCATGTTTGTGTAGTTTCTTTGTTCTTAGATTGAATGGTTGAACGTCTTTGGTTCATTAGAGTTGTATGTTGATATGGTACAGTCCTTTGGTGTCCATTATATTTGTGCGCGCATGGATTCATCATAGGTTCGTAGTATGTGTAAAAGGAAGGGGGAGTTTTGCCGGAGTGACAGAAACCAGAGGACGCAAACTGGAACGTTGCACGTATGGGGGTAAGAGGACCATTAAACTTAAGGCTATGGTTGGGGAAACCTTAATGTATTGTTAGTATTTACGGATGTTTGCTAATAATCCAATCAGATAGTACATGTAATTCCAAGTAGTGAAGCACATGTATATTTAGCCTCTCCCACATAGAAAACTGCATCGAAGACAATGAACCCGATCTATTCGCTATTTAAACTTGGACAAAGTCACCACAATTACCACCACTATTCCACACTCATGGTTATATTAGTTTAGTGTATTTTACTGCTGTAGCAACTAGCTTTACTTTCTTATTAGTTATTATCATGTAAAGCTATCTCTAGTACTCATATTATTGCTCCAGTTTTATTTCCTAGATAATGCAAATCTTTAGTGTGCGTAGAGTTGTATCAGTGGTTGATAGAACTTGAGAGAACATTTATCCTACCTTTAGCTACTCGTTGGATTCGACACTCTTAGTTATCGAAAAGGCTACACATGATCCTCTATACTTGTGGGTTATCACATCCCTTATAACATATACCTTTATGTTTTAAGATATGTCATAGTTCATGATTTTAAAACATGTCTACAGTTCTCATCAGACACTCTACATAAACTTAGCTCAATGTTCCGTGATTCATATGTAATCACTTTTCAAATGTTTTTTCTTGGATCATATATTATGTTAAGTTGTCATCATGGTTTCTAGGACAGAACCTATGTCTAAACATAGTGGATGATGATCATCCTTTTCTTTCTTTCAACCATTGATGTTTAACTTAATGCTATTCCTAATTCGAGTGACCAAGGACCAATCCTTAATCAATTCCTATTCTGAAACTATTTTTCAGAATCTCTTTTAGGAATACAACATAATATCGTAATATACTTACTTTCAACTCCTAATCCCTATAAATCATTATTTATTGGTACTTGTGATTTTATTGTTAATGTGTCGTACACACTTAAGAATCAATCATTAAGCTCCCACTCAAAATATGTTTCTAACATATTTGAGTCCAGGACTTAAATTGCTCCCACTCAAAAATATATTTCCAACATATTTGAGTCCGAGACTTATATTGCTCCCACTGAAAAATATGTCATTCACATATTGTTTTAGGAAGACTTTTACACCTGAGAGTTTTATTACGAGACACTAGTTCCTTACGTATCAAATCCACTATACTTTTAGCACTTCTGAATCAAATTCTTTTTGAATTTGTCTAATACATTATTCATGAAAAATCGTGCCTTTGTCATTCACCTATTCCATCATGACCTTTCAGTCTATTAGAAAAATCAAGTAGTCCTTTACTTGGTAAGATTCAACAATGGATTGCTTTCTAATCTTAAGTGAATTTTGCCTCTAGGATTTCTCATAATTTTAGTTTACCATTATTTCCTTTGTAGTTCATAGGTATGCCATATTATGGTAACATTACAAGTGATTCACAAATGTCTCCATATAATATATGGGGTACATTTTTGAATCATACATCATGTAGTGAAAACATTAGTGGGGAAAACACAATGATCATTATCATTAATTATTTCCTTTATGAAGAGAATCGTTCACGAATGCTTTCCGTTGCACTTCTCAACACTTCGATGCAGGGTTTTGAATCCTCATCGTGTTTTTACTATCTTGCATAAGCTTCACAGTCGAGAACATAAAATTTCTCGAGAATGCACCAAAATTCAAGCAACACTAGTTTTTACTTTATTTTGCTTCTAGCAATGGATTTCGTATTCAAAGTTTCCATTGAATACTCTACAAGGACTTATTTCTATTATTTTGGTGATATCGAATAACGCCAAAACTTTCATGACAATCCATACAAGATATGGCGCCGATCTCACGAATTCAGATGGTTCACTATATATACTAATTAAGTGTTTACTATTTCTGCCTAATGGTCTTTACATTTACACTACAACGATTTATTCGGCGCCATCTATTCACCCACTTGATAATTGATATCACATTGTGATGTTTTGCACTTTGATGTATCCAATGCATTGCATTTCACAATTTTCTTATGCCAATCTTATAATGTCGAATTTCATTAGTATTGATCAAATCATAGTAATTAGATCCTCTTTTATCTTTAATACCCTTCTATGATGAAATATTTTGATCATATCAAATAGTTTCATGCTCATGTTTCCTCTTGTAAACCTTTTTACAAAATTCAAACAATCACAAAATGATAATCACCACTTCATTGAAATACGATACATTGAATATGTATTCTCTTTCAACAATTCATCAAACACTTTGCATTCATGCAATACACGGTGTTTAAGTTATCTTGCCGAATTTGGGCATGATTCATATGTGACAAGAAATCAAATGTCTTTCACATATTATCAACATAACTCTAAATTTAAACAATGGTTTCATTCAAAATGAATATATCATGAAGTTCAGCATTTTCAAGGCATTTTAAATATTTTACAAATGTTCATGCATTATCAATTAGTTTCACAACAAGGATAATTCACACATAATCAAACAACTTATGAATGCAAATAGAAATAATTCATAGAAGTGTCAGACACATTAAAGAAGTTCACAATCCATCGATTACAATAATCATCCAAAAATGATTAACTAAATGATAAATGTCAAGGGAGAGTGTCGTTGGCCATCATCATCATGCTCTCCATCAACATGCAATGTCACCTCCTCTCCAGCAAGCAACTCTCATGCAGAAGGACCTATTTTCACCAAAACAGAATAAGTATCAAATACATTAACACTGCAATAAGTGTTTGCAAGATTATAACATTTATAAAACTGTATATCAAATATATACCTTTGTGATCGATGACCTCTCCAGCAATGGGTTAAACCTTCACATTCCTGAAATATGTTATGAACTCGTGGAAATCCTGTGTTTCCCCATCACCTCTCATGATGCAAGTCCTGGCATGTGCATGGTTGCTTGGTGGCAGCGACTATAGCACTACACCTATTGCAAAAGAGCTCGTCAACCAGTTATACAGGAAGTAAGCAAGCCTCATATACGCATCATGTATGCGCTCCAAGTGTCTCTCCAGTGAAGAGTTCTCATCCATATTTATGGAGAGGAAATCTCCCATCATCCCATGTTCCCATATGTGCACTTGCTCCACGAAATGTGATCTAAGCTGTACCATTATTGTACGAGGGTCAAGATTACCCACAATTGGCAACAGCTCATCAACCATTCCGAAGCGCATCGTCACTGATATGAAGGTGGACATCTCACGACGGTAATATCGGTCTTCCCGCTGCACTTGGATATCATAGGAATAGGGCTGCTCCAAATCCATCCCATGGAGTATATAGTCGACCACATCATTCTCACTAAGGAGAACATGGAGACGCGCAACCCATGTAGAAAAGTTTGGATCCATCAAGTTTGATCTTCTCTCCATCTAACCAATCATCAACTGGGAAGGTAGCATCTGGGAGAACCATTTTCTACATTTATAATTGTAAAAAGAATTTAGACTAAGTTTATAATTATGTGAGTTAAAACAAGAACTACACTAAAAACTCCTATCCACGGAGGGGTTTTTAGCGATTACACGATCCCTATTCACTACAACGCCCCCAATCGTCACGGTTGGCGATATAGTTGTGATGATGGACGCCAAAATGTCGATCACATCATTCATGTGACTCGTGCTCGATCTTTCGACCATCCGTGTTCTGAGGCCATGTCTAGACATGCTAGACTCGCCAACTCAACCTTAGTGTATCCACTGTGCAACATGGCTTACACCCACCATATGCGAACGCAGATATGTCTCACAGCTGATCATCATGGCCTGCCTCATAACGGAGAACTATCTTGGTGGTTGATACCTTCGATCCAGATTATGGATCTAGTATAGCTTGTTTTTCCCTAGTAGACCTAGGTTTATCGAATCCTTGGGAAGAAGATGCGTAGTGAAGTTACTTTAACGGACCTTCGAGAGTTTTAGAATTCCTTTTGTGTTTTTACTAGACCTAGAGTTTGCTTCTTTTTGTTGTTGTTGATGATGGAGAGAGAGGGCCTAGGGCGTTGGGTTTCACCTGTAGCTGTGCAAAACATCTGATGGGAATAAAAGATAAAAATAAAGTATGCATGTAATTGTTAGAGCAAGATAAAAATTATATGTGGGTAGTGCATTCATAATTGCTATTGCGTCCGCAACCGCTTATAGCAATAACCTACTAGTCTCATCCATAGAAGAAAGAGAACTAATGATATGCATAGTTATGTTACCGTTAATCCCGAGTAAATACCTCACATATAGCCGTACTACCCTTTATGTCACTGGGGTTCCCAACCTGCAGATTAGTCATTACTCATAGTCCCTATACCTGGCTCAATCCTCGGGGTCTTGGGTACCTAACAAGTCCTTAGATTGAGGTAAGAGAGGATACAATAATCATCATGTCATACAAACTAATACATGATCCCATCTATGATAAATAACATGCACAAAAAGCTACATGGCTAGGCCGAAGCAGTTAGCCCAAGGAGAAGTTCTCACACATAGAGATGAGATCAAAGAGCATAAACATTGTAGTGGAAATCATGGGATTGATAGAAAATAGTCTTATAATGTCGCCAATCAAAGAAGGGATCTACTATTACAAGTGGTGGAATATGGCTATTATGGTGGAGAGATCAGATCAAAGTCTATTCCTCCGGCGGCTCATCGTTGTTGTGGATGGAGATCTGGGGGTGGCTGATGGTTTTCTGGAGCACACATTTCTCATCGCCCGAGGCCTCTTTATATAGGGGTCCCTTCACAAAAGTTGTTTTGTTTAACCTAGTGGCGTCGATGGAAACTAAACAGCCAGAACTATATGGCCGAAATTTCATTCCAGTCGTATAGTTGGTCGTTAAAGTGTCTGCCTCCGACCCACGACTCCTGGTTTCTTCTGGATGTTGGAAATCTCGTATCTTTGACTTTAATGTAGTGATTCCCATCATAAACCGTCATTATCTGTGCAGGAAAAAAATAGAAAGAAAGGATTGCATACCCCTTTGAATATTAGGCATTAGTGGCAGGGTTGAGAGAGATATTTCATCAAAAATATGAATAATATCTAGTTTAAATGTGGATGTAGATGGGTATATTTCAGAGCCATCAACCTCCCCAAGCTTAAACTTGATCATCCCCGAGCAAGAAAACCAAAATCAAAAAGGAACTCAGCATTTAAACGGAAATAACGAGATGATGATCTTACTCATGATTGGTAGTCTCATATTTCCTCCACTTCATAAATCTGAAAAAACATCAGCATAGATAGAGTAATGGCAAGCATATCATACGGGTCTTATGCATCCTTATAGCATAGCAAAATTATTGTTAACATGGATGATTCAAATGAGTAAACTTTATTCCATGTCATGTAATCAACTCAATTCTCCCACATCAATAAATCAAGACTTTTAGTTCTATTAATTGTCCTTCAAGAATTTTAGTTCTTGAGTAATTGAGAGCATGCCAATTTTTTTGTTTTAGTTTATTGGGCTGTGATGGACACTCATGGCATTACTAAGGTTTTTGTTCCTTTTGCATAATGATTACTCATAATAGTCAGAGGAGTGATTCCATCATGAACACAGCTACCCGGGAGTGCCAAGAATCTTGCCCACTATAGCATTGCTGCTACATGTGTTTAATCAACTCATAGCCGAAATATAGGAGTTTCCTCCATGAAGATCTTTCGTAGGCTAGCGGAGTTATCGGCATCCCATGAAGTTTGACACGCGTTAAGCTATATCACTCTTATGATTAACAAGTCAAACTTTGGCATGCTCACAAAAACAGCTAAACATGAATTCAATCGAACAAATCCTTTTAAAGAGAGCTATTAAGTCAATCAAAATTTTCACTGTTCTTGAGTATCTCTATAAATAAGCCTTCAAGACTAAACACTACAACACCCAAGTCTTCAATTGTGAGACTTTTTATTATTACAATTGTTTAGCAAATTTTTAGTCAAGACTTGGTTAATTGCAAGAGCTAGAACAAAATGTACCCAACTAAATACCCATGTAAACGAAAATCTTAGTACAATAAAAAGACTCACTCCACCAATATAATATCTCACCATTTACTACTAACTAGCATGGGTTTCTCAAACTTCAAAAGTGGGGAGTCATAAGGCATACCTCTCATGTTTGGTTCCACTTCTCTCTTCCTTTTTTATTTGTTTCTTGGAAACTCGAAGTCGATCACTCTCCTGCAAATACATGAGAACCTCGAGGCGGAAAGAAAAGAAAGAGGGAAAATAAAGAAATCTTTTTGTTGTTTTTAAGAGAGGGAATTTAAAGAAAATATCGAGAGAAAATATAAATAACTAAAGATAAAGTGTTGGGGAAACCAACTCGAGTGCTTATAAACTCGAATTAAAAACACAACCTTGAAATAAATAAAAGCAAATGAATGACAAATAAAGATACACGAGGGAGCTTCCCCAAGCTTAGGCTTTTGCAAGCCCTTCAATTCATTGTAGTGGCGAGAAAAGTCGTTACTCCAGTTCACAAATTGAGTTGAGAGGTTAGTAGTTGTTCCTCGGAGGTTCAAAGAGAGGCTATGCATCCTCTCCGCAGTCCCTCCAAGTTCTTGGAAGTCTTGGTATCTAGCAAACCGGGTTGATGACTGCTCCTCTTGATGAGGGACCTCTTGCTCCTCTTCTTGGTCTTCATCCTCATCCAGAATCTCCTCCTCGGGTTGGTGTTGCTCAACCTGCAAGTCATATAGCAAACATCGTTCCTCGATAGAGAAAAGACCATTAGGCATAGGAGCGGGGCAGATATGCCCAGCTCCAGCAATATGCAGATAACAAAGACCACCTCTCCTAGTGAGAATTCCACAAGCCTTTAAAGTAGAGAAACAAACACGTCGCTCACCTAGCACAAGTTGCAACTCACCTAGGTCGATGCCTAGGGAAGTGGCAAGCACAGTGATGACATCTCCACCTGTGATCGGTCCTTGGCTTTGGGAGGATTGGTGCTCCAGGTAGCGCACAAGGATTGCGCCCAAGTTGAGTGACAAGTCGAAGTTGATGTAAGCAGCCTTTGCAAGTACTAAGAGGTTCTCCTCATTGAGTTTTGTGAACTTGTTTCTTTCCTACAAGGTGTTAGCAATAACATAGAACAAATAGCGAATTGCAGGATGTTGAATATTCTTCCCCTTGCTTACTCTAGTAATGAAACTCATTCCATTATAATATTGTTCAGGGGAAGGATTTAAGCCAGTAAAGGATGCACGTAGGGCATTAACATCATTGTTTGGGAAATTAAAACATGCGCACCATTCATCTAGTGTTAAAGTGTAGTTGTTGTTCATAAGTCGGAAAGAAATTGTGTCCTCTCCTTGCCATAGTTTAACAGTGCTTTGCAATGAACTTAGGAATTCAATGGTTAACCGGCGATAAGTAGGCACGTCATTGTACACAAAGTTTTGCAGGCCAGCTCTATTGCAAAGTAAATTAAAGTCATCAAAAATACTGAGTTGGATCAATATAATGGGGCAAGCCCACTTAGTGGCCTTCACTTCGTTATTCTTGATCTTGTTGAAGTGACCGTGTTGGAGCTAATTCCTGAACCGTATCCCCATGCGTTCTTGAGTGACAGCCCGAGAAGCGCTAGCAGTGGCACGAGCACGAGTTTGGCTCCTTGTGTTCATCATATAAAACAATAAAGGAAAACAAAAATACAAATTTTTGATCCAACAATAATAAGTATAACATATTCCTCATCATAACACACTAAAGAATCCTCTCTAAATAATAATCTAGGCAAGAGAATCATGGAAATTAGTTCATAGTAGGTCTTACCCTAGATTGATCATGACAATAGATTGAAAATGAATTTGCAAAAAGTAATTTGAGGACCGGAGGAGAAACATACCGTAGATCACTTGTGTGCGAGGAAATCGAACGAAATTGAGTAGAGGTGAAGATCTCTTGAGGTTTTGAGAGAGTTTGGAGGTAGAGGAGAGAAAAATGATTGAAGTTTTGGAGTTGGAGGTACTTTCCCGTGCGATTTTGTGGTCGGACGCAACTATACGGGCGGAACTATATGGCCGAAACAATGTGTTCCCTCCGTATATTTGTCCTGTTGTCAAAAATTTAGGGTTTCCACCTGGCGGTGCAGCTATACGGCCGGAACTATACGGCCGGAACTATATGTTCCCGCCGTATAGTTGGTCATCAAACCATCTGTACCTTGGAAAGAAATTGTACAAAGGCATCGATATCTATACGACCGGGGCTATACGGCCAGAATTTTTTATTCCCGCCTTATAGTTGGTCGTTAACCGTCAGTACGTGGAAAATAATTCGTACGAAAGAACCGATATCTATACGACTGGAATTTTTATTCCCTCCATATAGTTGGTCATTAAACTGTCAGTACATATGAAAGAAAAATTATTGATGGCAAAAATATCTATACGATCCGAATTTTTATTCCCGCCGTATAGTTGGTCGTTAAACTCTCTGTATGCATCAAAAAAATTGTTTTGTCGAAAATTATTTCTTATCCTGTAACTTAGTGATATACCTTGTTTTTGACAGAAAAATGACAGTAAATATTGTCGACCAACAACATCATGTATAAAGCAGGATTTTAAGTACTACCAAACTTCTTCTCCTCAAATGGAGGTTTCTATCACTCTTTATTAAACATAAACTTAAACTAAAACTTAAAACTTAACTCAAACCTTTATTTCACATGGGTTGCCTCCCATGGAGCTCTCTTTTATGGTCAATAGCTTGACCTCAATGTTGCTCACTTAGGCCAGATGAGTGGAACACCCACTCCAATATAGTCGGTCTTCAAAGTGATGGCCTCGTTTTTATCATGCTTGGATTTCTTCTTCCTAGGAAAATGAATAACAAAAGGATCCCACAAAGACAATTGAAGCTTCACGTTCCCTTCATGGAGATTAATTAAATCCTTAATAGATCTTAAGAAAGGACAACCTAATATAATAGGAGCAGTAGCATCTTCAGGCATGTCAACAATAACAAAATCAATAAGAGCAGGACAACCTTTAACGTAAACTAAAGTATTCTCCTTAATGCCTACAACTTGTTTATAGGTAGAATCTACAAGATGTAGTTTTAACTAGATGATCTCAAAAGAACCAATATTTAACTTGTTAAAAAGAATTTTTGGAACCGTTGAGACGCTTGCACCTAGATCACAAAGTGCAGCTATATCATTGGTCCCAATCTTAATTTTAATAGTAGGATCAAATATGTCATCAAGATTCACAGGTAATTTTTTAGCTATTTGCATATATTCTTCCTCAAGCTCACGTATCTTTATTGCTACCTGATTAACAAAGTGTTGGTACATGGCTTCCTCATTACCTTCACTTACCAGAATCTTAATGTTGGTCCTTTTTACGAGATCTTCAACGGTGTAGCTTGGTAAAGGGACATTACTATAATCAAGTTCTTCAGGCTCCACTCTTTGGATCCTCATCATCTTGAGGTCTTCAGCGGGATTGGGATCAGTTTTACCTGCAAGTTTAGCTAGAATGAGAGTTTAACTCTCGGTTATCTTACCGAGCTGTGCCTCAATGATCCTCGTTCTTTCTTGGAGGGCCTACAAATCATTCCTCAAACTTACAGCTTGGTTAGATAATTTACCAAGCATAGCATCATGGTTCTCCGTTATTTTAACAAGAATATTGTTTTATTCATTTTGTGAGTCTATAAAAGTCTTAAGTGTTTCCTGAAGACTACCATTACTAGTTCCCATATTATTATAAGAGTTACCCGCAGGATTAGAATAATGTTTCTCAAAATTAGGATTATAATTCTTCTTCCAACCAGGGTTATAATATTTACGAGCTATGAAGTCCATTTCTTCAATATTTGATTCTGGGATAGCTCTTACCTGGGTTTCCTTACCTTTCATGGCTAATATGAGGTCATCCAACTTAGCATTGAGTTCTTCATTTTCTTGTGGTGAGACAGACTTCACCTTCTTCGTGTTTGATCTTTCCACATACCATTGGGCATGGTTGTCTTGCATATTGTCTAGAAGCTGCCTTGCTTCGGTAATATGTTTACCCATAAATGTTCCTTCAGCTGCATTATCAAGCATAGACTTAGACACAGGATTAAGAGCATTATAAAATAAATGGAGGATTAACCAATCTTCCATCCCATGGCTGGGACAGTTTCTTAAGCATTCTTTCATCCTCTCCCATGCAAGTGCTAGTGGCTCACGCTCTTCCTGTCTAAAACCAGTAATATTAGATCTTAGTTGCATAGTCTTTGCAGGTGGGAAAATTTTAGTGATAAATAAAGTACATCCCACCCATGATGTAATAGTATTTTTAGGCAAAGCTAGCAACCATTCTTTTGCTGTTCCTCTAAGAGAGGAAGGAAATAAACACAATTTGACCGCATCGGGGTCAACATATTTTATGTGAATCATATCATATATTTTAGTAAAAGTATTCAAGTGCATACCTGCGCCCTCAACAGCAGAGCCTCCAAATTGATTCTGTTGAAATAAACTTAAACAATGGTGCTTAATTTCATAGTCATCAGCAGCAATTGCCGGCTGAGTAATAGGAGTACGCAAATAATCATTGTTGGGAGTAGCAAACTCCCCAAGCTTCTTTTCAGCCATAGTTCCTATGTTTTTGGGTTTTATTAAACAAACATTTATAATAGTAAAAACAAGAATTTAAAGACTAACTATTTTTTTTGGTTTTTCAAATAAAGACTGAAAGCAAACTAAAAATTAAAGACAAGAATTAAAACTAGCAAGGTTCCTACTACCATCACCAGGGTAGCTATTGCTTCCAAGGCAATGGCGACAGAAAAAGGGTTGATACCTTCGATCCGGATTACAGATGTAGTATAGCTTCTTTTTCCCTAGTAGACCTAGGTTTATCGAATCCCCGGGAAGTAGATGCATAGTGAAGTTACTTTAACAGACCTTCGGGAGTTTTAGAATTCCTTTTGAGTTTTTACCGGCCCTAGAGTTTGCATCTTTTTGTTGTTGTCGATGATGGAGAGAGTGGCTTCTTCGGCCCCGTCAACCGCGATCTACAACTCTGCAACATCGGAGATTCGCCAGCTCTTCGGCGCGTTCGATTTCACCGTCCACACGCCAGCCACTCGCCCGGCTTTCGAGTTCGTGGGCGATGGAATCAGCTTGGCGATTGGGAGCTTCCCCTTCCAGGTTGGTCAACTGGGCATGCTTCGCATGCCTGACCAGCCAATGGCACCCGCAATTGCTCCAACATTGTGGTTCCTGCCGCCAATCGGCACCCTTAGCGAGCTCAACACCTCAGCAGCAGCTAGGAGTACGGATAGCGACATCGGTCGCAGATCCAATCTGGGTGCCTAGCCACAAAAGATGCAGTCTACGGCTCCGGATCTGAAAGTTACAGGAGCAACAGCTTCCCCCACCACTTCATGTGCGCTGTCATCAACGCGGGCGACACCACCGCGAATCGCGAAAACACTTGCACTGAATCTGACACTAGACCGCCCAACGGTAGCCCCACCAACGGTGGTAACGGCGCGCCCGTCAACAACAGGACAGGGGGAGAACCGGCGCTCACGATGAATGAGAACACCGGCGAGCGCATGTTGATCAAGCTCAACGACAACGAGTGGGCCCGCTGTCGCGAAGCTCTACAGGGCAATCCTCTACCCCCCAACACACCGCAGGACATGCTAATGGGCTACCATTGGCTGTTAAAGGAGGAATTAAAGCGCCAGTAACAGGTGATCATGCAACTCGAGGCACGCAGAAAGGCGGCGGATGAGTCGAGTCTTTGACGAGCTAGGCTCTCCTCTCATGGCGGATCCTCCTCCAAAGGCAACGAGTATGTTGCCAACAAGAGGCAATCTCAACTGGCCCATCTCACCGAGCAAGAATGCATAGAGGCTGCGAAAGTCCTCGACTTTGGCTCTATGATGGTGGATACGCGGGGCAAGGTGCTCCCAAAAATGCTGCAAGCCGCGGTGACGGCGGCCACCATGTACCTCCTCAACGACCAGCCTCCGACTAGGGATCCGCGAGCTGCCATGCACTGATCTACGATCACGGGACTTGGGCTAATCAAAGCCGCCCTCGACAAAGAACCAACACCAGAGCCGAAGAAAAGCAAGGCTCTGGAAAAGTACTACTCGTACTCGTCTAGCGACGACAATCACAATCTGTTACGGTGACGTCGCTCACGGCGGCATGACCTCGATTACGATGCGCGCGATGACCTCACACAGTGCAAAGTTGACAAGATTCGGGCAAGACGTGCTCATTCGACTGACTCAGAATAAGGCGAGACTGAGCTCTGCGGTGCCAGATGCTTCAGCAGGGCCATCAGGCAGAAGCGAATGCCTAAGGGGTTCAAACTCCCGTCGGAGAACCCAAAATTTGACGGCCTGTAGGAACCGGAAATCTGGTTGGAGGACCACATCTCCTCCGTCAGGCTGCACGGTGGGAGTCGAAGCATGGCCATGCAATGCCTGCAGCTACAGCTGCAGGGCGGCGCTCACGCATGGCTCAACAACCTCCCGCGCGGATCCATTCGCAGCTGAGAAGAGTTGGTCTACATCTCCATGTGCAATTTCAAGGGCACTTACAAAAGGCCCGTGATGACCCACAAGTATAGGGGTGTATCGCAGTATTTTCGATAAGTAAGAGTGTCAAACCCAACGAAGAGCAGAAGGTGCTGGCTAGTGGTATGGATCAGGAATTCTCTGCAAATACTTAGCAAACAGATTTTTAGGGGTTTCGATAAAGCAAGTAAACAAAGTACGAGTAAATAAAAGACAATAGGAATAAATGTAGCAAGTGGCCCAATCCTTTATGCAGCAAAGGACAAGCCGGTTGTATTACTTAAGATGACCAAACGTTCTCGAGGACACATGGGAAGACTGTCAAGTGCTTTCGCTTCATATAGTTGATTAATCTTCTTTAGCTTGCTAAGTGTTGTGTGGGTGAACCTGTGCTAATGTACCAACCTTCCTAGGACTAATACATACTTGTGATTATAACCCTTGCAAACATCCGTAAGTACATGAAAGTAATTAAGGTACAAAACCTAACCACAACTTTAAACTCTAAGACACTTACGTCCCTTGTGCAATGGTTTCCTAACGGGGGTTCAGGTTTCTGTCACTCCGGCAACCCCTACTATTAGTAGACAAATACACAATGCATTGCCCTAGGCCCATATAGGTAAAGTGTCATGTAGTCGACGTTCACATGACACCACTAGAAGAAGTACACCACAACTTAAATATCAAACTATTGAATCTTTCTCAACACAACTCCACTACTAACAACATGACTTCTCCCATGTCCTCAAGAACAAAATGATACTCACAAGACATCATATGGATTACGATCAGAGATGGAATAATGATGTATAAAAATCTGAACATAAACAATAATTCAATGGTTCACTCAATAGCATCAACTACAAAGAGTAATTAACACCGGGAAAGTTTCCCCTATGAATTATGCAAGATTCAACACAATTGTTATAGAAATATGGAGATGGTGATGAGGGTGCTGATGGTAATGATGGTGGTGATGATGATCTCGATGAAGTCCAGCTTGATGATGGTGTTGATGGCGACGATCTCCCCTCTCTGGGAAGGAATTCCCCCGGCAGAAATATGTCTGCCGGAGAGATCTTTCTCTCCCGGTGTTTTCCGCCTTGCAGAGGCGGCGGAATCTTTCTGTGGTCGCTCCCCGAGTCTTAGGGTTTCAGGAGGATAATATACGCCAGAGGGGAGTGCCAGGGGTGGACCAGGGTGGCCACACCACCTGGTGACGCGGCCTAGGCTGGCCCGCGCGAGGGGGTGGTGTGGGCCCCCTGTGGCCCACCTCCAGCTCCCCTTATGGCTTCCTTCGTCTTCTAGAAAAATAGGATTTTCCGTGTATTTTCCCGGATTTTCTGATCTTCGTGAATTTGCCTCCAAACAGCACCTTTTCCATTAGAATCTAGACTGCAGCGGTCCATGCTCCAAAAGTCATCAACCATGCAAAAACATATGAAATAATGTAAGTATCACCTCTCAATATGAAATATATCAATGAATAACAGTGAATTATGACATAGAATAGTGATGCAAAATGGACGTATCAACTCCCCCCAAGCTTAGACTTTGCTTGTCCCCAAGCGGCCAGCTCAATAAACATGACCTCAGGTTTATGGAGTGAAGAGTCGATAAAAGAATACGGACAAGAAGCATCACATTCATCAAATACATAGATCATAATAGAAGACAACTCACTATTATATAACTCAACTTGTAATGGGTAAAGGAAACACAATAAAGATACATGAAGTAAATAATAATTGGTAATGGCAAACTTAGCTCTTGGTCGAAGAATAGTTGATAATTTGCTGGAGTTCACAAATAACTGGTTTTTCAATAATAGCTTTCAAAGTAGTAAACATCAAGATAAGAGCAATGTGCAAAACAAGGAACATAAGAAACATGATTGAATAAATCATCATATGAATGAATGAAACACAACAACTAAAAATACTTGCTGAGATAGAGAGGAATAGGTTTACTGACTCAACTACAAAGTAAAAGAAAGGCCCTTCGCAGAGGGAAGCAGGGATTGCAAGTCTCATAAAGATCTCCCAAAAATTATGATACTTACTAGCTTTCAGCTCTCATTGACCCTATCATAGGCATCTTTAGGTGATTAAGGTTAAAGTGACACAACTAAGAGGATATGCTTGACAAGTTATAAGTTGAAATCTCATGCCCCTTACTTATGAGTACCGAACCTCATGCTACTCAACTTCAGTCACGAGTAAGCTCTTGTCATTGTAAATACACGTGTATCATTGAGAACTGCCAACGGGGTACCCCTTGCACATGATACAGGATCTATCCCATAATCAAAATGACAAGGCAAGCAGACGATGAGCATCTCAGCGATCTTTTGATTTGCTATTTGCATAGGTTTTTATTGAGGATGCTTCATAGAATGCTCACTATAGTTATGCTGCAAGTTTCTACCATGATTAGGCATGGCTTAGGCTAGCGGCCTAGGCGTTTGTCTAACACACATATAAACTCCATGATCTTACAAGTTCCACTTTTATTTCACACCACCGGGATCCATAGGCAAAAGAATCATGATATCAACTAGGTACAAAGTACCATGGCAGTGTTGAAAGCGTTCCCCATGATACATGGTTCTGCTAACTTCAACTCATAAAGCGCAAGCATATATGCAACATAGGTGAGCACAATGGTTCAAGTTTATTAAGTGCAAGAAAGTAAAGTGTGCCATCAAGTTCGTGAGAGCTTTAATCACTAATTTTCACATAACAAGTTTAATTTGGGAGGTAGATAAAACAAGAATTTACTTGGAATAGCAATAATGCTAATAGGTAGGTATGGTGGACACAAATGACATGGGTTTTGGTTTAAGGAGGTGGATGCACGAGAAGAATTCCCTCTCAGTACAGGTTTTTGGCTAGCAAGGCTGGGTAGCGAGTACAAGAGTTGAAGGAAACAAACAAACATACAAGTGATAAAGACAAACATGCAATCTTCCTTGGAACCACAAAAGGTCTTAACTAGAGAATACTAGACTTATGAGCAAATCAAGAAAGAAAGATGATGAAATTATTTTTCTTTAGAGTACTTTTATCTTTTCATTCAACTCTCAAAAATAGTGTTGCTACTGACCGAGCCAGGTTTGTCAAAACCAACTAAATTAACTCAATGATCCCAAAGTGATACCAATAATAACAACAAGATCAATCATATAACTATGAATTGAAAACTAATAAAAGCTATGCAAAAGAGTGAATGATAGAACTTCTCATTAATATTCCATAACGGCAACTCACACCAAGGGATACATATCTAACGAGAGAGGGGACACTTCCATAATGCAAACCATCCTACATAATAACTTCTCTATTCATGATATGACTCTACTAATAAGGTAAAAAGATAGAAGATAGTGATGTGATACCGCGACACTCCCCCAAGTTTGGAACAAACCAAGGGGATGCCAAACCTGATGATGAATTACTCCTTCGGTGGTGGTGGTATTATTTTCTTAGTTGACGTGAGGAAATATTCCAGCATCTTGTGAAGCCTATTATTCTCCCATTGAAGCATGCCCACCTTCCTCTGCAAGTTTCAGTACTTATCGCAGAACTCCTTAGTGACTCGTAGGGCTTCCGTTGATGCAGGGCAAGAGACTAAAGGTACCAGCCCCAGCTTGGGGTCTTGGAGATCTTCCTCCATAGGCTCCTTCCCTTTATCCTTGGCGGACACCATTGTGCTTCTAAACCTTCAAAGAGTATGTCCTGGCAGAAACAGATCGAAACAAAAACACGACGAAAAAACGATATATAAACCTCGGGGGATCCGGGGGGTTATATATTAGGAAGTTTCTTATCAAAAGGAAGGTACTAGGAGAAAACGAGTCGGAGGCGGAGTTCGGAGTGGCCACACCACCTGGTGGTGCGGCCAGGGATGGGCCCGCACCACAGGGTGGTGTGAGCCACCCTGGCTCCGCTTCCGTCCCTCTTTCACTTTGTAGCTTTCCTTATTGACTAAAAACTGCAAAAATATAGTTGGACTGTATTTTCGTGGAACTTTTCTTACCAGAACTGTTACCTATTTAAAAACGGACTCTGCAGGTTTCTGAATGTGGTACCTAATAGATTCTTCCGGAGTCACCACTTGAATAGCATCAACATCTTCATCTTCATACACTTATTACTTGAGTCATAAAACCCTTCTCTTCCTTATTACACCATCTTCCACTACCTGGAAATTTCTTTCACATAAAACTCCACATAGTTCTCATTAGCAACATTAGTATATATGAAGTGATAAAACCTTTTGAGTCCACTTTCAACTGAAAGCCATCAAAACATAAGCTACTGTAGCAACTCCTTTCGAAAACCCAAAAAGCATTCAAAAAGGAAATCGAATAAAGAAGCAAATGCAAGAGTGGCAAAATCTGTCAAAACAGACCAGCAGGTAAAGATCAGTTTTTTCGAAAATCTTCTGTTGCTCAAATCAAAAAGTGCAAAACTAACGAAAGTTAGGTAACAACCTGGGGCAGAAGAACAAAAAATTACAGCTCAAACCGACATACAGAGATCTCTCACGAATTTTTACGGTGAAGCACAAAAATCTGTTTCAGGACAGCAACTTCCCCAAATATTAGTTCTCTCTCATTAGAGGTTGATCTTGACACAAAAACCAAACAAAATGGATAAGGAGCGGTTATTACCGAAGTAATAACTTCCAAGACTCAAAGAAACAAAAACAAACTGAAAGCAAAAACAAATTGGGTTGTCTCCCAAAAAGCTCTTTCTTTATAGCCATTAAGATGGGCATGATGATTTTGAAAATGCTCACTCAGGAATATGGATTGAAGTGAAAGAGAGCATTAAGAAGCAAAAATAGACACGTTTAAGTCTAACCCACTTCCTATGCAAGGGAATGTTGTAAACAAACAAGTTATTGAAGCCAGAGGCTACTTGCATAAGAAGGCAAAAGAAGTGCAACATAAAAACTTTCAGCATAAAACGAGGAAACTTGGTATTATTGAGATGCATAAGAACACTTTTCCCTCTCTCATAGTAACTTTCAGTATCATGCATAAACTTAACAATATAGCTATCACAAGGACCATCGTAGCAATGATCACATTCTAACAGAAAACACAGGAATACTAGCTCTCATAACACTACTTTGTGAAACAATATTAGAGGTATCTTTACAAAGGATAGTGTGTCCCTCTTCTTCATAATTAGTGACAAAGTCTTTCACATTTGCTATTATAGGTTTATCAACCATTTGTTTATCAGGTTCAACAACTTTACTTGTACTTTCATTAACCATACTAGCTATCATAGAATGTTCCTTTATCTTAACTAGGAAAGGCATTTTCTCAATATAAGGTTTAGGTAAGACATGATTAGTAGTATAAACTTCAGTATTTCTTGCAGGAACACTCTTAGCAACATCTTTATAAGGTTCATGATACTTATTCCACTTCTTTTTAGGCACTTCAATGCAGGAAGCAAAAGCCTTAAAATAAGAAGCAATAGCTTGAGAGTCTAGACCATAAGCATTTTTAATATTTTGAAAGTCATTAGTTCCCATAAAAGATTCAATGCATTCATAATCATAATTTATACCTGACTTTGTACCTTTGTCATTCTCCCATGCTTCAACATTGTCTTGAATATGGTCCAGAAGATCACATTTAGCTTCTTCTTCCATGCGAGTGAACGATCCAGCACAAGAAGCATCCAATAAATCCTTGTCATGAAGAGGGAGCCTTGGATAAAAGTTATTGATAATAATATTGTTGGGGAGCTCATAAATGGGACATTTGAGCACAAGTAACTTCAATCTCCCCCAAGCTTGAGCTGTACTCTCTCCATCAAGAGGCCAAAAGTTGTATATTTGATTCCGATCTTTATGAATCTCACTAGGAGGATAAAACTTTGAATAAAAGAGAGGCACTATTTCCTCCCATTCCAGAGCTTGACCATTCTTCAGCAGCTTATACCATTCCTCAGCTCTTCCTTTTGGTGATAATGAGAATAACTTCTTCTTAACTTGATCGGTAGTAATACCTACACACTTGAACAACCCGCATAATTCGTGTATAAAGAGCAAATGATCACCGGGATGGACAATTCCATCCCCAACATAGTAGTTATCCATAACACGATCAATAATTCTTGTATGTATTTTGAAAGCATCATTCTCAGCAGGTGGTGGCTTATCTACTACCTTAGTAGTGGTAGTAGCATTACCAAATAAAAAACTCAGTGAATTATCCATAACGAAAATAAAGCAACTAACAGAAGTAAACAATACTCATAGTAGAAGTTTCCTTTACCAGTTCCACTCTCCAATAGCACTTCACTCCCCGGCAACGGTGCCAAAAAATAGTCTTGATGACCCACAAGCGGGTGTATCGCAGTATTTTCGATAAGTAAGAGTGTCGAACCTAACAAGGAGCAGAAGGTGCTGGCTAGTGGTATGGATCAGGAATTCTCTGCAAATACTTAGCAAACGGATTTTTAGGGGTTTTCGATAAAGCAAGTAAACAAAGTACGAGTAAATAAAAGACAGTAGGAATAAATGCAGCAAGTGTCCCAATCCTTTATGCAGCAAAGGACAAGCCGGTTGTATTACTTAAGATGACCAAACGTTCTCGAGGACACATGGGAAGACTGTCAAGTGCTTTCGCTTCATATAGTTGATTAATCTTCTTTAGCTTGCTAAGTGTTGTGTGGGTGAACCTATGCTAATGTACCGACCTTCCTAGGACTAATACATACTTGTGATTATACCCCTTGCAAACATCCGTAAGTACATGAAAGTAATTAAGGTAGAAACCTAACCATAGCTTTAAACTCTAAGACCCTTATGTCCCTTGTGCAATGGTTTCCTAACGGGGGTTTAGGTTTCTGTCACTCCAGCAACCCCTACGATTAGTAGCCAAATACACAATTCATTCCCCTAGGCCCATATAGGTGAAGTGTCATGTAGTCGACGTTCACATGACAGCACTAGAAGAAGTACACCACAACTTAAATATCAAACTATTGAATCTTTCTCAACACAACTCCACTACTTACAACATGACTTCTCCCATGTCCTCAAGAACAAAATGAACTACTCACAAGACATCCTACGGATTATGATCAGAGATGGAATAATGATGTATAACAATCTGAACATAAACAATAATTCAATGGTTCACTCAATAGCATCAACTACAAAGAGTAATCAACACCGGGAAAGCTTCCCCTATGAATTATGCAAGATTCAACGCAATTGTTACATCAATATGGAGATGGTGATGAGGGTGCTGATGGTGATGATGGTGGTGATGATGATGATCCTGACGAAGTCCAGCTTGATGATGGTGTTGATGGCGATGATCTCCCCTCTCTGGGAAGGAATTCCCCCGGTAGAAATCTATCTGCCAGAGAGATCTTTCTCTCCTGGTGTTTTCTGCCCCGCAGAGGCGGCGAAATCTTTCTATGGTCGCTCCCCGAGTCTTAGGGTTTCGGGAGGATAATATACGCTAGAGGGGAGTGCCAGGGGTGGACCAGGGTGGCCACACCACCTGGTGGCGCGACATAGGCTGGCCCGCGCGAGGGGGTGGTGTGGGCCCCCTGTGGCCCATCTCCAGCTACCCTTCTGGCTTTCTTCGTCTTCTGGAAAAATAGGATTTTCCATGTATTTTCCTCGATTTTTTGATCTTCGCGAATTTTGCCTCCAAACAACACCTTTTCCATCAGAATCCTGACTGCAGCGGTCCATGCCCCAAAAATCATCAACCATGCAAAAACAGATGAAATAACATAAGTATCACCTCTCAATATGAAATATATCAATGAATAACAGTGAATTATGACATAGAATACTGATGCAAAATGGACGTATCAGCCTGCATCAAATGAAGAACTGAGAAGCTGCCAGCAAAGATCTGGCGAATCGCTACGCTCGTACATCCACAAATGGTCCATCATCAAGAACTCCGCAGAAAACATCTCGGAAGACCGCGCAATCAACTCATTCAACGGTGGCGTTCGCCGTATAGAGCTCAGGGAGGAGCTGGGCCGCTCGAAGCCCAAAACAATCAACCACCTGATGGAAATCGCGAATCGGTGGGCTGACGGAGAAGACTCGAAGAAAAACCGTACCTACTCCGATGACGATGACGACCTCAGGCGTAGACGCGGCTGCCGAGGAAAATGTTAGATGCGCGTCTATGATGACCGTGACGAGGTCAATATGGTCGCAACCAGCTACACCGACAAACGCGACGACAACCGCAACAACAGATATCGCAGTGGTGGATACCGTGAGAGCGGAAAAACCACGCAGGTGTGGCAGCGCTGCACTCGCGAAGAGGCACCCGCAACATCTGTCGAGGACAAACTATCCGGGCCATGCAACATGCACTTCTACATCGACAAGCACGATGGCAAGAAGAAATGCAGCCACCTTCTCAAGGACTGTCGTGAGTTCCTCAAACTCCATGAGGGCCTGACCCGGATGAATCACGACACGGTCAACAGGGGTTATGGAGCCGCCCCAGGCGTCGTAGCACATGGAGCTCCTCCACCACTGCCCGGACCACCAGCACCCGCGGCCACGCCGGTCCAGCCTCACGGAGGAGAGCCATACCCACGAGCCGTGGGCAACATGAGGATGATCCAAAAAGGGCGTCCCTCAAATCGAGTGCAGAAGGCTATCACTCGCCAAGTCAACTTGGTGATAAACTCTCCACCTTCCACCATTGAGTACCTCAGTGGAAGCGACTCCTGCATCACCTTCGACATGCGTGACCACCCGTGCCAAGTTCCTCCCCCAGGCCACTATCCCCTCGTACTCGAGGCACATATCGAGGGTTTCGATATGAGTCGCCTCTTCATGGACGGCGACATCGGCATTAACCTCATGTTCGCAAGTACCTTGCGTGCAATGAGGATCCCTCTGACTTGTTTGGAAGTTTTGGACACGACGTTCCATGACATCGTCCTAGGAAAGGGCGTATATCTCCTTGGAAAAATCAACCTTGACATCATCTTTGGCACGCCGCAAAACTTTCGGCGAGAGCGCATCGACTTCGAAGTCGTCGACTGGCCTTCACAATACCACTGCATCCTCGCACTTGTCGCATTCACAAGGTTCATGGCAGTGCCGCACTACGCCTACCTGCAGATGAAAATGCTAGGTCCAAACGGCATAATCACAATCAATGGCAATTTCGAGAGGTCTGACAACTGTGATAGGGAATTCAACAGAATCTCGCAATCCTTCGGCATGCAGGAGGAACTCGCAAGATTAAAGGAGTCGACAGATAACAGTCTGCATCCCCTGAGCAGGCCAAGTTCACCCGACCTATCCTTCGACTCGTCGGTGCACACGAAGAAAGTTCAGGTCCACCCAACGGACCCGACCAAGACGACCCTCATTGCCAACAACTTGAGTTCTACATAGGAACTCGTGCTCGTTGAGTTCCTCCGTGAGCACTAGGAGATCTTCGCCGGGTGTCCAGCAGACATGCCAGGGGTTCCTAGGGAATTCACCGAGCACTCACCCAACGTGGATCCAGATGCAAGGCTAGTCAAGCAGACAATTCGGCGACTGTCTGAACCAAGAGCAAAAGCAGTCGAAATGGAGATCAATAGACTCCTTGATGCAAAATTCGTACGCGAGATCAAGGAAAGTACTTGGCTCGCTAACACAGTGCGTGTGCCTAAAAAAGACACGGATATCCTGCAGATGTGCGTGGACTTGACCTCCTTGAATAAGCACTGCCCAAAGGATCACTTCCCATTGCCGCGAATCGACCAAATCATCGACTCCACCACGGGATGTGAGCGTCTCTGCTTCCTCGACGCCTACTCAGGCTACAATCAGATTCGAATGAAGGAGGAGGATCAGGAGAAAACAACATTTACGACGCCCTTTGGTGTGTTCTGCTACAACACGAAGCCCTTCGGGCTAAAAAATGCAGGAGCCACCTATCAGCGATGCATGCAGGCTTGCCTCAAGAACTAACTTGGTCGCAACATCCAAGTCTACGTTGACGACATCGTCATCAAAACAAAATAGGAAGCCTCACTAATCGATGATCTACCCGAGACATTCGCCAACCTCGACAGCTACCGGATCAAGCTCAGTCCGGATAAATGCGCCTTCGGCGTGCCATTTGGGAAGTTACTCGGGTTCTCATCTCTACGAGAGGGATCATAGAAAACCGAAAGAAAATAAAGGTCATACTGGCCATGGAGAAGCCGAAGAACGTAAAAGGCATCCATCAGCTGGCTGGGCGAATCACGGTGCTCAGTCGACTCATCAATCGAATGGGCGAAAAGGCACTGCCCTTCTATCAACTTCTCCGCAAAACTGACAAGTTCGAGTGGATAGACGAGGCGCAAGAAGCATTCGAAGATCTCAAGCGCCTACTATCCACCTCGCCAGTACTGGTGACACCTGGCAAAAAGGAACCACTACTTCTCTACATCTCCGCCACCAAACAGGTGGTCAGCATGGTGCTCGTAGTGGAACGATCCGAAGAAAAAAAGTCCACGGGGTCCAGCGCCTAGTCTACTACCTCAGCGAGGTTCTCACCCCAACAAAATAGCGGTACCCGCACTACCAGAAGCTGGCATATGGCATCTTCAGGACAGCCAGGGGACTGCGCCACTACTTCTAGGAGTACCCAATCGTGGTGGTAAATGATGCGCCGCTCGGGCACATACTCAATAATCCTGATGCCACTGGGCTAGTCGCGCTCTAGGGAATTGAACTGTCTCCACGAGACATCACATACAAAAAGCGCGACGCAATCAAGTCACAAGTTCTGCCTGATTTCCTCGTGCACTGGATAGAGAACCAGCTCCCCGACAAGCCAGATATGTCCTACCTCTGGACAATGCACTTCGACGGGTCCAAACGAAAGGACGGGGCTGGCACAGGTGTCATACTGACATCACCCCAAGGAGACAAGCTGAAATAAATTCTGCGAATGCAATTCACCGCCTCCAATAATGAAGCTGAGTACGAGGCTCTAATCCATAGGATGTGGATGGTGAAAGCCTGCGGCGCCAAAAGGCTCATCATCTACGGTGACTCCAAACTAAGGTCAACCAAACGATGCACATGTGCAACGCACTAAGTGACAACATGATCGCCTATTGCGACCTCTACGACACACTCGAAGGAGACTTCAACAGCTGTGAGCTGAGACATGTGGGCCGCGAAAGCAATGAAGAGGCGGATCTCCTCGCCAATATTGGCTCCACCTGCACGCCCAAACCACCTGGGGTATTTCTCGAGCGCACCTGCGAATGCTCCATCAAGCCAAAGGCTCTAGAGAAGAAAGCAAGTGCGTCAACTGACTCGGGGGCTACGCCACCCAACGAGCCAATGACACTCGATGATCTGGAGATTGATACAGGACTCAAAGGACCAATAAGCGTCATGATGATCGAGCCATCTTGGACCCAACCCTACATCATGTACCTACTCAGCAAGAGGCTGCCAGATGATCCGACTGACACGCGGCAGATAGCGCGACGATCTAAGGCATTTGCCCTCTCTAACGGCGAACTGTACAAGTGCAGCATCACAGGAGTACTCCAACGGTGCGTCTCCAACAGGGACGGAAGGGCCATCCTCCTCAACATCCACGAAGGCACTTGTGGGCACCATGTTGGCAGTCGCGCCCTTGTTGCCAAAGCTCTACGAGCTAGATTCTACTGGCCCATGGCCATGCGCGACGCCAAGGACATTGTCCAGCGCTGTAATGCTTGCTAGTGATTCGCGGACAAACCTCACGCACCCGGCGTGAAACTCCGGCCAATACCATTGGCTTGTCCCTTCGCGCAATGGGAACTCGACATGGTCGGCAATCTCCCGAAATCCTCGCGAGGAGGTTACGTCTACCTCTTGGTCGCAGTCGACAAATTCACCAAGTGGATCGAGGCCATGCCGGTCACAAATCAATCAGGGGCCAACGCTGTCAAGTTCTTCGAGTCCATTTTCTATCGCTTTGGAGTGGCACACATCATCATCATGGACAATGGGACGAACTTCACCTCTAAGGAGTTCCAGGAATTCTGCGAAAACCTGGAAATCAACATAAGCTATGCCTCGGTGGCTCACCCGCAGACCAACGGTTAAGTCGAAAAGGCCAACGTCCTCGTCTGTGGTGGAAACAAGAAACGACTCCTCTGACCACTCGAACAAGCCGCTGGATGCTGGCCAAACGAGCTGCAATCCGTACATTGGATCCTGCGCACAACTCCAAACAGCGCCACGGGATACACCCCATTTTTCATGGTGCACGGTGCTGAAGCGGTGCTAACCGCAGAAGTACGCTACAAAGCCCCACGGGTGGTCGCTTACAGCGAGCAAGAGTCAAATCTTGCACTCGAAGACTCCGTCGACCTCCTTGACGAGGCACGAGAAATCGTAGCGGAGAGATCAACGATCTACCAGCAAAGCCTCCACAACTACCACAAAAGAAGGCTACGCCCTAGATCCTTCGTCGAAGGAGACATGGTCCTACCACTAAAGCAACAAGGGCATCTCAAACTCGAGTCCCCTTGGGAGGGACCTTACGTGATTACAGAAGTAATCCCAGGTGGCTCCTATCGCCTTAAAGATTTTGAGGCAGGAGTCGCATACTCCAACCCCTGGAACGTCGCGCAGCTGCGTCGCTTCTACCCCTAGTCGTTTTTACATTTACAAATAAGGCTATTCAGCCAGGCTACTTAGCCACACATTGTACCTCGTACTATTTCGCGAATAAATAAAGCTAAGTGCCCCAAAACTCTGTGTTTTCCTTATTTTCTTACAATTTTATCACTCGGGGGTTGCGCCACCCTTTATACTTCCATTCTACGAACAAACCGCATTATCCTGAGTAGCTGACACAACATCAATCGAACCGCATTATCCTAAGTCAGGCTAATGAAAAGGAACTGCAGAGTACAATTCACTCGCAAAATATAAAAGCTAGCAAGCTCTTCACAGATCAATCAGTATTAATTACATCCAGCATATTCATACAAACTTTACAACACTTATACAATTATGTGCAGGATACAAAACATGCTACTGCTGCAAAAGAAGAACGTTCGTCTGGTCCTCGAAGAAATTGACAATGTCCTATGCTAGCCGATCAACCGCTTGATAGTGCGGAACCATGTTCCAGGTCATACCTTCTGGCGGAGGTGGCAGCCCAGCTGCAACAGACGCAACATCTACATCTGGCCTATGCAGTCGCACTGGCGACATCGCAGCTTTAGCACCAGCTACTAACTGCTACCACACGCACTCGCGAACCGCACTCAAATCTTGGAACTTCGCCAGAAGAGCCAACAGGCTTGAAGGGACGGCTTGAAGGGACGGCGTCCAGCGGAAACATCATTTGATAAATATGCCTAAGGCACGACTGCGCCTTCTTCAAAAAATGATGTACTCGAGAAGCACAATCCAGCAGGGTCGCAAGCGCAATCGCATGATCATGGTCTACCCAAAAGTACCCACTCGCCTGCAGTTGCTCCTGGGTCAGGTCATTCATTCGAATGGTAACCCGGTCCTTCTCATCCTGTGGATGGCGAGCACTGACAACTACACCAAGCAAAATGGCAAAGTGTGAAGACAAGGCATCGCCACAACTGACTAAAAGAAAAGATGAGAGGGCAGAAAGCTAACATTTGAACTGCTCATTCAGCTGCGCCACCTCCTCCAAGAGATACTTCTCACGGGTGATGGCCTTCTCCGCCTTCGACTTCCATATACCTACGCTACCGCAGAGGATGGCCAACTCACGCTCCAATTGAATAATGCGATCGCGCAGTCGCGAAAGCAATGACAATGCCTCCACCTTTGAGCACGCCTGCGCCAAGGTTTCATCGGTGGGCGGAGGATCATGAGGACCACTCGAAGGACCACTCGACGTACCCTATCACAAACCAATCAAGAGGAAATGAGGGGACAAGAATACATTGATAAAGGCATAAATGCATTCAAGCACAACAAAGTCTCGACAGGGACACTCCCACAAAAGCATTGTTCCAACAAAAAAGGCTAAACACTACAGCTATTACACATGCAGACTAAGGAGCATTTTGCTTCTTCGACTTAGACTTTGGATTCGGGGGCTTCATCGCATCCGTGGCAGTCTCCAACGCCACAGAATTGCCGATGGTAGACCCAGATGCCGTAGCCTTCGCCGCCTTCGCTCGCCGCCGCTCATCGAAATACTTGGCGACTGTCTCGATAAGTTGAGGACCATATTTTGCACAGCTACCAGTGAAGGGAGGAAACACTACCTGCTGGCCTCCGGCGTCGACATACATCGCCTCGAAAATAGCGGCGGTATCCATCTCCACGCCATGGGCTTGCACCATCGCGAGTGCCACGGTGGCACCGACGGACCGCTCCGAGTTCTTGAATTCCACGGGAATACCTCCAGCAAGGGATTCCACTAGGTCTTCAAGGTTGTCAATCAGCCCAGCCTTGGGAGTTAGATCCTCGCAGATGCGACTAAGCACACCCTTGGCCTTCGTTAACGCCCCCTGAAGAGAAGCGTTGCGGTCTTCGATCATGCCACTGGGCGCCAAGCTCAAGCCACCGGCATCTGCATAAAAAGGTGTTAACACAACAATATGACATCAAACAAGGAAGAATACAACAGCAAAACTGGCAATCACCTGAGAGGGCCTTGGCAATTGAGAAAAGTTGTTCTTCGAACAACTGCTCCCTTTCAACAGTGGAGGAGCGCAATTCCTCTTCGCGCTTCTACGACTCCTCCAGGGCCGCCACTGCTTCGCCGCGACTCTTTGCCGCCGCGGCAAGCGGCTTCTCGAGAGAAGCAGCATGATGAAGAAGTTCGTTGTGCTCAACTATAAAGCACAGGGTGAATCATCAATCGAATCTAGAAATTTCACGAAGACAAAGACAAATCCAATAATAACCTTTGACAACGCGATGTCAATTGTCTAGCAGCACATGCTATCGACCCATGACAAGGACTTGCTCCGCCAGGCGAACAACTTCCTTCACGATGAGCTGCATCAGAAGAAAACAAAAGTTTAGCAATAGCACCAAGTATAAATTCGACTGCCAAAACAACAAAAGGACACGTACATGATCCTCTGGAGACTCCGAAGGTGACTGTCGCACAGTCATCTGGGTAACCATCTGGTGTTCTCCAGCATGCAGGGAACTCGATGAATTGTGCCTGGAGTGGGCCGCCAATGGAGGAGAAGGAGAATGTTCGGCCACTTCCTTGGCCTTGGAGTCTGTGACTCTAGACTCCTTCACAAATTGGACGTCGTCAGAAGACGACGACGCCGCACGACTACAAAACACATCAAGCAAAAACTTCAGGGAAAAAGCAACTCCAATAAGAAAACAAAACGAGGTTGCGAATGCAGAACTCACCAGCTAAATTTATCAAGGTCGAAGGATTGCTCCTCTAACTCCGACCACTCCTTTAGTAGTCGCAGCTTCTTCCGGGCAGGAGAAGCCATGGCGCGCACAGGAACAGTGGGAATTGGCTCCTCTGTAGCAGCAGAAGGACCTTCCGGTGTCGACGGGGAAGTAGCGTCAGAATCCTCGCTGCGGGAACGCTTGCAAGTGTCCTGGTCGCTGGACTCTAGGGCTCCCTCCTCTTCTTCAATTGGGACGGTTGATTCCAACTCGTCCTCTTCATCCACTTCGCGAGGGATAACCCCTTCTGGACGAGGGGGCAAATTGGAAGACACCTTCCAGTCCTGCAATCAGAAAATACATCATTATATATCAAGCGCGTGTTGGCAATCGACAAAAGAAACTACTTTGTAGTACAGTTCTACCTCAGGAGGAGGGTTAGTGGCATCAAAAGGAGGCACGACTGGTTCGCCTGGGAGAGCCTCCTTGGCGGTGTAGTTGGTCACCAATCGCACCCTCCTATCCACCTCACCCACAGAAATGCCCTCGGCCGACATGCGAGTGACATCATTAGTGCTGGTCTAGTAGTACATAGGGTGCACCCTGGCCTGCAGAGGCTGGACGCGGCGGCCAAACCACGTGCGAATGGGAGCGGCGCTACCCTCTTCTTTACCTATGCGGCTTTCGAGGTCGCAGACGCGCTTATACAGCACCTCCGTTTCCTTTGATTCGCTAGGCATCACGATGTTCTTCCCGGAGCGCCTCCTCTTGCATGTTGCTGCGGGATCGAAGGGCATGAGTCCATAGTGGTCTCCTTCAGCCTTCTAGTCGCGGATATAAAACCACTTGTCTCTCCACCCTTAGACGGACGCAGTGAGCTTGATGGCAAAATAGGAGATAGAGGAGTCGACATGGATCCCCTAGCCTCCTACGTCGTAGACTACTGAACCAGACGCCGACTGGCGTTTCAGCTTAAAAAGCCTCTTGAAGAGGCCAAAGTGTGGCACGATTCCGAGCCAGCACTCGCAAAGCATAATGAAACAGGAGATCTCGAGAATGGAATTTGGGGATAGCTGATGCAGCTGGAGCCCATAGAAACAAAGGAGACCACAGAAGAAAGGATGGAGGGGAGAGAAAGACCTCGTATGATGAACGCAAGGAACATCACCTGGAAACCTGGAGGAGGACAAGGGATTACCTTGTTGCCAGGCACCCACGAGTTGTCTTCCGCGGGTGGAAGAACCCCATCTTGACGATGAAGATGATGGACGCTCGCCAAGCGCCATAGGTGACGCGGGTGCCCGCACCCTTCTTCTCCCCAGCGCCGGTGCCCACGGTGGTGGTACCGCCCTTCTTCTTGGTGGCGGCAATGGCGGCCACGGATCCAGCGGCGGCGCCTCAATTCTTCTTGGCCATCTTCTGATGGCGGTGTGAACAGAGAAAGTAACTGGGGAAGACACGGAGCTAGTCCTGTGCCGTGAAGAGGAAGTGCACAAGGAAGCAAAGAGCAGCAACAGTGGCGACAGAGGCACGAGTAAAGAAGACAGATAGGGAAAATGACCGCAGCTTCGCTGCTACTTACCCTCATCATGGACGCCATCCAACGGCCAGCAGAAACCCTACTAGAAGCGTGGCACACATCGCCATCGACACGTGGCGAGGCTGAACCACGAACCGTCCCCAATATCTCCATTACGCGCAAAAATCAAGGAGACGCAGTTAAAACAGAAGATTATGCACACCCAGTCAAATCGAAGTCAGAAAGTGGGACCCACCGCTCATCACGTCCTGTCAAAGCCGCCCACGTGGGTAACTGAGGTCATCACATTGTCAGCACTGATGTCATCGATTCCAGCCGCAATAGATTTTGACTAGTTTAGTACTTGCTTGAGTCTTCGACTCAACCAAGCACTTGGGGGCTACTCCTAACAGGAGCACTGGCCATGCACCCGAAAGAAATTTTTATGCAGGCATATGAACAATCAAGACAAACCCATCACTCGAATCAACGATTCGATTGTGATTTACGGGTTACTCCCATAGGGAGTGCTGGAAGCACATTCGATTGAAACAAGCAACAAAAGACGACAGCAGTCGCAAAATGTTTTTAGTCCCCACTCGAGTCTATGACTCGAATAGGCACTCGGGGGCTACTCCCATATGGAGCACTGGTCGCGCACCCTATGATTATTTTTCCTTGTACATCGTACTGTGTGTTGATAAAATCCACACTCGAATGCTATGGCGACTCCGCCTCATATTTTCCCTACAAAGAGACTGCGTCTCCTGGGTCACCCGAATCATCTCCGTGATGACAAAAAATTCGGATACCGTGCTTACAGCGTGAAGATAAGACCTGAATAAGGCCTGGCAACACATCTGTTGCGCACTAACAGAAACATATCCGTGCCTGCAGGTACGATGAACATGCCTTGATGGATGCGTCGAGTGCTCACACTTATACACTGGAATTCGACTCCTGTAAGACCTCCACGGCCGAGTCGAATTACGCCAGCACTTTTCCGAATTCCAGTCCGGGGACTCGAGTTTGAGTAGATTGCGTTGTTTTGACCTAAGGCAGTTAACTAATACCGATACATCGGCTAAATCAGGCATGTATATCAACCATCCCTATGACACAAAAAAAACACTCGAAAAAATGCTCAGTCATGCACTCGAAAGACTTCATAAAGTCCCCAGTCGAATCTGCGATTCCACTGGACAATGAGGGGCTACTGACATGGGTATACCCTTCAGGTACTCGAGTTTGGTATATACGGTCCAGATACGGCAGAAGCCCACGGTGTTGCCAAGGCCCAATGAAGAATTTGAGTGGCCCACGGACTCTCGATTGCTTGCGAGACAAGAAGAAGTTTAAGATAGAAAGTTCAAAGGGAAAACCTAATCTGTAACCGACTCGACCTACTACCCGAGACCTAGCCTATCTATATAAAGGCTAGGAGGGGGCAGCGAGGAGAACAATCACAACTCTAGTTTCCACAAGTTTTGCCAGATTGCATCTGTGCACCCATGTAATCTTCGATTGCTTCGTTAATTCCAAGAGCAGACAAGCAGGAGTAGGGACCTCTACAAGGCCTGAACCTGGGTAAAACTTGCATTCCTGTGTGCTTTTTTTCTAGCCGATTGATTCCTCCAGCGCTCCCTCCTTCTCCAAAACCCAAGTCCATAACAATGGGCATTGACGAGTTAAACCCTCATCACCACCGCTGCTCAATCTAGGTAATCTTGTACTCTTGCTTTTGGAAATGTAGTACATATATATACTACAGAGTACTAGTAGTAGTACTCGTACAAGCAATCAATGGTAGAAAGCTACTACCACTCGTATAGTTGACCTTCAAGTATTAAGTGCCTACCTAACCAAGCCTGCATGCTTATCTTGGTAATTGTGTGGCCTCTTGCATAGCCAAATCCCCACTTAGGCTAGTCATAGTGGGAAGTAACTTAGAGTAGTAGTAACATGCATATGTTACTAGTCTAAGTTACTACCTCCATAGTGGAAAATAACATAAGTGTGGTATCATGCACATGCTCATTTATTGCAATGTAGACTCATTTTGTCTTGAAATGTGTATGTTATGGTATCATAGCTAGTTACCACAAGCATCTCTCTCATCATTTAATTGCATGCCATATCATCTAATTGCTTAGTTGGCAATACAAGTAGGACTAGGTTACTACCCAATTTACTCCCACTATGACTAGCCTTCACATGGAGTACTAGTACTAACTATTCAAAAAAACATGTACTCCCTCCATTTCAAAATATAAGATGTTTTAGTTTTGTGAAAAGAGTGTATCTAGACCGCTTTTAGTGTATATGTTCATTTAGATTTGAAGTGAACCTACACACCAAAAGAGGTCTAGATGCACTCTTTTCATAAAGCTAAAACATCTTATATTTTGGAATGGAGGGAGTACTAGGTAGTACTACTGTTTTGTTAGTACCAAGACCTAGCCTTGAAAATCGGTGAGAAAATCTTGGGAAAATTATTAGAGCTAGCCTCTTAACTGCACTGTAACTCTCTCCCCATTGGTTTATTTTTTTCCTTTGCGCTCTACCTCATGCAGAGAGAAAAGATAGATGCCAAAAATTAGGGGCTGCAATAACTAGGGCCCTAGAAATTACTCCCCCCATCTCATTGAAATTTACTACTCCCCGTATTCTGTACCTTGTGTCAGGAACCCATCGCAGCTTTGCTATGACATCATACCGCAAAAAAAATTCCATTTTACGGTTCAGTTTTGCAGCATCTGGTCTGCCCCGTCACTTGTACCGCAAAGTAATTTGTACCACAAAGCACTGAATTCATCGGGGTATGAACTAGCAAACACCATGGATTCGAGTTTTTCAATCGACATAGAAAACGATTAAATGCGAACAAAGCGACATAGCGAATGATTAAATGGGAAGCCTAATCGACTATGTCGCTTCCGCTGTCCTCCGCACCGTCGTCCTCTGCCTCATCCTCATCGCTGCTGCTATCAGAAATCTCGATGATTCTGGTGCGGTTTGCCTCCCTCATGAAATCATCCCGGAGCGCATCGTTGATGGCGGTGCTGATTGTGCACCCAGGTACCACCCAGAATTGCGCCCTAGCTTCGGTGATGTAGTCGTTAGGGAGGACCTCGTGCTGGTCTTCGAGGCAAATGGGAAGCACCGCCCTGCGCTCTAGCTTGAATACCCTATGACAATAGGAGCTCGTAGTAGCGTATCGGGGCATTGCTCTCTTCCAGTCCGGCAGTTCGAGGCGACGATCTTTGATCCGATGATATAGCTCGGCACCGTGCGGAACGGGCACCACCAACACCCCGAAGTGGCTAAGATCGAAGCCTGTAGGAATCGTCGCGCGAGGCAGTGCGAGGATACCATGGTGGGCGAACATTGACGCCTTGTAGTAATTCAAATTGGGTCTAGCCATGGCTGCGGCGACGGTGGCAAAGAGCGATGGGACGAAGGAGAGGGATATTGGGGGATGGAAATGGCCGGCGACGGTGGTGGCTGTGAGCGGGAAGCGGGGATGGAGAAACTTCCCTCCCACCAACAAACGCGCCAGGATGCAGTACAAACCCTCGGTGCGTTATATACGCGGCACGAAAGCGTCGGTTTGTGGGAAACCATAATTTTTCTTTGGATGAGGTACGGTTAAGGGTATCTCGAATGACCGATTTTTCCCGCCTCGTACTGCAAAACTAGGGGTTATTTTGCGGTACACAGCGATATGCGGTATCTGCTAGAGATGGTCTAACAAAGTTAAAAGAAAATGCCACCGTCCCAATTATCACACAGAGTGGATAGTGGACCATGTGGTATCTTTATAATTCTCGGTCCAACGGTCAATATTCAAAGTTATTAGTACACTATATAGTGGTAAGAAATGTGGGGTGGTGGAATTTTTTGAAGTAGGGTGGGCCTAGAAGGAGCCAGATACTTCAGTTCACAACTTAACATGGTCCATGGAACTGCATGTTACACCAGGGACCTAAAAGAGAAAATTACATCCAAGTTCACATATTTCTTATCTTATCTTACCACTATATAGTGTACAAATAACTTTGAATATTGACCGTTGGATCAAGAATCACGAATCCCAATGTTTCCAGCCATTGGATCTTCTTTTCCATTCTAGCATCTAGAAGATTCTATTGATAGTCTTCATCACAATGAATGCTATGCACAAAACTCAAAACACACTTCTCCACCTATTATATAATCTTACAACTATATATTATACAAATGAATAACTTTGAACTTTGATTGTTGGATCAAGACTAGCAAATCCGAACATTGCAAACCATTGGTCTTCAATCCATTCTAGCATCTAGAAGAAGATTCTATTGATAGTCTTTAGCACAATGAATGCTACGCGCACAAGCCTCAAAACACTTCTCTATCATTCTAGAATCTTTCAGACATTTCTGTAGACCATCATAGCAAAATTTGAAGTATTAGGTATAGCTAGAAAACATTGACTTCTATGTTGACTTCAACATGATACAAAGTACAAGAACCAAATATACACCCATACTTTATAGACGTCCATCAAATTTAAAACTTTTTGAGCTTAATCTATTATATAATCATATCTTACCACTACATAGTGTACAAATAACTTTGAACTTTGTCTGTTGGATCAAGACTGGCAAATCCCAACACTACTAAATAAAATTAAGTTGGATCTTCAATCCATTCTAGCATCTGGAAGATTCTATTGATGTTCTTTAGCGCACTGAATGTTATGCACAAACTTCAAAACAGACTTCTCGGTAATTCTAGAATCATCTTCGTCATTTCTCTAGAGCATGTTGAGTAATAGGTAACTAACTGTAGGTTGATTTCTACATGATACAAAGTACAAATAACCAAATACACACTTGGTACTTTATGGACGTAGCTCTTAATTATAATAGGTAAAGCACAGAAATTTATAACATATATATAACTAGTAAATTGCATGTGCCCTGCACGTGAGACTCAGATAATAGATGTCTGACACATATCATCACTATATAAAATTATAATACAGGTAAAGCAGAAAAATATAAATTTTATCAACATCTATAAAGTAGTGGGTGTATATTTGGTTCTTCTACTTTGTACAGTATATTTGGTAATATGGTCAAGAGAAACGAGGGAGAAGATTCTAGTATGATGAAGAAGTGTGTTTTTACGTTTGTTCATAGCATTCATTATGCTGAAGACTATCAATAGAATCTTCTAGATGCTAGGGGCTTGTTTGATTCGTAGGATACAAAAAGCATAGGAATATGGAAAACATAGGATTACAATGTCATGCCCACTTTAATCCTATAGGAACCCATATATATGCAAGAAAGTTTGTTTGATTCCATCAAAGGAAAAAATGATTCTAAGAAAGAGGTTTGGGTGTGGATCGATGTTAGATTTCCTATGCAATCTAGTGCAAAGGATTCCCTAGGAAAATTTCCTATAGGAATCAATAATCATACAAATCAAACAACCATTATAGAAGAAATTCTTATGGGATTTAATCCTATAAATTTCCCATGTAAATTCTTTGAATCAAACATGATGGACTAGAATGGAAAGAAGATCCAACGGCTGAAAATGTTGGGATTCGTCAGTCTTGATCCAGCGGTCAACATTCAAAGTTATTCGTACACTATATAAAAGAAAGTGGTAAGAGAATGGAAAGATGAGATAGTGGTAAGATATACTACTCTTATTGCTCCATGTCACACTCCAAGAAGAAGGAGTACACACACACATTCACACAGAGAGACTCACAAAGGTTGCTCTTCAAGTTATACTATGAGAAACTATTTTGAAGGTGTACACTGTGGGTCAATATCTTGAAAATCACCGAGATTTCTGAACGACTCAATATATTTATATATATGAATTTGCATGCTGGCAACTCTTACACAGATTAAAAACAAAGAATATAAAGAAAAATGAATAAATGAAAAGGGTCTGGATGATATCCTCTCGTTTGCAGTACCAGCCATGAAAAAATGGTAAACATGAGATTTGAAACATTTGAAAAAGCGGTAGTCACATTAGATATGACCTGAACACTCGAGGGTTTCTCGAGCCGAACGACCGATTAGTTCATGGCCATATCTACATCATAGTTCATGATAATGTTCCCATATTTGGCAGATGGGGGTGTCTTGCCATGGTATACAATAATACTAGGGTGGGAGTTTCAAACTAGTATTAGGAAAAACATGTTCAAATTTCTGAGTTGTATCCTTAGGGTCTGTGTTGTAGAAGTATAGGTCCCACATGTATTTTGGTTTTCTCTTTGGACCACTATGTAATTTTTATGCCCACCATTGGATTTTTACGCGCATGTTCTTGGTACTTCGGGGCACATTTCTCGTTAGAAAGAAAAGAAAAAGTTCCCAGTGACCGGAATTATTTCGTGCACGAATATTTTGGATCTGAATGCCCTAGAACTAATTTTTAGAAAAAAAGGAGTATTGTGCAATACTTGAGTGGTCCATACTTCTACTGAACCAGGGGCACCAGAAAATTAACCCCAAAGCTGCCAAAGAAAAAATAGAAGAAAAAACAAAGAGCAAGAAGGGATTATTAACGGGAGGCAGTGCGAGAGCAGCGAAGGAGTTAAAGGTGGTATGATGTCAGAGTAAAGCTAGTTTGACGGGTTTCTAACACGAGGTACAGGTACCTACAACTAGTAGCATAGTACTACTAGTAGTCCTACTGTGTTTTCTCTCTCCTTTGCTGTCTCTCACCATCCATCCCTCTCTCCCCTCCTATGCAGCGCCCCGCATGCACCGGCTGGCTGATCTCTCCCTCGTCCCACTGCGTGGCACCGCACATGTGTTCCTTGGTAGGGTCACGTTGTGTGTGTGTGTGGGTGGCCTGTTTTAACTTTTTTCTTGAAAAGAGTCTCTAGCATGTTTTGAATTGGATACATAACACCAATCCTGACTGTTGGGCTATAAGATCCAATGGTTCAGAGCAGCTGGATTCGTGTTGAACAGTACCTAGAGAAAACTCCACCATGTTCTAGAACCATCATACTTTATGTCTTGTTAGAGAAAAATGCATACATTAATTCTATTAATAATAACTATCTTCTTTTCCATGCTAGCATCTAGAAGATTCTATTGATAGTATTCATCATAATGAATGCTATGAAGAAAACTCAAAACACACTTCTCCATCATTCTAGAATCTTCTCCCTGGTTTCTGTAGACCATGTTACCAAAATTTTAAAGTTTTTGATAGCTAATAATCGTTGACTTCTACATGATATACAAAGTACAAGAACCAAATATATACACCCATACTTTATAGATGTTGATCAAATTTATATTTTTTCTGCTTTACCTATTACTAGTAAGATGCACATGCCTTGCACGTGAGACTTAGATAGTAGACGTATGACGTATCATCACTATATAAAATTATAATAGGTAAAGCACAATAAATTATAAATTTGATCAACATCTATAAAGTATGGGTGTATATTTGGTCCTTGTACTTTGCATGTCATGTAGAAGTCAAAGATTATTAGCTACCTAGCACATGAAATTTTTGATAACATGGTCTAGAGAAACAAGGGAAAAGATTCTAGTATGATGGAGAAGTGTGTTTTGAGGTTTGCGCATAGCATTCATTATACCAAAGACTATCAATAGAATCTTCTAGATGCTAGAATGGAAAAGAAAATCCAACGGCTAGAAATGCTGGGATTCACGAATCTTGATCCAACGGTCAACATTCAAAGTTATTCATACACTATATAGTGGTAAGATAAGATCATGTAGAAGTCAACGATTATTAGCTACAAGGGAGAAGATTCTAGTATGATGGAGAAGTGTGTTTTGAGGTTTGTGCATCGCATTCATTATGCTGAAGACTATAAATAGAATCTTCTAGATTCTAGAATGGAAAAGAAGATCCAACGGCTGGAATTGTTGGGATTCGCGAGTCTTGATCCAACGTTCAATATTCAAAGTTATTTGTACAATATATGGTGGTAAGAGGTAAGATAAGATATCTCTATCTCTATCTCTACTACTATAATGGAGCAGTTTTGAATTGGATTCATAGCACCAATCCTGATCGATGGGCTGTTAGATCCAGTGGTTCAGGGAAGCTAGATTCGTGTTGAATAGTACCTAGAGCAAACTCCACCATGCATGTTCTAGAACCATCATGCCACCATCCCCAAAATTTTATAGCACAGTAGGCTGTATTCTCTCTACTACTATAGTGGAGCAGTTTTGAAATGGATCCATAGCACCAATCCTGACCGTTGGGCTGTTAGATTCAATAGTTTAGAGCAACTTGATTCATGTGTTCAATTGTACATACCTAGAGCAAACTCCAGCATGTTCTAGAACCATCATGTCACCACCCGCAAAATGCATAAATTAAGTATATTAATAATAACTATGTACACATATTGAGAATACAACGTACTGTGCTATGAAATTTTGGGGGTGGTGACATGATGGTTCTAGAACATGGATGAGTTTGCTCTAGGTACTATTCAACACGAATCCAGCTGCTCTGATCCATTGGATATAACAGCCCAACGGTCAGGAATTGTGATATGGATCCAATTCAAAACTGCTCTATTCTTATCTTATCTTATCTTACCACTATATAGTGTACGAATAACTTTGAATAATGACCGTTGGATCAAGACTCGCGAATCCCAACATTTCTAGCCATTGGATCTTCTTTTCCATTCTAGCATCTAGAAGATTCTATTTTTTGAATGGTCTAGAAGATTCTATTGATGGTATTCATCACAATGAATGCTATGCACAAAACTCAAAACACACTTCTCCATCATTCTAGAATCTTCTCCCTCGTTTCTCTAGACCATGTTACCAAAAATTTCATGTTTTAGATCTCCACTACTATAATGGAGCATTTTTGATTGGATCCATAACACCAATCCTGACCATTGGGCTATTAGATCCAATGGTTCAGAGCAGCTGTATTCATGTTGAATAGTACCTAGAGCAAACTCCACCATGTTCTCTAGAACCATCATGTCACCACCCCCAAAATTTCATAGAATAGTAGGCTGTATTCTCAATATGTGTATATAGTTATGATTAATATACTTAATTTATGAATTTTTCTCTAATGTATGAAATGTGATTTAATAAAAATTAAGTTGTTATTAACCAATAGTCTTGTTAGAGAAAAAATCCATACATTAAGTATATTAATAATAACTATCTACACATACTGAGAATACAACCTACTATGCTATGAAATTTTGGGGGTGGTGACACGATGGTTCTAGAACATGGTGGAGTTTGCTCTATTGATAGTATTCAACATGAATCCAGCTACTCTGAACCATTGGATCTAACAGCCCAACAGTCTATACGAAATGTGATTTAACAAACATTAAGTTGTTACTAACCAATAGTTTTGTTAGAGAAAATGCATACTTTAAGTCTATTAATAATAAATATCTACACATAATGAGAATATAGCCTACTGGGCTATGAAATTTTGGGGGTGGTCACATGATGGTTCTAGAACATGGTGGAGTTTGCGCTAGGCCGGTACTATTCAACATGAATCAAGCTGCTCTCAACCACTAGATCTAATAGCCCAATGGTTAGGATTGGTGTTATGAATCCAATTCATTCAAAACTGCTCCATTATAGTAGTAGATAGAATACAACCTACCGTGCTATGAAATTTTGGGGGTGGTTACATGATGGTTCTAGAACATGCCGGAGTTTTCTCTAGGTAGTACTCAACACGAATCCAGCTGCTCTGAACCATTAGATCTAATAGCCCAACGGTCAGGATTGGTGCTTTGGATCCAATTCAAAACTGCTCTATTCTTATCTTATCTTATCTTACAACTATATAGTGTACGAATAACTTTGAATATTGACCATTGGATCAAGACTCATGAATCCCAACATTTCTAGCCATTGGATCTTCTTTTCCATTCTAGCATCTAGAAGATTCTATTTTTTTGAACGGTCTAGAAGATTCTATTGATAGTCTTAATCACAATGAATTCTATGCACAAAACTCAAAACACACTTCTCCATCATTCTAGAGTCTTATCCCTAGCTCGTTTCTCTAGACCATGTGACGAGGGTTTAACTCGTCAATGCCCATTGATATGGACTTTGGTTTGGAGAAGGAGGGAGCACTGGAGGCATCAATCAGCTAGCAAACAAGCACACAGGGATGCAAGTTTTACCCATGTTCAGGCCTCATAGAGGTCCATACTCCAACTCTTGGAATTAACAAAGGAATCGAAGATTACAGGGGCGCGTAGATGCAATCTGACGAGAGTTGTGGAAACTAGGGTTGTGATTGTCCTCCTCGTCTCCCCCTCCTAGCTTTTATATAGATAGGCTAGGTCTCAGGTAGCAGGTTGATTCGGTTACAGATTAGAGTTTTCCCTTTGAACTTTCTATCTTAAGCTTATTCTTGTATCTCAAGCAATCAAGAGTCTGTGGGCTACTCGAATTCCTTATTGGGCCTTGGCAACGCTATGGGCTTCCGCCGTATCTATACCGCATATGCTACACTCGAGTACCTATAAGGTATACCCATGTCAGTAGCCCCCGAGTGTCTAGTGGAATCGTAGATTCGACTGGAGACTTTATGAAGCCTTTTCAAGTGCATGGCTAAGCATTTTTTCGAGTGTTCTATTTGTGTCATAGGGATTATTGATATACGTGACTGATTTAGCCGATGTATCCGTATCCGTTAACTGCCTTAGGGCAAAACAACGCAATCTAGTCAAACTCGAGTCCTCGGAATCGAATTCGGAAAGTGCTGGCGTAATTCGACTCAGGCCGCGGAGGTCTTACAGGAGTCGAATTCCAGTGTATAAGTGTGAGCACTCGACGCGTCTGTCAAGGCATGTTCATCGTACCTTCAGGCACGGATATGTTTCTGGTAGTGCGCAGGAGATGTGTTGCCAGGCCTTATTTAGGTCTTATCTACACGCTGTAAGCGCGACATCTGAATTTTTTGTCATCGCGGAGATGATTCGGGTGACCCAGGAGACGCAGTCTCTTTGTAGGGAAAGTATGAGACGGAGTCGCCATAGCATTTGAATGTGAACGCTGTCAACATACATTATGATGTACAAGGAGAAATAATCAAAGGGTGCACGACCAGCACTCCCTATGGGAGTAGCCCCCGAGTGCCTATTCGAGTCATAGACTCGAGTGGGGACTAAAATCATTTGTGACTGCTGTCGTCTTTTGTTGCTTGTTTTAGTCGAATGTGCTTTCAGCGCTCCCTATGAGAGTAACCCATAGTTCCTAGTCGAATCGAGGATTTGAGTGGAGGGTTTGTCTTGAATGTTTATATACCTGCATAAAATTCTTTCGGGTGTGCGGCCAGCGCTCCTGTTAGGAATATCCCCCGAGTGCTTGGTTGAGTCGAAGACTCGAGCAAGGACTAATGTAGTCGAAATCTTCTGCTGCTGGAATCGATGACATCAGTGCTGATGATGTGATGACCTCAGTTGCCCGTGTGAGCGGCTTTGACGGGACGTGACAAGCGGTGGGTCCCACTTTCTGACTTCGATTTGATCGGGCTTGCGTAATCTTCTGTTTTAACTGCGTCTCCTCGATTTCTGCGCGTAATGGGAGTAGTGGGGGACAGTTTGTGGTTCAGCTGCACCACATGTTGATGGCGATGTGTGCCACACGTGTAGTAGGGTTTCTACTGGCCATTGGATGGCGTCCACGAGGTGGTTAAGTAGCAGCGCAACTGCGGTAATTTTCCCCATCTATCTTCTTTGCTCGTGCCTCCGTGGCCATTGCTGCTGCTCTCTACTTTGTTGCGCACTTCATCTTCGCGACACTGGACCAGCTCTGTGTCTTCCCCAGTTACTTCCTCCATTCACACCGCCATCGAAATATGGGCAAGAAGAAGGGAGGCACCACCGCTGGATCCACAGCCACCATTGTCTCCTCCAAGAAGAAGGGTGGTACCGCCACCGTGGGCACCAGCGCCACCGGTGCTAGGAAGAAGAAAGGTGCGGGCACCCGCATCACCAACGGCTCCTGGCGTGCATCCATCATCAAGCCCGCCGAACTGCATCATCATCATTGAGATGGAGTTCTTCCTCCCGCAGAAAACGACTCACAAGTGCCCGGTGAGGAGGGAATCCCTTGTCCTCCTCCGGGTTTCCGGGTGATGTTCCTTGCGTTCAGCATCATAGGTCTTTCTCTCCCTCTGCACCCTTTCTTCCGTGGTCTCCTTTGTTTCTACGGGCTCCAGCTTCACCAGCTATCCCCAAATTCCATTCTTCGCATCTCTTGCTTCATCACTCTTTGCGAGTGCTGGCTCGGAATCAAGCCACACTTTGGCCTCTTCAAGAGGCTTTTTAAGTTGAAACATCAGTCGCCGTCTGGTTCGGTAGTCTATGACGTAGGAGGTTGCGGGATCCTTATCGACTCCTCTATCACCTACTTTGACATCAAGCTCACCGCGTCCGTCCAAGGGTAGAGAGACAAGTGGTTCTACATCCGCGACCAAAAGGCCGACGGGGAGCACTACGGACTCGCACCCTTCGATCTTGCGATGCCATGCAAGAGGAGGCATTCCTGGAAGAATGTCGTGATGCCTGGCGAGTCCGAGGAAATGGAGTTGCTGTACAAGCACGTCTGCGACCTCGAAAGTCGCATAGGTAAAGAAGAGGGAGGCGCCGCTCTCATTCGCACGTGGTTGCGCCGCCGCGTCCAGCCTCTACAGGCCAGGGTCCACCCCATGTATCGCTGGGCTGGTGCAAGCGATGTCATTCGCGTATCTGCCGATGGTATTTCGGTAGGTGAGGTAGACAGGAGATTGCGATTGGTGACCAAATATACCGCCAAGGAGGATCTCCCGGGCGAACCAGTCATGCCTCCTTTCGAAGCCTCTAACCCTCCTCCTCAGGTAGAATTGTACTACGAAGTAGTTCTTTTGTCGATTGCCACCAGGTACTTGATATATAGTAATGTGTATTCTGTTTTGCAGGACTAGAAGGTGTCTTCCAATTTTCCCCCCGTCCTGAAGGGGTTATCCCTCGCGAAGTGGATGAAGAGGACGAGTCGGAATCGACCGTCCCAATTGAAGAAGAGGAGGGAGCCCCCGAGTCCAGCGGCCATGATACTCGCAAGCATTCTCGCAGCAAGGACTCGGATGCCTCATCACCAACAACGTCAGAAGGCCCTTCTGTTATTGCAGAGGAGCCAATCCCTGCCGTTCCTATGTGCTCCATGGCTCCTCCTGCCCGGAAGATGCTGCGACTGCCGAAGGAGTCGTCAGAGTCAGAGGAGCAATCCTTCAACCTTGATAAATTTAGCTGGTGAGTTCTGCATTCGCGACCTTGTTTTGGTTTCTTTTTGGAGTCGCTTTGTCCCTGAAGTTTTTGCTTAATGTGTTTTGTATTCGAGCGGCGTCGTCGTCTTCTGGCGACGTCCAATTTGTGAAGGAGTCCAGAGTCGCAGACTCCAAGGCCAAGGAAGTGGCGGAACGGTATCCTTCTCCTCCATTGGTGGCCCATTCCGGGCACAATTCGTCGAGTTCCCCGCATGCTAGGGAACACCAGATGGTTGCCCGGATGACCGTGCGACAGTCATCTTCAAAGTCTCTAGAGGATCATGTAAGCGTCCTTTTGCTGTTTTGGTAGTTGAATTTATACTTGGTGCTGTTGACAAACTTTTGTTTTCTTCTGATGCAGCTCATTGTGAAGGAAGCTGCTCGCCTGGTGGAGCAAGTCCTTGTCATGGGTCGACAGCATGCACTGCTGGACAATCGCCATTGCATTGTCGAAGGTTAGTATTGGCTTTGTCTTTGTCTTCGTGAAATTTCTAGTTTCGATTGATGATTCACCCTGTGCTTTGTAGTTGAGCACAACGAACTTCTTCGTCATGCTGCTTCCCTCGAGAAGTCGCTTGCCACGGTGGCGAAGAGTCGCGACAAAGTAGTGGCGGCACTGGAGGAGTCGCGGAAGCGCGAAGAGGAATTGCGCTCCTCCACTGCTGAAAGGGAGCAGTTGTTCGAAGAACAACTTTTCTCGATTGCCAAGGCCCTCTCAGGTGATTACCAGTTTTGATCTTGTATTCTTCCTTGTTTGATGTCATATTGTTGTGTTAACACCTTTTTATGCAGATGCCGGTGGCTTGAGCTTCAACGCCCAGTCCCTTCGCTGTGCAGACGCGTTGGCTAGTGCCGTGGCCGTACTCGAGGACCGCAGAGCTTCTCTTCATGGGACGTTAACAAAGGCCAATGGTGTGCTTAGTCGCATCCGTGAGGATCTAACTCCCAAGGACGGGGTGATTGACAACCTTGAAGACCTAGTGGAATCCCTCGCTGGAGGTATTCCCGTGGAATTCAGGAACTCGCAGCGGTCCGTCAGCACCACCATGGCACTCGTGATGGTGCAAGCCCATGGCGTGGAGATGGATCCCGCTGCTATTTCCGAGGTGATGCCTGTCGACGCCGGAGGCCAGCAGGTAGTGTTTGCTCCCTTCGCTGGTAGCTGCACAAAATATGGTCCTCAACTTATTGATATAGTCTCCAAGTATTCCGAGGAGCGGCGGCGAGCGAAGGCGGCAAAGGCCGCGGCATCTGGGGCTACCACCGGCAAGTCCGTGGCGTCGGAGACTGCCACAGATGCGATGAAGCCCCCAAAGGCAAAGTCTAAGTCAAAGAAGCAAAATGCTCCTTAGTCTGCCTATGTAATAGCTATAGTGTTTAGCCTTTTTTTGTTGGAACAATGCTTTTGTGGGAGTGTCCCTGTCGATACTTTGTTGTGCTTGAATGCATTTATGCCTTTATCAATGTATCATTGTCCCCTCATTTGCTCTTGCTTGGTTTGTGATAGGGTACATCGAGTGGTCATTCGAGTGGTCCTCATGATCCTCCGCCCACCGATGAAACCTTGGCACAACCGCGCTCAAAGGTGGAGGAGTTGTCGTTGCTTTCGCGATTGCGCAATCGCATTAAGCAATTGGAGCGTGAGTTTCCCATCCTCCGCGGTAGCGAAGATGTATGGAAGTCGAAGGCAGAGAAGGCCACCGCCCGTGAGAAGTATCTCTTGGAGGATGTGGCGCAGCTGAATGAGCAGTTCAAATGTTAGCTTTCTACCCTCTCATCTTTTCTTTTAGTCAGTCGTGGCGATGCCTTGTGTTCACACTTTGCCATTTTGCTTGATGTAGTTGTCAGTGCTCGCCATCTGCAGGATGAGAAGGACCAGGTTGCCATTTGAATGAATGACTTGACCCAGGAGCAACTGTAGGCGAGTGGGTACTTTTGGGTGGACCATGATCGTGCGATCGCGCTCGCGACCCTGCAAGATCGTGCTTCTCGAGTACTTCATTTTTTGAAGAAGGTGCAGTCGTGCCTTAGGCATATATATCAAACGATGTTTCCACTAGACGCCGTCCCTTCAAGCCTGTTGGCTCTCCTGGCGAAGTTCCAATTTTTGAGTGCGGTTCGCGAGTGCGTGCGGGAGCAGTTAGTAGCTGGTGCTAAGGCTGCGTTGTAGCTAGTGTGACTGCATATGCCAGATGTAGATGTTGCGTCTGTTGCAGCTGGGCCACCGCCTCCGCCAGAAGGTATGACCTGGAACATGGTTCCGCACTAGCAAGCGGTTGATCGGCCAGCAGAGGACATTGTCGATTTCTTCGAGGATCAGACGAACATTCTTCTTTTGCAGCAGTAGCATGTTTTGTATCCTACACATAATTATATTGGTGTTGTAAAGTTCGTATGAATATGTTGGATGTAATTAATACTCATTGATATGTAAAGAGCTTGCTATCTTTTATATTTTGCGAGTGAATTGTACTCTGCAGTTCCTTTTTGTTACCCTGACTTATGTTTATCTCAGCACCTTGCCAACCTATCAGGTGTGTTGCAGCTGGGTTGGTGTTTATCAAGGGTTCGATTGATGTTGTGTCAGCTACTCAGGATACTGCGGTTTGTTCGTAGAACGGAAGTATAAAGGGTGGCGCAACCCCCGAGTGATAAAATTGCAAGAAAGTAAGGAAAACACCGAGTTTTGGGGCTAGTACAAGGTACAATGTGTGGCTAAGTAGCCTGGCTGAATAGCCTTATTTGTAAATGTAAAAAATGACTAGGGGTAGAAGCGACGCAGCTGCGCGACGTTCCAGGGGTTGGACTATGCGACTCCTGTCTCGAAATATTTAGGGCGATATGCGCCACGTGAGATTACTTCTGTAATCACGTAAGGTCCCTCCCAAGGGGACTCGATCTTGCGATGCCCTTGTTACTTTAGTCCCAGGACCAGGTCTCCTTCAACGAAGGATCTGGGGCATAGCCTTCTGCTGTGGTAGTTGTGGAGGCTTTTCTGGCAGATCGTTGATCTCTCTGCTGCGAATTCTCGTGCCTCGTCAAGGAGGTCGATGGAGTCTCCGAGTGCAATAGTTGACTCATGTTCGTGATACGTCCAAAACGTATCTACTTTCCCGAACACTTTTGCTATTGTTTCTCCTCTAAACTTGTGTGCTTTGGATGCAACTAACACGGACTGACGCTGTTTTCAGCAGAATTACTTTGGTGTCTAGTCAGCAGAAAAATCCCGGAAAATATGCCAAAAATCCTATTTCACCAGAAGATTCCCAGAGCCAGAATACGAGACGGAGTGGGGCTGGGCCCACCACCACACCACCGGCCGCAGGGTGGTCTGCCGCCAGGTGGTCTAGCCGCCTGCACACCCCTCGATCTCCCTCTTTGCCTATTAGATGCCTTCTGACCTAGAAAGTCAGGGGGTTCAACGTTTTTCCAAAAAGAGTTCCGCTCCGCCACCACCACCAGATTACACGATTCAGAACCAGAAACTCCGTTCTGGCACCCTGCCGGGACGGGGAATTGGAGGAGATCATCGCCATCATCATTACCATCGCTTCTCCATCGACCATCCATGTTCCCCCCATCTATGAGTGAGTAATCCCCCGATGTAGGCTATGGGGATGGTAGGGATTGGATGAGATCATTCATGTAATGGCATTGGATTGTTAGGGCTTGGTGCCTAGTATCTACTATTAGTTCTTTTTGACTTTGTTGTGACTTGTTATGCTTAATGCTTGTCACTAGGGCCCGAGTGCCATGATTTCAGATCTGAACATGTTATTGATACATTATGATAGTATTGTTTATGGTCTTACCTGCAAGTTGTATACACACGTTGTTGTCCGGAACCAAAGGCCCCGAAGTGACAGAAATCGGGATAACCGGAGGGAATGGCTTTGATGTGAGGATCACATGTGTTCATGGAGTGTTAATGCTTTGCTTCGGTGCTCTATTAAAAGGAGCACCTTAATTGCTAGTAGTTCCCTTGAGGCCTCGTTGCAAACGGGCTGACAGGACAAAATATGTTGTGTAAGTTCTCATTGCGAGCATGTATGACTATATATGGGACACATGCCTAGGATTATCTAGTACTTGGATGCTTTATCTTATTTATCTGCAATTTCCCTATGTTCTGATTACTATATGAATTGTCTTGTCCATGCAACGCCCGTCCATCCATCCCTATGCCTATCGCACCCGGATCCTACTGTTTACTGCTATTGTTACTATTGTCTTTACTTTACTACTGCTGTTACTTTACTATTCCTACTACAAAACTGTTGCTACTGATAAACTGCTGTGAGCAAGATTGTTTCCAGGTGTAGCTGAATTGACAACTCAGTTGTTAAGGCTTATAAATATTCTTTGGCTCCCCTTGTGTCGAATCAACAAATTGGGTTTCACTTCCCTCGAAAATACTGGGATACACCCCCTATACTTGTGGGCATCAAGACTATTTTCTGGCGCCATTCCGGGGAGCATAGCTTTATTTATTAAGTTCAGTTGGATTCATTATTGTTCACTGCCATTCATCCATCATGGGTAAGTCTCGTGATGGCAAGGTTCCTATTTTACCATCCACTACAAGAAGAGGTACGGTTCTGAACACCTCTGCTGCTCTTGATTCACCATCTGTTATGAGTAAGCTCGTTACACCACCACATACACATGCTACACAAACTGCTACTACTCCTGAATCTGAAACTTCTGATACTTATGATGCTGCTTCTACTGTGCTTGATAAGAGTGGTTCATTAGGTCCTTTCCTAGATGCTACGATTGCTAGAACTATAGCTGGAAATACTGAAACTCCTAATGAAGACACTACTACACCTGTTAGTTCACCTAAGTCTAGTGAGAGTTATGATATTGAAGATGGTTATGTTGAGATGACCGATGAATTTATTAAAGAATGTAAAAACAGCCATGATAGGAGCGCTACTAAGAGTCTCCTTGAGAGGCGTACTATTAGACCCAAGTTGTCTCCTATTGCTAAGTTTGTTGCTTCTCCCATAAACATTAAAGATAAAGATTATGATTTCTCTATTGATCTTTCTTACATAGCTATTGTTGAGAAAGAACCTTTTTGCGGAACTAAGAATGAAGTGCGGTAGCACATATGACTGAGCTTTCTACCATGAGTGGCCTGTTTTCTGATGATATTAAGATGCGCACTTACTTTGTTGCTAAGATTTTCCTCTTTTCACTGAAAGGGGAAGCTAAAACTTGGTTTAGTAATTTACCTCCTGGATCTATTGATAGCCCTGATTGCTTGATTAGTACCTTCCTGCAGAAATATTTTCCTCCTAGTGCTAGACATGCTATTTTGCATGAACTTTTTGATTTTAAACAGGGAGAAAAAGAGATATTGCCTAAATCATGGACAAGGTTTTGTGCTTTTATTCATGCATAGGCTAGAAGTCCATTACCTAAGAATGAGCTTCTTGATATATTTTATAATGGACTAACTGAAGAATCTAGGACATACCTAGATAGTTGTGCTGATTGTGTTTTCAGGAATAGGACACCCAAGGAAGATGAGGAATTAATGGCTAAAATAAGCAAGAATTATGAAGACTGGACTCCTCCTGAACCAGCTATACCTGAAATAGTTATACCAAAACCAACTATTCCTATGCCTATTCCAACATCAAAGAAGAGGGGAGTTATTGAATTAAATGATGAAGTGATGAAAAAAGCTAAGAAATGTCTTAAAGAGAAGGGAATTAAAGCTGTAGATGTCAAGAATTTACCTCCTATAGAAGAATTATGTAAGCCAATTCCCCATTCATCCACTATTGAGGTACACTCTCTCCAACACTTTGATAAAGGTGATATCCCTTACTCTAAACCTCCTGATCAATGCTTAGAAGAATTCGATATTTTCATTGTTAAGCAAGATAATTTTAATAAAAGGGTGCAAAATCATCTAATGGAAAACTCTAGAGCTATTGTTGAGTTGAAGGATATTGTGGAAAGAACCTCTAATGATGTTAAAATGCTTGTTAGACATTTTCAAATGGTTCAAACTCAAATAGATCAACTTATTAAAGTGCAAAAAGACTTGCTAGTTAATGCTGCTAAAGAAAAACATGCTTATAAAGTTAGAACTAGAAGTGGTGCTGCTACCCAGGATCCTCTATATAACCTGAGGGGCATCCTAAAAGAATCGAGCAGGATTCTCAACAAGCTGAAAATAGTGGTACTACTCGTAAGAAAAGAAAAACGAAACATAAAAATACTGTAGAACCCTCTGAACCTGCTAAAGATGATAATAGTATATTTGTCTCTGATGCTGAAACAGAAAGTGGTAATGAAGAAAATGATGTTCCTGATAAAGAAAGAGTTGAAGAAGAACCTGAAAAGCACACTAAGAATACTAAATACACTAAAGAAGATTTTGTTGCTAAGAAACATGGTAGTGAAAGAGAGCCTTGGGTCCAAAAACCTATGCCTTTCCCTAATAAGAAACACAAGTCAAAGGAAGATGAACACTATAATAAGTTTTGTGAATGGATGAAACCTTTATTCCTGCAAATTCCTTTAACTGATGCTATTAAATTGCCTCCTTACTCAAAGTATATGAAGGATATTGTCTCGAATAAAAGGAAGATCCCTAATGAAGAAATTTCTACCTTTCTTACTAATTATTCCTTTAATGGTAAGGTTCCAAAGAAACTTGGAGACCCAAGGATTCCAACAATCCCTTGCTCTATTAAAAATAGTTATGTTAGAAATTCTTTGTATGATTTGGGAGCTGGAGTTAGTGTTATGCCTTTTTCTCTCTACAAGAGACTTCAACTGGAGAAACTAATACCAACTGATATATCTTTGCAAATGGCTGATAAATCTACCACTATTCCTATTGGTATATGTGAGGATGTACCTGTTCAAGTGGCTCATAATTTCTTGATATTAACTGATTTTGTTGTGCTTGAAATGCCTGAAGATGATAATATGTCTATTATTCTTGGGAGACCTTTTCTTATCTGGGAGCTGTTATTAATTGTAATCAAGGAAAGATGACCTTCAATGTTAATGACAAGGAACATACTGTCTATTTCCCCAAGAAGATTGATAGGACTTACGGTTTGAATTCAATTGAACATGTTGATGGCATTCAAGTTGGAGAAATATATTGTCCCATACCAAGAGAAAAATTTGAAACTATTATGATTGGGACCATTTCTATCATGGTTGAGGTAACATAATCATTAGTGGAATACAAAGTTTTGTTTCATATAAAATTGTTTTGGTAACAAAACCCGATCAACCTTCTTAACAAAAGGATTCCATTGAACAAAACAATGTTTTCACCATGATTACCTCCGCTTAATTCTATTCTATCCATTTTAGTTTTTGCTTTCATTTAGTTTTCTTTTTTGTTGTTAGTTGCTTGCATATTAGAGTGTCATAGAACTTCTGTAGTTCTAGCCTTGTTTTGTTATTGCATCATTCCAAAAAAATCTCTGTCTGTCAGAAAATCATTCATCTATGCCTGAAAATGCCCAAAAATAAAGTGTCTCGAAAAATTCTAGAAAATTCATATTAAATTTTTACGTGAAAAAGGGGTAGAAGAGTGCCTGAGAGGTACCAGGGGGGCCCACCAAGCAGGCACACCACCTGGTGGCGCGGCCAGCCCTGGGGCGCGCCTGCCTATGGTGTGGGCCACCCCTGGCCCTCCACTCACTCTCTCACTTTCCACTTTCTTCTCTCTTTCGAGTAGACACCAGTTCATTGCTCAAAATCGCATTATTGCTATGCTTGCCCTCGATTTTGCGATCTCCTTACTCAGCCCATCTTTGCTGCTGAAATTTGGAGCATTTGTTCTCCGGTATGTGACTCCTCCGCTTGTCGAAGTAGATTTGTGTTTAGTGGTTTATATCTTGAGTATTTTGCTGCTATAGGTGACAGGTTATGAGAGCTTGTAAGCTTGTTTTATGCTTAGAGATATAGTTTTGATGCATGTTTAGGCCTCTTACAAGTCCCTATGAGTAGTTCCCTTCATTATATTCACTTTGCAATCACTTGTTTAATAAGATGTTTAAATTTCAGAATATCAAACATGAACAACCATACCTTTGGAGAAATATTTGAGAGGGATGCACCTAGGAGGTCAAGGCCCTCAAGATCAGCCTCTCAGTTTAGGCCATCATACAATGAAGATCTCATTGCACCTTGTATTGGTAATGAAGGAGATGATGGGGATGCTCACCCGTCTACTTTTCCTTGTTTTACTTTCTTACAAGCTACAGGGATTCTTGATGATTTCTTGCTACTGATTCAGAGGGTTAGTTTGACCTCATACATGCAAGATGAGAGTGAGAAATATGCTATGCTCACCAAGACTTTTGTTGAGAGCTTCGTGTTTACTAATACGCCCTATCAGTCAACTATCTCTTTCAGAATTTATAATCTGCCCTTTACCATGCCATTGGAAAGATTTTGCAGTATTGTAGGTGTGGGCATGATGCGAACCGTGAAGAAGATTCAAGGGCGACCCGGTGGTTTGCTGGAGCTCTACTAAGGGGTGACCAATGATGATGACCACGTAGCCCAGCACGGAAAGATAAGAAACATCCAACTCCCTGCTCTTAGATACTTTGCATATTATCTTGCTACTAGCATTCTCGATAGGGATAATACGAGTAATATCTCCAACTATCATTTAGCCTTCCTTGCTACTGCGATTAACAATGATACACGGTACAACCTTGGCTCGCTTGTTGTTCGTCGCCTAGCTGCTAGGGGGCCTATCTATGGGGGTATAATCTCTTCACGTATGGTCAATGCATTAGAGATTTCTATGGATCCCAATGATACTATATTGGCACCACAAAGGCTTGACCTTGATGCTATGAAAACACATCACTTCGTCACTTCTGATTCTGAGTTGGATAGTTTAGTATATAGGATGCTGTTTACTGACAGGGATGAGAGGGAGATCCCTTTGCCGCAATCCACCTTGTTTAGTGTTCACAGGAGGCCGTGGTCGCGCTCCAAGGAGGAGGTGGATGAGCAGCTCCGCTTGCTGGGTTTCCATAGACAGCACCGGGAGGATGTGCCCTCCTACGGTTACTCTGCACATTACGGTGGGGCATCCTCGAGCTTGCACCAGGACGAGGGTACCTCCTCACCGTACTACGGAGGCGCTCCATCTTGGCCAGCTTGGGATTGACACCCATTTAGGCCAAAAGCCTAAGCTTGGGGGGAGGTACACCGACACCACACTCATATCCATATCATTTTGCGTCGGTACTTTGTATATTCATGTTTCGTTCTCTTTTTAGCTTTCGTTCTTTCTTTGCTTTTGCTTTCTAAAACACAAAAAGACCAAAAATATTTCTGTTGTTTCTCTTTGTTTGGTTCTTCTTTTTGCCTTGGTTTGCTTGCTTTGTTTGAACTATTCAAAAAACCCAAAAAGATTTTGCTTTGCTTGTTCTTCCTTTTTGGTTCTTGTTTTAAAAATCGAAAATGCCAAAAATATTTGTTGTTCTTCTTTGGTTTTGTGAGTTTGTTGCAGGTTCAGCAGTCCTCAGTGGAATTTGGTTTCATATTATTACTATTCAAGCCACACAAGTGAACGGCAATAATGAGCATTAATGACAACTTGAGATGTGGTAAGAGGCTGGTAACGAACTCTATTTGTTTTCATTTTTGTACATATACTCATCATTGTGGGCATGCTTAGCCTGTTCGTGTAGGGTGTATGTTATTTATGGATGCTTAGTAGTTCTTTCTTTCATATGATTAGTTCCAGCTTGCTAATAGTTTGTAGCATGTCATATGAATGTTTGCTTGTATTACTCTATTCATAAATTGGTATGACACTGTGGTATCCTCCTCTGAATGTTTCATTTGAATTGACTTGGCACATGCTCACGCATGCATATGACTGAAATAATCAGTTGAGCCTCGATGAATTATTTTGCCTTGAGGGTCTTGAATCACTTTCATGCCATGATTAGTCCTGTTTTGTTGCAAGCATGCTCTCTCGTTTGTCGCTCCCTTACTATTGCTGGCCTTCACTTACACTGAGTATGTTTTACTCGTGTTTCCAACTCCCTAAAACCAAATATTGCCAAAAGTGTCCACCATACCTACCTATTAGCATCATTTGCTATTTCCGTGCATATTCAATATGCCTTGTTTTCTTCCGAATAAAATGTTTGCTTGTTATGAGAAAGTTAGTTAGTAAAGCTCTCACGAACTTGATGGCACACTTTATTTCCCGCACATAATAAACTTGAACCATTGTGACTATCAATGAAAGTTATATGCTTGCAAATTATAGGATGGGGATTAGCATAACCGTGCTGTCATGGGGAACGCTTTCAACACCTGTAAATATATACCCAGTTGATACCATGCTCTTTTGTTTGCGGATGTCGTCGGTGTGAAATAAAAGGGGAGCTTGTAAGTCCATGGAGTTATGTATGTGTGTTACAGAAACGCCTGGGCCGCCGGTCTAATCCATACTATCATGGTGGAAACCTGCAGCGTAACCATAATAAGTATCTATGAAGCATTCTTCTTATGAAAAAAATAGAGAGATAGCTATTGAGAAAAAGAAAAAAAAGAGATTTGAGAAAAGAGGAAAGAGAGAAAAAAGCACCAATTTCCCATGGTAAATAAGAATATTGCTCCCAAACTGTTTTGAAAGGGCCGACCATGTCCAGCTCCCATACGGGAAAGGGCCAAGTGATGGGAATCGTGTTGAGTGCCGTAGATGGAGTGTGCTTCTGCTGGCAACTGTTGCATGTCTTGACTATTTGTTCAGCATCCTCGAGCGTTGTGGGCCAGTAGAACCCATGGCAGAATGCCTTTGCCACTATGCCTCCTCTTCTGGCAACTCTCCTCTTGCTAGAAAATCCATGAACGGCTTGGCCCATGTTTGGGTTTCCCGGATGGCGCATACCGCCTACATGAGCAGATTTACTTCTGCGCGGATAGCCAGGTTGGGCCCGTCTGGAGGCCGACCAGGTGGAGTAGTGGAGCCGACAGCCTCTAGGTGCGGTAAAGTAGTCCCCGGGTGCGGTGAAGTAGTCCCTGGGTGCGGTGAAGCAGTCCTATGGTGCGGTGAAGCAGTCCCCGGGTGTGGTGAAGCCGTCGTGGAGGTCTTGGAGCTAGCAGTCCCCAGGTTCGGCGAGGCAGTCCCCGGGTGCGGTGAAGCCATCGCAGAGGTCTTGGAGCCGGCAGTCCCCGGGTCCGTGTCCAGCATGATGGAGTCGAATTCCGGAGACGATGTAATTGATGGCTTGCGTAGGTGCTCGAGGGAGACTCCAGGTTGAATTGCCTGTCCTGTTGACCCGATGCGGGCGAGCGTGTCCGCGGCCTCGTTGTTTACTCTGGGGACATGGTGAAAGTCGCACCCTTTGAAACAGGCACATAGCTTCTGTACAAACAAGCGGTATAAAGCCATGTTTGCATCCCTAGCGTCCCAATCACCCGACACTTGCTACACCACCAGATCCGAGTCACCGAAGCATAGAATGCGCCGGATGCCGATCTCTTTTGCCATCTTGAGGCCGTGGACGAGCGCCTCGTATTCAGCGATGTTGTTGGACACGCGGAAGTGGATCTACAACACATATTCCAGCCGGTCTCCTTTGGGAGAGGTGATGACCACTCCGGCTCCGAGCCCCCCATACATCTTGGAGCCGTCGAAATGCAGCTTCCAATGCATGGAGTCAGGGCAAGGTGGCAGGTATTGCGTCTCTGCCCAATCAACAACGAAATCTGCCAAGGCCTGAGACTTGATCGCCGTTCTTGGGTCATACTGTATGTTGTGGGCGGCGATCTCTATGGCCCATTTCGCCACCTGGCCTGTGGCATCTCTATTGCCGATGATCTTCGAAAGTGGCGCTAGCGCCACCACCCGGATGGAATGTTCTTGGAAGTAGTGCTTTGAGAGCGAGAGTACCTCACTCAAGTAGTTCACTGGTCGTTGCACTGGCTATGCCTTTCCTTCTTCCAGCCTCTCCACCACCAGCACCACATTGAAGACCCGGTTGGTTGCTGCGATGTACATCAACATGGGCTCCTTTTCTGCTGGTGCTGCTAGTATAGGTGGTGAGGTGAGCATGCGCTTGAGGTTGCGGAAGGCTTCATCTGCCTGCGATGTCCAGACGAACTGGTCCATCTTTTTCATGAGTTGGTATAGCGGGAGTGCTTTTTCGCCCAGCCGGCTGATGAACCGGCTCAGGGAGGCCATGCATCCGGTGAACTTCTGGATGTCTCGCAAGTTCTTAGGCGGCTGCATACGCTCAATAGCGCCAATCTTCTCTGGGTTCACCTCGATTCCCTGTTCTGATACGAGAAAACCGAGTAGCTGGCCGGCTAGGACACCAAACACGCATTTCTCCGGGTTCAGCTTCATCTGGAACCGGCGGAGGTTGGTGAATGTTTGCTTCAGATCTTCAAGGAGTGTTTGGTGCTCCTTGGTCATGACCACTACATCATCGATGTAGGCATGTACGTTTCTACCGATCTGAGTTTGCAGGCACTTTTGCAAGCAGCGTTGGTACGTTGACCCATCGTTCTTGTTGGGGTTCATAGCATTGAAAACAAAAAATTTCCTATGATGGGAACTATACGCCAAGATCTATCTACTAGATACAAGCAACGGGTGGATATACATCCATGGAGAACTTACCCTCGAAGACAACAAAGCTTTGTTAACGAGATGGAACTCGTGGATGATGTAGTCGCACTTGCCGATCTCAAGATCGTGATGAAGTCCAGCAGGTCCGGCTCCAGCATGTCCTTCAGATCCAGCTCCAGCAAGTCCAGCACCACCAAGTTTAGCACCGCAAATCAGCGATGCATCCGTGATCGCACACACGTCTGGTACCCCAACAACCTCCATCCCTCGCTCCAGCAAAGCAGCAGAAGCAGCAACTCCTTTCCAGATAAAGCCACTGGGAACATGTATCTTGCTAATCCGAGACCATGGGGGAATAATACTAGAGGGGGAGAGAGATCCTTCACAGGGAGGGTGAGGAAGGAGTGAGAGGTGGGCCTTTTATAGGAGGAGGGGAGGGTGTCCCTTCACCTCCCCCATTCATATGGTGGTAACCCCCTCCATATTAAAATGCCCCTTCACATTCTCTTTTAAAGTCTCCACTTTAAATGCATTAAATTTCTCCAAATTTAATGCTCTCTCATTTAATAAAAATCTTTTATTAATTTTATTCAGAATTTTGTTAATTACTTTAATTAACAAACATTCACATAAAACCCCCTACAACATTTCAATATTACATGCAGAACCAATTTTAGCAATTTCACCCGAAACAGTTTTGGTGTCTATTTAAATAATTCCAGCGCTTTCTTAAATATTTATCTGAAACATATTTGCTCCAAATGGTGTCGGTATCCCTTAAGTGTTTCACCCTACGGTTCGCGAATAATGCAGACATGATCGAGACCCCTCTCCGATCAATAATCAACAGCGGGACCTGGAGATCCGTACTAACTCCCACATATTCAATGATGACTCTTGTGATCGTGTAAACCTTTAACATCGTAACTAAATCCCTTTGTCTCGCGATATATTACATGTCCGAGATTCGATCATTGGCATCCAAATACCTAGTTTGATCTCGTTACCAACATGCACTCTTTTCTCGTTCCCGTGATATAACATTCTAGTGATCACATCACTTGCTTGCAAGCTATTTCAATGTGGTATCACCGAGAGGGCCTAGAGTATATCTATCCGTTATCGAGATGGACAAATCCCAATCTTGATCCATGATCCTCAACATAACACCTTCGTAGCACTGAACCCACCTTTATAGTCACCCTGTTACGGTGTGATGTTTGATGTTATCAAGATACTCTTCCGGTGTTAGCAATTAACATGATCTCATGGTTTAAGGACTAAGATTACTTCATATGATGTTATAGCAATATAAACATAATGACTCTAATCGTAATGCTATACTTCGGATGAATGTTCATCACATCATTCCACCAATGTTGTGACCTTGTTATTAACAACATCCAATGTCCATGATTAGGAAACCTTGATCATCTTGTTAATCAACAAGCTAGTTTATATGAGAGGCAGTACTAGGAACTTTGTATTTTGTTTATTAAACACACATGTATTAACGTTTCCAATTAATACATTTATAGCATGAAAAATAAACATTTATCATAAACATGGAATAAGATAATAACCACTTTATTATTGCATCTCGGGCATATTCCCTTCAGTCTCCCACTTGCACTAGAGTCAATAATCTAGTTTGTAAACTTGTATATACAACACCTAGGTGTTGAATATACGCGTTTTCTAGTGGTTAACATAATCTCCGGATCTGGCACTTTCAGATCCGTGTGTATTTGCATGTCTTTGCGTCTCTACGCATCACTCATTCTCAAATGAGATGGCATTGTATAAATTTGGTCCTTTGGTGAGACCTTTAGTTTGTTCGGGTTAAAATATGTTGATATTATTGTCATACAATATATCTTCATAATATTAGCCCACTTTGAACCACACCTAGTTTGATAACAAACTTCTTAACACAAATGCCCTCCTTTGCTGCTACTATAACAGTCATATACTTAGCCTTTTGTTATAGTATCCGTCAGAATGTTTCAACTTTGGAACTTATCCAAATCCATCATGGAACATCCTTTCCATTACATTGTGCCACCCATAGTCTAAATTGAGATAAATTTAATTTGTACCTTGTGACAAAACTAGTATCAATGTAACACTTTACAATGAACTACCTTTAACTATTTGTCACTTATACATGATATATTCTTAGTTCTTCCAAAGATCATAAGAATATCTTTACTATTGTCCAATGATCATCTTATGAATCATTCTGGTATGTGCTCATAACATTTAGAGCATAGGACATTTTGGATATATACATATCATGGTATAATCGATCAAAATCTTCATGTGATTTTACTCACCAAGTGTTGAAACACTTGAATCTTGATACAATCCTTTCCATGCAGCACGAACCTTTCTTGTTGTTTCCATATTGAACCCTTTCAATATCTCATATATGTATGTCTGGCACAACCATATTAGCGCCTCAATCTGTCCATATGGATATTGATGCCAAATATTCCGGGTTTGCCCATGTCTTTCATCGAAATCTTATTTTAATGAAATTCTTAACTTGTGTCAATACAAGATACATCATTTCCAATCAACAATATGTTCTCTACATAATGTATTAGAAATATGTCTCAGTGCTCCCACTTAATTTCTTGCAAATGCAAGCATCTTCATCATCTCCGATGAATTTAAAGTCTTTTAACAGTTTCATCATGGTGAAGATTCCAACTCCGCTATGCTTACTTCAACTATTGAAGTTTGCATGCCCTTTTAGCACCCTTTGAATTAAGAAAACCCTTCGGACCGTGTCTTGTACATGTCCTAGGTAACCATTCTATTAGAAGAACATTGTTTTGTTTGTTCAACTACCATACATCAAATTATATGTAGTGGTTGCTACATTAATCCGTCAAGACTAAATATTGGTATGAAATATCAAATCTTGTCATAGTTAACTCCTTGAACATTGTCGTAAACTTCTTTCCGACATGTCGACTATTTCATAGATGTTAAACATCCATGTCTATTTCTTTATAGATCCAAACACAACCGATAGGCTTCATGCCTTTCCAGAGGGTCCTCCAAGTTCAGAAACTTGATGTCTCGTGTATGGATACTATCACGGATTCTATGACTTCTAGTCATTTTATGGAGTCAGGGCCCATCATCGCTTCTTTGCATGTAGTCGGTTCATCATTGTCAAAACAATAACGACTTGCTTATCAAATCACACTATTTGATTCTTACCGACCCACACGGTTCAATAGGAACTCTAATCTCCGAGATCACAACCTTTGTAATCACGGGAGCCATGAGCATTGTGGCCGCCACTGGGACACTTTCCGGCGCTGCGCTACTTAGCACATATAGCTAAGGTTCAACAACCTTATCAAAGTTCTATTGTCCTCCCACTTAACGTTTCATGAAAAATTCCTTCTCAAGAAACTTGACGTTCCAAGTAACATACTCTTTTGTCCTCGGTGTTATGGAGAAATGCCCAACAAATTCTTTGGGATAACCTACAAAGATGTGCTTATCCAACTTTGGTTGTAAACATTTTACTTATGCATAGCATACCAAAGTTTAAGAAAAGACAATTCGGGTTTTATCCCAAACCATAACTTATATGGTGTCATTTCAATGGATCACGATGGTGCTCTTTTCAGTGTAAAAGCGGTAGTCTCTAAAGATTTAATCCTTAAAACATAATGACAATTTTATAAATGACACCTTTGATCTTACCATGTCAAACAAGGTTTGGTTTGATCTCTCGAACATACCATACTCCTCTGGTTTATTGGGAAATGCAAATTCATGGAACAATTCCTGAAATCTCAGGTGTTTTGCTAAACTTGTAACTCAAATATCTTCCTTTATGATCAAATCATAAACTCCTTTATTTTCTTGTTACAATGATTTTTCACTTCATCTTGAAAGTCTGTGAACAATTTTCAAATGTTTCATACTTCTTCCTTATTAAGTAAATATATAGATATATTCACTCAAATTTCTAGAGAAAACATACGAAGCAAAAAGATCCATCGCATATGGCTACATATAATGGACTATATACATCAACATGCATAATATCCAATAAGTTAGTCATCCGTTCCTCTTTGGCCTATGGACGGAGTTTCAATTATCTCGAGGAAAGTTTCACAAGCATCATTGATCAAAATCAAAGACTCCAAAAATCCATCAACATGGAGTTTCTTGATGTTTTCTTTCCAATATAATTTAAACAGCGATGTCACTTCATAAGTGATCTTTCAATCATTTGTCGTGCGACATTTTAGCAATAGTGTTTATGGATGTGATTTCTCCAACTAAACTTGTAAAAGTTCATCCATCCTTTATGGAATATGGTAATTATTTGAACAACCATTGTTCTCGAAATACTGGAACAAAATAACAATTATTAAAACAAATCTTGAAGGCTAGGTTTGATGACAACGGAAAACATAATAACACTTTATTTGTTTTCGATGAACATCATCACTTATTCTTTTGCCAGTTATTTAGGCTGTTGCAGTTCATGAATTGTGTTGTTCTGTATGACACTTCACACCAACCAATTCGGTATCCAATACTGGTATCCAATACCTCAGAACCACATTGTTTAACAAGTAAGGAATACAACCATAACATGTGTATCTTCTATATACCTAAGTTGGACATCTCCAACCTTTTCTTTTCTGCCAAATATTTTATAGATTCTCTTTCAACAATTCCTTTTCTTTTAAAAGAATCTATCAACATCAATAGTGGTGTCATTCACATGACACATAGTACAAAGTGTATATAGTCAAATACTAATGCCTTTGGACTTGCACTTTGAAGTGGATCACCATCATCAAATGTTTGGTGTTCTTTCAAAAAATCCATTCTTTAGTAATCTATCAGTGTAGTAAACATTTTACTTACATATTCTATTCATCCTTATCATGACAACTTTCATGATCAAGCTACTATAGCCTGTAAGGAAGAATCGCGAGTATAATGTTAGTTCCCAAAACCTTTTTGGGAGATCCAGATGCCTAGCATGTCCATCCTTCACAAATTCTCATACAATATGAGAACATGTATTTTGCTAAATTATACTCTATCATAATGCAACCAAAAACATTGTTTCAGATATCACAATATCTTCCACACATGATGGTTTCTGAAGCAATTTTTCAGCTCCTAGATAATCTTGATATTAAAACAACTTTTGAAAACCAATAATCATGGAGGCAAACATGATACTTTAGATACTAACATTGGAATTCTTACTCTTGATTTAATACTACTTATTAAACTTCACGGAGTAAATAGAGTTTGCTGAAAGTTTGCAATAGGACTTCTAAACTTTAAATTGACATTCAAAACAATACGATACCAGTTCGTAAAGTAAATATCCAGAATTCTATAGTTCTATTATAACAATTAAAACTAAGCATAAGGTAGTGAACATACACCAATGACTACAACAAATTATGAAAATTCACTTTGATTTAGTTTATGACAAATTGAGTTTGAATAATCCAAATTAGAAATGAACTCCCACTCAAAAACGACATCCCTCGTGCCTTTTTGGTGATTACATGAACCAAATCCACTACACCAAGTCCGGTCATCACGTGAGTCAGTGTAGCTTCAAAGGCGAGCATCAATATGGGCATCATATCAACTATATGACTCATGCTTAACCTTTCAGTCCGTGTTCCGAGGCCATGTCTGTACATGCTAGGCTCGCCAAGTAAGAACCTTAGTACTCGCGTGTGTAAAACTGTCTTACACCCGTTGTATGAAAGCGTAGAGTCGAGTACACCCGATCATCACGTGATGTCTCGAAACACGATCCATAGAACGGTGCATACTTAAGGAAGAACACATTTTTATCTTGATATCTAAATGATGGATCATATTAAAATGCTACTAAAACGCCAAACTAGCAATATAAGATGCAAACATCTAATGTGTAAAGTGGGATGATATGGTCCATGCATTTGATCACCATCATATGCATCGTGGTATGATCTCTATCATTCCTTTGTGTGTAAGGCCAAGGTCTATGGAACTTACACGTTAGGTGTGTTGTAAGGATATCTATCATACATCTACTTACAACATTACCATATCATGACACTAGCCCAACAACAATATAAACTAGACGCCTCTAATTTATCCATTGCAATTTTACGTGGCTTAGGGCTTTCGAAGATAGAACCGATCTTACCTACAAACATGGAACCACAACGAGGATAACCAAGTTATTAGCAACTCGTTGTAAATCAGATATTGACTATAGTAGGAGAGACAGACACCCGCCAGCCACTTATGCAAAACTAGTTGCACGTCAGTCGTGGAACCGGTCTCATGTACGATGACATGTAAGGTTGGTTCGGGCCGCTTCATCCCACTATGCCACCAATATCCAAAATACATAGAAGATGCAATAACATGATCATCATCGCCCACATATAAACATATGTGTACTACCGGTGCAAAGCACCTACGCATAGATCAGGCTCTGATACCACTGTTGGCGTTCACAACATACAAAACAAAAAATTTCCTACGATGGGAACTATACGCCAAGATCTATCTACTAGATACAAGCAACGGGTGGATATACATCCATGGAGAACTTACCCTCGAAGACAACAAAGCTTTGTTAATGAGATGGAACTCGTGGATGATGTAGTCGTACACTTGCCGATCTCAAGATCGTGATGAAGTCCAGCAGGTCCGGCTCCAGCACGGCCTTCAGATCCAGCTCCAGCAAGTCCAGCACCACCAAGTCCAGCACCGCAAATCAGTGGTGCATCCGTGATCGCACACATGTCCGGTACCCCGACAACCTCCGTCCCTCGCTCTAGCAAAGCAGCGGAAGCAGCAACTCATTTCCAGATAAAGCCACCAGGAACATGTATCTAACTAATCCGGGACCATGGGGGAATAATACTAGAGGGGGAGAGAGATCCTTCACGAGGAGGTGTGAGGAAGAAGGAGTGAGAGGGGGGCTTTTATAGGAGGAGGGGAGGGTGTCCCTTCACCTCCCCCATTCATGTGGTGGTACCCCCTCCACATTAAAATGCCCCTTCACATTCTCTTTTAAAGTCTCCACTTTAAATGCATTAAATTTCTCCAAATTTAATGCTCTCTCATTTAATAAAACTCTTTTATTAATTTTATTCAGAATTTTGTTAATTACTTTAATTAACAAACATTCACATAAAACCCCCTACAACATTTCAATATTACATGCAGAACCAATTTCAGCAATTTCACCCGAAACAGTTTCGGTGTCTATTGAAATAATTTCAGGTCCTTTCTTAAATATTTATCTGAAACATATTTGCTCCAAATGGTGTAGATATCCCTTAAGTTTTTCACCCTATGGTTCGTGAATAATGCAGACATGATATAGACCCCTCTCCGATCAATAATCAGCAGCGGGACCTGGAGATCCGTACTGACTCCCACATATTCAACGATGACTCTTGTGATCGTGTGAACCTTTAACGTCGTAACTAAATCCCTTTGTCTCGTGATATATTACATGTCCGAGATTCGATCATTGGCATCCAAATACCTAGTTTGATCTCGTTACCGACATGCACTTTTTTCTCGTTCCCGTGATATAGCATTCTAGTGATCACATCACTTGCTTGGAAGCTATTTCAATGTGATATCACCTAGAGGGCCCAGAGTATATATATCCGTCATCGGGATGGACAAATCCCACTCTTGATCCATGAGCCTCAACATAACACCTTCGTAGCACTGAACCCACCTTTATAGTCACCCTGTTACGGTGTGACGTTTGATGTTATCAAGATACTCTTCTGGTGTTAGCAATTAACATGATCTCATGGTCTAAGGACTAAGATTACTTCGTATGATATTATAGCAATATAAATATAATGACTCTGATCGTAATGCTATACTTCGGATGAATGTTCATCACATCATTCCACCAATACTGTGACCTTGTTATTAACAACATCCAATGTCCATGATCAGGAAACCTTGATCATCTTGTTAATCAACAAGCTAGTTTATATGAGAGGCAGTACTAGGAACTTTGTATTTTGTTTATTAAAAACACATGTATTAACGTTTCCAATTAATACAATTATAGCATGAAAAATAAACATTTGTCATAAACATGGAATAAGATAATAACCACTTTATTATTGCCTCTCGGGCATATTCCCTTCATTTCTTCAGTCCAAAACGGCATGGTGGTGTAGAAGTAGGCTTCATTGGGAGTGATGAATGCTATCTTTATTTGATCAGCGGGGTTCAGCCGGATCTGGTGGTAGCCAGAATATGCATCCAGAAATGACAACCACTCGCAGCTGGCCATGGAATCGATCACTTGGTCTACCCTTGGCATGGCGAATGGATCTTTGGGGCATGCCTTGTTGAGACTGGTGTAGTCATCACACATGTGTCAAGTCTTGTTCTTCATCAGCACCAGTACGGGGTTTGCCAGCCATTCCGGGTGGAAAAGCTCCATGATGAATCCGGCTGCGAGCAGTCGGGTGATCTCCTCACCGATGGTTCTTCTTTTTTCTTCCGCAAAGTGGCGTAGTGATTGTTTGACCGGCTTTGCATCCTGCCTGACATGTAAAGAGTTCTCGGCGAGCTCCCTCGGAACACCTGGCATGTCCTTGGGAGAATATGCAAAGATATCCCGATTCTCACGGAGGAAGTCGACGAGCGCGCTTTCCTATTTGCTATCAAGGTTGTCTCCAGCCAGGACAAACTTGTCCGACTCGTCCTCGTCCAATAGGATCTTTCTCATGCCCTTGGACGGCTTGAACCATGCTTCACCGGCCGACTTGGGTTCGCTAGCCGGCATGTCCTTCTGCAGTGCCGCCACATTTTGCATGATAATGCGCTTCTCCTCCGCAATGATCATGGCATCTGCTATCTTGGACCCGTCCGTGGCGCACTCCATAGACCGCCTGTAGGAGCCGACCACGGTGATGACACCCTTTGGCCCTGGTAGCTTCATCTTGAGGTACGGGTAGTGCGGTACCGCCATGAACTTGGTGAGCGTCGGGCGCCCCAAGATTGCGTGGTATGCGCTGCAGAGGTTGACCACCTCAAACTAGATGGGTTTGCGGTGGAAGTTATCCTCCGATCCAAAGATGACGTCCAACCGGATCTTTCCGATGGGCGAATGCGACGGGCCCGAAACGGCTTCGTGGAAGGAGGTGCTTGATGGCTCCAGCGGCAACCCGCTGATACCGAGCCAATCTAGCGAGCTGCGGTACATGAGGTTGATGCTACTCCCTCCGTCTACGAGGACGCAGAAGAGTCTGCAAGAATGCTTCTAGGAGACAATGATAGGGTCCAAAACCATCACGTAAGTGCCTGGGTGAGGCAGCTCAGCTGGCTGGTCCTTCCGGCTCCATGCAACTTCTGGTACCGACCAGTTGAGGTACTAGGGGACGGGAGGAACGATTGCGTTCACCTCCGCCTCGCGGCGTCTCTTGTTGTGCTTGGTCTCCGGCTCCATCGTGAAGATGTGGTAGTTTCCCACCTGGCAGGGGTAGTTGTTATCGTCATCTTCCCTTCGGCACTGGTTATTGCAATCGCCTGATAGTCCATCGGCTAGGGGTGGTGGAGCCTATGCAGCTGGCGCGCCAGCAATTTCCGCCATCTTCTTCGTCCAAGTGCGTTGGCTTGTGGTATGTGTAGCCGGTTTGTTGCCTCCGCTGTGGAACTTGCATGGCCCATCAAGCATTGACTCAATGGTGTACTTGGGCCTCGGAGGCCGGTCATCAGGCTTCTGTCTCTGGCTTCTTCCTGCAGCCAGATCCTCCTGCGCCGTGGCCACCTGCCTAGAACCATATTGGTTATCCGACTGGTCGTCCTTTCTTTTGCCGTGGCGGTTGTCATCCCGCCTGGAGTTGTGGCCATTCCCTTCCGGCTGGCGCCGATCCACAGCAACGTCGATGATGATTTGTCCCTTGTCGTCCACCCAAACGGATCTTTTCATTGCTGCGTCAGTGGTGGCATACTTGTCCGCGATGGCCATGGTCTGCGCCATGGTGGTAGGCTCCACCCGGCGAAGCTTGTGTTTGAGCATAGTGCTGCCTCTGCAGCCATTGACGAATAAGTCGACCGCCTGGTGCTCGTGGATCCCCTTGCAGGAGTTGTGCATGCTCATCCACCGGGTGATGTAGGAGCGATCAGATTCATCCGGCCCTTGCACATAGAGAGAAAGCTCACCGGGTCGACCTGGGCGCTTGTACATGCTAGTGAAGTTGCGGACAAATGCCTGCTCGAAATCAATCCAAGCATTGATGTTTTTGTCGAGGAGGCTGTTGAGCCATGTCCTGGCCGAGTCGAGGAGCATGAGGGGGGCGTAGCGCACAGCCACCCGACGGTTGCCATTTACGATGCCACCGCGGTGTAGTCCACCAGCCAGTCCTCCGGCTTGACCGAGCCATTGTACTTTGGCGTATCCCTTGGGAGCGAAAATCCCTTTGGAAACGGTTCATTCCTGATTCGTGGTCCGAAGCATCTTGGGTCAGTTGGGCTTTCTTCTTCCAGCGCGCGCGACTAGACCAGTAGGTCAATGCATGCACGCGCGTCTTGTGGTTCTTCCGGCTCGAGCGGTCCCAGTCGGCTAGATAGGCGGGACTTGGGCAGCGCTTGGCCTTTTTCGGCTTCGTCGGCCAGCTCACAGTTTTTGCTGGTAACAACTACTGCATCGTGGGTGTTGTGCCCATGGCCCACTAATCTGCCGTGTGGGCGGTTGCTCGGCCTCGCTCCGTTTGGGGAAGATTCCTTGCTAGCGCCTGTAGCCCAATCCGCCATCCGGCGAACCGGTTGGGTCCTGTTGTTGCCGGCCATGCTAAGTTCTGCCTCAGCGTGTTGTTTGTTTGTCGTGACCACGAGGAGCTAGACACGTGCCTACTGACGGAGAAGATCCTCGCCCTCTAGGTGGCTTAAATCTACGACTGCCGCCTCCACGGCCCTCATGTTTTTGGTGGGAGTGATGTAAACCGGCTGCACCACAGGCGTACGCGGATCAGCAACACGATCCATCTCCGAACCGAGGTTTCGGCCTTGGGGCTGGGCCAGGCTGCTGGTGCCGGGTAGGCGGGTGAAGCCGTGCATGATGTTGTACTTGCGCATGGTCGCATTCATCCGCCATTGGGTGGCTGCCACTTTGCCAGCTTCTTCTAGGAGACTCTAGCGAGTAGCTTCCAGTCCTGCCGCAGCTGCAGCTGGATCTGCCACGATGGGGGTGATAGGGTTACGAGGTGCTCGATGGATGAGGTGAGCAGGTCCTAGTTCGAGAGGCACGATTTAGTGGCACGGCCGTCCCTGTTGCGCTCCAGAGGTGGGCGACGGTTCTCGCTCGAGCCTGCCATTATGACCTCGACCCTGCCACTATGGACGCGCGAAGCGGAGAAGCCTGGAGGCACGCCGGATATGGTGACGATCTCGTGAGGGAAGGCCTCGGTGATGGTGGATAAGTAGACATGATGCTCGCCAAAGTGCATGACGAAGCCGCCGCTTGGGAAGGTTCCCTCGATGAAACAGGATGCGTTGTCGAGGACATAGTCGAAGGAGCCAAAAGTGAGGACGAGGCCAGAGGCGACTCGCTCACCGGTGACGAGCGGAAGTCCCGTGCGAAAGATGATCCCAGCCGAAGGTTGTGCCCCATGGTGGGCGTCAACTGTCGTGGTGTGTAAGACGACAGTGCCATCGGGGATGGCATGAGGGGGACAGTCAGGATGCTATCGGTGGCTACTCACAATGGGTTTGGCATAGATACTGCAAACACAGCGATGTACCCAGGTTCAGAGCCCTCTTGGCGATGTAAAGCTCCTACTCCTACAAGGATCTACTATCGAGGGGCGAATGCCCAATACAGATGCTCCTTGAGCTGTTTTCCTGGCTAATCCTCGCTAGAAGAAGAAGAAGAAGGAACTATTGTACTTGTCCAATCTAGAGAACTTCTAGCTTGTAATTAACTACCTAGAACCCTAGCACTACCCCTTATATACTCGTTGAGGAGGAAGTTTACACGATGGGATCTAGGGTTTACTGTTTGCATTTGGGCCTTACAAAGTGGGCCGGCTGGACAGGGCCAAACGGTAGGCCTGAGTCCAGTCAAGCCTCCAATACAGGGAAGGATATCGGTACAATATCTAGCACCCCTACTTTACTCGTCAGCCGGCTCTTTATCCGTCAGCCGGCTCTTTATGCGCAAGCCGGAGCTTTCCTCGCCAGCCCTTGCTTTCCTCATTAGCCTCTAGCTTTGGCACTTTTGTCCGGTAGCTCCGGCCAGGCTAGCCAGCCTGTCCGGTCAGAGGTGCACTCATCCAGGAGCATCATCCCCACTGTACCATGGCTAGAGGATCTGAGGCGGCCCGCTTGGAGCGGCCTCCCAGCCGGTTCTTCTGGCCACCCGGCTAGACGGGCAACCGAGGACACTTGGATGCGGACAGGGTGGAAAATTCCACCCGGCTATGGTTCCTTGTTCTGGGTCCAGATGGCCAAAGCTCCTTGGAGCCAGTCGGTTGGTCCCGTCTTGGCCTACCCGGGGGTCATCCCCCGGACACCTCCCGCCGTCCCCCATAATATTTTTGAATCTGATATCATGGTATCCAATTTTCTACCTCTCCATCCAGAAAAAGGATACTTTGAGCAAGGTCCTAGATGATCAGTTGATCTGACCAAGCCTTGGATTCATGAACAGAGGGAATTACGGTCTACTAGTAGTTATTACTTGGACTGTCACCAAGCTCAAATTCTGAATCGAGAGGCAAAAGCCCCCGCCTACACGAAATATTTGGGCCCCATGTTTAATCTTTTGTATACTACGAAATTCCGTTTAAGCTATCATACTGATGACCAATGGCGATTGTGAAATTGCTGGGTTGGGTGGTGCGGTTTGCTCGTAATTTTTGTTACTAGGACTATAGCCAAATTCAAAATCTTAATCGAGGGTAAAAACCTACATCCCAAACAATTTCGCAGATGGAGTCAACATTATTTTTTCTATGGGAATATTTTTTATTCCTAAACATAGGGAGTAGATTTTTTTTTTCAAATTATTACTTGTACTCTAGCCAAATTCAAAATCTTAGTTGAGCGGTAAAATTTACCAATGTTCTGCGCAATTATGTAATGGATGGTTAGTTGATGTGACTCTCGGCCTTCAATTCCTGACCAGATAGCATAATAGTCTACAACTATCTTTGTCTATTATTACTTCACCGCTAGCCAAATTCCAAATTGCAAAATCGAGCGGCAAAATCCCAACCGACTCATATGCATTTCCCGCCCCTCTGTTTCAAACATTTTCAGGCAAAATCTCCCACTGATGTAGTACATTTTTCTAGTATTACTTGGACTCTTGCCAAATTCAAAATCTCAATTGAGCGGCAAAATCACACACCGACCTTGAAGCATTTCCTGCCCCACCGTTTCAAAAACTTTGAACAAAATCTCCAACTGGGGAGTACCATTTTTCTATTATTATTATTTGTCCTATAGCCAAATTCAAAATCTCTATCGAGCAGCAAAATCACACACCGACCTTGAGAATTTCCCGCCCCACCGTTTCAAAAACTTTGAGGCAAAATATCCCATCGTGGAGTACCATTTTTCTATTACAGTATTATTATTTGTCCGGTAGCCAAATTTAAAATCTCAATCGGGCGGCCAATTCACACACCGACCTTGAAGCATTTCCCGCCACGTCGTTTCAAAAACTTTGAGGCAAAATCTCCCACCGTGGAGAATCATTTTTCTATTACTACTATTTTTCCGATAGCCAAATTCAAAATCTCGGTCGAGCAGAAAAATCACAGACTGACCTTGAAGCATTTCCGGCTCCACCATTTCAAAAACTTTGAGGCAAAATCTCCCACCAGGGGATTTCCATTTTTCTATCACTAGCCAAATCCAAAATCTCAATCAAGTGGCAAAACCAAAGACCGACTTTGAAGCATTTTTCGCCCCTCTATTTCAAAAACTTTTGACGTTAAAATTCCTTTTCTACCCATTGTTTCGATGCCCTATGGGCACACTAAAGTCGGTAGCTTGGGGGCACAATCGTAATTATTTTTCTGTTCACCTCCATAGTCTCGATTCGCGTAGTTTTTCTAGCTGGCCCTCCCTAAATCCCAGGGTTCTCTCCCACACCCTCACCTCCATGACCACCGCGTGCACCGGCCGGTGGAAATTCCACGGCTGCCAGAGCCGCTTCATCGACGCCCACTGTTGAGGGCAAACCTCGAGGGTGGCCCGATCTTTCACAAATCAAATTCAAATCGAGGGTGGAGTGCGGGGGAAGGAGAGGAGGAAGAGCACAACAAACTCACCCATGAAGAATACGATGAACACACACATGCAAAATCACGATACACACCAATAGCTCACACCGACAGTGACCGGTCCTGCGCAGTCCCTAGGATCAGCGTCGGGCGGAGGACTCTCTCTCGAATCGACATGGTGAGCAGGGACACTCGGTGAGATCTTGACGTCTAGGCAAAGGGACTCCAATGCCTAGGTCTTGTACAATGCGGAGGCATGATGCAAGCTCCAACGAGGTTTGGGATATTTGGTGCTCCTTTGTCAAAGGAGCATGAGGCAAGAACTAGATAGATCCACAAGGGGTTTCCACTAATTCCAAATATCATGCCTCTGTTTTACAATAGAGGTGGGGGTCTATATATAGGCTAGCCACTTAAACAGGGGTACTTTAGGAATAATAGATAAGTTATGGACGGACTAAGGGGTACATGGGCCGAAGGCCCAAAGGACTTTTACATGCCTGGCGACGCTCGGTCCGGAGACTCCGGTCTGGGACAAAGATTGCGGTCGGTCTCTGGTCCATCTTCAGAGTGGCCATCTGGCTGTCCTCGAGCTCGATTCGGGGGTCATACCAGAGGTCGTCCGGAGTCTCCAGGGTCTTCAGGCCGGAGACTTTGGTGGACCGGAGACTCTGGTGTGTGCAGACCGGAGACTCCGGTCTGAGCAGCTCCAGCAGCTTCTATTTCACGCCCTGCTCCTTGTTCTCCATCCTTGGGTGCTTGGTGTTGTGTTGGAGATTCGTACCTGATGATGCATAGAGTAGTTGCATGAAGTAGCACACCATCCAAGGATGTATCAAATTGGCATGAGGAGAGGAGCGAGTTCACCTTAGCTTGTAGGATTTTGGCTCAGGCATGAGTCATGGGTCCACTGGGGGGACTTGTTGGTGTAGATGTAGGAGCGTCCGTAGGACAAGCTGCATCACCTCCCCCCTTGGGAAAGAGTCATTCTCGACTCTTCAAGGGTATCATCTTGAACATCTCCATGGTAGTGTGAAAGGTCCTTGACATTGAATGTATTGCTTGCAATGTACTTAGAGGTCGGTATGTTGATGATGTAGGTGTTGTTGTTGATTCTTTTGAGGACCTTCAAGGGACCATCTCCTCTTGGTTTGATCTTGGAGTCATGCTCTTTGGGGAAATGGTCAATACTCAAGTGTATCCATACAAGATCACCTTCTTCAAAGATCATCTCCATCTTGTCCTTATTTAACCTTGAAGCTTGGCGAAGGACTTGTTGCTCGATAGTAGCTCTAGTTTCTTCATGAAGCTTCTTCATAGATTGTGTGTGCTTCTCAACGTCCATGTTGGTACGCTCATGGAGAGGTAGTGGTAGGATGTCGAGCGTGGTGAGGGGCTCGAAACCATCAACGATCATGAAGGCACTCATCTTGGTTGTTGAGTGCTTGGCACGGTTGTAGGCAAACTCGGCTTGTGGAATGCATTCCTCCTAATACATGAGATTTCTCTTGATCAACACACGAAGGAGAGTCTCGAGGCTTAGGTTGACAACTTCGGTTTGGCCATCGGTTTGAGGATGCGACGCGGATGAAAAGAGGATCTTTACGCCGATCTTGGCCATGAGGGTCTTCCATAAGTAGCTCATGAATTTGACGTCGCATTCGGAGACGATTGTTCTTGACACATGATTTCCCTGAAAAACAGATTTGCAACATGTGAAGCATTGTCTGTATTATGGCACTGTATGAAGTGTGCCATTTTGGAAAAGCGATCCACAACAACAAATATAGAAGACCATGCTTAGACCTAGGTAATCCTAACACAAAATCCATGCTAATGTCGGACCAATGTGTATGAGGAATAGGCAATGGCATATAAAGACCATAAGGGTTAGCTTGCGACTTAGCTTGGACACATGTTGTGCATTGTTGAATGTAGCGCTCCATGTCGCGCTTCATCTTGGGCCAAAAGAAGTGTGTGGAGACCATGTCCAATGTCTTGTCACGACCAAAGTGACCCATGAGGCCTCCACCATGAGATTCTTGGAGAAGAAAAAGTTGGAGCGACGATTTCGGAATGCAAAGCTTGTTTTGTTTAAATCGAAAGCCCTTATGTAAATAGAAATCATGAACTCCTTTATCAATGGAGCACTTCGCGTAAATTGGTTCTAAGAACGGGTCAGAAGCATACAAGGTTTTTATTTCCTCAAGACCCAACACGTTGATTTCAAGTCGAGTAAGAAGGTTTGTGTGCTTGCGAGACAAAGCATCTGCAACTACATTATCTTTGCCCTTCTTATACTTGACAATGTACGGGAAAGATTCCATAAATTCAACCCACTTAGCACGTCTCTTGCTAAAGTTAGCTTGGCGTTTGAGATATTTCAACGACTCATGGTCAGAATGTATGATAAATTCTTTGGGCCATAAGTAGTGTTGCCAAACATTAAGGACACGAACTAAGGCAAAAAGCTCTTTATCATAAATCGGATAATTAAGGCGGGCACCATCAAGTTTCTCGCTATGGTAGGCTATAGGACGTATGTTTTGCATAAGGACTCCTCCAATGCCAATACCACTAGCATCACACTCTATCTCAAAAGTTTTAGTGAAATCCGGTAATGCAAGAAGAGGTGCATTGGTGAGCCTCTTTTTAAGTTCATCAAAACCTTTTTGTTGTGCCTTGCCCCACACGAAGGTGACATTCTTTTTGGTCAATTCGTTGAGAGGACGAGCAATGGTGGAAAAGTCTTTCACAAAGTGACGATAGAAACTGGCCAATCCATGAAAACTTCAGAGTTCACTCACATTTGTTGGGATGGGCCAATCGCGTATGTCCTTTACCTTGGACACATCAACTTCAATGCCCTTCGAAGAAACGACAAATCCAAGAAAAATCAACTTCTCTTTAGAAAAAGTTCACTTGGGAAGATTAGCATAAAGCTTTTCATGTCGAAGGATTTGCAAAACTTCCTTGACATGTGTAACATTGTCCGCAAGTGATTTTCTATAAACAAGTATATCATCGAAATAGACAACAACACTCTTGCCAATGAGAGAACACAAAATATGATTCATGAGGCGCATGAAGGTGGATGGGGCATTGGATAAACCAAAGGGCATAACCAACCATTCATAGAGACCAAGTTTGGTCTTGAAGGCAGTTTTCCACTCATCACCTTCAGCCATGCATATTTGATGGTAACCACTACGAAGATTAATTTTCGAAAAAATAGTGGCTCCACACAACTCATCAAGCATGTCATCTAGACGTGGTATGGGATTTCGATAACGCACAGTGATAGCATTGATTGGACGAAAGTCCATGCATAACCGTAACATATCATCTATTTTTGAACAACAATCACGGGTACGACACTTGGACTAGTGCTAACTTGGATCAAACCTTTGGAGATGAGTTGGTTGATTTGACGTTCAATCTCCTTTGTCTCCTCCTAGTTCATGCGGTAAGCGGTGTGGTTTGGAAGTGGTGCACCGGGATGAGATCAATGTGATGCTCATTTCTGCAAAGAGGAGGTAGTCCATGTGGAAGTTCTTCGGGGAACACATCCTTGAATTCCTACAGAACAATCATCAAAGATAGAGGAACATTGGTTAATTCATTAGTTCCTTGCGCTAGTCCCTTGCAAAGGAGGACATAGTGCAAGATGGATGGGTTCTTCCGCACATCTCTCATCTCACTTTTGGTGGCAAGGAGAACGCTCTTAGTTTTTCCACTCGAGTTTGGCTTGTGGCTCTCACTCACTATGAGGTGGTTCTCTCGCTCACCGTTATTCTCACAAGTAGGTGTTGTTCTCCGCGCCCTCGCTAAAACATTTGCATTGTCTGCAATTATTTGGCTAGGAGTCATTGGTTGCAAAATACATGTTTTGCTGAGCCATTTGAAGGTGTACACATTGGTGCGACCATCATGTAGAGCAGCCTTGTCAAATTGCCATGGTCGACCAAGCAACATGTGACAAACTGTCATAGGAACCACATCGCACTCCACCGTGTCTTTGTAAGGACCAATGGCGAAGGTGACCGATATGGTATACTTGATCTTCATGGACCCTTTGTCACTTAGCCACTACACGTGGTAGGGGTTGATACATTGCAAATATATCTATAATTTTTGATGCTCCATGCTTGGTTTTATCTACTTTCTTGTGTTTTGTCCACACTTTGGAGTACTTTTCATATGATTTCTTGGACTAACCTATTAACAAGAGCCACAGTGCCAGCTGCCTGTTTTCTGCTGTTTTTGGTTCCAGGAAAGTCAGAAAATGAATATCCTCGGAATTGGACGGGACAAAGCCAAAGTGCCTATTTTTTCGGAAGTCATTAGATGCCAGAATACGAGACGGGCCGGACACACCACCTGGCCGCGCGGCCAGGCCTGGCCCGCGCCAAGGGGTGGTCTGGCTGACCCCAGCACCCCTTCGGCCTCTTCTTCCGCCTATAAGATGCCCTCGGGACGAAAACCCTAGGTGCCCGATCAAAAATCTATGAAAGAGTCTGTAGCCGCCATCATATCCATCCCTAGATCGGGAGGGATCTGAAGCTCTTCCCGGCACCCTACCAGAGAGGGGAATTCACCCTGGAGGCCTTCTTCATCATCATGCAAGCCTCCGGTGTGATGCGTGAGTAGTTCATCCCTGGACTACAGATCCATGTAGTAGCTAGATGGCTGGTTCTCCTCCTTTGTGCTTTCATGTTTAGATCTTGTGAGCTCCGTTCATGATCAAGATCATCTATTTATAATTCCTACATGTTGTGTTTGCGGGGATCCGATGGATATTGAGATGCTATTTCAGATTGATTATTGATTCTATCATGTCTTTGTTATTTGTGATCTTGCATACTTTCCATTGTTAGTAGCTATCTTGGCCAAGTAGATGCTAGCAACTCCAAGAGTTAGTATTTATGCTTGATAGTGGATTCATGCCTCTGGTAATCTGGGGAAGTGACAGAAATCTCTAAGGTACTAGATGCGCTATTGCTACTAGAGAGAAAACAACAATCGTTTGTTCATAGAACAATCGTATTGTTTACAATACACGCAATTCGTAAAGCAATAATCTGTTGCTTGCAACTTAATACTAGAGGGGGTTCGGATGATAACCTGAAGGTGGATTATTAGTCATAGATGCAGTTGGATGGCGGTCTATGTATAATGTTGTAATGCCTAATCAAGTTCCAAAGGAGTCAATATGATTAGTATATGCATGTATTTCTTTCTCGATGTTTGTCAATTGCCTCGCTGTAATTTGTTCACCCAGCATGTTATCTATCTTAAGGAGAGCCACCTCTAGTGAGCTATGGATCCCAGTCCTTTTCTTTTACATACAATCTATAAACTGTTTACTGCTTTGTGTTTACTTTATGCAAACTATTACTTCCTTCCATTCAATATGTTTAATCCTTTGTTTTCAGCAAAACCGGTGAGATTAACAACCTCATCGCAAGTTGGGGACAGAGTTCTGTGGTTGTGTTGTGCATGTCTCCATGTGACTGTTGGCACCGGTAGTGCGCCCTGCCAACGTTCAGCTAGCTACACCTTTGGGGTGTTTCCTTGCTCCTCCTGGATTGATAACCTTGGTATCGTACTGAGGGAAAACTTGCTGTTGTGCTCATCATACCTTCCTCTTGGGGTTCCCCAACGATCTCGATATATTTTGGGCCATCAAGCATATTTTCTGGCGCCGTTGTCGGGGACTGAAGAAGAAGAAGCTCCCACGTCAACCACGCGCCATCAAAGATATTTTCTGGCACCGTTGCCGGGGAGTCAAGGACATCTTCACAAGGGGAGTCCCTCATAACCAATCTCTTTACATTGTTATTTTTGTTTTTCTTAGTTTCTTTTTGCTTTGGTTTCTTGTTTCTTTATCAAAAACACAAAAAAATTAGTTTTACAAGTTTGCTTTCTTATTTGAAAACACAAAAAAATGACTACTCTTGAAAACACTAAGTTGTGTGACTTCACTAGCACCAACAACAATGATTTTATGAGCACACCTATTGCTCCACCTGTGCCTGCAGATACTTTCTTTGAGATAAAACCTGCTTTGCTCAATCTTGTTATGAGAGAACAATTTTCTGGTATTGGTAATGAAGATGTTGCTGCCCATCTAAATAACTTTGTTGAACTTTGTGAGATGCAAAAGCATAGGGATGTAGATGGTGATATTATTAAGCTGAAATTGTTTCCTTTCTATTTGAAAGGAAAAGCTAAAGAATGGTTGAATTCCTTAACTAAGAATAGTATTCATTCTTGGACTAAATGCAAAGATGCTTTCATTGGAAAATACTATCCTCCTGCTAAGATTATATCTATGAGAAGTGAAATAATGAAGTTTAAACAATCTGATAATGAGCATGTTGCTCAAGCTTGGGAAAGAATGAAATCTTTGGTAAAGAATTGTCCCACACATGGACTGACTGCTTGGATGATCATCCAAACTTTTTATGCAGGATTGAACTATTCTTCAAGGAACCTATTGGACTCTACTGCTGGAGGTACCTTTATGACCATCACTTTGGGTGCTGCAACAAAACTTCTGGACAATATGATGGTTAATTATTCTGAATGGCATACTGAGAGAGCTCCACAAGGTAGGAACGTAAATTCTGTTGAAGAAACTTCCTCCTTGAGTGATAATATTGATATTATTATGTCTATGCTTGTTAATGGGAAAGCCCATATTGATCCAAATAATGTTCCTTTAGCCTCTTTGGTTGCTCAAGAAGAGAAAGTTGATGTGAACTTCATAAGAAATAAAAATTTTGGCAACAATGCTTATAGGAACAATTTTTGCAACAACAATTATAAGCCATATCCTCCCAACAATGGTAATGCTTATGGAAATTCCTACAAAAATAATAGGAGTGCTCCCTCTGAACTTGAAGTTATGCTTAAAGACTTTATTAGTAAGCAAACTTCTTTCAATAAAAATATTAAGGAAAAACTCTCTAATGCTGAAAGAAATATAGCATCTTTGGCTGAAGCTCAATCTTCTTTGAATAAAATGCCTGCTAAACCTGAAACTAATGATAATCCCTTTGCAGCTACTAATGCTATACAAGTAAGAATTTATGAAAATGTTAGACTATTAGCTGAATTACATTCTAAGTGGGAAAGAGAAAATGAAATTGCTAGAAACATTAGTGTTTCTACTATTAGCACCACTAGTGTTTAGGCTAGTAATAGTTCTATTGCTTTAGATGATAATTTTGATTTTGATCTTGATGGTTGCAATATCTCTGAAGTTATTAAGTTCCTACAAAAGCTTGCTAAAAGTCCTGATGCTAGTGCTACGAACATGGCCTTTACAAAACACATTACTGATGCTCTCATAAAGATTAAAGAAGAAAAGATGAAACATAAAGCTTCTATTCCTATAAAACAAGAAGATGGTTGGGAACCCATCATTAATATGAAAGTGAATGACTTTGATTTCAAAGCTTTATGTGATCTTGATAGTAGTGTTTCTATTATGCCTAGAAGGATTTATGATATGCTTGATTTGCCACCACTTGAAGATTGTTATTTGAATGTCCCACTTGATGATAATGCTGAAAAGAAACTCATGGGGAGTCTTAATGATGTTCTTATTATGGTTAAGAATGCCTATGTCCCCGTTGATTTCTATGTTTTGGATGTTGAATGTAATGCTTCTTGTCCTATTACTTTGGCAAGACCTTTTCTTAGAACTGTTGGTGCCATTATTGATATGAAAGAAGACACCATTAAATATCAACTTCCACTCAAGAAAGGTATAGAACACTTCACCAAGAAGAGAGAGAAGATTTCTTTTGCCTCTCCTATGAAAACAAAATTTGGTCTTAATGCTTCTTCATTTGAGAACACTTGATTCTTTTTCTTGCTTCTTATGCCTAACTTAAAGGTGTTAAAGACACTACTAGAAAACAACTAATCCGTGGCGCACCTATTTTCCCCTTCCGTGGTGCACTAGGGGTGCGCCACGACTTCTGCGCTATGGCTAAAAAGTGCCCGTAGCGCACTGCCAGGTGCGCTACAGGTATCTAGAGTTAGTGGTAGCGCACTGTCTTGTGCGCCACTACTGTTTTCCCTGTGGCACATGACTTAGTGCGTTACTAGTATCTAGTTAGTCGTAGCGCACTGCCTGGTGCGCCACTACTGTTTTTCCTGTGGCGCATGACATAGTGCGCTACAAGTATTTGACTACGTGCGCCACCAACATAGTGCGCCACTAACCAAGTATATGTGCGCCACGGCTGAGCTTTTCAAAAAAAAATACTCAATACAGATGATATTCAATATAGATTATATACAATACAGCTGATATACACAGATATACAGTACATAAATAAATACACAGATATACAATACAGAAATAAATACACAGACAAGATAGAAACAAATACATATAGATAGGTCACATACATAAATACACAGTATAAGTTACATTATTTCGACCAAGTTACAAAGTAGCTAGTGATGACATGAATACATGTCTCAACCAAGTTAGAGCTCGCGGAAGCTCGCCTAGACATCTAAAGTAGGAACATGCAGGACAGACAACCAAGGACAATAACCATCACCGCGACGGAGGTATAGGTCTTCATCCGGTTCCTCATCCTAACTCCCGCTAGATAGCGCGTGTATCTAGCTTCCGCCTCTGCCATAGTGTTGTACCCTTTGTAGCTATTGCCGCTGAAACGGTGCACCTGTCTCCGGCAGTCTTCCCAATCATCATAGACTCCGGGAACCCGTCTCTTGTACACGCCGTACCACGTCATCTAAATGTTGGCAATAATAATTAAATGGTGGTGAAAAAACAAGTAAAAGTCGCATATAAAGATATACTTATCAAATAAGGTAACAAAGTAAGCAAAAAATACCAAGTTGTAGCATGTACATGTCGACACACACAAGTACACGTGGGGATAAAGAACTACAACTAGACCAACACATCAAGACTTCTGGCTCGGCTCGGGGAACGGGAGGATGCCTTGTTTCGTCATGAACACCCTATAGTCACCCTACATCTTTAGACGATCTACTACGTCACGGTTATTCGGGGGATTGCCTCTTTAGAAGACCCCCCCTGAAGTCATGACATTAGGGCTGATGATTGCCCCAAACTGTTGCTAGATGCGATACATCTCTTGTCTAATATCTGAATCATTGATCCTGGTCTTGACTTCGGCCCACCGTTTGAGATGATCTGGCAGCGTAGAATTCTATTTCTCTAGTACGAACGCCCTCATGTGATGGAGTGCATAGTAGGCTTCCTTCTGACTGCCTGCCGACTGCTTCACATAGGGGAATTCCGTCACATGGGTGAAGACGTGCCTGCCAAACTTGAGCTTCTTACACACGAAGGTGGCGCCTTCCGCTGAGGCATAATCGGTGAGAGCATCATCCAGAACTTCCTTGATCTTGTCGTAGTTTTTCTTCTTTTCTTGACTCCCTGAGTCGAAATACGTGGCTTGCGAATGTTTCGGCGACAAGCAGATGAGTGTGCAGTGTTGATCTCTGCGCAAAACAATTCAAATGGAATGTGTTGGAAAAAGAATGATGAAAATCTAATAAAGCATGTTATGGCGGTGAGTGAATAATGACTTACTCGGGAAATAAAGGCACGGGAATGTATTCCTTTGTCTTGTTCGCCACCAAGATGCCTTCGAGGTACGAGGCCACGAATCGCCGTTCACTGGCGCTTCCCAAGCAGCCATCATGCATGTAGTAGAGGTCCACTATAGCGATGCCCGGGGTGTTCTCTCTAATGATCTGAATGACCAGGCTGAGAGAAAACAGGCATACCATGGTATAGTGTAGCGGATACAGGTGGAACATATTGAAGATGTCGTCAAACCGTAGGAAGAACAGATCCGCGGGGACATTATCAACGAAGCCCAAGCCTCGTGGCACCTTAACCACGAATACCATGTGCGAGGGATCTTTCTCCGCAAGAAGGCGTCTCTCTATCATCAGCACACTGTCATGCACACTCCTCATTTCTAAAGTGGCAAGCCTGAGCATTTTCTTAGTTAGCATGGGCTCGCCCGCCACATGCATCCTCCACATAATACCCTTTGGTCTTGGTGGCCCGTCCTGAAACCTGATCGGATTCGTAGTTGACGCCACCGGCTGGCTCGAGCTGCGAGATTTTCTTTTCTTGGTCTTCTTGCCTTTTGGGAAGTGGGTAGGCACCACAATCTGAGCATCGATCGCCCTATGTAGTGTGTCAGGTCTTAGAACAAAGGGTCGGTTGGATGTATCCACTGGCTCGGTGAAGGAGCAAGCTGGAGGCGTCTCCTGAGAACCAAAGAGATGTTTGTTGCAAGTGGCTTTCTCCGCAGGGCCACCATCTGGGTCTTCATTTAGGTCACCGGGGAAAAGATTAGTGTTGATGAAATCTTCGAAGTAATCTTCGTCATCCTCGTTTGGATCCTGCGCCATGGACATGTCAATATGACCAGTCGAACAATCGCGTGGAGGTGATGGCGGTAGCGGTATGGGGGTCTTGCCATAGCTTGGCGCTGGCACGACAGGCAGTGTTGTTGTATGTAGGGTGATGGCCCCGGCCGTCCCCCAACGAATCATGCTCTTTGGCCATAGCAGGAATAAGCCGAAGCAACTTCTGAGGACAGCTGGCTCTTCTTCATCTGCTCCTGGGGGTTGAATGGGAGGTTCCAGGTCATTGCAGCCCCTTAGCACCCGGATAATTTTAACCCTATGGACGCTATCTGGCATCGGCTTTGAGTGGAACATGCGGTGCAAGGGTTGAATGATGGTACCCTTGGAAACATCCCTCAACTCTTTGTTCACGAAGCTTAAGAGAGTGCATGGAACATCCGTCTGCGAAAAACATGTATGGCATTAAAAAGATGCCATAAGAGTAATAAATGGCAAGGCGGTAAAGTATTTGGTTTACCGTGATGGCATCGAGCTCGGCTATTGTCGAGGCACCGCATACAACAACGGGAGTGCAAGAGACAGAGGGGCTGCTTTATGGCGCAATGCCGGCCGCTGGTGTACTCTCCCTATGGGTTGCATTAAGCTCTGGCGCCGCGGTGATGGCAGGGGGAGTCACAAATGCTTCCGGCGCCGCCGTGCTAGCGGGCGGAGTCACCAATGCTTCCGGCACCGCCGTGCTAGCCGGCGGAGTCATGAACACATAATTCACTGGGTCGCCGGTGCCGCATTGTTTGAGTGGCTACTGACCATGCTTGGAATCGGGCATGGCCCTTGTCGACCACCTGCACTCCAGTTCGCTATTGACTCCACCAAGGTAGGCAGGATGGAGGTGAGGGTGATGGCCAGGTTGTCTTGGACGATCTACGGGATCCACGCCACTTGTTCCTTAAGTTCCTAAACCTCGCGGTTTTCCTCGTCGCTCCTTCCCTCCACACGCGTCCTCGGGGGTGGACCAAAATGATCCACCCAATTCTTAGCCCCGAAGCCGTCCAGACGGCCAGCCGACGATGGCTTCTTTGTAACCGGCATGATTTTCTTTGTCCGGTTCATCGCCCTGTTAAAAGGGTTATCCCACCAGGTGGCCGCCGTCAACCCGTGGGATGAGGAACCATGGGATCCCTGACTAGCAATTTCCTGCTCCTGCAGAAGAAGTAACATGAACCGTTTATAAATTCGACTTGATCGATTATAATGTAATCGACTTGATCCGCGGTAATTTAATTACTTACCGCAAGAACCTCGAAGTCCTTCACCTTAGTTTCCGTGGTGAGTTCTTTGTTTTTGGGGTCCACATGGTAATGAGACCTGATAAAGTTTTGAAGCTGCTTGTTTTCGAATTTCAAGAAGGGGTTAGGTATCCCCTTAGCTCTATACTCGTCGTCCTCCTTATCCCATTTGGGCTCCGAAGCTCTATAACCACTAGATCTGAGATGGTGGTGACCTATATTCATTGCCTGCAATTCCTTTCCCCGCTTACTCGAGGCCTTGGCTGCTTCGGATTTGCACTTGGCCTTGAACTCCTGGAATTGATCTTCGGTGATCTGCGGGTCAATCTTCTGGATCTCCTCGAGACTTTTCCCTTCTTTAAATATCTTCTTCTTTATCCGGGTTCTCCAGCTAGCGGTGCTCATCCTCGTGAGGGCGGATTTATTTACTTCATTCCCATGATAATCTGTGTCCCGATACTGAAGGGGGAACTTGTATCTTGCGTTCAGCTTCTCGAAGAGGAGTGTGCGCAAATGGCCATTATCTTTATGCCGGAGATTCTCGGTGTTGATCGAGATGGTGGTCTGGGTGATAGCCGCCACTTGCCCACCGTACCCTTTGACCACATGGTCGGGCGCCAAAGGAACCCCTGTTGGGCTCACTTTGGTAATTTCCTCTCTGACGGTGCCGACCGTGTTCGGGCGCCTTTCCTTCTTCTTCTTAGGCGGATTACTACCAATTGTTGTGCCCTCGCCGCCATCAGTGGTTTCATCATCCGCCGTTCCTTCGGCCGCTTTTTCTTCCTCCGTGTCTTCCATCTCATCGGCGTCGCTCTCGGAAGGGTTGTATTCTTCTTCACCCTCTGTCATTCTTTCTAGCCGCTCGACCTCCTCCCAGAAAGACAAGGGTCTGTTTTGAGGTCTCACTTCTCCTTCAGCGTTGATACGCTGAGAAGATCCAGCCTCGTCGTTGTCACACATGTTTGCACTAATAAAAGGCAAATAATGGTTAGTAAAGTGCGCGGAAAAATCAGGCATGACCTTTGCTCATTTTTGTTAAACTAGGAGTGCCAGATATCTGCCGAAACGGAAGTTAATCAACATTTCGGCGAAAATCGGGACTCATTTCATACAAGCACCTGCATACGAATACAACTAGGCAGGGTAATATAGCTACAAATACAACAAAGCACAGCAACCACTCTAACTGGGATTTAAAGGAGAGCATAACCAAGAATGGTGGAAGGCGGGAACATATATCAGATGTAGAACTTTCAGGTGGTCTTGAAAACAAGCAAATTACAGCAGTAGAGATGAAACTAGTAGCCAAAGACATCTCTCCAGTAGAACTACCAGAGATCAAACTAGTAGCCAAAGACATCAGTACAAGAAACAACCATTACATGATATATTGGCTAGTTAATCATTTAGTAAAAGCTTTATAAATGTTTAACTGTAGAAAACATATCGTAGGACGTTATGTTATCCTAAACATGAAATAGTTCGGCTTATTAGTTAATCGTTAGAAGTTTCTTAGCTCTGCTCTCTCATATAGTCATTTGAATAGTTAAATACACATGCAGGGAGTTATGCAGATGGCTTGATTGTGTTAGTTAAAACATGTGTCAAGTTATTATTTTTCCAGTACCTACTGCATGATCAGATATGAGCTTCAAAAAAATAACAATCCTTTTTTTTCACATTGTAAGATATTCTTTATTAGTAGCACTACAAAAGAAAGCTGGAAACCATGGCATGTGTTAGGATTTATAAGCCTATTTGAGGCTAGCAAACATAAACCTCTAAGAGCAAGAAATTAAGTTCTAAGATTTTCTGAATTTACATCACATTATTTGCTTCAAATGGGTGATCTGTACCAATGCTTCACAGTCACTATGTATTCTAGTGAAGTACCGTAAATGCATCTCAAGTAAACTTGAAGGAATACTGTTCTATTAGCAACATCACAAGCACATAGCATCAGCTTTATACATTCAGTAACTATAGCATCGACCACCATAGCATCAACTTTACACATTGAACAGGTCCAAGAATTAATCAATGCACACTACAAAATACAGTAGAAATTATTGCACTGTCTGAATGACTGAATGACTATTGCACTGTCTGAATGACTGAACCCTAAACCCTGAACCATAGCATCAGCACACTACAACACAGATCAACCACCATCAACCACCATAGCATCAACACACTACAACACATCGACCACCATAGCATCAGCACACTACAACACAGATCAACTATTGCACTGTCTGAATGACTAAACCCTGAACCCTGAACCAACGATAACATCTCATCCAAGTAATTGCACTGTGTTCACTAGAGTCTAGAGGAACCAACATATGTGAAAAAATACAGTAGAAAGGATGTTTCAGTCTCAACTCACTGTAACATTTAGGAATCAAACCTATCACCAACAACACTATCACTGAATCAAGCTAGGGTTCATGTGCTCGAAGCTATTCACTAGGTAAAACACTATCCAATATCAGACACCAAAGAGAGGAGGAAACCATAATTAGGGTTGAAATTTTGTGTTCTAGGTCAGGAAACCCTCGGCAGGCAGCCCTATGTTCTAGGTCAGAGAGGGCAGAGAGGGAGAGAGGGGAGAGGGGACGCTCACCTCAAAGACGACAACGACGAAGAGCATGCGGACAATGGCGAAGAGCACGGACGGAGCTCCTCCATGGACGCACGGCGGCCTCCTCTCCTCCTCCTCGGACGCGGCGGCCTCCTCTCCTCCTCCACGGACGCGGCGGCCTCCTCTCCTCCTCCTCGGACGTGGCGGCCTCCTCTCCTCCTCCACGGACGCGGCGACCTCCTCTCCTTCTCCTCAGCAGGTAGCGGGCGAGCGGCAGAGGCGACAGATCGAGCGGAGGCGACACGTTGGTAGCTGCAGCACAGACTTGTCGGTAGATAGATGGGAGATGGGAGTTGACCGTGCAGAAAGAGTATTTGTCACAACATTTGTCAGAAGCGCATTACCTAGTGCGCTACGGGTAACCGTAGCGCACTAGGTAAGGGTGCGCTATGGCTAAGTGTCGTGTCAAGTCAAACAAAAGGCTGCCGCCCCATTAGTTGACACTAGGACTTGCATATCCCACTGGTTCCGCCCTAGCTATGTACGCTCACTAAACCCAGAGCACCCAGGTTCAAACCTTGGTGCCCCCCATTTTTTGTTTTTATTTTAAAACTACTTTAAAATGTTAAAAAATATGCCAAAAATTATGTAAACTATATAAAATATCTGTTATATGTTTTATATGACAAAAATGGTACATATATATCATCAAAAGTGGTACAAAAGTGATTCAAAGTAGAAAGAAATTACATAATAATGTATCCATTAATAATATGTCATCCATATGCATCAATACAATCTTTTTTGAGCATGCGTTTTACAATCTTTTTTCCCTTCTTTGTCGCGGTTGAATAGCCCTGGCACTTTTATGTTTCTTCACTCGAACGGGCTACCTTTTTTGGGTAAGGTTGTCCTTTTTCTTCTTGTGATGTATGTTTCTTCATCGTAGTCGTCGTCATCTTCAATCTTTGGATCACCGTACTAGTCGAAGTCTTGCTCGTTGGCGACTCCATCCATTCCAATGATGTTTCTTTTTCCTCTCCTCACGACAACACGACTAGGCTTTGTTGGGTCGGTAATAAAAAACATTGGTCCACTTTTCTAGCCAGTACCCACGGTTCATTTTTCACGACGCATGCCGTGCCTTGGATTTGGCTGCTTCGGGTATTAACATGGTTGTGAAATACCGGTCTTCTCTTTCGACGCTCTTGGCCCATCTGACACGGAACATCGGCACCTTTTCTCCATAGTAGTCGAGCTCCTAGATCTCCTCGATCCTTCCGTAAAATATTTCCATCATGTTGTCAACGGTGTAGAATTCCGATGTTACGCCTGAGTTCTGATAGTCACACTTGTTGTCCTTTTCCTCCGTGTAGAATATGTAGACATTGATATCATACGCCTGACAGGTCACCAGGTTGTGCATGGGTCCCTACGACAAGGTGAATATGATGTTTTCCTCCGCAGAATGTGATTGCGGGGTATTATCTAGGAGCGTCTGCCTAAACCAACGCATGAAATCTGAGTTGTGCTCTTTGATTATTTCTCCCTGCGTCCTCTGTATGACTTAGTCACTATAATTCTTCTCGATTGACCTTTTGTGCTTTTGTACCCAAGGATCGACTAGTTCTAAATGTTGTAGCACGACTAGGTTTGCTCTATCAAAGTCTGCGCCTCGACAATCATAGTCTACATGCAGTACGCGACGACCCTCTCAGTGACCCGATCCATCGAGCTTGCCAAGGTGCCTATTGATGGGAAGACCGACAGGGTTCTCGATGCCTAGATAATTCATGCAGAAAGAGATGCACTCTTCGTCCACAAAGCCCTTGGCTATGCTTCCATCTGGACGGGACCTGTTGCGAACGTATCCTTTGATGTGTCCGTTCATCCTTTCGAATGGCATCATGCTGTAGAGGAACATCGTCCTGAGTTGGATGATATCCTCCATGATATGGACCAGCAGATGCACCATAATGTCGAAGAATGCAGGCGGGAAGTAGATCTCGAGCTCGCATAGTATCACCACGATCTCTTCTTGTAGCCTCCCAAGCTGTTTCACGCCAATTGACTTTCGAGAGACGACATCGAAAAACTTGCAGAGCCCAAACAATGTTTTTCGGACATGCTCGTCCATTATACCTCGTAGTGCAACCGGAAGTATCTGCGTCATTAGCACGGCATAGTCGTGAGACTTCATCCTACTAAACCTCTACTTAGCCTCATCTAGGTACCTGCTTATCTTGCCCGCGTAGCCGTAAGGAAATTTGACTCCTAGAAGGCACTTAAAAACTGTTTGATCTCATCCTGGCTTAGTGTGAAGCACGAAGGGGGGCAGTAATATTCGTTCTTCTTGACCATTTTACCCTTTCGACGACCTTGTGTCGCATCCGACTAATGATCATCGTCATCTTCCTGATCATCAGGAGTAGGGCGTCCTTCGTGAAGATCCTTCCGGATGCCCATGAATATCAAGTCGTTCATTGCTTTAGGACCATCTTTCGTCCTATCTGGCATGTTGATTAGGGTGGCGACTAGACTCTCGCACACGTTCTTCGTGATATGCATGATGTCAAGGCTATGATGCGTGCGGAGAAACTTCTAGTATGGCAACTCCCAGAAAACAGACCTTGTTTTCCATACCTTCATGAACGGCTTGTCTTGCTGCCTCTTTCGCTTCTTTCCCGGTTTAGGACACTCTTTCTAGTTTTTCAGCAATTCATCCACTTCTTCGCTGCTCCTCCGCTCTAGGATTCCTCGGGTCTCAGATTTTCCATTGAATAGATCTCCATGTTTTCTCCATGCATCATTCTTTCCAAGCCACCTTTGGTGCCCCATGAACACGGTTTTCGAAGACCCTGGATCTTTCTCTAGTTGGAGATAGGTCGTGTTATCCATGCACCTGTCCCGAGAAATATCCGCAACCTGGATAATCTTGTGCGACAGCGTCATACGTATTGGCTCCGGATTCCCATAACATGGCTAGCTCCTCTTTCAACAGCCCGAGATATAGATTGATGTCGATACCAGGTTGTTTTGGCCCTTGAATTAGCATACTCATTTGTATGTACTTCTTTTTCATGCACAACCAGGGAGGGAGGTTGTACATCCATACAAACACGGGCCAAGTGCTGCGCGTGCTGCTCTGGCTACCGAATGGATTGAGTCCATCGGTGCTTGCACCTAGCTTGATGTTTCTCGAATCTCCACTGAATTCTGGGAATTCGAGGTCTAATGCTTTCCACTGGCTACCATCTGAAGGGTGCGTCAGCAGCTCGTCCTTTTCAGGATCATCGTCATCTGCTGGCTTCTTTCTTTCCGCATGCCAGCGCATGAGATTTGCTTCCTTAGGGTCTGCGAAATAGCGCTGCAGACGAGGAGTGATAGGAAAGTACCATACCACTTTTCGAGGACCTTTCTTCCCTTTCTTGTATCGACTAACGCCGCACACCGGGCATGTGGTTTTCTCCGCGTCCTCGACTCGATAAATGATGCAATCGTTGATGCAGACGTGGTATCTAATGTGCGGTAGATCAAGAGGACACACGATTTTCTTGGCATCCTCGATACTAGTTGGACACGTGTTCCCCTCCGGGAGACGATCGTGCCAGAATGCCATCATATCGTCGAAATTTGCGTCTGTCCATTTATGTTTTGCCTTCATCTCCATAGCCTTGAGCGTTACATTCAACCGGGTATCATCGGGCTTGCATCCTTCATACAATGGAGTAACCGCGTCTTTCTCAAGTCACTACTAGGAAACAGCCTATCTGTGGCGCATGAAAAGGGGACTTCTGTGGCGCATATCTTTGTCGCCACTGTTACCTCGCCACTGATAACTACTTCCTGTGGCGCATATGGCTATGTGCCACAGAAGTTCCAGACTTCTGTGGCGCATTCCATCATATGCGCCACAGGAAGAACTTCTGTGGCGCATTTACGTGTATGCGCCACAGATATGCAATGCGCCACTAACTATATAATTATATGCGCCACTGATTGTGTAACATGTATTCGAAGTAAAATACTTTCCTGGTGTATAATCAGGTATTTATATAGGATTTATCCAGATGAGTATAAAATACATTGCACAAGTAGTAGATGCATGAAAACCGACATATATATAATACAAACACTTAGAACCCAATCGAGATACATATATAGTGTCAAGTGCCAAAATTTTACACAAGCGCCGAATACAAAGTTCATATCATCTCACATTACAAATATGAAGTGGCCACCGCCGCCTACACTAGGATAAAATAGAATACAACTGTGATAATGGTGAGCAAGAGCATTAGCCCGACCAATATCTTCATCCGGTTCTTCTTCCACAAGTGGTTCCTCCACTTGGCTATCGCCTCCTCTCTAGTCGCGTATCCTTTTAGATGTTGCCGCTGAACTTGTTTACTTGTTTGTGGCAATCCTCCGACTCCTCGTAGACTCCTGGAACCCAACCCATGTACACCACATACCACCTCGTCGCCATCTCTATAGACGACAAGGCATATTAGTAAAAATGCAACGAAAAGAATGAATAAAGGGTTCACATCCATATATATATATGTTCATAGAATATAAAACAAAGGATCCATAAACCTAAAAGTTAGATCATCATAGAAGCAATAAGTTCAACGACAGCACGACCACAAGGTAGTTTAAGTCTAACAACAATGACCATTTCGACCACGAGATAGTAAAGTTTATGACACACACACACTAATACAAAAGGCCCATCAAGAATATACACATCGGATCATGCTAGAGGCACACATCGATCACGATGAAGACTTCCTCTCTTCGCACGGCCGGGAACAGTAGATAGCCCTCTTCGTCATCCACGCCCTTGTGTCACCTGCCACGGAGGCGTTCTTCGATCTCCTCTTACTCAACCCTCCGCTTGTTGTAGGGCATCGCCTTTGTGTTGACATCTTCAATGATGATTTGCACAACTTCATCTCAATGCGATGGAAGTCTTCTAAGATCAGCATCATTGATTTTCGCCAAAGTTTCGCCCATCCTCGGAGACTAGATGGCAGCGTTAGGTTATGGCAATCCCGAACATAGCCTTTAAGGTGATGGAGGACGAGAAGGCCTCCTTGGCACCAGCAATGATCGCTGACGCAGGGAAGTTGAGCACGTGCTTGAACACGTGTTTGCCATCCTTGATACATTCCCCTATCTACGAAGGTGCATCCTTCTTTGTGTAGCCCTCGAGAGCCTCATTGAGAACACCCTTTTCTAGTGTAGTCTTTCTTCTTCACAAACTCCCCGAGTCGAAATACGTGGCTAGCGAATACCTCGGGCAAGGACGATGAGCTGCAGATTTGTCTCGCAAGAACACAATTGGAACGGAATGTTGGAAAAAGAGCAAAGGAAAGAAATCTATAAGAAATGCATAAGTTACGGTGACGATGAGCGAGTGTGTACTTACCGGAAAGAAAGGCAAAGAAGTGTGCCCTTCCTCTTGTTGTCCACCATGAACTTCTCGAGGTATGCCGTCGCTTTGGTCCGTGTCTCGATCCTTGACCAACCTGGCTGTCCCGCATGTAGTAGGGATCCACTATCGCGATTTCCGGGTACTTTCTCTTGATCGTGAGCGCCAGATTGAGCGCCAGATAGGCGGAACAAGTTATAGTCCAGCCGCTTGTGAGAAACAACTTGAATATGTCCTCGAACGCTATGAAGAATAGATCCCAGGGGTTCATCGACGGCCCACGCCCAATGGCACCTTGGCCGTGAAAACCGGTAATTTGGATCGTCCTCTTTAAGAAGGAGGGCCTCTAGTGTCTTGACACCTCGTGCAAAGTTAACATGGCTCCAACCGCAATGTGGATCATATACGAGTCAATATCGAATCACTAGCTACATGCACCGGGCAAGCCAAATTGTGTGGATGGTACGACGACGCGTCCTGACCCCGGATCCTCGTCGGAAGAGGCTGGCTCACACCCTTCTTATTATTATTACCTCTCTTCCTGTAGTGCTTCTTCTTCACAACAGTGTCAGCCATAGCCATCTGCTCATCACTCGCCTTTCAGAGTGTGTTGGGGGAAAACCAATCCGGTTTCTCTTGTGGTAGATCGGCCGGAGGCATCTCTTGAGAAAGACCATGGAAGACTAGGCGCGTGCATGTATTGGGCCGATCACTTGATGGTCGTCCGCGAAGCTGGCGGTTCTTCATCCATGTAAGGCATATACAATCCTTTGGCGGCGCCGGTGTTGATGAAGTCGTCAATGTTGACCAATTCATCATCATCTTCATGGGTGCCATCATGTGGTGGTGGTAGCGGGGGCGACGGCGGTTGCGGCACAACGTCTTTGCCATGTGGCGGTGCACATGCTGCCAAGAGTTGATGGTGACGGCTGGTGGTGGCGACAACGGCGGCTACTGGCTTCCGAGGTGGTGGCCGAGCGATGATCGGTCGAGAGGTGGCGCCGGTGCTCCCCCCACAAGACGAATCTGGGTCTTCGGCCATGTCAAGGGCCAGTTGTAGCATTCCCCAAGGGTCTTGTGTTCATCGGCTCCCTGAGGTTGAATGGGGGGGTCCATGTCATCGCACCCTGGCAACACCCGAGCCAACCTGACATTCATCGCGTCATCATCCATTGGATTGTTGTGCATCGTGCGGCTTGCCGGTTGTATAAGAGTGCCCTTGGCAACATCCTTCAACTCACCGCCGACATCTTTAAGCAGGAGTACTCAAGAAGTGTCCTGAGGCAAAAACATGTTGTTGGGCATCATGAGATGGCAACAGTCATGCATCAAAGGCATAAAGGAGATGACGTGCACTAACTAATTAGTTACCTTGGTGATGGCGTGGATCTCGGCTAATGTAGAGACACGGCGGATGCCGGCGGCCGGCCTATCATCATCTGCAATCTCCCGCTCGGGTGCCTCACAAAGAACCGCCGCCGTCGGTTGCGCCTTATTGGTATCTTTCGCGGGAGGGGGCGTCGGTGTGACCAAAACGAGGGGCTGCGTCCTGACGTTGAGGCCGACGGGGTCACCAGGTCTGGTGACACGGTAACATTGATGCCCGAGTTGCTGCCGCTTAAGCTGGGCAGATGTATCGGCCCCTGTCGACCTCCCGCATTCCAAGCAGTAAGCCCCTCGAAAAACTCAGGGGGGATCATCGAGCGGAGCTTCTCTTCCACTAACTTGTCCACCGTTTTCTGGTCCACCGCCTTCTCCTCCATTGTCTGCACCTTCATCTTCAGCTCTGCAACAGCGGCTTTATCCCGGTTCTTCCTGTCCCTTCTTTTCCTGGCGTCCTCTTTGTAGAACTCCTTCAACTTCATGCTCGTACCGAAGCCGGACACACGGCCAGCTGAGGACGGCGGCAACCCCTTGTCCCTATTCTTGTAAGCATTGGTCGCCCTATTGAAAACCGTGTCCCATGGCTCCTCCGAATCCTGGGACGACTCTGTGGCAGTAGCGTTCAGTTCCTCCTCCTGCAGAGACAAGGAAAGGTGAACCCATTTAGATTTTTGTCTTCATTATCTTAATTAGAACGCAATAGACTTGAGATCAGCGATAAATTCCTTACCAGATTCTTCTCGAATTCCTTCACCTCCGGATCATCGGTGATGAACTCCCCTGTTTCCTTGTCCAGGTAGTAGCGGGCCCGAACAAATTGCCTAAGCTGCAAGTCCGTGATTTTAAGCCAAGGGTTGTCTTTACCAAGGCGTTCAAGCTCGGCGTCCTCCTTGTCCCAAATGGCCTGTTTCCCCCTGTAACCGCCGCTTCCAAGGTGGTGGTTACCTATGTTCTGTTCCCGCATACTCCTTCCCCATTGAGTCCATTTTATAGCGTCAGCGGTAGCTATATCCGCCTTGAATATCCTAAACTCCTCTTCGTCGAGCATCGGATTTTTCTTACTAATAACCTCCTAGCTTTCACCTTTGTCAATGCTATTCTTCACCTGGGTTTTCCAGCTGCTCAAGGCGTTGCTCATCTTCATGAGGGCTAGTCTGTTCACCGGGTTCTTATTTCTCTCGAGGTTTCTAAACTGCTCTGGGAATCTGTATCGCTTGTGAAGCTTCTTAAGGAGGTTATCGACCAAAGCTGCATGGTCAGGATGTCTGATGTACTTCGTGTTGATCGACATGCTTTCCTGGACAATGCACCCGAGTTGCAGGCCGTACCCTTTAGCAATCGCCTCTGGCGCAATGGGTTGGCCACTTTCTGTGACCTCAGTGAACTCATCACAGACAGTGGTGAGCACTAGCACCTTCCGCTCCTTCTATTCCTTCTTCTTCTTCTTCTTCTTCTGAGAAGCGGCCGGGTTGCCGCTACCTCCATCCGCCGCCATCGCCATGTGGCGCCACGCATCGATGGTGTCATCCTCTTCGCCGCCTTTCACTAGTTCCATCGTAGTCGCCTTCGTCCCCCTCGTAATCAGGATCTCCGCCTCATTGGCTCAACTCTGACGGCTCGCCTCCTCCTCCGGTGGTGGTGTCATCCTCATCGCCTCCTCCTCCTCCTCCTGTTGGGACCCCTGCCAGAATGACTGGTTGGCCTATCTAGCTTGTTCTTCGACGCTGATCATGTGCTTAGAAGGGCCAGACTCCTTGTTGCCCGACATGTTTGCACTACTCTATTTAAAAGAGGCAAAATGTTAACACAAATCTCGGCCGAAAAATTCGGCATGACCTTTGCTAATTTTTTGACCTAGGAGTGCCCATTTCTCAACCGAAACGGAAGTGAATCGACACTTCAGGAGAAATGGGCAACTCAAATGAAATATGTGCAAGAAAAAACACCCCATCCCCATATTGACAGCCCCATCCCCATATATGACAACACCATATAACAACACCATATAGCAGCACCATATAACAGCACCATATAGCAGCAAGAAAATAGCCCCAGCCCCCATCCATAGCCCCAGCAGTAGTAATAACCATATAGCAGCACCATATAACATCACCATATAGCAGCAAGAAAATAGCCCCAGCCCCCATCCATAGCCCCAACAGTAGTTTACTGAATTTCAAACAACACCATATAAGCAGCAGTAATCCCAATAGTTACTATCAGCAGTAAGCACTTGGAGAACAGCAAGAACATAATAGTATGATCATAAACAGAATTCTTGGAAACCCTAAGCTGCACATCATTCTCTAGTGTCATTGACCACTGGAGTAAAACATAGAGGAATGTATGGACAAGAAAACCTCCCTCTAGCAATACCATAACAAAAACAAAGCACAATGATAAATCTAGGGCCCATACTTTTCTCATTCATTTGTTCAGACTTAAATATGCACAACAGGATGAGCCCACACAAGGGCCACTAACACCATGCAGTGACCACTAACTAAACCATTCTTAATATATTTACATCTTAAAATTCTCTTCCATAAACCAACACTATATTTTAGCTTCCATAGCCACTTACTTAATTAACAGGCACTAGGTGAACAACTCCCCAAACCCCTTGTTATTTAGGCCTACAAGGTAACTAATGTCGTGATCACTAACAGATGTAGATACTAACTTTGTATTAGTAAAATTGTAGATACTAACAGATGTAGATACTAATATTTCCACACTGCACACGAAGAACAGATCAATATGCTAAAAAAACATCCAATCAGCTTTGCAACCTTAGACTACTCATTCCAATATAGTAAGCCAAAGGATTGATCTTCGAAACAGCACTTTTTCTCCAAACTCTAGAACAAAGCTGTCAATGATAAAAGAAGCCAGGGGTGGGTTGCAAATTATTCTAATACTTATTTGCATATATTGGAGTTCTCAGATCATTGCTCAAAGTAGACAAATGACTTGTAATTCATAAGAAGATACATTGTCTCGATTTATTCTACAAATGAATAAAACTAACCACCATTACATCCTCCATAATGACATAGCAGAACATCAGTTCATAACATAAATATAGAAGGTAAAAATAAACTGGTTTTAGTTTCCTTCTTCTTAGTCAAGCACCTTCAATTCAAGGGTTCACCTTGTTGCACAACAAAGAAGAAGGCCACGACATGAATTCATATACACTGAATATCTCAAAATATACACTCATATACACTGAATATCTCAAAACATACACTCATATACACTGAATATCTCAAAATACACGGTATGAATTATTCATTTTAACTGAAGCTTGTTCTCTGTATTTGCTTGTTCTCTGTATTTAACTGACAGAGAAAGGGGAAGAGCATCAGAGGGGGTGGGGGTGGGGGGACGAACTTGCTGTGGTGGTTGACGACGATGAGGGTTGCGGGGTCCGGCACGGCGGCTCCTCCTCCGGCGGCTCTTCCTCCACGGGCTGCAGGGCGGATCCTCCTCCACGGGTTCGTCGGGCGGCTCCTCCTCCACTAGTTCATCGGGCAGCGCGGCGGTGGCAGCTCCGGCAGCAAGGGCTAGCGCATCGGTGTGATGTCTGCGGTCGTCTAGGGCTAGCGCGCGACGGTGACTGAGAATGGGGAGAAGGGGTGAAGCAGGCCGAACCGTTTATTTCGCTAAGTCCTGAGGTTCTCTGGCGCATTTCAGCAATATGCGCCATGAAGTTGAACTTCATGGCGACATCGCCAAATGCGCCATGTAACCCGTGGACTTAGTACAAAACGCGGCGCGCATGGTAGTATGACAAGATCACACACTTGCCTTAGTGGTCTCTGCTGCTTGCTTGTGCCATTCTAAACCTGAGGCAGCCAGGTTCGAATCCTGGCTGTCTCACACTTTTTTATTTTTTAAAAATATATTTTTAATTATAGATCTGCTTAAAATAAAGAAAGAACATATACAAACATTCATATTTATTCAAAAAACTCTCTCCCCGAACATATACAATCATGTAATGTGTTTTTAATTATATATATGTCTAAAATGAAGCAAGAACATATACAAACATTCATATTTATTCAAAAAACTCTCTCTCCGAACATATACAATCATGTGATGTGTTGAGCTAGTGTCTCTTCACAATCTTCTTGCCCTTTTTCGCCGTGGTTGAATACTTTAGCTCGTGCACTTTGAGATTTCTTCTTGTGAATGGACAACCTTTAGTAGGCAGTGTGGTCTTCCTTCTTACTTTAGTAGTAGTAGGCATGTCGAAGTACTTGTCAAATTCCTCTTCGATCTTCGGGTCGCCGTTTTTGTCGAAGTTTTGCTCGTTGGCGGCTCCTTCCATCCCGATGATGCTCCTCTTGCCCCTCCTAACTACAACACGTTTGGGCTTTGACGGGTCGGTAATAAAAAAGCATTGATCAACTTGGCTAGCGAGTACCCAAGGCTCATTTTTTGCGGAGGCATTCTTTGTTGATTTGGCATCTGGTATAACCATTGTGGTGAAATAGCGGCCTTCTTTTTCCACGTTCTTGTCCCGTCTAACACGAAACATCGGTACGATCTCTCCACAGTAGTCGAGCTCCCATATCTCCTCGATCCTTCCATAGAATCTTTCCATCACAGTAGTCTCGTCATCAGCAAAGGATAACATAGCTACTCCTGAGTTTTGATATTCACTATTCTTGTCCTTTTCCTCGGTGTAGAATCTGTAACCGTTTATGTCGTATGACTGATAGGTCCTTAGGTTGTTCCCTGGGCCCTGCGACAAGGAGAATATGAGTTTTTGATCTTCCATAGAAGGTGTCTGTGGGGGATTGTCCAGTTGCCTTTTCTTGAACCAACCCATGAAGCTGGAGTTATGCTCTCTGGTTACGTCTCCCTTCTTCCTCGGCCAGCCTCGTCGACGACTCTGCCGATTAAGCTTCTGTGATCTTCGACCCAAGGGTCGACCACTTCAATGTGTTGTAGCGCAACTCGGTGTGCCCTTTCAAAATCAGTGCGTCGACCATCAATGCCGACATGTAGTGAGCGGCAGCCCTCACAGTGACCATATCCACCGAGCCTGCCGAGGTGCTTCTTTGTGGGTATTCCAACATCCTCGTTCTCGGTGGTTAGATAATTCTGGCAGAAGGAGATGCACTCGTAGATCAGAAAGCCCTTGGCTATGCTTCCATCTGGACGAGACCTGTTGCGAACGAATCCTTTGATGACACCGTTTAGCCTTTCAAATGGCATCATGTTGTGCAGGAATGTCGGCCCGAGCTAGATGATGTCGTCCACGACATGTACAAGCAGATGCACCATGATGTCGAAGAATGCGGGCGGGAAGTAAATCTCAAGCTCGCATAGTATCATCACGATCTCTTCATGTAGCCTGTCGAGCTGCTGCACACCGATCGACTTCCTAAATATGACGTTGAAAAAGTTATAGAGGCCAACAACGTCTCACGGACATGCTTGTCCATTATCCCACGGATCACAACAGGGAGTATCTGCGTCATCAGCACGTGACAGTCGTGAGACTTCATACCGCTGAACCTCTTCTTTGCCACGTCCAGATATCTGCTTATCTTCCCCGAGTAACCGTGAGCAACTTTCACTCCTAAGAGGCACCTGAAAAACTGCTCGAGCTCCTCCAGACTCAGAGTGAAGCAGGCAGCGCGAAGCACCACCTCATTCTTCTTAACTCTTTTGCGGCAACCTTGAGTCACTTCCTGATGATGATGATCATCATCATCACTATCAGGGTACTGAAGATCTTTCTTTATGACAAGCAATTTAAGGTCCTTTCTTGATTTCGGCCCATCCTTGGTCCTCTCCGGCATGTTCAGTAGAGTGCCAAGCAGACTCTCGGTAATGTTCTTTGTGATGTGCATTACATCGAGGCTATGGGGAGTGTGAAGGACCTTCCAATATGGCAGGTCCCAGAAAACAGACCTTGCTTTCCATACACCCAGCAGCGGCTTTGTCCTCGGTCGTTTTTTTCTAGGCGCAGGGCAATGTACCCAATTATTCAAAAGCTCCTCGATTTCTTCGCCGCTCCTCGGACGCGGGGCTCTTTCGAGCTCGTCCTTACCATTGAACAGGTCACCATGTTTTCTCCACGGGTGATCCATGCAGAGCCACTTTCGAGTACCTTGGAACACGGTTTTCGAAGACCCGGGATCCCTTGGTAGCTGGAGATGCGGTGTCTCATCCATGCACTTGACGCATGCATTGTGTCCGTGGTTCACCTGGGCCGATACATATGCGTAACCAGGATAGTCCTGCACGGTCATGAGCAACACGGCTCTCAGATGGAAATATTCTTTAGTGTAGGCGTCCCACGTACGAGCCGGCGTCTCCCACAAGCTGGCTAATTCCTCTCTCAATAGCCCGAGATACAGATGCATATCGATACCTAGTTGTTTCGGCCCCTGAATAAGAATGCTCATGTGTATATACCTTTGCTTCGTGCATAGCCACGGGGGGAGGTTGTATGGCCATACAAACACGAGCCAGGTGCTATGCGTGCTACTCTGGTTTCCAAAAGGATTGAGTCCATCGGTGCTCATACCCAGCCTGACGTTCCTTGCATCGCCCCCGAACTCTTCGAACTCGATGTCTAATGCGCTCCAGGGCTAGCGCCGAAGGGTGTGTCAGGATCTTGCCCTTCTCTGGATCATCTTCGGGTTTCTCTCTTTCCGCGTGCCATTGCATGAGCTTTGCTTCCTTAGGATCTACGAAATATCGCTGCAGACGAGGGGTGATAGGAAAGTACCATACCACTTTTCGAGGAACTTTCTTGTTCCCTCTCTTGTACCGTACTTGGCCACACACCGGACAAGTGGTTCTATCTGTGTACTCATTCTGATAAAGTGCGCAATCATTGATGCATGCGTGGTATTTAATGTGTGGTAGGTCGAGAGGGCACACGATTTTCTTGGCCTCCTCGATACTTGTTGGCAATGTGTTCCCCTTAGGAAGTCGGTCATGCCAGTATTCCATGTTCGTGTTGAAGCTCACATCGGTCCATTCGTGTTCGGCCTTCATCTCTAGAGCCTTGAGCGTTACACTCAAACGTCTATCCTCGGGGCGACACCCAGGATACAATGGAGTCATCCCGTCTACCTCCATTTGGGCCAGCTTGGCTTTCTCTCTGGCTGCAGCTTTGTCGTTGCTCGTCTCCTTGAGGAGCAGTTCTTGAACATGAGGGTCCTGCAAGATCGAAGTTAGCAACGTCTGTGTGTTCGCGTCTTCTCCTTCTTCATGATCATGCCCGTCATCATCTCCTTCTCCATGCTGATCATGCCCGCCGGCGTCTCCTTCGTCATGATGATCATGCCTGCTGGCATCCCCTTCGTCATGATGATCATGCCCGGTAGACTCTTCGTCTTCTTGCCCGCCCACGTCTTCGTGACCACCACCATGTCCTGCCGGCGCCTCATTGAGATCGCGCATGAAACCGCGCCTAAGCAGGTGACCCTCCAATTGTCCAGATTCAGGGTCGATCCAGCGCTGCAGTTTGCATGTTCGACATGGACATCTTATCATGGTCTTGTTGTTCAGAATCATGTACTCCTTCGCACCTTTCTTGTACCTAGCAATCCGACCTTCGCTCATTGTGAGGACCATGGTTGCGTGAGCGGTCAAAACAGAGAATATAGGTGAGAACCACACCATATGAACACACACATGCATGAATGCTAGCCGGAAAAAATTCGGCATGACCTTTCCTAAAATTAGGACATATGGGTAGTGCAAAAATTTGCCGAAATGGAAATGAATCAACATTTCGGCAAACATCGATGCAACCACACCGGCCGGGCCCGACAACAACAAGAAAACAACAAAAAACTTCCTCCCATTGCAAACATTCATGCACCACACACAAGCATCGTCTCACCATGGATCGCACACACACACCGCCCGCGCGACAAGCTTCACCTACATGTTCATGATGGCCAAGTACTCACCTAGCTATAGTAGACACAATAATAGCGAGACGAGACCACGCGATGAGAGAGTATGGACAAATAGATCTACAATGCAAGTTGGTGGAGAGGAAATTAGTAAACAAATAGAGAGATGTGAGAGGGAAAAGTAAGGAACATTTAGATCTAGAAGTTGGAGCGAAGCTTATACTTACCAATCTATGGATTAAAGTAGGTTTAGATATAAGAAAATGGAGAAACTATGGGCAAGATGGGGTGTGAGGGAGGAGGAAGACGAGTTGGGAGGACGTAGAGATGTGAAATGGGTGGTGGTGGGATAGATAGATAAGAAAGCTAGCTCATGTCACCTTTTTAACATATGGATCTGGACGCCCTCATCTGTGGCACATATGGAGGAAATGCGCCACAGATGCTGAAACTTCTGTGGCGCATTTCTACCATGTGCACCACAGAAGTGGGTGAATAAGATTCCCTCTGTGGGGCCCACCCCCAAGTTCTGTGGGCATGTTGACATATGCGCCACAGAAGTGAAACACTTCTGTGGCGCATATGTCAACATGCGCCACAGAACTTGGGTGAATTAGATTCCGTGGTGGGGCCCTCCTCCATGTTCTGTGGCGCATATTACAGAATGCGCCACAGAACTTGGATCATCCCCCTGCCGGCGGGTCCCACCAATCTTCTGTGGCGCATGCTCTAGAAAATGTGCCACAGAACTTCCAAACTTCTGTGGCGCATTCTTTCCAGTACGCCACTGATGTCTTCCTGTGGCGCACAAATTGTACTATGCGCCACTGAACATCTTGTCTATCTATAGGCTGTTTCCTAGTAGTGAGTTGTGCAAGCTTGGCTTTCTCTCTAGCGACAGCCCTGGCGTTACTCGTCTGCTTGAGAAGCAGTTCTTGAACATAAGGGTCCCGCACCCAGCCTGACGTTGTTCCGTCGTCTGCTCCGACATCTAGATCATCATCATCCTAGTCTGCTTCCGCACCTTCACCATCTCCAGGATACTCTTGTTCATCTCGCCCGTCATTGCTGTGATCATGATCATGTTGCCCGCCTTCCTCATTTTCCGTGGCCCCATTTATGGCCTCATCGTCTTCGTCATCACTTATCCACCGAGTGTAGCCATCCTTGAAACCATGGCGGAGCAGTTGCGCCTGCAGATTTCCGGAATCTGGGTCGATCAACCAATTGAGTTTGCCTCTTCTGCACGGACATCTTATCTCCGTCATGTTATTTCGTATCATGTCGACCGTCGCGCATTAAAAAAATCTAGCCACAATGCCTTCGCTCATTATGCGGACCATGGTTGCCTGCGCGGTGTACACGGTAGAATTAGAAGTTTATTACAACCACAGAACCAATGCATACATGCAATGGTAGATGGAAAATTTCGGCATGACCTATCCTAAAATTCGGACCTTTACGAAATGCCAAAGTCTTGCCAAAATGGAAATAAATCAACATTTTGGCAAAACAATGCCAATATATGAGAGAGCATGCATGCATGCTCTCCAAACACATGAGAGCATCGATCCTCTCCATAGATATGCAACCATATCATCCATACACATAAACACATCCCTCTTACATAGACAACTTACCGAGACGAGAGACCGCGAGAAGATATCGAAGGAGAGGTGAGAGACCGAGAGATGGTGGCCAGAAGGAGAGCCTTCCTCTATTATGTATGTAGCATCCAAGGTAAGTTTTACAAGCTACAAATGGTGAAAGAGTGGAGCAATTGAGGTGGTAAGGAGGAGGGGGGCGAGATCCAAAGAGGAAGAAGGAGGGGAAAGTGAAGTGGGAGATGGTGGATCTAGGCAATGTGCAAAAGGCTATCTGCCAAAATGTAGCAGGCAGCATGCGCATCCGTGGCGCACGTGGCGTGGTGCGCCACAGGCATAACGAACAGCCGTGGCGCACATACCACCCGTGCGCCACAAAATTGTTTTCCTAGTTGCACAGTAGTGTGGCCCGATTTGACCTGTAGCGCATGGTGCCCGAGTGCGCCACAACTAGCGGTCACACTCAAAGCGCACTAGTCGTAGGTGCGCTACGGCTATGTGCTATGACACCGACAGTGCCCTGGCCCACACACATCCGTGGCGCACCGCGCATATGTGCGCCACGCTTAATGCAGTTACCCGTAGGGCACCCTCTATGCAGTGCGCCATGCCTATTTTAGCCGTAGAGCACCACTGGCACGTGCGCCACGGATGTGCGTATTACCTATAGCCGTGTTCCTAGTAGTGAGAAAAGTACTTATTCGGAGATAACCCAAAAGTTTTAGATGAGTCTTGGAAGTTATTACTTCAGTAATAACCGCTCCTTATCCTTTTTATTTGCTTTTTGTGCCAAGAGTAACCTCTAATGAGAGAGAAGTAATGATTGGGAAAGTTGCTGTCCCGAAACAGATTTTTGTGCTTCACCGTAAAAATTTGTGTAAATTCTCTGAACGTCTTTTTGAGGCGTGAATGAGTGTGCTTCTGCCCCAGGTTGTTATCTAACTTTTGTTAGTTCAGCACTTTTTGATTTGAGGAACAGAAGGTCTTGGAAAAAATTCATCTTTACCTTCTGGTCTGTTTTGACAGATTTTTGCCATTTTCTGTATTTGCTTCTTATTGGTTCCTTTTTGAGTTCTTTTAGGGAATTGAGCTTTTTGAGGGAAGTTCTTCAGTAGCTAGTGTTCTAATGGAAGTTTATTTGGTGTTAGAACTGAACCTTAAGACTTATTATATTGAGTGCACTAATGTTGCTAATAAAGATTGTGTGAAGTTTTGTATGAAGGAAAAATTTCAGGTGTATGGAAGGAATGAGTAATGAGATCAAGGATGGACTAAAGGTCAAGCTTGGGGATTCCACGTGTGTCACCCCAAGAAATATCCAAGAAGTACAAGCGTCAAAGCTTGGGGATGCCCAAGGCATCCCCTTCTTCATCAATAAAAATCCCAGGTTTCTTCCAAACGCTTCATTTTTATTGTTTCATGCACAGTCGTGTTGTTCTTGGAGCGTCTTCTTTTTCACTTTCGTTTTAGTTCTTTGTTTGCTTTTGTTTGCTTAGTTTGCTGAATAAATTCGTTGGACCCCCTCTTTCATACATTGGTTTGCAAATAGTTTGGTTTGGATTGGAAAAGAGTAGGAAAGTTCATGCTTATGTGCTAAAAAAAGCTCGTTTTTGACTGTGGCCTATGCTTTGTCATGCCATGCTTGATATTGTTTTGGCTTTAAGCCTAGTATTCTTTGCTGTAGCATGAATTTTTATAAACAATTGAGATTGCTTAATGTGCCTTGGATGAATCATGCGTTGTTTTAGCATATTAAAGCATATTAAAGTGGTATTCTCCTTTGATGCTTTATTTGGGTTGACTTGGCGCATGCTCACACCATGTTATGACTATCTCAAGTTACCATAGCCTTTATGATCCTTTAGTTTTCAACTTGTAGTATCACTTTATGTTTTGGTCAATGATGTTTTGTCGCTCTGCATGATTATGGCCATTATTGCTCTCTTAGTTTGTCGCTCTCAGTCTTTTGCTAGCCTCCACAACCAAGTATGTGTTCCACTCATGCATCCAACTCCCTAAACCAAGTTATTCCAAAGAGTCCACCATACCTACCTACTAGCTTATGCTATTCCAAGTATATTCATGCTTTTGTTTACCTTCCGAAATAAACTTGTTATGAGAAAACTAGTGATTAAAGCTCTCACGAACTTGATGGCACACTTTACTTTTTTGCATCTAATAAACTTGAACCATTGGGTCCTTCTTCGTTGTGTATATGCTTGCGCTTTATAAGTTGAAATTAGCAGAACCATGTATCATGGGGAACGCTTTCAACGTTGCACTTGTACTTTGTACCCCGTCGATATCATGTTCTTTTTCTTATGGATCCCGGCGGTGTGAAATAAAAGTGGAACTTGTAAGATCATGGAGTTTGTATGTGTGTTAGAGAAACACCTAGGCTGCTAGCCTAAGCCATGCCTAATCATGGTGGAAACTTGCAGCATCACCATAATGAGCACTCTATGAAGCATCCTCAATAAAAACCTATGCAAATAGCAAATAAAAAGATCGCTGAGATGCTCATTGTCTGCTTGCCTTTCCATTTTGATTATTGGATAGCTAGTGTATCATGTGTAAGGGGTACCCCGTTGGCGGTTCTTTATGATACACATGTACTTATAATGACAAGAGCTTACTCGTGACTAAAGTTGAGTAGCATGAGCTTTGGTCTTCGTAAGTAAGGGGCATGAGATTTCGGTTTATAACTTGTCAAGCATATCCTCTTAGTTGTGTCACTTTAACCTTAATCACCTTCAAGATGCTTATGATATGGGAAATGAGAGCTGAAAGCTATAAGTACAATAATTTTTGGAAGCTCTTTATGAGACTTGAATCCCTACTTCCTTCTATGAAGGCCTTTCTTCCACCATTATATTGAGTCTCCACCTTCTACCTTTATGCACCTACTTTGAGAGCATAATGGCCATTCTTAGTTCCATGTGCATTGTCCCAAGACTAGTTGATTTATGCATAACTTGATATTGCTTGTTTTAAACTATTTGTATCTAGTCACTCTTATGAACTTTGAAGGTGTCCTATGCATTTATGTTTGCTGCTCTATGAGGGACAAGCTGAATACTATTATGCTATGTTTTCTTTATGTGAAACAAACAAACGTCTTGCAAAGCATTGTTATTCATGAATCATTTGTTTGTGCCTTTTCATGTTGCATCATAGTTTCTTTGTCTTATTGCTAGAACTTTGTCTTTCATGTTATGATTGAAGTACTATGATCCCAGCTTTGAATGTTTTACAAATACTTTGATCAAGTCTTTGATGATGCATGTCACCTCAAAAATTATTCTTTCTTTTTATCACTTACCTACTCGAGGACGAGCAGGAGTTAAGCTTGGGGGTGTTGATAGATTGCAAATGTATCTATAATTTTTGATGCTCCATGCTTGGTTTTATCTACTTTCTTGTGTTTTGTCCACACTTTGGAGGACTTTTAATATGATTTCTTGGACTAACCTATTAACAAGAGCCACAGTGCCAGCTGCCTATTTTCTGCTATTTTTGGTTCCAGGAAAGTCAGAAAATGAATATTCTCGGAATTGGACGGGACAAAAGCCAAAGTGCCTATTTTTCCGGAAGTCATCAGATGTCAGAATACGAGACGGAGAAGGGTTGGGGCCGGCCACACCACCTGGCCGCGCGGCCAGACCTAGCCCGTGCCAGGGGGTGGTCTAGCCGACCCCAGCACCCCCTCGGCCTCTCCTTCCGCCTATAAGATTCCCTCGGGACGAAAACCCTAGGTGCCCGATCAAAAATCCACAAAAGAGTCTGTAGCCACCGTCATCTCCATCCCTAGATCGGGAGGATCAAGCTCTTCCGCACCCAGAGAGGGAATTCACCGAGGCCTTCTTCATCATCATGCAAGCCTCCGGTGTGATGCGTGAGTAGTTCATCCTTGGACTACAGATCCATGTAGTAGCTAGATGGCTGGTTCTCCTCCTTTGTGCTTTCATGTTTAGATCTTGTGAGCTCCATTCATGATCAAGATCATCTATTTGTAATTCCTACATGTTGTGTTTGCGGGGATCCAATGGATATTGAGATGCTATTTCAGATTGATTATTGATTCTATCATGTCTTTGTTATTTGTGATATTGCATGTTTTCCGTTGTTAGTAGCTATCTTGGCCAAGTAGATGCTAGCAACTCCAAGAGTTACTATTTATGCTCGATAGTGGGTTCATGCCTCTGGTAATCTGGGGAAGTGACAGAAATCTCTAAGGTACTAGATGTGCTGTTGCTACTAGGGAGAAAACAACAATCCTTTGTTCATAAAACAATCATATTGTTTAGATTACACGCAATTCATAAAGAAATAATCTGTTGCTTGGAACTTAATACTGGAGGGGGGTCGGATGATAACCTGAAGGTGCATTATTAGTCATAGATGCAGTTGGATGGCGGTCTATGTATAATGTTGTAATGCCCAATCAAGTTCCAAAGGAGTCAAGATGATTAGTATATGCATGTATTGCTTTCTCGATGTTTGTCAATTGCCCCGCTGTAATTTTTTCACCCAGCATGTTATCTATCTTAAGGAGAGCCACCTCTAGTGAACTATGGATCCTAGTCCTTTTCTTTTACATACAATCTATAAAATGTCTACTGCTTTGTGTTTACTTTCTACAAACTATTACTTCCTTCCATTCGATATGTTTAATCCTTTGGTTTCCGCAAAACCGGTGAGATTGACAACCTCATCGCAAGTTGGGGACAGAGTTCTGTGGTTGTGTTGTGCAGGTCTCCACGTTGTTGCTGGCACCGGTAGTGCGCCCTGCCAACGTTCATCTAGCTAAACCTTTGGGGTGTTTCCTTGATCCTACTAGATTGATAACCTTGGTTTCGTACCGAGGGAAAACTTGCTTGTGTTCTCATCATACCTTCCTCTTGGGGTTCCCCAACGAGCTCGATATATTTTGGCCCATCAGGGGTGCTTGTGCGGATGGAGTGTGAGGTTTAGCTTCTCACACAACTCGGTGCTAGCAAGGTTGTGGCAACTCCCTCCATCGATGATCACTTTGATAGATTTGCCATTGATGCCGGCTCGTGTTTGGAAGATGTTTGAGTGTTGGTCTTCATGCTTTTGTGCTTGAGTGGTCAAGATCCTTGTGATGACAACGATGGAATTGCATCATGTTCACACATGAGGAGTTCTTAGTCATCTTCCACTCGTTACTTTGCCATTGCTTCCTTGACTCGGGCATCAAATTCATCATCAATCAAGTACTATTCATCGCCATTGTCATGGATGAACAACACTTTCTTGTTTCCACATTCGGCCGACTTGTGTCCTTTGCCTCCACACTTGTAGCATTCACCGTTGTAAGGTGTATCACTCTTTGCTTGTTTTCCAGTTGTGGCAGTTTACCTTGAGGAAGTGTGGGCTTGAAGGTATTTGAGGAGCATTCATTGAAGGTTGTTGGCATAGGAGTTGAAGGTTGCTTGTATGTGAAATATGTCTTGGGTTTGTTGTACTTGATGTCCTCTTGCACTTGACGTTCAACCTTTGTTGCTATGTGCACAAGCTCAACCATGTTGTTGTATGTTTGGAACTCGACGATGCGCTTGATTGGGTGATTCAAGCCAATAAGGAATCGTGCCATAGTTTGCTCTATGCGCTCTTCAATGTTGGCGTGGATCAAGTTGAGTTCCATTTCCTTGAAGTACTATTCCACGGTCTTTGTCCCTTGATGAAGCGATTGAAGGCTGTTAAAGAGGTCACACATGTAGTGAACAGGAACAAAACGGGATCTCATGTGAGCCTTCATGTCATGCCAAGTTGTGATTGGTGGCTCTTGTCTTGCGTCTCGAGCAACTTGAACTTGTTCCCACCAAAGGTTGGCATAGTCATCAAACTCAAGCGAAGCCATGGCGACCATCTTCTCGTTGCTATAATTGTGCATACGGAAGATCTTGTCGACTTTGAGTGCCCATGAGAGATATTCTTCGGGGTCATTTGATCCTGTGAACTTGGGCACCGTGAACTTGAGCTTGCCAAATGTTTCTTCCTCATTGCGGTCACGGTAGCAATGGTTTCCATGTCGATGACGGTCTTCATCTTCCATGCGATCATTGTGACGAGCTTGTTGACGATCTTGTGGTTGAGGAGGTGCAACTTGGTTCTCGTGACCTTGTTGCGGAGCTTGCTCTTGATGTTGTTGTTGTGGCACTTTCTCTTGCTCTTGGCACGGTTGTTGGCGATGTTTAGGTACTTGGGCCCCATGAGAGTGTTGAGGATGTGGAACCTCAAGACGCGGTTTATGACGAAGGGGCGACTCGTTCCTCGGTTGGAGATGTGGATTAGGCGCCCGTGCCTCATGGTGATTATCATGGTCTTGAGCCTCTTAACATGGTGGGCGTCGCTCAACTTGTACCACTTGGTGCTCCAAGTTTTGGTGGTGTGGAGGAGGAACCTCGTGATGACCATGCTGTCATTGCGGATGTTCATGACGCTGATGACGAGGAGGAGGATCTTGGAGAGCTTCACGTCGATGACGAGCTTGATTCTCCAAATTGGAGTCATCACTTGTTGTGTCAAGTATGTGTCGCGGACGATGGTGGTAGATTTGTGGTTGCGATCGCAGTTCTTCTTGTGGTTGTGCTTGTTGGATCACTAGTGCCCTTGCATGATGATGATGTGATTCTTGCCTTGCTTGGGGCCTCGAAGAGAAATCACCATCATAGCTTGATGTTGCGGCGTGCCGTGGGGAAGGTACATAGTTCTACGAACTTCCATCTTCAACCACGGGGGCGTCATTGTGTCTTGGAGTACTCAGATGAAGGTCTTGTTGAAGAGGTGCATGACGACACGAAGAACTTGAAGTGCTTGATGCACATGAATGCGGTCTTTCCATTCCGTCGATAAGGCGTTGAAAATTGTCATTTGTTTTGGCGACGAAGCGTTGTCGTGCTTCATTTTGATGGCTAAATTTGTGATGAATTGCGTGAATTTGTCTTTCGAGGCCATCGAAGCGGTTGTCTATGTTCTTGAACTCGGCTTGCATCTCGCCAAATTGTTCATCTTGTCGTGTCTCATGGGCTTGGCAACGTTCACAGAACTCTTGTCAGACGATGAAGTGACTTGCGCGTGTCATGTATGGTCCATGTTCTTCTTCTTGGGGAGGTGGTTGGCTGGATTCACCGTGCCTATCCATCATGCAAAACACAAAGGGTTGTATATCGATAGCAATATGTGGTGGTGTTAGCCTTGTACCTCACCTTGGGGATTGCACCAAACTAGAAACCACAAGTGAGAGCTATATGCGTGCAAAGTGGAATTGCAAATAAAACTCACACTAAAGAAAGAACTAACTCTCAAAAGCTTATTGGTGGTAGGTTATGATTGTGGAATGCCAAAGAACCAATCAAAAGAAAAGGGATAGTCAAATGTGGGTAAAATCCAAACTGTGGCTTGTTTGCAAAGAAGGAAAAATGAGCAACGGATTTGTGCACTTGCCTTGGGCGTTCTTCTTTCTCTCTTGCTTACAAGCTTTGAGACTCTCTTTTGATATGGGAGACTATTTTTCTTTTTCTTTTTTGCTTTGTATCTTTTTTTGCTCTCCCTTGATGCTACTAAGTCACTCTTTCTGTTGCTCTTGCACTCTCACTATCCAAGGACAAGTGCACAATGCTCAAGCAAACACATGATGAGCCACTCTTGTGGGATAGGTACACACAAAGGAAGATAGGGGTTAACAAGGTGATGCAAGTTATACCTTCGTTGGTGATGATGAACTTGCCATCGGTGGTGCGAGATGATGTTCGTGCGCCATGGTGTTGATGAGCGCGGGAGTTGTCAACGCGGAAGCTTGTTGTTAGTTCATGACACGCACACGGGCAAAAACAAATAAGAGGAAATTAGCCAATGCAAGATAAGAGGTAAAATTGTCAAAATCAGGCGTTAGGGCCAGAGACTCCAGGGTCTCGGGCCAGGAACCCTGGTCCAGGTCAGAGACTCCGGTGTGGACAGGCCAGAAACTCCGGTGTAGACTAGAGACTCCGTTCTGTAGGTCCGGAAACTCCGGTCTAAAGGTGGAGCTCAAACTACTCGTGTTCTTGAGCGGAAATCCACGCATTGGGTCCTCAAATCCGTGAAAAATTAGACAAATTGGGCTAGGAAAACACAGGATAAAGCTGGACCAACACCTAAGACGAGATTTGGTCGGATCAAAACCACAAATAACACTCCAAATAAAGAGATCAATCCAAAGGCAAATTTGTGCTATTTTTTGGGGATTTTCGAATTTTTGGTGGATAGAAGAAAAATTTGTGGGGGAATTCGTGAGCAACGAAGCTCTTGATAGCAATATGTTGAGGGCAAACCTTGAGGGTGGCCCAATCTTTCACGAATCCCGTTCAAATTGAGGGTGGAGTGCGGTGGAAGGAGAGGCGGAAGAGCACGACAAACACACACACACGCAAAACCACGACACCAATAGCTCACGCCGGTGGTGACCGATCCGGCGCAATCCATAGGATTAGCGTCGGGCGGAGGACTCTCTCTCGAACCGGCAAGATGAGTAGGGAGACTCGGTGAGATCTTGACGTCTAGGCAAAGGGACTCCGATGCTTAGGCCATGTACAATACGGAGGCACGATGCAAACTCCAACGAGGTTTGGGATATTTCGTGCTCCTTTGTGAAAGGACCATGAGGCAAGAACTAGATAGATCCACAAGGGTTTTCCACTAATTCCAAATATCATGCCTCCGGTTTACAATAGAGGTGGGGGTCTATATATAGGCCAGCAACTTAAACAGGGATACTTTAGGAATATAGATAATTTCTGGATGGACTAAGGGCTACATGGGCCGAAGGCCCAAAGGCCTTTTACATGCCTGGCGACGCTCAGTCTGGAGACTCTGGTGTGGTGGACCAGAGACTCTAGTCTGGGATGGAGATTCTTATTAGTCTCCGGTCCATCTCCGGAGTGGCCATCTGGCTATCCTCGAGCTCAATTCGGGGGTCAGACCAGAGGTGGGCCAGAGTCTCTAGGGTCTTCATCCCGGACACTTTGGTGGATCGGAGACTCCGATGTGCGTAGACCGCAGACTCCGGTCTGAGCAGCTCCACCGGCTTCTGCTTGACGCCCTGCTCCTTGTTCTCCATCCTTGGGTGCTTGGTGATGTGTTGGAGCTTCATACCTGATGATGCATACAGTAGTTGCATGAAGTAGCACTCCATCCAAGGATGTACCAAATGGGCATGAGGAGAGGAGCGAGTTCACCTTAGCTTGTAGGAGTTTGGCTCGGGCACGAGTCATGGGTCCACTTGGGGGACTTGTTGGTGTAGATATAGGAGCGTCCGTAGGACGGGCTGCATCACCCACCCCATCGGATCTAGTTCACCGGGTCTCTCTACCACTCCACCAGAGCTACGGTTTTGCTGACCGCGCCTATGGTGTTGTCGACCGCCCACGCTCTGCTTCCCCACTGCCGAAAGCTACCCAACTGTACCGGAGCAGCTTCATCGTTGTCCACCAGATGATATCTAATTTAACAAGTTCCATGTCCACTTCTCTAGACCAGCTACACGATCATCACCGTTGACTGCACCGGTATCGACCGCCCAAGATCCGCTTCCTCGATGCCAACATCCACCGCAACCGCATCACCCTCAGTGACCTGGACGTCACTTGCACGTTACCGATGATTCTTAGATGCCTCTCCGACCTAGGTAACTAGATCTCCAACTCATTTTTTTGTTAGCGGTTCAACCCTGTTGCAGTGAACTGCATTTTTGTAATCGTGCTAGTATGTACAAGTCACTGGGCACGCTTGTTCTTCGTGCTAGTACATACAAGGTCATTAGACAAGTTGTTTTGCATTCGCTGCTCTACAAATATCAAGTCATGCACATGTCTATTATTTTGAGATGCACATGTTCTTACCTTAGCTACTCCGTACAACAGTAAATGTCTGTTATTGTGTAGTTCTCGCAAAATGTAATGTCAGTGGAAAATATTAGTGTGGATTCCCTGCTACACAGTTACTGACTCTATCTGGTTATTCCTGAGCTAAGTTCCTTCTATTATTTCCTCCCTGGCATTGTTCTGCTATCCTGTGGTACCCGTTCAAACTCTTCGTACTAGTTGGATTATAATTTTGTCATTGCCATATGGTTCTTCAAAAGCTGCAAGACTGACTATTTTCGTTTTCTTTGCATAGACCTCAAAGAGGCAAAACTAAACATGTTGGTTTGCACAACCTACAAGTCCACCAGCGATGCCATTATATATTTTCTGTATCTGGTGCTGGTTCGTCCTAATCAATGGCATAATTATTTTTTACTGTATAGTTCATTCATGTTTTCCATTCTTGCTCTACAAGTTCTGGTATGATGCGGTTAGAATTTCTATGTGGTTCATTCTTAGCTATGACAGTAACTGCATGCTATTGTGTAGCTCACCACAAATTCGGAGTCACCCAACGTCTCTTGCATTCCAGGAGATGCCACTTCTTCCATATATATTTGCTGAAATGACCTGGCTAGTTTATACTGAAATTCTATGAAACACTTTGTTTGATTGCTCATTTCATTGTTGGCATACTTGTCTAATGCTTGCTTGTCCTATTCTACAGGTTCACGAGCCACACCGTTATATCTCGTATCTGGTTCTGGTTTGTCCTAGGCAACGACATAACTATCATCTACTATATAGTTCATTCATGGTTTGCATTCCTGCTCTACAAGTTCGTATTATGCAGTTATAATTCCTATATGGTTCATTCTTATCTATGAGTGGTTTGTCTTCTTTGCTATATTAACTTGTTATTAGTTAGTTTCAGACTACAATTATTGCTATCGCCACCAAATAGGGGACTTCAAGATCATGTCTCAAGGTGGTTTTCCAATGTAGCTGTCACACTCAAAAGGAGATGCAGTTGATGGATTGAGAAAGCAAATTGAGGACTCTGCTATCAACTTGATTCTCAACTGAAATCCTGAATTTTCTTTCCCTTTTGTTCATATTATGTAATATTTTTAAGATGTTTCCAGCTGATGTAATATCTAGATAACTCGCATAGGCCATGTAGGGATTTAGTTGATGCCGTCCATGACTACGGTACAATAACCGCGCCAGCTAGGTCGATCAGGTAACTATATAGGGTTTTGTTATTTGCCCTTCTTGTATTGCGTCTTCCATGAATAGTAAAAGATGCTCGCTAATTATACTCCTTTTATGATATTTTCATGGGCTTCAGAATTACCAAAATAGTAACAGTAACTAGCCAAAACAGTAACAGGCCAAAATAGTAACAGACCGAAACAGTAATAGGCCAAAATAGTAATAGACCAAAACAGTAACATGCCAAAATAGTAACATGCCAAAACAGTAGTAGGCCAAAACAGTAGCAGGCCAAAACACCAGCAGACCAGAACAGTGGCAATCCAGCACAGTAATAGGCCAGAATAGTAACAGACCAGAAAAACAACAGTCTAGAACAATAACAGGCCTGAACACTAGCATACCAGAATAGGGACAACCAACTCGTTAGTTGTACTCAGTAGTAACGGACATGAAAAGTAGACGGCTAGAATAGTAATGAGACAGAATAGTAAAGGGATTTCTATTTTCGTGCCCCTGGCTCGTTAGTTGTACTCAGTTTTCCCCAGTCGCTTAGTTTTTCCTCACTTTTCCCCTCCCACCATTCCGAAACCCTCACATGTGCTCGGACGGGTTGCCGTCAGGTCAAAGGCTTGACCGTTACATGCTGGTAGGTGGGACTGCGTTGGGCGGGTCTGCATTGAGCATTACGTTATGTCGCCTCGACCGTTACATGCGGACAGGTGGGTCTGAGATACATGGCAGACCAGCCATTCGTCTCTCTATGACTTGTGGGCCCCGTTTTTCCTGATTGTGTGGCTGGTGCAACCAATGACAAATGGGGTCGTTCTGTGCGGCCATCGAAGCTAATGAACGATGGGGCCGCTATGTGGAGCCGTTCTATGGGGCCTTCCTAGGCAATGACTGGTGGGTCCATCATGTGGGGCTGGAAGGGGATTTGCATATTTGCCACGTTTTACTTTGCAACTTGCATATTTGCCATTTTGTGTGTCACTGGCATGTGGTGGTCATGTGGCAAATATGAAAATTTCAAAAAAAAAAGTTTGGGAGATATGCAAAATTGGCAAATATGAAATAATTGACACGTGGGGTCGTGTATGACATGTCGGCTCTGTCTCTCATCTGCTCCTAGCCCCCATCCCCGAGCAGCTCCTATCCCACCGGCGGACAGAGCAGCCATCATCGGCCCGTCGGCGCGTCGCCAGATCTGTCCTAAGGCGGTATCAGACGGAGTGTCGCGCTGCACCTCAACCACGGCTCTAGCACCTGTTTCTTCCACACACATTATACGTTGGGGCAGTACCGACCACAGGCAGGTCCGCCGCCCACGACGACCAGGATTTGGTTCCTCCGCCATAGCTCGACGAACAGTCTCAACAATTGCTAGTAGTGCTTGCTAACACCTCCGCTCCTGCTCCGCCCACCCTAATCGATTCGGTTCCTGTAATTTCCTCGATATTGTAGGTGAAAATTAGTCCTCAATATCTGGTCCTAGTGGGTACACCGGCGAGGGTGGGGAATGAATCATGTCGTGGACACATTCTCCTTCTCCTACCACGTCGGAAGTGTATGTAGCTCCTTCTCTTTGTACTACCGATGAATTTGAAGTGCTGATATGGCCTGTCGGACTGATTCCAATTTAGTTTGTTTTGGGATTGTTAGAGTGTGCTATGCAGGCCGATGATCCATGGTACATTGCATACCAAGATGAATTAAATCAGTGGTCTAGCCATAGGATGGATTTGGAGGAGATGGTTGCCAAGTTAGGTGATGAATTGGCCCGTAAAAACCTGTTGATATTTGAGCTGAAGCGTACTGTTGAGGAAGAATTCAGAGCTTATTTGCAAAGAGAAGTTGACACCTGAGGTTTATCTTGCCCTATCTGATCCAGTCGTAGAAAATCTAAAACGTGAACTTCGAGTGAAGCGTGGCGGGTGGGGGGGGTAGTAGAGAGTAGATTTATTATTCCATAGATGGTTGTTAGTTCCTGCTAATTTAGTCACTTTGCTGTCCCAGAGTTGTCGAGAGAATGCATTGCGGTGCCCGAGTTGCTTGCCAGTAGATCTAGCGGTCCCAAAGTGGTTGAGAGAATGCATTGCGGTACCCAAGTTGCTTTCCATTGGATCTAGCGGTCCCAAAGTTGTCGAGAGAATGCATTGTGGGGCCGGAGTTGCTTGCCATTGGATGTAGCTTCCCATAGTTGAAGTGCCAAATGCTTAGAGGGTCAATTAGGGCCTATCAGTTTTGACTATTCTATCGCTGCCATCGTGGCTGCCAGGTAGAGTTGCAGCGTTGGCAGCAGCATCCATTCCCCGTTCCAAATTAGTGGCTAAGATTGTCAATCCAAGTTAGTTGACTCAAATTCCTTAAGATACAATCGAATCTAGTCAAATCTAAATCAACTAATTTGGGTCGGAGGGAGTACTACTTATGAATCGGCTTTAGAGCATATCCACTGTCCTCACTGCTCAAATACATATCAATTTTGATTCAAATCATACATATTTCGATCAAATTTATACAAGCCCACCGACGATTGTCAAAGCAAGTACTACTACATATGAATCAGCTTTATAGCATATCCACCGGTCTCACGTCTCAAATACATGTCAAATTTATTCAAATCATACATATATTTTAAGTCACGGAATTTTGGTTCAAATTGGGCTTAAATTTGTCCCAATTTTAAGTGGATGGTGAGCTAGCCGCCCTCTCCGCCATATGTGTACTCCAAGAAGTACGGGCAAAGTGCTCCCATCCGGCCTTCACCATGGAATGCACCTCGACATGTCGGTCGTGGCCTGCCTCCTACAGCTTCGGTTCACAAGGGCTTGATATGCGCTGTTGTAGTGATGTTGTGGATGATGGCTTCAATCTTCTTCACATCGATGACCACTATCGGCACCACAACCATAGATGTTGTGGATGATGGCTTCAATCATTGTCGCATCAATGACCACTATCGGCACCACAGCCATAGATATGAACGGATGATGGCTCCCATCGGTGTCTTTCATTGATGGTCGCTATCGGCACCACAGCCATCGCACTGATGTTGCGGATGATGGCTTCCATCGGTGTCTTTCAGACGGTTAGATCCTCACCGCCGCACGCCGTTTTAGCAGCCGTGCTTAGATCCGCACCGCCGCAAGCCGTTCCGACCCCCACGCGTAGGTCCATGCGGCCGTACGTCGATAGGAGGGGAGGAAGATGCGGCTGGTATACGTGCGATAGGGAAAGGCAGGGAGAGACCTCCAGCCCGTCGTATCATGATGTATCGAACGGTGGTTGTCCAAGATCCGTGTGACATACATCTCAACCAATCAGATCACAACCAAACTAAGCGCTAGTTGATGCGACTGGTATACGTGCGACAGGGAAATGGAGGGAGAGACATCCAGCCTGTCAGGATCTCCTTGTCGTACAAGGTTAGGTGCGCTTGCTTACTCAAGATGATGAGCTTGTTGGGGAACCCCAAGAGGAAGGTATGATGAGTATAGCAACAAATTTTCCCTCAGTTATAAAACCAAGGTTATCGAACTAGTAGGAGCAAGGAAACACAATCACATAACTTTTCCCCCAACTCAGTGAGGTTGTCAATCTCACCAGTTTTGCTAAAAACAAAGGATTAAATGTATTGTGTGGAAGATAGTAATAGCTTTGCAGAAAGTAAACAGAAAACAGTAAATAGTAGATTGTAGATTGATGGTAAAAGAAAGGACCGGGGTCCATAGTTCAATAGTGGTGATTCTCCTTAAGATAGATGACATGTTGGGTGAACAAATTACAGCGGGGCAATTGACAAACATCGAGAAAGCATACATGCATATACTAATCATCTTGACTTCTGTGAGATTTGATTGGGCATTAAAACATTATACATAGACCGTAATCCAACTGCATCTATGACTAATAATCCACCTTCAGGTTATCATACAAACCCCCTCCAGTATTAAGTTGCAAGCAACAGATAATTGCATTAAGCATTACGTGTAAAGTAAACAATACAATTGTTCTATGAACAAAGGATTGTTGTTTTCTCCCTAGTAGCAATAGCACATCTAGTACCTTAGAGATTTCTGTCACTTAACTATATTACTAGAGGCATGAACCCACTATCGAGCATAAATACTCCATCTTGGAGTTGCTAGCATCTACTCGGCCAAGATAGCTACTAACAATAGACAGCATGCAACATCACAAATAACAAAGACATGATAGAATCAATAATCAATCTGAAATAGCATCTCAATATCCACTGGATCCCCGCAAACACAACATGTATGATTACAAATAGATGATCTTGATCATGAACGGAGCTCACAAGATCTAAACATGGTAGCACAAAGGAGAAGAACCAACCATCTAGCTACTACATGGACCCGTAGTCCAGGAATGAACTATTCACGCATCACACCAGAGGTAGTCATGGTGATGAAGAAGGCATCCAGGGTGAATTCTCCCCTCCGACAGGGTGCCGGGAAGAGCTTCAGATCCCTCCCGATCTAGGGATGGAGATGACGGAGGCTATAGACTCTTTCGTGGAATTTTGATCGGGTACTTAGGGTTTCTGTATCGGAGGCATATTATAGGCGAAAGGGGAGGCTGAGGGGGTGTGCTAGGCGGCCGCACCACCCCCTGGCACGGTCAGGCCTGGCCGCGCGGCCAGGTGGTGTGGCAGGCCTCTGGCCCCTCTCCGTCTCGTCTTCTGGCTCCGTGTCCCCCTCGGTGAAATATTGACTTTGGCTTTTGTCCCGTCCAATTCCAAGAATATTCATTTTTTGACTTTCCTGGAACCAAAAACAGCAGAAAACAGGCAGCTGACCCTATGGCATCTTGTTAATAGGTTAGTCCAAGAAAGTGTATAAAAGTACTCCAAAGTGTGGACAAAACATAAGAAAGTAGATATAAAACAAGCATGGAACATCAAAAATTATAGATACGTTAGCAACATATCAACATCCCCAAGCTTAACTCCTGCTCGTCCTCGACTAGGTAAGTGATAAAAAGAAAGAATATTTTTGAGGTGACATGCACCATCATAAACTTGATCAAAGTATTTGTAAAACATTGATAGCTGGGATCATAGTACTTTAACATAGCATGAAAGATATAGTTCTAACAATAAGACATAGCAACTATGTTATAACATGAAAAGGCATAAACAAAAGATTCATGAATAACAATGCTTTGCAAGACGTTTGTTTGTTTCACATAAAGAAAGCATAATGAGAATGGTATTCAGCTTGTACCTCATAGAGTAGCAAAACATAAATGCATAGGACACCTTCAAAGTTCATAAGGGTGACTAGATACAAATAGTATAAGAACAAGCAATATCAAAGTTATGCATCAATCAACATGTCTTGGGACAATGCACATTAAACTAAGAATGGCCACTATGCTCTCTTAATAGGTGCATAAAGATAGAAGATGGAGACTCAACATAAAAGTAAAAGAAAGGTCTTCATAGAAGGAAGTAGGGATTCAAGTCTCATAAAGAGCTTCCAAAATTTATGGTACTTATTAGCTTTCAGCTCTCATTGCCCCTATCATAAGCATCTTGAAGTGATTAAGGTTAAAGTGAAAAAAATATGGAGTATATGCTTGACAAAGTATAAGATGGAAATCTCATGTCCCTTGAATACGAGGGCCGCTGCTCATGCTACTCAAGTTTAGTTATCGGTAAGTTCTTGTCATAGTAAGTACATCTGTATCATAGAGAACTGCCAATAGGGTACCCCTTACCCAACGATACGGAAGAATCCCCATATCAAAATGACAAGGCAAGTAGACAATAAGCATCTCAACAATCTTCTTATTTAACATGGGAAAATGGTGCTTTTTTCTCTCTTTCCTCTTTTCTCATCTTTTTTTCTTTTTCTCTTTTTCTCAATCTCTATCTCTTTTTTTATTAGAAGAATGCTTCATAGATTGCTCATTATGGTTATGCTGCAGGTTTCCAGCATGATTAGGCATGGATTAGACCAGCGGCCCAACGTTTCTCTAACACACATACATAACTCCATGGACTTACAAGCTCCCCTTTCATTTCACACCAACGACATCCATAGACAAAAGAGCATGATATCAACGAGGTACAATGTACAAGTGCAATGTTGAAAGCGTTTCCCATGACAACATGGTTCTACTAATTCCCAACGTATAAGTGCAAGCATATACAACATAGATGACACAATGGTTCCAGTTTATTGGGGCAACAAAAATAGAGTGTGCCATCAAGTTCGTGAGAGCTTTAATCACTAGCTTTCTCATAACAAATTTAATTCGGAAGGTAGATAAAAACATGAATATACTTGGAAAAGGAAATGCTAATAGGTAGGTATGGTGTACTCTTTGGAATAACTTGGTTTTATTTGGAGTTGGATGCATGAGTGGAACTCACACTTGGTTATGGAGGCTAGAAAAAGACTAGGAGCGACCAACTAAGAGAGCAAGAATGGCCATAATCATGCAAACGACAAAAAATTATTAATTAAAGCATAAAGTGATATTACAAGTCGAAAACTAAAGGATCATAGAGGCTATGGTGACTTGGTATAGTCTTAACATGGTGTGAGCATGCACCAAGTCAACCCAAATAAAGCATCAAAGGAGAATACCACAATACTATGCTTTAATATGCTAAAACAACGCATGATTCTTCCAAGGCACAGTAAGCAATCTCAATTGTTTATAACATGTCATGCTACAACAAAAATCACTAAGCATAAAGCCAAAACACTATCAAGCATGACATGACAAAGCATATGCCATAGTCAAAAACAAGCTCCTTTTACCACTTAAGCATGATCTTTTCCTACTCTTTTCCAATCCAAACCAATCTTATTTGAAAACTAATGTATGAATGAGGGGGTCCAACCAATTTATTCAAGCAAACTAAGAAAACCAAGAAAACGAAAACTAAAAACAAAAACGAAGATGCTCCAAGAACAACATAACTGTGCATGAAACAATAAAAATGAAGTGTTTGGAAGAAACCTGAGATTTTTATTGATGAAGAAGGGGATGCCTTGGGCATCCCCAAGCTTTGACGCTTGTACTTCTTTGATATTTCTTGGGGTGACACGGGGTGGCATCCCCAAGATTTAGCTTTAGTCCATTCTTCATCTTATTACATCATTCTTTCCTTACACCTGATATTTTTCCTTCATACAAAACTTCACACAATCTTTATTAGCCACATTTGTGTACTCAAGATAATAAGTCTTTTGGTTCAGTTCCAACACAAGTAAACATTCCACTAAAACATAAGCTACTGTAGCACTTCCCTCAAAAAACTCAATTCCCCAAAAATAACCCAAAAAGGAATCGATAAGAAGCGAATGCAAATAATGGCAAAAATCTGTTAAAACAGACCAGCAGGTAAAAACCAATTTTGTCAAAGACCTTCTGTTGCTCAAATCGAAAATTTTTGCACTAACGAAAGTTGGACAACAACCTGTGGAAGAAGCACAAAAAATCACAGCTCAAACCGATGTACAGATATTTTACACGAATTTTTACAGCGAAGCACAAAAATCTGTTTTGGGACAGCAACTTTCCCAAGTCTTACTTCTCTCTCATTAGAGGTTACTTTTGGCACAAAAAGAAAATAATAAGGATAAGGAGATGTTATTAATGAAGCAATAACTTCCAAGACTCAACTAAAACTTTTGGTTTATCTCCCAATAAGTACTTTTCTTTAACGCCTTTAAGTTAGGCATAAGAAGCAAGAAAAAGAATCAAGTATTTTCAAATGAAGAAGCATTAAGAGCAAATTTCATTTTAATAGGAGAGGCAAAAGGCATATTCTCTTTCTTCTTAGGGAAGTGTTCTATACCTTTCTTGAGTGGGAGTTGATATTTAATGGTGTCTTCTTTCATATCAATAATGGCACCAACAGTTCTAAGAAAAGTTCTTCCCAAAATAATAGGACAACAAGCATTGCATTCAACATCCAAAACATAGAAATCAATGGGGACATAGGCATTTTTAACCATAACAAGGACATCATTAATACTCCACATGAGTTTCTTTTTAGCATTATCTTTAAGTGGGACATTTAAATAACAATCTTCCAAGGGTGGCAAATCAAGCATTTCATAAATCTTTCTAGGCATAATAGAAACACTACTATCAAGATCACATAAAGCTTTGAGATCAAAATAATTCACTTTCATATTAATGATGGGCTCCCAACCATCTTCTAATTTCATAGGAATATAAGCTTTATGTTTCATATTTTCTTCTTTAATTTTTATGAGAGCATCAGTAATGTGTTTTGTAAAGGCCATATTCATAGTGCTAGCATTAGGACTTTTAGCAAGATTTTGTAGCAACATAATAACTTCAGAGATGTTGCAACCATCAAGATCAAAATCATAATTATCATCTAACGTAGTAGAGCTATTGCTTCCCATATTCAGAAGTTTTTATTAGAAAAGGTTCCATTGGGTTTACTAGCTTCAACATTAGTGGTAGTGATAGTAGAAATACTAATATTTCTAGAAATTTCAGTTAATAGTCTAACATTTTCATCAATTCTAACTTCTATGGCATTAGTAGCAGCAAACGGATTTTCAATAGTTTCAGGTTTAGTAGCCATTTTATTAAAAGAAGATTGTGCTTCGACCAATGATGCTATATTTCTTTCAGCACTAGAGAGTTTTTCCGCAATAGTTTTATTGAAAGCAGTTTGTTTACTAATAAAATCTTTAAGCATAACTTCAAGTTCAGAGGGTGCACTTCTATTATTGTTGTAGGAATTTCCATAAGCATTACCATTGTTGGGAGGATATGGCCTATAATTATTATTACTGAAATTATTCCTGTAGGCATTGTTGCTAACATTATTGTTTCTTATAAAGTTCACATCAACTTGCTCTTCTTGAGCAACCAAAGAGGCTAAGGGAACATGATTTGGATCAATATGAGCTTTCCCATTAACAAGCATAGACATAATAACATCAATTTTATCACTAAAGGAAGAGGTCTCTCTAACAGAATTTACCTTCTTACCTTGTGGAGCTCTCTCAGTGTGCCATTCAGAATAGTTCACCATCATATTATCAGGAAGCTTTGTTGCAGCACCCAAAGTAATGGTCATAAAAGTACCTCCAGTAGGAGAATCCAGTAGATTTCTTGAAGAATAATTCAGTCCTGCATAAAAGGTTTGGATAATCATCTAAGGAGTCAGTCCATGAGTGGGACAATTCTTTACCAAAGATTTCATTCTTTCCCAAGCTTGAGCAACATGTTCATTATCAGATTGTTTAAATTTCATTATTTCACTTCTCATAGATATAATCTTAGTAGGAGGATAGTATTTTCCAATGAAAGAATCTTTGCATTTAGTCCAAGAATAAATACTATTTCTAGTTAGGGATTGCAACCATTCTTTAGTTTTTCCTCTCAAAGACAAAGGAAACAATTTAATCTTAATAATATCTCCATCTATATCCCTATGCTTTTGCATCTCACAAAGTTCAACAAAGTTATTTAGATGAGCAGCAGCATCTTCAGTACCAATTCCAAAAAATTGTTCTCTCATAACAATATTGAGTAAAGAAGGTTTAATTTCAAATAAAGTAGCTTCAGGAACAGATGGAGCAATAGGTGTGCACATGAAATCATTGTTGTTGGTGCTAGTGAAGTTACACACCTTAGTGTTTTCAACAGTAGTCACTTTTTGTGTTTTTAATAAAGAAAGCAAACTAGTACAACTAAATTTTTGTCTGTTTTTGATAAAGAAACAAGCAAACAAAGCAGAAATAAACTAAACAAAACAAAAACAACAAAGTAAAGAGAATGGTGATGAGGGATTCCCCTTGTGAAGATGTCCTTGGCTCCCCGGCAATGGCGCCAGAAAAAGTCTTGCTTACTCAAGATGATGAGCTTGTTGGCGAACCCCAAGAGGAAGGTATGATGAGTATAGCTATAAGTTTTCCCTCAGTTATGAAACCAAGGTTATCGAACCAGTAGGAGCAAGGAAACACCTCCAAGGTGGTGTTTCCAACTTGGAATCCTGCACAACACAATCATAGAACTTTGCCCCCAAGTCAGTGAGGTTGTCAATCTCACCGGTTTTGCTGAAAACAATGGATTAAACGTAGTGTGTGGAAGATAGTAATAGATTTGCAGAAACTAAACAGAAAACAGTAAATAGTAGATTGTAGATTGATGGTAAAAGAAAGGACCAGGGTTCATAGTTCACGAGTGGTGATTCTCCTTAAGATAGATGACATGTTGGGTGAACAAATTACATCGGGGCAATTGACAAACATCGAGAAAGCATACATGCATATACTAATCATCTTGAATTCTATGAGATTTGATTGGGCATTACAACATTATACATAGACCGTATTCCAACTGCATTTATGACTAATAATCCACCTTCAGGTTATCATCCGAACCCCTCCAAACTTAAGTTGTAAGCGACAGATAATTGCATTAAGCATTGCGTGTAAAGTAAACAATACGGTTGTTCTATGAACAAAGGATTACTGTTTTCTCCCTAGTAGCAACAACACATATAGTACCTTAGAGATTTCTTTCACTTTCCCAGATTACTAGAGGCATGAACCCACTATCAATCGTAAATACTCCCTCTTCCAGTTGCTAGCATCTACTCGGCCAACATAGCTACTAACAATGGAGAGCATGGAAGATCACAAATAACAAAGACATGATAGAATCAATAATCAATCGGAAATAGCATCTCAATATCCATAGGATCCCCGCAAACACAACAAGTATGATTACAAATAGATGATCTTTATCATGAACGGAGCTCACAAGATCTAAACATGGTAGCACAAAGGAGAAGAACCAACCATCTAGCTACTACATGGACCCGTAGTCCGGGGATGAACTACTCACGCATCACACTGGAGGTAGTCATGGTGATGAAGAAGGCCTCCAGGGTGAATTCTCCCCTCCGGCAGGGTGCCGGGAAGAGCTTCATATCCCTCCCGATCTAGGAATGGAGATGACAGCGGCTACAGACTCTTTCGTGGAATTTTGATCGGGTACTTAGGGTTTCTGTATCGGAGGCATCTTATAGGCGAAAGGGGAGGCCGAGGGGGGTGCCCTAGGCGGCCGCACCACCCCATGGCGTGGACCAGGCCTGGCCACGCAGCCAGGTGGTGTGGCTGGCCTCTGGCCCCTCTCCGTCTCGTCTTCTGGATCTGTGTCCCCCTCGGTGAAATATTGACTTTGGCTTTTGTCCCATCCAATTGCAAGAATATTCATTTTCTGACTTTCCTAGAACCAAAAACAGCGGAAAAAAGGTAGCTGTCACTGTGGCATCTTGTTAATAGGTTAGTCCAAGAAAGTGTATAGAAGTACTCCAAAGTGTGTATAAAACATAAGAAAGTAGATATAAAACAAGAATGGAACATAAAAAATTATATATACATTAGCAACGTATCAACGCCCATTGGGAGAGAGAGACCTCCAGCCCATCAGATCATGATGTATCCAACGGTGGTTGGACAAGATCCATGTGACATACATCTCGACCAATCAAAGCGCTAGCCAAACTGAGACATCAGAGAGGGGAAAAGTGAGGAAAACTTTAGCGGGAGGGGAAAACTGAGGAAAACTTTAGCAGGAGGGGAGAACTGAGTAGAGCTAAGGAAAACAAGGGACCTCAGATAAAAATGACTAAGGGAAATTCAAGCTTTTGGCATAAAAAATGGAAAATGTGTTATTTGAACAAAATAATCCATCTTGGCCGACATTATATTGTTTGCAACTCAAAGATACACAAGTGTGCAAATTTTGGCCTCATTCATACAAAGTATGTTTTGGGATGGGTTATATTGGAGGTTGACTCAGTAGAAAGCCATTCGTCTTCATAGCTAGTAGCTCATTCCAAGAAGTGGTTTAGGGGAGAAGTCCATTTCTCTTTATTTCCTTTTCCTTTATTATTCATGATAGGTTTTAGTTAACATAACAAGACTCCATGCGAAGGTTGCACTATGTTTTGACTTCTTTTTTAATTAAAATAAACCTAAAAACATTTATTTGAATTTAATCACTTAGAAAAAGAAAAATGCAGTTAATTACAAGTAAATGAAAATTTCCAATTTCATATGGTAAATCAATCTAGGATACACAAGTGTGCCAAATTTTGGATCAATTGGTCGACGATTGCTATGGTGTAAGCCATGAACTAGCTAAACCCCATGTGTTAACCACATGTCGAGGGCAAAACTGAGCAGTGCTAAGAAACTAGGTGCATGACAATATAAACTTGCAATAACACATACATTATGGGATTATCCAACATACAAACATTGACAATAGTTCAAATTCAATACAAAGATGGACAATAGTTCAAATTCATCATACAAATTCAATTTAATAATTCAAATTCATTTTTTTCTTGCTCCTAGTGTTTTTTGCTGGAATATTCTCGGAGTTCACCACCTTGCTCTGGGTGATCCTAGCTAGAATATTCTTGGAGTCCACCATCAGCTTCTTCTTTTTGTTCTTTTTCTCTGCATCAAATGAATCAAGTGCTTCAGTCTATCATACATTTGGATCAACCACATTTCGATTCATTGGTTCATACTATTCAAAATGCACTAGCATCATTTCTTCAATATCCTCTTGTGTAATTCCTTTACTTTTGAACTCTACTTCTAATGAATAAATTGCTTCAATCTCCTATGCATTTGGTGCAATCTCCCATTCATTTGGTTCAATCTCCTCTCGATCCATTGGTTAAATCGCCCCTGCATCTGGTTCAATCTCCCCTGCATTTGGTTCAATCTCCCTGCATCTGGTTCAATCTCCTCTCAATCTGTTGGTTCAATCTGCAATGTATCCATTGCTTTATTCTCCTCTCGTTCAGATACTTCATTCTCATCTACATTTGCTGCTGCCACCTGATCTTCCATTCCATAAGCTGCGTCCACTCCATTTTTACAAAGCCTAGCAATGTGCCCTAGGATCCCACAACGTTTGCACTTACATTGTCGAGGTGGTGCACCATCCTCTGCACTAGCTCTCATGCTATTATTTCTTGGCCTACCTGCTGGTCTAGTAAAAACTGGAGGGTATATCTTGAAGCCTGGATTCACTTCCATCCATTGGTCTTTTCCCAACAAGGCTGGAACATTCTGAGCATATGCTGCCCTAAATTTGGCAACAGAGAAATACTCCGACACGTACTAATCAACTTCACCCTCTTCACCTCCTAGAACACCCATGAAAAACAATGCATGTATGCAGGGTTTCCCACGGAGCTGCCATTCCTGCAATGGCATGTCTTGTCAGCCAAAATGACTGGATACCTCCATTGCTTATCTCTATTATCAGTGTATGTTACCTCAGCCTCCATTCCTTTTCTAATGCATTCTCATCTTCAATTGTTTTTCCCTGGAGTGCAATGCCTTAATCAATGATGGGAGGATGAGATGGCCAGCATATACTGTTGAAGCAATTCTTTGACGCAGATCGATCTTTATCATGATCATCTGCCTAACCTTATCAAATATTTGCCACATCATAAGATCTTTCAATGACTTGACCTTTGCATTGAAAATCTCTGCAAGGTTACTTGTCACATAGTCTAGTTTGCAAATTTCATTGAATTGGCTTCTTGACCACACCATTCCATGATGTGCATCAAAGTACTCCTTCACCATAGGTTTTTGTTTATACAACACTTCCAAATGATACAGATGCTTCCTCAAACTGCATGTGTATGAAGTTGTCCATAGGTTGTCAGTATAAACTTTACCCTTGAATTTCTTTGTAAAATTCTGCACTAAGTGTCGCATACATTCCCTATGCTCCACTCTAGGGAATACTAGTTCTATAGCTTTCTCCAAACCTTTGCAAGCGTCCGTGTGGATAGTAAATCCTGGTGGTTGACCTATAAGGTCACGCAAATTCTCCAGAAACCAAGTCAAACTTTCCTTTGACTCAATCTCCAAAACTCCAAAAGCAACAGGGAACATCCAATTGTGGCCATCAACTGCAGTAGCAGCTACTAGCTATCCTTTAAATATACCACCAGAGTTGTTGCATCCACGGCCAAATAAGGCCTGCAACCATCCAAAAACCCTTTCCAGCAAGCTTTGAAACAAACAAAAGCCCTTCTAAAGCACTCCTTCTCCATTGTCTTTCCTCTTATTTTGTACTAAACTATATGCCTGTCTATCTGTACAACACTACCTGGACTAGCCATCTCCACTTCAGCTTTGATGTTGTAAAGCAACTGAAAACTTTCATTCCATTGACCATTGATCCTATCAAGAGCCATTTCCTTTCCATAGAACATCCTCATGTAAGGTACTGTAATATTAAACTTTTCAGAAACTTTTTTTATGAGCGTTGTTGCACCAAGTGATGGGTTCGCTCTCATCCAATCCATGATTGCATCTGCCAACCACTTAGTCTTTGCTAGTTTTGTTTTGTCCTTTTGGTTGTCCCCCTTGAGGTGGACAAGAATGTTCGAACTGGTTACCTTTTATCTGAAACATAATGAAAATGTCAGGTACAGTTAACAAATTCTACACAATGATCTAAAATACAAAACTGGTTGTAATACCTGAACCAAACTGCTCCAGAGCATAGTGGATGCGTGCATACTCCACCTACACCTCTTGTATGGGCACTTCATTGTGAACCTTGCTGGCTCACTCTTAATAACAACATAATCATTATTTGTGCAGATGCAATATGTAGTAAGGGAATTATGACAGTCCCGCATCGTTTCAAATATGGTGCCTTCTGAAATCTTAGGATCGTTCATGTCCCACTCAATTACTGGCAAGTCCTCATCATCGTACTCAGCTAAAACGAGATTGTCATTGTTCTCCTTGTTCTCTTCTTCATCAGTGTCATCAAATCTGGCACCGTGGGCCAATTCCTCCATGTATTGATCCTCTAGTGCATGTTTACTGAATTTATTTACCAATTTAGCAAACATCAACTTATCCTCATCATATAGTGGAGGCGCTCCCTCGGCAAGCTTTGCTTCGTCCTCCACATCTACTGCACGAGAGATTTGGCTTACACTCGAAGTGCCAATAGATGGTACTACTGTGGACCTACAAGGAGCGCGGGGGCACACACTATTAGCAGAGACAACAGAGACACCTGATGCCCGACCACCTGATGATGCCTGACCACTAGATGATGCTTTAGGCCTCTTTCCCGTGTGTTCAACTTTAGGTTGCACATGAAGATGAATTCAACCAAAACATTCAATAGCATTCAAAGAGAAAAGCATTACCAGAGCACCTTCGCTAGTTAGTGGGAGCAATCTTTGCTCGCTAATGGTGAAATATTGCAAATCAACTAAATCGCCATTGCTCCAGGGGAATTTAGAATATATTTTATCTTTGAAATCTCTGAGAGTTATGGAGGTTGCAACCACCGCCGGGAAGTAAAATCCAGAGAGATACCATTCACGACAACGAATTACGCTAGTATCTAGTTTAACCGCCAGCCAAAATGCCAGCGCTAGATCAATTCTATTCAAAAAGCAAGGCAGTTAGCTGAGCACCGGTGATTCACGCTCAATTACTGCCTATAATCAATCCACAAAGGGAAACAATACTTACCCAGATGGAATCCATGCGTTAGATCCCTCTGATTCCACCCAATCTGCTCCGTGCTCGACGGGGAGGTCCGGTACACCTGCCGGCGTCGCATACTTTTCCACGAAAGGGGTAGATCTAGTGGGGGAGGAAGAAGAGCTGGAGTGAGCTCCATGGCTAGGGGGAGGGGGTGGCTCAGGGGCCGAGGACGACATAAGGTAGGAGGGGCTATCAGGTAGGAGGGCACGACGACAAGGGAGTGGAGCGGAGGGGCGGTGTGGGAGTTGTTCCAGGGTCGGAGCAAGAATGGTCGGTCCGACGTGTCTCCATGTTGCCCCACCCTTCACCACGTATGCAAGACCCATCCCAACGTGGCCCTATCCTTCACCATTTATGCAGGACCTGTCCCAACACGGCCCCACCTGTCAGAATGTAACGGTCGAGGCGACGCAACGTAACGCTCAATGCAGGACCCACCCAATGCGGTCCCACCTGTCAGCATGTAACGGTCAAGCCTTTAACCTGACGACATCCACCCGTCTGAGCGCATGTGAGGGTTTCAGAATGGTGGGAGGGGAAAAGTTAGGAATAACTAAGCGGCTAGGGAAAATTGAGTACAACTAACGAACCAGGGGCACGAAAATAGAAATCCCAATAGTAAAAGGCTAGAACAGTATCGGACCTTCTCAAAAGTGGGCCGTTTGTAGGTGGCCTAGGATGAGCTGTGAGAACAGTGAAGGGATGACTGTGGGCCTTAAGAGTATCGGGCCTACTTGACATAGCATGTTAACGGGCCACACATTATTGGAACAGTGTGGGCTTCTGTAGGCCGAAACGGTAACGGGTCTGACATTCACGGGCTGCTGCTGGCCACATCTTTGGGCCCATTTCAAATAGTGCTGAACGAAACAGTAACGAGCCATAATCTTATTGGGTTCTCCTAATGGGCCGGCCCACTTAATTATGAGCAGGTCTTGGCTGGGCCTGGCTTCTACCACGGTTTCCATGGCTGTTAACGGCGGTAACTGGGTGTTAACGGTGTTTTCCACGTGGCATTTTGCATGACATCAGCAGTCAACACGACTGGCAAACAGATCTACGACAGAACAAGTTTTCGTGGCTGAAGGGTGTGATCCGCCACGGTCAGAAAAAAACGTGGTAGATTCTTTTGTGACAGGGCTTTTACCACAAGGGGCATCCGTCGTATAACACTTTTTAGCCACAAAAAACAGGCCTTCAACCACGAAAATCGTCCGTTGTAAAAGCCAAATTTTCTTGTAGTGCCATTAGTATGGGAGAGAAATTCACAAGTCTTCATCAAGCAAGTGCATGCAATAGCAATAAAGAAAGGTGTTCCATATTGAGAAGGACAAGATCGTCTACATCAAGCTCAAGTAGAATGTTCAAGGCAAAGGTTTGATCTTGATAGGTTTTCTATTTTTCCTGTCTCTTGTAGTAGTTGGGAGACCGGGATTAGCATAGATAGGCGTACTATTAAGAGGGGCTCTCAAGTGAGTAGCTCGATTGTATATTTTGGAGTCCGGATGCAAAAATTATGGCAGTTTTGGTTCTGGAGTGTCCCTGACCAGAACTAACGCTACCCCACCAGAACTACTGCTAGGCCAATTTTGGTGCCGATAGTACCTGTTGAAGTACTAGGCAAGTTCAGGTGAGCATGGGAACGCCCCAACATCCATTCTGTTTTTGTTGCTTGTTTATCGGTACTTGGGATGGCAGTAGACTAGTAGTACCGGTCAGAAGAGCCATTGGAGTAGCACGGCCGGTAGTACCACTTGGGCATATTTTCCACCGGTAGTACCGGTGGAAATTCTAGATCACTTCTGATCAGCTCGTGACACCCGCAATCATCTCTCTATTTTGGTTGCATTTTATTATGGGTACTTGTCCGGTAGTAGACCAGTAATACTGGCAGAAAGTTCTGGACCGAGTCGGGCAGAACTTTTTGGCCTATACAACCAGGTCGTTTCAACTTTTGACTAGTTGGTGCCAGGATAACCGAAATTTCCGGTGGCTTAGCTGTACTACCGGCCAGGCACGTTTCGGCCCAAATGGTCAGTTTTGGGGATCCTTTAAAAGAGGCTCCTCTTCCCCTTCGTGGGTCGGCTCTTTTGGTCCATTCCTCTCTCTCTCTCCTCCATTGTTTACCTTGAAGATCTTGTCCTCTTCCCTTCTCCCTCCCTTGATTCTTGCAACTTTTTGAGGGATTTGAGAGAGGATATGTAGATCGACAACCCCACCAAACCAAATCACTTCTTTGTGAAGGAATCCTTGGGATCTAGAACTTGGACTGTTTTGTGTTATCCTCTTGTGTTCTTGCTCTCTTATTCCCCCAAAATCTTTTGTAGATTTGGTGTAATTTGAGAGTCAAGGACTTGCCTCTTGCATTTGGTGCATAGGTTTGAGATTTCCTTGGAGATTCAGTGAGTTCAAGCTCCTGGGCTTATTTCTCTTGGGTTCTTTGGAACCCTAGATGGTTGTGTGGTTGTGGTGCGATACCTTTGGGGCCTCCAATTGAGTTGTGTAGATTCCTCAAGGTCGAGGCCTTTGTGGTGATTCTTGGGAGTCCTCCAATTGAGTTGTGGATATTTCCCCAAGCTTGTACGGGTTCGGTGACCACCCTCAAGTGTCCCATAGTGGATCATGAGTAGGACTTTGTGGTGAGCTGACGGAAGAATAGGGTTAGCCTATTGTGGTGTCACTTAGTTATGTGCCTTCACATCTTGGGGTGAGTCCTTGTGTGGTGTTGGGTGAGCATCGATCCACCACACCTCAAGGTGAGCCATTTGTGTCATTCGGACATCATTGCACCATCGCACCTCTCCAACAGGGACATAACATAGTTGGAAGTGAACTTCGAGATCAAAATCATAGTCTCCTCGTCCATCGATTATTTCTCAACCGAGCCCTTTACTTATGGTATTTATATTGTGATAGCCATCATGCTTGAAGTATGTTATCTTACTATCACCATGTTGCTTGCCCTGCTTAGCATAGGTTCTTGGTGGACTTAGTTGAACCAAGTGGTTTTAGTTTTTGTGCTTTGATAAATTAAACGTTAGTTTTATTCCGCTTTTGTTAGACCCTAAATTGTAATTAATTTAAAAGCCTATTCACCCCCTAGGAGACATCCTTTGTCCTTTCAGCTACACTGGATAGGAGTCAAGCTAGAGGAAATGCATCAAATGCGATTGGAGGTTTGAATACACCAACATCCTTTAATAGGTGGAGCAGTCCCGAGCACAGCCTTGGCTTCTGGCACTCGTACTCTAGTTACTAGCATAAGTTGCATGTGCCTTGCATGTGAAACTCATATAATGGAAGTATGACATGTCATCTCTATATAAAGTTATAATAGGCAAAGCTAAAAATATAGTTTTAATTTTGAGCGATATTATTTCCATAAATTATCGGATGTATATTTGGTTCTTGTACTTTATATCATGCAGACCTCAACTTTTACTTTTATCTACCTAATCCTACCTCCGTTTCAAAGCTTAAGTCTTATCTTTTTTGAGGAACTCAAGCTACAGAAAATTTGACCAAACGTTTAGAAAAAACTATCAAGAACTATGATATTAAATACATACCATGTGAAAATATGTTTCATGATATATCAAAGGGTATGCATTTTGTATTGTAAATATTAAAATTATTTTTTTAAACCTTGGTAAAACTTTACATGGTTTGAGTTTTGGAAAAAAAATAAGCCTTAACCTTTGAAATAGAGGTAGTACTCGGAAATTTTGGTAACATGCTCTACAGAAAAGACAGAGAAGATTCTAGAATGATGGAGAAGTGTGTTTTAAAGTTTGTGCATAGTGTTCATTGTGCTAAAGACTATCGATAGAATCTTCTAGATGCTAGAATGTTAAAGAAGATCGAACAGTTAGATATTTTGGGATTTGCCAGTCTTGATCCAACGGTCAAGCTCCAAAGTTATTTATACACTATATAGCGTTAAGATAGGAATGTTCAACCTAATTTCACGAGATCGTTGTAAAGTCATTCGAATAGGCGGAAATAGCTACAACGCTTGGAAATTTGTAAAACTAGGGCATTATCCGTCAAACATTGTCTAATTTTATCTGTACTTGATTGACAAAAAGAATACACTTTTTAAATAATATGTCCATGTTTAATGTTTGGTACTTATTTGGCAACTAAGGTCACATTAAAGTATTACAAGCACACGTTTTTTGTCATTTTCTCTAATCATTTTCAAAACGAGGTGAAAACTTTTGAGAATCCTATCGTATCAAGGAGCCTAATGTTTCAATGTTGTGAGCGGTTCTTCAACTTAATGAATAGTGGGTACATAAAAATTAATTTTATAAAACTAGAAAACTATCAAACACGTGTAGTTCAAATTAAGTCACTTTCAAGTTGTCCATGTAGAAAGTGAGAAACACTACAAACTTGACTATTACATACCTTGGGAATTATCCATCAAAGATGATGGTCTACCTTTTGTCAAAATTGAGGTAGTGACATTTTGAGCCATAATCTAATCTCTATATGTACTTCCATGCTTCAGAAATAAGAAGACTATGTCAGTGGCAGATCTACGAAATTTTTAGAGGGTGTGCCACTCTCTAAAAAATGACATCATAGGGGTGCCGCTCACCCATACCGACGCCTAGATCTACTCTCCCTTGCTTGTCCCGATGCCAAGCACTACTCGCCCCCATGCTCAAGCTTAGTGCAACGTGGCTCCCTTTCTTTTTGTTGCCCTAGCTTCCTTTCTTCCTCTCCCACCACATTTCATAGAGATTGAGACTAGAGAGGGGAATCGATCTGAGTGGAAGTTATGGATTGAGAAAGAGGGGATTGCAAGCGAGGAGACTGAGAGGATGGTGGAGGAAGCTGGCCCGACCAGGAGAATATTAGATTAAACATTGAGACCTCATGGGTTCTACTCCCTCCATTTCAAAATATAAGATGTTTTAGTTTTTGTGAAAACAATGCATCTAGATACACTCATTTCACAAAAGCTAAAACATCTTATATTTTATGCATTCCTTTCACAAAAGCTAAAATATCTTATATTTTAAAAGGGAGGGAGTAGTCACTAGTGGGCTGGGTCATTTGACTATTTTTTTAGAGTTTCCTTTTTATTTTTGTGACGGACTCGCTACTGCTTCTATGTGCTAGGGCACAAGTGGCACAGTCACTGTCTCCACCAATGGTGTCACATAAAAAGTACTACATGCATATTTTTTCATTTTTCATAGATTTGTTCCATTTTCTATAACGGGATGACAAATTGTCGAGAATACCACTCATAGAATATTCATTATCTTGTTCATGCAACTCGCATTTTTATGATATATGTACCCTCTCCTCTCTTTATTAGATCTTATGGACTCCCTTTATTGAAAACTATTAGATGCTTTATATTTTGTGAAACGAATGTATCTAGACGCCTTTTAGTGTGTAGGCCTCTCTCCTCAATAGAGAATGATCCCATCAGGTTGACACTGTGCAGAATGAAGGCCATGTCTACAAGAGTTCTACTGGGATGCGATATAAGTTATTTTGTTGAATACCTTATATGGTTGTAGTCCAATGAGCAGAAAAGTTCCATGTGAAATTCTTAATTTGTTGTTAAATATTAACCACTGTAAGTATGTTCTTTCCTTTTGCATTCGAAATTGCTGGCCAGCAAATTCATATCAAATGGATGAATTCTTAAAAAGCAATTCTTGGCTAACATATAATGCTAGCAAACTTAAAAATGTGTTTCTAATTTTGTCGACCAAACTATAGCACACATGTAGTTAAAGTTCGAATTAGTTTGACAAAATCACCTGAAAATCATTTGAATGTTAAAAGTAGCTATCCCTTGAATGTAAATTGCGGAGACTTTAAATAAAGACATATGTTGAGGAGGGATCTATCCCAGCAGTTACCTCTTCCTTCCCCTGTATAATCTTTGGTGCAATGATTATACAGTATGAGTAGTACTACCCTGCGGTTGTACAAAGAAAATGTTGGGATCCTAATTTAGTCACCATCAATAGGATACCGCTGCCACCAACAGAATCAAAGACGAAGATGGCAGAAGAATGGAGGCTCTATGTTGAGAAAGTGAGGTTGGTGAGACACATCCTGACAAAAACAGAAAGGTAGCTACCGCTTGACATGGAAGCAATACTAACTAGTACTACTAGGAAAGATGATCCCACCAAATTTGGCTCTTGCAACACCATGGCTGGTGATGCATGTATCACTCCCTAAACACACTACAAGAAATGTCTCCATCTGAAATAGTTTGGCCCATCGGTTGTCGTAGAAGGCGCGTCTTCCGCGACGATGCCGTTCACTCAATCATGGCCGATGGATAACGTTTTTTTCCATTTTCACGGCCTCTACTACGATGAAATAGCTAATAACATGGATGAAGCTCGACCGACGGGTGGAAGAAGTAAGATTTTCGGTCGCATCTCCCTGATTTGAACTCGATAACGTTGCTTGGTGAATCCGCCATTTAGTGAGGCTGCTGAGCCTCGTATGTCAGCCTCGCATTAGAAGAATCGTATGTATGATGAAATTTCTTTCGTTCGCTCGCGCTACCCTGTTCCAAACTTGATAGCATTGCTCGATGCATCTACTATTTATTCAGGCTACTGGGTCCCACATGTCAGCCTCTCATCAGAAGAAACCTGTGTATGATGGAATTTTTTCCTCGATCACGCGTCTCGGATTTGAACTCGATAACACTTCTCAATTCATCTACCATTTAGTCAGGTTGCTAGGTCCCCCATGTTAGCCACTTATTAAAAGAAACGTATGTATGATGGACTATCTATATCTTCTCGTGCCTCCCTGTTTCAAACTTGATGTCATTGCTGGATTCATCAATCGTTTATTCAGGATGGTGGGTACCAACTTAGGTAGAAGCTCCCAACTCCATTTTACCTTTTCTTGGCCAACTCTTTCAATGGTTGTGATCTACTCAACCTTGTCTATCAACCCATACTCCCCTTGCTCAAATTGGAGCCTTGTACTTCTTAAAACATCATGGTTTTGGAGGCAAGATGATAATCTGTTTGGGCACTCTTAGTTTCAACAAAGTTTGGTATTAATTCTTGGAGTATGCAATCATGATCAAGATAAATTCCATGTACCTCTATGATCTACCTAGATTGGTCTATCTATCCATGTGCCCCCGATCTAGTCACATGTTTGAGTCACCTATTATAGCATGGTTAAGTAGGTATGATGATGTTAAACCACTAGATCACTAGTATCACTCAAACCTCCTATTTCTTAATTTGATTTTTTTTGAATTTAAACTAGTGATTTCATTAACCTTCTCACTCACGCTTGATCATACCCTGCCACATCATCCACCCACCCATCACCACTTAAGCATGTGAGTTTTGGACAATAACTAAGTTAAATAAAAAATGTCTTTTTAAATAAAAATTTACCAAAACATTAAACCATGTCAAACCTTGACTCAATCACCACAACATCCTTACACCTTTGTCTAGTCGAAGTCACTATAGCAACCCCCTTTGTCCTTTTGTGCTTGGAAGTGGGAAAGTGAAGATATGTGCACATCTTGAGATGATACTTTCCCTCTCTCTTACACAACAACCACCCCTCCCCTCTCTACTCCTGTAGGACCCACACCACCGTCCACCACCCTCTCCACTAATCCCCTTGCCCTAGCCCTCCTCTCTCCTCCCTTTTATTTTTCTTCTCTCCCTTGTGCATATTAATGGGTGTGAGGAACCTTGCAGCACACTACTTCTCCAGCCTCACCCTGCCTCCTCGAACCTCTCACACGACCTACCCACCTCACTCATTGCCCAATCAGAGGTAACCCCTCCCTCACACACTCCTTCCATAGGCATTATTCACCATGGACCAACCCTCTCGGGTTTATAGCGTACAGACAATCCCAACCGCTCCTTCAACTCTTCGTCCACTATTTCTTTATGTCCTCCTCCTCTCTGAGATCCAAATTTGTGACCATGGCTTGCACTCCATGGAGAAGGAGTAGATCTTCTACCTCATCCTTCCTTGAAGAGCTAAGGACACTGCCACACTAGACCACGTCTATTCCTATTCTCTTTATCAACATGGCCTCCATACTCAAGCATACCTGCCCCCTGTCCTTCCTTTATTGTTGGGATGCCGGAGACACCGCCACCAGAGCCTGTCCAAATAGAGTTTCACTGATGAGCATGACATGCATGAGCCCCTGCCGCCTCGTCAATAGCCACCCCATGCCCTACTCCATCCCCCAGGATCACTTGGCCATATTTCCGTCGACATGCATCCCCTGTGGAAGCTTGTCGACATGATCCTGTGCATTCTCGTCGATGTGGATACGCGAGGCATTATTCCGTCATTGAACCTACCCTTTGACCACTCTCTGGGCTCTCCGTGACGATCCGCACCTCCTCCGCCACCCCACCGTTGCCAGAAAGCCCTCCGATCAGCACCCCTTACCCTCCTACGATGCCCTAGGGTTTACTCCTCTGTCCGTGCTGCCAGAGATTGAAGAAGACGGGGAACCATCGATCTTCAATAGATCTGATGGCCAGGTGCTCCTCATATAGCTTCGACCTCTATATCCCACTAATGGGTGGGCCCCGCTCAGCCCATTCAAACGCCACGCCTCCCATGCCCGCGAGCGCTGTTCAGGGATGGTTTGGCATTTCACCGCTGGGGCCCGTTAAGATCTGGCCCGCTAGCCCTTTTCCAGCTTTTTCTTTTCCTTTTTATCATAGATCTGTTAAAATAGCCAATAGGATTAATTGCCTAATAAAATGTAAAATGCCTCAAAATAGCTAGATCTAATTTTTTTTTCATGTGCATGTATGTTTTCTACAACATGCAGAACAAGCCCCTTGGCCAAATTAATATTTGTATTCCCCTGAGAAATAGTCTACCATTTTTTTTCAATCAATAAATTACATCTTATGTTCTAAAAATCAAAATGATGTGAAACAAATCGTATTGTAAGGTATCTTCGATACCTTTCTTGTGTCATTAGTCCCTTTCCAAAAAGACCCGCATAGATACCATGGCAAAAATAACAAAATAGCACCAGATCTGACTTCCACAATTTCCCATGGTAGATCTACGACACCTTTTCAGTTGATCCCAACTCTAAGCTATGTCACTCCAAGATCTGCCAAATACCTAGTTTCAATAATTATTGACCATATGATGAATTTTAGTAAAATAAATACTATTGCATGTATTAATTTCACTCCATAAATCCTAACTAAATAAATAAAAATGATAGAGGGGTGAAACACACTTTTGGTGGCTTTATTATCTCAATACCTACCTACTAGTACCATATTTGCATGTTGGTATCATCCATAACTTGGCCTAGGCATAAAACCCTTTATTGAAGGAGTCTTCGATAAATAAATCATAAGTAATAATTTAGAAAGGCAAATGAGATACTTCCAATTGCTATGAGCTGATATTATCAAAACCTACTGAAGTGTATTGGTGTATTGTTCAATTGATTGTTGTATTGTATTGGTTCTTGTATGCCTTGTGAAGATTGTGCAGTAGTAGGAAAAGGCCTAGTGACGACATTCAGAAAAGGGGGTTCGTCGTGGCGTTTAAGCAGCACGCCACTGGTACGTCGTAGTGGTGGCGTCGTGTCCGAACACCACCAGTAGGATTTCTAGTGGTGGCGTTTAGTTTGAACACCATAGGTAGAAGTTCACAAGGGTGGCATTTACTGTAAGCGCCACCATTACATATCCTAATTGTGACGTTTGTTTTATTCTGAACGCCGCACGTGAATTTTCGAAAATTTAGAAAAATCTAGTGCATTCAAGTGAATATTCACAGCACAACAAGATATATTCAGAAATAGTAAAAAGTTCCACAGGGAAATTGATAGAAATGGTAGCACATCTGTGGGAACCCCGGATTATTCATCCGAGAAATCCCTGTTATGCATATTTCCATGTTCCCATGATCAGTGAGCCGTGGAACATAACCGACAGGTACCATTTCAACATCCGAAACATAACAAGTTACAAGACTTACGTGAATGCCATTATGGCTACATCATCATTAGCAGCGGAACAACACCAAGCGCAGAGCCCAATCGTGCCTCAACCTACAGGCAGCTGACTGGGAAGACGACCTAGCTTGATGGACGTCACCTTAAACTCATGAAATTCTGGCCAAGTAAATAGTCAGGGACATAGACGTGAGTACTTTTGAATGTACTCGCAAACCACCAGGATAAGTAAACAAAGGAAATGCAATTTTGGCTGTGGCGAGATAGCTCTATCAGGGGTTGTTTTTGAAAAGCCTAAACTAACATTGAAGTTATGGCATCTCCATATCTTTGTTGAAAAAGAGTTTTGAAAACCATGCTTCTGTTTTATAAATCCCGACATCTCCATGTCTTTGTTGAAAAAGAGTTTTGAAAACAGTTTTCAAAGTAAAACCCCTTTTTAAAACATCTTCGACCCCACGGGGCAAAACAAAGCTTTTGAACTCGGGTTACCCCGGAACCTTCGTCCACTTCGTACTTGTTTCCCAAACAAGCACAGTTTGGGTACTCCTAGCCAACACCTTTACAACCGTCCTTGGACATGGACACGGCTATTCGAACAGGTTATACTCTGCAGAGTTTGCACACTTTCCCCATAAGAATCAATACATCCACCGGGATTACAACCACGGCCCACTACCACTGTAGATGGGGGTCCGGATAATCAATCCTAACTTTTCGCTTGTCTACACTAGCAAAGGCATGCTTTTCCTCTTGAGTTTGTTCTCCCCGGCAATGAGTATGTGGCTCCCAGCCATAGTCCTTCCTTCCATACACACGCATACCCAAGCCGCAACTTGGCGTATACCTTAAATCTGGATACTCCACTTCCTTCCGTACTACCTAAGTCATACCGTCTGCAGGAGACCCAATTGTTGCACCGGCCTCCTGCCAGTTCAGGCTCACTCTTGCTGAAGCAAGCGACAGGCTTCAGATTTGTGATATGGGACGCCTGCCCGGTCTTCCAGGGATTGCTCCCTATAAGCATGGTAGAAGTGCCTCGGCTAATGCGGACAAACTACGGGTTAAGCCCCAGCAACCTGGGGTAATGTGGTTGCACGGATAAAAATTGTTCTAGTAAAGGCGTAGAACATCCCATCACTTTTCCACTTCTTCTCATCACCATTTCTTTTGTTAAAACTTCCACTGGGAATGATGCCTCTTCCCAGGGTTTTACAAAGCCGTTTTTGAAACATTTGTAGTGGGGAAAATCGCAAAACAGTTTATTTTCTCAAATCCAGGGTTTCCAAGGAGGTAGGATGTTAACCATCGTACTCTCGGTCTAAAGGGGTAAGATGGTAGGTACATCAGGGTGGTGTCTCTAAGGGCACGAAATCATAACTTGGAGGAGCCAAGTTACTACCGTAGTGTTTGTAAAACAAGACATGCAGGTAGAGTATACAATTTATAAAGAGGATATAAAACAGGTAAAGGAGAATAGGACATATAACAAAGTTCGGGAAATGGTGGCTTGCCTGTGATCAGCAATAAGTCCCTGGACTTCTTCAGATGACCAAGAATACCCAATAAAATAATAATAAGAAATCCCGATCTTCTTGTCGTTAGACACTCACACTATCGTCGTCATTGGGTATACATGCAAGCAGACAATCCACAATCAACACAAGGCATACAACATCAAACCATACAACAAACAAGCATAAGAAATACTACTAGACTTGGGAGTTTTTGGAGAGGTTGGGTATTGGTGGTGGAATTTACTAAATTGCCACTATAGTAGTTTCCATTTGGAAGATAGTTGTCTAGGGTAGATACAAGGGACTTGGGTTAGGGTTCTATGGTCAGTAGGTTACCAAAGGGCAAACGTGATATCCTCAGATAGGTCTTGACAATACAAAACCATCACAAGTGGTTTCACTTAATTATCACTTTTCTAGATGGAGTTATGCTTTTAATAGTGGATTAAACTCTAGTTTGAGGAAATAATTCACCAGAGAAGTTCTGGAGCTCCTAAAATTATTTCACTAGAGAAGTACTAGGAGTTGGAATCAGGTCAATACCCTATTTGGTTTGACCTGAGGAATTTATCTAAGACAGAAAGTTGTCAGTTTTGTTAATTTTCATAAAGGCAGTATATAGTTCTCCTTGGGATGAGACCTATGCTGGAAAAGAGGTATTTCAAATACCTTCCAGTATGTCTTTGATTCATCTCAAATGGAGATGTAGAACTCTCTGTAGAAATTATTTAGTGTACCAGAAACATTCTAGCAGAATAATTACTAGTAATTAGAGAAAATTATTTTGGCCATGGGGTTTCCTCTGCATGTTTGAGAAAACATCAGAGAACCACCAGAAAATTAGATATAGGAATTTGGATTAGGTTTACCATTTTATTTGGATTGAAATCTAGTAGGAGATTTTCTGGAATAAAGATCTGCTAAAAGAAAAAGAAAAGGGGTGCAATGGGGCCGGATCTAGGGGGTTACTGGGCCGGCTAGGGGGATTCAGCCCACGCAAGGGATGCGCGACGAGGGAGGATCCCGTTCAAACCCGCCAGGTGGGGCCTGGCGGTCAGCGGCTGGCAAGGTGAAACGGTATGGGGGCCTATGGACCGTCTGATCTGAAGGGGGATCAACGGCCGGGAGGTCTTCTTCTCCCTACCGAGACGACGGCGAGGCAGAAACCCTAGGGGCTCGGGGCAGCGGCGGTGAGGCTTACCAGAGCGGCGGGGAGGCGACGAGGAGGCCCTGGGGAGACGCGGTGCTCAACTGTGAGCCTGGGGATGTGCGGCACAAGGGGTCTCCGTGCCGGGAACGGGCTCGCGCGGTGGTGGCCGACGGTGGTCGTTCGGGAGCTCGCGTGAACGCCCTGGGCCTGCATGCGTGTGGGAGGTTAGGGACGGCTCCGAGGAGACTAAGAACTCCAATGCAAAGAGACATGGGGCAGGAGGGAGACCACCAAGCCGGTTTCTTGAAGTAGACCGAGAGGAGGCTCTCTCCTTTCCTAGGCCGAGAGAGGTGCTAGGAGGAGCTCTAGAGCTTGGGGGAGGTGGATCTAGGGCAGAGGAGTGTGGGGAAGCCACATGCAAGTGGAGGGGAGCAGGGGAGAGGGTCCTGCAAGCTTGAGCTCGAAAATGGCCGAGAGGGAGTTCTTCTCCTCGTCCTAGCTGTGGCAGGACAGGGGAGAGGCAGTGGGACGCAGGGGAGGTGAGTGGGAGGGATTGGGGGCAAATGAGCCAGTGTGGGGAGCTGGGGTGGCCTGCTGGCTTATAAACCAAAGAGGAGGGATAGAGGTAGTAAATTACCCATTTGGGCATGGTGGGGAGGGAGGGCTGGCCAAGGATTGGTCCAGGGGGAGGTAGAGAGGGGTAAAGTGGGCATTTGGGTCGTGCAGGGGCAGAGTAGGGAGGGAGAGCTGCTGTGGTAATTAATTAGAGTAGATCTTTGTAAGATTGGGTTGTCTCTCTCTCTCTCAAGACTAGTGCAAGGGTAGAATGGGAATGGCTGAGGTAGAGCTAAGTGTTAATCGACCAGGGTTCTTAGGGATTGAGGATTGGGAAACATCTAGATCCTAGTGATGAGCTCCTAGAGTGGCTCATACTACTTCCTAAGCAAACAAGTCAAACAGCAGATAAAAGCAACTCATCAGTCAACAGATCAAGGCAACTCATCTTATACACTAATCAACTATTTCTAGGGTTCACCATCAAGCTCAGCTTGAGGTAAGGTTGGGGCCATTTTCAAGAGGTTGAGTTTTGAATAAGATGAGGGTTCTTGGTATCTCTACCAAGAGTAGAATTTAAATGCTTTGAAAGGAGGTTTTCGTAAAGCTAAAGATAAGATTATTTGAGTGTTCTGTCTTGAAAACATAAGGAGATTGTACTATATATCTCTCCATAGTTTTGTTAATAGAAGCTACCAAAATAGTTTTTGTTACATAAGCATCTTGGCTCCTGTTTTGAAATGCCAGAATGTTTGAGAATATGTAAAGTAAGCCAAGATAGTTTTGGGTAAAAGATTTTGTCAACTGAGGGTGAGGTAAGGAGTATCCTAGGGCACACATTATAAGGACAAGTGCAAACAGACAACAAGCAAGCACTGCACCAAAGCACAAGGAAAAGTTTTTGTTCCCCCTGATTTTTGTGTTCTGGATAACTAATCAGGGTTGCTGAAATTGGGATGTTACAACATCATTACAGTCAACTAGATATAGTAAAGCTAGCTAGCTACTTAACTAAAGTATGCATAGTGTACACAACAATAACTACTAGTCCTCAATAGGATTATCGACCACGACGATGCCATACCTAATGGAAGCATCAGGAATCTTGTCATCATATGAAGAAGCATCAGAGTCTTTCGATGCTCCGGTGCCTTGGTAGTCGAAGTAGGTAATGTGATCTTCATAGAGATAGAATACCAACTTATCCCGGACGTCCATCTCATAGGCTTCGACCTTCTCGGTCCACCTCGGACCACCGAAAAAGGTGCGGTTCTCCTCATTCATGACTTGGACCATGTAGGTCGGTGCAGGTTGCTTCAGAGGCGTTAGATTGACCTGAAATTGTCCATGCTGCCACAACAGCCAATCGAAATGGTCCAGGAAATCATGTCTAAACTTGTAGGGTAAGTTCTGCATACAAAATCATAAGAAAGCAACAATTAGCATGTAATTTAATTACACGTATATATAGTTTGATTTCTTGTGAATGGACATATCATACTAACTTCATGGTTATAAGGGAGCACTATGACAACCTTCTTGTTCTTGCACACTTGGTAACCACAATGCTCACACCGACCATCATCATTCATTATACCTATATATGATCATTAAAACTTAATTATATAAACCATTTTAACTTAATTAGCATCATAAGTAGCACAATATATCAACATAACACATAAGTAAGATTAGCTAGCATCATAAGTAGTACAATAGTAGCATGATAAGTTTATATCAGTAGTATGATAGGTTGCATATGATAGTCACATGAGAACATCCTAAACTCGAGTAGACCCGATGTTAGTGAAATCGTCACCCAAGTAGTCGTCGGCCCAGAAAGATGATAGGCTGCAAGAGTCATCTTGCCGCATGCTTCTGTCGGCTCTCGCTGAGGACCTGGTACTGTACCACCATCACCTGGGGATAAAGTAGGAGATCACTGACCTAGGGGTCATCCTCCTCACGACCATGGCACGCCAGCTGCCTCGCTTCCTGCCGGTGCTCCCTCTCCTTGGCCCTCATGGCGATCCTCATGCCATCTAGCACTAACAGATGCGCCATGCAACGCCCATCCTATAAGTTGAGGACCGCTCTCGCCCCAAAGTGTTTGACCGCGACGGAGCTGTAGGCGCGGGCCTCCTTCCATGGGCACCTGAATGTACCGGAGAGGCGCGGGCGAGGGTCGCAGAGGCGTGACGGCAAGGGCAGAAAGGACAAGGTCGGAGAGGCGCGGTCGAGGGAGGAGAGGATGTGGTCGGAGAGGATGGTTACAACGGTTGGAGAGGAAGGACGGGGTCGAACGTGGAAGGGGCCAGTGATCCGTCATCGCGGACCTTTGTAGGGAGAGGCAGGTTGCGACGAGGCTGGACAAAAGAGGGGCGGGGCAGCGCGGGCGGCACGGGCGGCTGTGGCCAGGGATGGGCAGGAGACTACAATTTCAGGGGGAACGAGCGGGAGGTGTGTGTGTTGCGGAATGAAAGAACAACCACCATGTGGGGTGGGCAGTGCATTTAGAAAAATTTTGGATGTCCCATTGGTCCCGGCTTGCCTCGTGGTCCCCACATAGTGCCGGCATTCACGATATGGCGAATGCTAGGATTAAGTTGTAGTGTCGGTGTTCACCTTTTCCTGAATGCCACGACTATTTCGCCTTGCAGTGGTGGCACCCATTTTATTTTAGACACCACTAGGAAAATGACTGATATAAGCCTTTTCCTACTAGTGGTGGTATATTGTTTGTTTTCATGTGTGGTCAGTGATGACGATAGTTGCGATTGTGTTGACATCAGGAAGAAGGAGCCATTATTATTGTTGGTCTTCTAAGAAGAAGCCTAGAGACATATTAATGACCACAGGCAAGTCACCATTCCTGAACCCATTTTTACTCTATCTTCAGACATGCTTAATATTATTATGCACGATTTCTACTATCGAATATTTATTGTGTCCATAGCTTAGCCTCTCCAAGCCTTGGTATAGTATGTTGTAGGTGAACCCACTTGTGATCACCCATTACTCCCTTTAGAAAGTGGGCTTAATGCTTATCATCTTGTCCCCCCGAGCCTTGTTTTCAAAAGATTAAAATCTTGGGTTGGGAAGTGTAAAACCAAATGTTTTTCAAAAGAGTTTCAGAAAAAGCTTGGAAAGGTTGCCCTTTCTGAGAGAAAGTGTTTTTGAAGGAAAGATATTTTCTTCAAGCTCGGTGATGGCTCCAAAAATAGTCATCTTCTACCGTGTTTAAACATTGTTTTTAGTCAAGAAATTGACAAGAAACTCTCAATCCTTGCCACCAATGACTAATAATTGCAAAGATATGCGAAACCTTGCTTTGAATTGTGTTGTGAAGCAAATCACACTTTTTAAAGCGAAACCAGGAGTCATAATGAAGGTTTTGAGAAAGTCCACATGACCAAGTAATTGTGGAGCCAATCCCAGGCGTCAGTAGCCGTAACGACCAATGGTACGGGAAGGTCCCACCCGTACCATCATCACGTACCATGTGGCAGTGGTTCCTTCTCATCAAACCCTACAACTTTTGTGAAGACACTGTCGGGGGATTATCCCCGGGTACCCCAAAGAAGCACTCAAAAAGGGTAAAAAGGAAAAACAGATAAAAGAAAAAGAGGAGACAGCAGTCCCAGGCGTCCTGGGCTGACTAGAAGCCCCAGCCGGTCTGCTACACCACTTCCGGCTGGGCGCTAGCCGCCCGGCCGGGCACCCGTCCACTGGGCGTCCCGGCTGGGCCTCTCCCTCAGCTGCGTTGCCGCCTGGCTGGGCCGCCTCGGTCTGCCCATCCGGCTCCCACGCCTCGCTCCGCCTCGCCGCTCCCGGCTGGGCCACCCCAGCCGGCCCGCTCCCGCGCCTCGCTCCGCCTGGCGTCTCCCTGGCTGGGTGGCCCCAGCCGGCCCACTCCGCCACCCTGGAGGTATTCACTCAGCTGATTGATTCATGCATGGAGACATGCATCGATCACCTCACAGCTCACTAGTTAGCTCTCACTCTCACGAGCACACTCGCAGACAGATAGACATAGATTGTTCTGACAGCATTTAAGGCAGTAGCTAGCGAATACAACTCAAGGAGCGCTTGTAGTTCATTTATCCCACATAGTCAGATCCGGCAGGAGTAGGGGCTTTACCTCCTCACGAGGGCCCCGAACCTGGGTACTTCCTGCGTCCCGCTACGCTCGCTTGTATCCAATCCCGCCTACGGACGCCGTCGATAGCTTCTCTGCTAGTCCCCACACCTCTATCTAATCTCTTCAGGTACTGTCTTTCCCAATACAACGACAGTTGGCACCTACCGTGGGGCAAATAGCTTCGGCCGGAGATCCGTTCCGCACGGGATCGATTTTCTTCATCGTCATCGTCGACACCGACGCCGTCTCGAGTTGCTCGGGGGCTTGCCGCCTCCGCGCCGTCATCACCGACTCCGCTCTGTCAAGTTTCTCGGGGGCTCGCCGCCGCCATCGCCGTGCCGTCATCACCTCCGGCTCGCCGTCGTCGTCTCCACCTCGCCGCGAGGCCCAGGGGCTCGCCGTCGCCTCCACGTCGTCATCGCCTCCGCCTCGCCAAGAAGCCCGGGGGCTCGTCGCCGCCGCCGCACCGTCGTCGCCCTCGCCTCGTCAGGCCTCGCGGGGGCTTGCCGCCGTCACCGCGCCGTCCTCCTACGTGTGGCCGCGTCCGTGTGCGCCTGTGCCTCCGAACCCATCCGTCTCCGTCCACGTGGCCGCGCCACGTGCGGCTCCGGCCTCTCTGCACCGTCATCCGTGTTCTCTATGTCACGTCGTCCTCATGCGCGTCGTCAAGCCTGCGGCACAGCAGCGGCGCCTCTCCAGAGCAAGTTCGTGAGCCCGCGCATGACACCGCCGTCACCCGCATACATGCCTCCGTCCGCGGGTCACACCACCACGTCCTCCGTGCCACGTCCGTCCTGCGCCACCGCCGCCGGTGGCCCCGCATCCGTGTGCGCCCACCCACCTCGTCGTCGCCGCCCGCCTCGCTGCGTCCCGAGCGCCGCGTCGTCTCCGTATGCACGTCTGCCACTCCCGGCCGCGGTCGCGCCATCGCCAAGCCCCTCCGCGCCCGTGGTTCCTCGCCACCGAGCCGAGCACCCGCGAGGCCGCCCCCTTCGCCCTGCCGTGCCCTGCACCTGACGCTCGCGCGCCCAGCCAGGGGCCGCCCTCCGCACGCCTCTTCCCGTCCACGGCAGCTCCGTGCTCCCCGCGCCTGCCAGTCTCACAGTGGGGCGCCCCCCGCCCTCCGCATCTGCGCGCCCTCCGGTCGTGCGCACGCGCCGCTGCCGGCTGCATGCCCGGGCCGGATCCGCCAGCCGGACGCCTGCCAGGTCGCGTGTGCGCGTCCGTGCTTCTGGGAAGAAGATGGAGCGACCGGTTGGGAAAAAGAAGAAAGAAAAAAGGAAGGTGGTGGGGCCGGGCGTGGTGCATAGCCGGTTAGGAAAAGAAAAAGCAAGTGGAGGAGAGGCCGGCTGGGTGTGTAGGCGGTACGTGGCCGGTTAAAAAAGTAAAAAGAAAAAAGAAAAAGGAGGAGGTGGCGTGTCCGGTTAGGAGGAGTGGGATCGGCTGATTGAGAGAAAGAGGAGATTGTTGGTTGGAAAGATTGAAAATAAAATCCGGCTGCATGCAGCCGGCTGGGAAACAAAGTCACTTGGTTCCGATTGAGTTAGAGGAAAAACAGAGAGTTAGAAAAAAAGAGGACAGGCCGGTAAGAAAACATGCGATTAGAGCAAATGCCAGTCCGGCTGGCTAGAAAAAGTTAGAGAAAAAAGTAAGAGAAAAACAGAGAGAAATCCGGTTGGAAGAAGAAAATCCGGCTACATCTGTCCGGCTACCCGTTTGTCTGTTCGATTCATCCGGTTCGGACCAGTTCCGGGTGAGTCGGGCCAACTTGGCGCAACTTCGTCCGTTTGGCTGCCGATTCGACCGGCTAGAAGCGTCTTCGCCCGTTTGGTTGGCGGTACGGCCGGCCAGACCCGTTTCGGCTGGGCCAGGCCGGCTCGGCGTGGCCTGGCGCGTTTGGTTGTCTGACCGGCTAGGAACCGAATCCGGCTACGCCGCGTTTGGTTGCCTGTCCGGCCGGAGCCAGGCTATCCGGCTGGAACGCCAGTTGGACCGTTTCAGCAGCCGCAACAACTACAGAATCGCGTCATTGACCCTACTACACCGACAGCTATAATGTGAGTGTTTTTCCGACCTCGAGCAACCCTCGAGGTCTCGCCAGATGTTGTTTTTCTTCCTGCTTTTAGTTTTCCGCGCCGACAACCTCTACCCGGGGGCTCGCCGGTTGGCCCGGCCTGCTAAACCCATAAACCGACTGAGTAGTGTGTGATGGTGTCAGAGGCCCACTCTTCGTCTCAGCTATAGACCGCAACCCGGCTGTCCGGCTAGCAAGAGCAAAAGCCCGAGGCATCTCACATGAAAAACGGTGAAGGGTGCGACAGATCGGACATTCCAGCCTTGTGCCTAGTTGGTATTTTCTGGCTACTTAGCCCCCAGTACTGTGTGCAATGTACTGTCAGCTCCCCCTTCAGTTCCGGGCTACAGACCGCAACCCGGCTGGCCGGCAAGGACACAACGTAAACAGCAGAGCGCACGAGAAAGTGACTAAGTGTTCAGAGAAGCACGAGCTAGTTTTTGAAAAATAAAACCGTTATCCGGTTGATAGCTGTGTACTATATGTTGATGTACTAACAATCAATTTTGTTTGTTTGTTGTGGCACGACTGCACCGAGTCGGATTTTAAGGGCATTTGAAGATTCAAAGCACCTGGCGTCGCTAGCTACTTCGAATCTTGGGGGCTACACCCACCGGGTGCGCTCGCGCGCCCCCTGTGTAATCAAGTTCTTCGGTCTGGCTGAAGGCGTTCAACCGGATAGCAAGTTCGAGGTGTCGAAAAGGGCAAGAAATAGAAGATTCGCAGCACCTGTCTCCGTCAGCTACTCCGAATCTGGGGGCTACACCCCGCGGGTGCGCTCGCATGCCCCCGCGGTAGTTGTGTTGCTTTCCGGGCGGGAGGTGTCCAGCCGGACGCTATTCAAGAACTTCATCTACAACGACAACGGCAAGTTCTGTGGAGCTCGTGCGAATTCCTCCCTCCGGGTGAAACCAGCGCGCACTCAGGGGCTAGTGTCGGGGGGATTATCCCCGGGTACCCCAAAGAAGCACTCAAGAAGGGTAAAAAAGGCAAAACAGATAAAAGACAAAGAGGAGACAGCAGTCCCAGGCGTCCTGGGCTGACTAGAAGCCCCAGCCGGCCTGCTACACCACTTCCGGCCGGGCCTGGTGCTCTCCTTCCGGCTGGGCCGCCCTAGCTGGCCCGCCGGCGCCCCGTACCACCTGGACGTCCCCGGCTAGGCCCTCTCCCCTGCCGTGTCGCCCTGCTTCCCTACTGGGCCGCCTCGGTCGGCCCATCCGGCTCCCACGCCTCGCTGCTCCTGGCTGGGTCACCCCAGCCGGCCCGCTCCCGCGCCTCGCTCCGCCTGGCGTGTCCCCGGCTGGGCGGCCCCAGCGGGCCCACTCCGCCACCCTCTAGCTGGGCTAACCGCCCCGGCTGGGCCTCGACGCCCCCTCCAGGCCGGCCCGCCCCTAGTTGCCTCGCTCGAGCAGTGCTGGGATCGATCGATCCCAGGAGGTGTCCCGCCCTGGCGCCTCCTGGCTGGTTCAGATCGCCCAGTCGGCAGGCTCTTAGATACCTGGCTCCAGATCGATCAAGACCAAAGGCCAGTACCAGATAAGAAGAAAGGCTAGCAGCTACGTACCAGAGAAGAAGGACAGCGACAAGACCGAGAAGACACAACCCATACTACTTTATCAGATGATGTATGCACTAGTATACACTATGCACTACATCATGCATGACATCCTACATAGTACTAGTTAGGCAAGTGGGTCCCACCATGTCTCTTGGCCACCTTTATAAGGCCATGGAGGGATTCACTCAGCTGATTGATTCACACATGGAGACATCCATCGATCACCTCAGAGCTCACTAGTTAGCTCTCACTCTCACGAGCACACTCGCAGACAGACAGACATAGGTTGTTCTGACAGCATTTAAGGCAGTAGCTAGCGAATACAGCTGAAGGAGCGCTTGTAGTTCATTTATCCCACATAGTTAGATCCGGCATGAGTAGGGGCTTTACCTCCTCACGAGGGCCCCGAACCTGGGTACTTCCTGCGTCCTGCTACACTCGCTTGTATCCAATCCCGCCTACGGACGCCGTCGATAGCTTCCCTGCTAGTCCCCACACCTCTATCTAACCTCTTCAGGTACTGCCATTCCCAATACAATGACAGACACCTATATATTTTGAGGTCTCAGCCACGACGCAGAAGGCCGCCATTGCCAGTGCATCACAATACCACCAAAGGAGATCCACGCTATTGTTCCTCCATCCATCATCCATCCCCTCCAACAGCCATAGCCATTGCTTTTTTACTTTAGATCTCCTTGTGATTCGGTGACCACTGTAAGAATATTTGGTTTCAATCTAATGATTTTGCACAATGTTTTCTATCCTTGATCTTATTTTTATGAGTGAGTAGTCCTCATGGGCTGCGGGTTGGGGAGAAACCCCATAGTGATTATGTGCATCTAATTCATGGGAGCATTGTGTATTATTTGAAATAGTGATTTGTATCTTTTGTTTCTTTGTCTCTTGTCTCGATCTGTGGACTTGTAGGTACCCAAGATCTCATAGATTGATAAAGGGTTGAGATGAGATACTTGGATAGCGGCGATCTCATTGGAACCCTAGTGACAGAAAGGGTAGTATGGTATTCGCTTAGCGCCCCATTCGAGATCACAATAACATCACCACTTAATGCATTGATCTATGTTTTACACTTAATAATTGTTTGTAGCCCATTGCTTGATGGTGCAGTCGGTTGGATTAAACTACTTTTGCTATGCCCGCTGCATCACGGGGACTCTAGTATATTAGATGTTTTGCCCAAAAGATATTATCCCTATTAAGACTTTACGCATGACTATGCTTATTATTATCTTTTATCCGATACGATGTGCTGCTGCAGGTGGATCTTCAACCCTGGTCTATCTCCATCTATTTATTCAACCCACTATAAAAGTAAACTGGATTGGTCCGATCCATTTATTCAACCCACTATAAAAGTAAACTTGATTGGTCTGGTAAATAAAGGTAAAACGAAGAAACAAAGTCTTGTACACATGTCATTTTTATTTCCTTTTAGCATTTCTTTCCAAGGTTTGATTAAACCTAGGTTTTCTAGGGAAAAAATCTATTATACTACATCCATGAATCAGGATCAAAGGTATCAACCCTTTTTCTGACGCCGTTGCCGGGGAAGCAATTTTTCTATCCTAGCGAGGTCACTAGAGACCTTGTTTTTAGTTTTATTATTGTTTATAGTTTTATTCTTGTTATTAGTTTACTTTATAGTTATCTATTTGAAACCAAAAAAATTATTTACTTGTTATTTGTTTTCTTTACGTAGAACATACCAAAACATAAAGAGCCATGGCACAAAATGGACTTGGGGAGTATGTTACTCCCACTGATGATTCTATTCATGCACCTATCACACAGCCCGCTGTTTATGTGGAATCATATGAAATTAAGCCTAATATTTTAAGTTTGGTTCAGCAAAACCAATTTGGAGGCTCATCTTCTGAGGATTCAGGTTTGCACTTAAATACTTTTACTAAAATTTGCGACATGATGCGTATTAAGGATGTAGATCTAAATGTTGTTAAATTAAGTTAGTTTCCTTTCTCTCTTAGAGGAAAGGCTAAGGACTGGTTGCTAGCTCTACCTAAGGGCACTATTAAATCTTGGGAGGAATGCACTAATATGTTTATGACTAAATTCCCCCCCCCCCCAGCTAAAACTATGCAACTAACATCCAACATTACAAGCTTTAGACAAGAAGATCGTGAGCCACTAGCGCTTGCATGGGAAACCATGAAAGAAGCTGTAATGAACTATCCTAGTCATGGGATGGAAGAATGGCTTATGTTACATTTATTTTATGATGGCCTTAACCCAATGTGTAAGTCTATGCTAGATACTATAGAAGGAGGAACAATGATGGGAAAGCAAGTGAGTGTTGCAAAGAAATTACTTGATGATATGCAAGATAACCATGTCCAATGGCATGTGGAAAGAACCTCAAAACGAGTGAGTTCAATCACCAAGGTAAACAATGAAGAGCTTACATCTAAGGAAGATGAATTACTCAACATAGTAAAGGGTAAGGAAGATACCCAAGTTAATACTATCACTACCGATGTTAACGGTATTAATTTTATAGCTCGCAATCCTTATAATCCTGCATGTAAAAACCAAAATTATGTTTCTAATGTTCAAAAACATTACTCTAATCCTGCAGGAGCTCCTTACAATATTTATGTTAATCATAATGGAGCAAATCATGGCAATCTCTCGTTTGAGAAATCTGTTATAACTTTTATGCAAGCTCAAACCGAGCAAAATAATATGCTCATCAAAATCATGGAGAACCATGAAAGTAGTATCGGAAAATTATCTAACCAAGACGTTGCAATTAGTAATGATGTGCAGGCTCTACAGGAAAGGACAAAAACCGTGCAGGCTCAACTGGGCAAGGTAGCCGAGAGCCAAGCTCTCATACTAGCAAAGTTTTCTAGGAATCCCGAGCCAAATTTGGTAGAAGACCTCAAGATGATGAGGGTGGTAACAAATGAAGAAATCCTAAAGAGCTGGATTATAGCAATGCACCAATGATGTCTGCAAGTGCACATATCAATTGTAGCTAGGTTCGAAATAAAGATATCGAACCCATAGATAGCTATTGGTAAAGGTCTTTATGCCCCTCATTACTATCTACCAAAGGATACTTATAAGCTGCCTTTGATCTCAAGTAAAGGGTGTTTGAAAGGTTTATGGTTGTTTGCAGAAAAGTAATTAAAACAAGTAAAAGGAAACAAGTAACAAGTTTGTATGATAGCACGGTTAAACTCAATAGGTCTAAAACATTCTTGGGGATGTAGAATACACCACTATCATAGTATTATTGTTATATGTGATCAAGATAACATACTCCTCGTGTCATGATATGTGTCAAGAGAGCCCCATAATAATATGTTCACCACAAGGCTCATAGGGAGCCACTTTGTTGAGCCAAGAGTGAGGTCACCTCTAAATAACCACTGTGATGTTTGAGAGCAGTCACCCATACAAACCACCGCAATTAAGGGTTTCCCGTTGGATATTGTAATTAGCTTAGGGAGTCCCTCTTTAATCCTCCTTTGACCATGTAGGTTACAAGCCGGCGCCAATCTGTCATGGGGCCTTCTCAGTACGCTTCCAAGACACGTCCAAAGGATTTCTCCCTCCCTTTAGTCCCGAGGAAAAATGATATGCGACAGACTAAACATACCATCTAAAGAGAGAGATCAAACACAAATAATAATTATATCATAGACAAGCAAGTCATATGGACACAAGAATAGATCATCTTTATTACAAGTTCATAATGGTGCTAGGGTTTCTCCATCTCCCCAAGAACAAAGGAACTACTCACTCATGGAAGTAATCAACAACATCATCATAATCAAATGAATGTATAAAAGTACGGAGGTAGATGTAATGCAAACCATAATTGAATCTAGAATTACAATGATATCTAATAGATGATAGATGGGGGTAATGGTGATAATGGAGATGCATCGATTGATGATGAAGGGGATGATGCATTGTCCTCCAATGATCCGTGAATCAGGTGGGATTTTACCCCAGCCAAGTTCCTCCTTCAGATCCCTCTCGGATGTGGTTTTTCGTGGTTTCTGGTGGCTATGATTGTTGGATATCTCTCTCGTCTTTGCCAGAAGAGAGTATTTGACGAGGCGGTCACATTGGCACCTATTATGGGTGGACAGTACGGGAGGGCTCTACCCATACCAGTGGTCGTTATCGGTACTGATGCCTCCTCCTTGCTTGGTATTCTTCTAGGTACGATGATAAATTCATAAAATGACTTTTAACACTTAGAAATATCATATAGTTACACAATATGACAGCTCTAATTGATATGTTCATATATGACTCTATGATTTGGGATCATGTTGAAACCAGAACAAAATAGTGCGTGTAGACGCGGTGAAATACAAAGATCCTTACTCTATTTATGCAAAAACGAAAGGTAAATATGCTTCAATCTTGGACTCATCAACTCCCCCAAGCTAGGATTTTGCTCGTCGCCGATAAATATGATGGCTTATGGACAAGATCATCATGTTCATGAGACATGAGTCGTTACAATAAATGAGGCAGAAATTGAAACAGGAATACAATATCAGACGTAGAGATACATCGGGGGTATCACCATAAACTTACACATTACATAACTTAGATGCTTCCACACCTTTTCTAGTATTAATGAATTCATAAGAAGCTGCTATTGACTAAACATATCAGATAATCACAGAGTTTAGAGATATAGGGCACTAATTCTGTAATGAAGATTCACGATCATTCTTTTTCTCTATGTTTGATTCTTTTGATAGCTTCTCTCTTTTTCTTTTGATAGTTGTATGTCTATACTTTTACTTTCTCCCCTTATCCTTTTTATTTCAGAATAGCTATTTGATCATGCCCACTACTTCAATGGATATCAAAAACTCTTAATTATAATAAGCTACCAGAATTATTCTTCTCATAACTTAAACAATACTTTCGTTGGTGTGCAAGTCCCTAAAATCATGACAGTTGAACAAGTATCATAACACTCAACCTAGTTCAATCATCTAATATAATAATCATGAATCAAACACAACTTCAATTATCATAAAGTCTCACAACTCAACGGATATAAATATTCTCTTGAACAAAAGGGAGCTCAAAGTTGATGCAACTAATGCAAATTCGAAAATTAAAGTATAACATGCGTGCAAAAAAAGTAAACATGCAAAAACTGTCAGATAAATTAAAATATTCTCACAGAACCCCCAAGCTTGGAATCAAGCCGGGTGGATCAAATAATTCCTTGCGATTATTTGATACCGTGGCGTCTATCATGGTGAAGTAGTTTTGTTGGAGAGTGCTACCCGAAGCTTCTTGTTCGTCTCTTCTAGAGCAGATATGCGTTGAAGACACTTCTTACATCTGAACACAAGAGGAACATCCCATCAACAACATTGCTCATCACATCCTTGAGTTCCTTCTTCCCTTCAAGATCCAAACGACATTTGCGCATGATCTCCCTGTGGATTAGCTCTTATTTCTGGTACTTCTCTATCCTGTGAAGACAGTGTTCATTGTCTAGGACGTGCGCGCCGACTAGCACGTCCAAAAGGTTGAACCCCCAATCCTCTTGTGTCTTCATGCTCATGCGCGTGTTCATGGTGATCTTCTTTGTTGTTTAGGTATGTGCCATAGTCTCCTGATAAGTTCCTGGATTGGAATGTTTAGGTTTATTACGCTTTGGTGAAGAGTAGTTGACAACAATGAGCTTGAGCGACTCCGTGCGACCCTTCCCATGAGGTTTCTTGGCTTCTTCTTCATCTTCAGGCTTCACCATAGCCAGGTAGTCCGGCTACTTCCATCCCCTCTTCGATTTCTCCATGAAGATCTAGAACTCCTCATCTTCAGAATCATCATCATCAGAATCATAAGTGTACCGCTTGTTCTTTGTGCTTAGACCTTCATCTTCATGATCATTGACTTCGATGGAGGAGGTCTAGAAACTATCCCATGAATGAGCCATGAGATTTAGAGGCTTGCCTTTGCCTTGAATCGAGTAGCACATCAAATAGATTAGGTCTGTTGATATAAGAGAAAAGTGGATCTATAAAGAGAATTATTAAGGGTCAGGAGTAGGGAGAAGCTCGTATTAGAAGAAAAAGGATTGCCCAAGAAAAGAATCCTAACAAATATGTAAACAAGTAAGTGCAAAAGAAGGAAATTTGGGTCATAACAACCAACTAGTACGGGCGGACGCCCGTACGACACACCCGTACCAGGTCGTTTCCAAAAAAATCACGGGGCGAAGTCGGTGACAGTCAACCGACTAAGTGGTATGGACAGGTTCCGCCCGTACTGCCCGTCCATAGTGACTTTGCGGCTATCTCTCTCTCTCTTTTTATAAAAACACAAATAAAAAAGTAGAAGAAGGGTACATAATAGAAAATGACTAGCCATACGGGGGCTGCGCCCGTACTGTGCGGTCGTACCAATTATGCAAAAACAAAACCAAGGCATCAATGGGCTTAACGACCAGCGGTACGACGAATCCGGCCGTACCCCCTGCTCGTAATGATCTCGTAAGACATGCAATGAAGTTAGAAAAAACAGAAAGAATTCAGATATGTAAAAAGGAATTGTATAAAAATATCTAGAACAAAGATAAATTCAGGATTTCATAAGCTAAGATCATCGAGGGAACATGAACTCATTTGAGCATCTTTGTCCTCCTCTCTTTGAATAAAACTGGTTGTAGAAAATCACTAAAACCATTGTAAGAAGAAATAGAAAACTTCCTTTTTGGTAGTGTGGTTCCCATAGGTATATACATGGATGACACCTCCTTAGGATGAACAACTTCTTGAGTGTCCATGAATGTTTCCTCCATCTCTTCCTTTCTTTGTAGGATCTGAAAATCAAATTCTTGCAAAAGTAAAGTTGAACGGATCATTCTTGTGTTAGCATCGGTCCTTTCTAGGATTTCCTTTAAGCCAACAAGATCAATCTACTTGTAACATCCCAATTTCAGCAACCTTGATTAAACAAAAACTTTTTCTTATTGAGTAAGGCACTGTTGCTTGATGTTTGTTTGTGCTGATGCATCTGAATGTATAGAAGATGATATACTCCTTACCTCAACATCAGTTGACAAAAACTATTTAACAAAACTGTCTTGGCTCATTTTACATATTCTCAAATGTTCTGTCATTTCAAAACCTGAGCCAAGATGCCTTTGTATCCCTAACCACTTTAGTAGATTCTATTGAAAAAATTGTGGAGATCTATAAGATATAATCTCCCTATGTTTTCTAGACAAAACTTTCAACTACTCTTATCTCTAGTTTTTCCAAAAAAAATTTATAAAGCTTTTGAACTCTACCCTTGGAAGAATTACCAAGGACTCTTACCTTATTCAAACTGCAACCTTCTCAAAATACCCATTCTTACCTCAAGCTAGGCTTGATGGCAACCCTAGTAGTAGTCTGTTTTGGTGGGAAGATGAATTGCCTTGATCTGCTGTTTGATGATTTGTTTGCTTAGGATGTAGTTTGCGAAACCCTAGGAGGTCCTCCCCTAGGATCAAGTTGTTCTAAGATCACGAAACCCTAAGCAAGAATACAAATTTGGATCTGATCTCTAGCCACTAGGTGTTTATCTAAAACCCTTAGTCAGATCATATCAGCATTGATTCTTTCTAGAAGTTTTCAAGTCAATGAAGACCAATAGCAAGCATGGATCTATCATACTTGTTAGAGCATGATACATACACGGTTATCGTGGTAGTTTAGGATAGTTAGGATTCTAACCTAGCTTGACTCGTACTCCAAGATAATCCCCTGTATGCCTATATATACTCGCCCATGAGGCTCAATAATATATCCATCATATTCCCCCAAACTCATACTCTTTCATGGTATCAGCCTAAATCAATCTCAAACTCCGGGGAGGTCGATCTCCATGATCTCTGCCAGGGGTTGTGCAACCTGTATGCAGGGTTAGTCCGCCGATCCATGATCGGCTACCCTGTAAGTCTTTTTCTCTAATCTCTTGATCGGATTTATTTTTGGTTTACCAATCTTAGATCGGATTGAGTCGCGCACCACCGTCGTCATCGCCGCGCCTCTACTCCGACCATCGGCATTGAGGATCTACACCACGCCCGGGAGCCTGCCTCCTCTGTTGTTGCGCCTGGATCGGCAGGCTGTTGTGACCTCAGGGCGGGCTACCGCGCACCACGGACGACTGCTACGCCTTCCTAGGCTACTGCGGCCGCCCCCCTCGGATCATCTTTGTCGTCATCGTCCGGGACTTCACCGACAACGCCGCCATCGAATCTGATCTACACGTCGTCCATGCCATGGCGCATATGGTGCACCGTCGGTCTGATCAACCGATCTCGCGCCTGTGTACGCCAAGCACGTCCCCGAGCACGCGCCTACCACTGATCGAGCTACGGGCTGCTGTGTCGCCCCGTCGGGCCACAGCGCCACCGCCTTTGGTCCATGCTACCGGCATCCAACGCGCCTTCCTTGGCGTGTACGTCGCTGGTGGTCTCCCAGCCGCTGCACCGACATGCGCCCTGCAGCTATGCCGCCCCCTCGGGTCGTAGCATGGCTGCACACTGTCTACTTCGTCGTCCTAGTGCATTGACGGCCTCGACTTTAACCGCGCCATCTCCTACGGCGCAGATCGCCGCCGTCTACACATGGTCTTCGTCATGTCGTGGGGTCTTCCTCACCTACTTCGAGCACCGCCGCCGCGCTTCACAAGGTAACCTGCAGGGCGCCCTCTCGCTGTTGCAGGTCCTACCGACTACCCCATCGCCACTCTAGGCATCCAGCATGACTAACCTAGGTCGCTGCTGGTTTCACCGCCTTCTACATCTTCATCGGCTTCGACAACATCTTCTTCGGCATCGACCCCTCTACGACTGCCTCAACCTCGTCAGCGAGGAGTTCTTCTTTGCATACTCGGTTTTGGAAAAACCGAAGTGTGCGTTCGTCCCCGACGTGCGCCTAGTTCTGGCAAAACTCTGGCCGCACCTTGGCCTAGGCGGATAGGACTGCATCGACTTCAACATCGACACTCTCAACAACTGCCTCGACGTTTCTCCATCATCCTCCTCGCGCACTATGCGCATGCGGCTTCACGTGCGGCTACCTCGACACAGGCATCCCCGACCACAACATCGACCACGGCGACCCATCGCACGGCTACCTTGACCATGGCACCGCCTCACGCTCTCGGCTCCCTCGACATCGGCACAAGAGCTACCACCTCGCTTGAGCATCACCATCTTCCTCTACAGTTCAAGCTATCACGACGCGACACCGTCCAAGACACGACTGCAGGGGGATGTCAGCCTACTGGATGCTACATCGGTTTATATCTAGTCTAACCATCCGCGACGTGTCGGTTGTTCACGACGCTACCACTAGGACTGCGGGGGTTGTTAGAGTATGATACGTACACGAGTATTAACGAGGGTTTAACTCGTCAATGCCCATTGTTATGTACTTGGGTTTTGGAGAAGGAGAGAGCGCTGGAGGCATCAATCGACTAGCAAACAAGCACACAAGGACGCAAGTATTAACCAGGTTCAGACCTCGTAGAGGTCCCTACTCCTGCTTCTCTGCTCTTGGAATTAATGAAGGAATCGAAGATTACAGGGGCGCGCAGATGCAATCTGGCGAGAGTCCTAGAAACTAGGGTGGGGATTGTCCTCCTCGCCGCCCCCTCCTACCCTTTATATAGATAGGCTAGGTCTCGGGTAGCAGCTCGAGTCGGTTACAAATTAGGGTTTTCCCTTTGAACTTTCTATCTGATGCTTCTTCTTGTCTCACAAGCAATTGAGAGTTCATGGGCCACTCGAATTCTTCATTGGGCCTTGGCAATGCCTTGGGCTTCTGCCATATCTGTACCATATATACCAAACTCGATTACCTGTAGGGTATACCCATGTCAGTAAGCCCCGAGTGTCTAGTGGAATCGTAGATTCGACTAGGGACTTTATGAAGTTTTTCGAGTGCATGACTGAGCATTTTTCGAGTGTTCTGTTTGTGTCATAGGGATTTTTGATATACGTTCCTGATTTATCCGATGTATCAGTATCAGTTAACTGCCTTAGGGCAAAACAACACAATCTACTCAAACTCGAGTCCCCGGACTCGAATTTGTAAAAGTGCTGGTGTAATTCGACTCAGGCCATAGAGGTCTTATAGGAGTCGAATTCTAGTATATAATTGTGAGCACTCGACGCATCCGTCCAGGCATGTTCATCGCACATGTAGGTACGGATATATTTCTGGTAGTGCGCAGCAGATGCATTGCTACGTCTTATTAAGGTCGTATCTTCACACTGTAAGCGCGGCATCCAATTTTTTTGTCATCACGGAGATAATTCGGGTGGCCCAGGAGACGTAGTCTCTTTGTAGGGAAAATATGAGGCAGAGTCGCCATAGCATTTGAGTGTGGATGTTATCAACACACAGTACGATGTACCAACAAAATAATCATAGGGTGCGTGACCAGCGCTCCCTATGGGAGTAGCCCCCGAGTGCCTACTCGAGTCGTAGACTCGAGTGGGGACTAAAAAACATTTGCGATTATTGTCGTCTTTTGTTGCTTGTTTCAGTCGAATATGCTTTCAGCGCTCCCTATGGGATTAACCCGCAGTTCATAGTCGAATCGATGATTCAAGTGAAGGGTTTATCTTGTATACCTGCATAAAAAATCTTTCGGGTGCGCGGCCAGCGCTCCTGTTAGGAGTAGCCCCCGAGTGCTTGGTTGAGTCGAAGACTTGAGCAAGGACTAAAGTAGTCAAAATATTCTGCTGCTGGAATCAATGACGTCAGTGCTAACGATGTGATGACCTCGGTTGCCCGCGTGAGCGGTTTTGACAGGACGTGACGAGTGGTGGGTCCCACTTTCTGACTTTGATTTGACCGGGCGTGCATAATCTTCTGTTTTAACTGCGTCTCCTCGATTTCTGCAAGTAATGGGAATAGTGGGGGGGGGGGCTGTTCGTGCTTCAGCTTCACCACGTGTCGGTGGCGATGTGCACCACGCGTGTAGTAGGGTTTCTGCTGGCTGTTGGATGGTATCTGTGAGGAGGTTAAGTAGCAGAATAGCAATGGTAATTTCCCATCTATCTTCTTTGCTCGTGCCTCCATTTCCATTGCTGCTTCTCTCTGCTTCCTTGCACACTTCCTCTTCGTGGCACTGGACCATCTCCGTGTCTTCCCTAGTTACTTTCTCTGTTCTCACCGCCATCAGAAGATGGGCAAGGCAAGAAGAAGGGAGGTGCCGCCACTGGATCCTCGGCCACCATTGTCGCCGCCAAGAAGAAGGGCGGTACCACCACCATGGGCACCAACACTGTCGGCGTTGGGAAGAAGAAAGGTGCTGGCACCTGCATCACCAATGGCGCCTGGCGGGCGTCCATCATCAAGCCCGCTGCACTGCATCTCCATCATCGAGATGGAGTTCTTCCTCCTGCGGATGATGACTCGCGAGTGCTCGATGAGGAGGTAATCCCTTCTCCTCCTCCGGGTTTCCGGGTGATGTTCCTTGCGTTCATCATCCGAGGTCTTTCTCTCCCTCTACATCCTTTCTTTCGTGGTCTCCTTTGTTTCTATGGGCTCCAGCTTCACCAGTTGTCCCCAAATTCCATTCTCCACATCTCTTGTTTCATTACTCATTGCGAGTGCTGGCTCGGAATTGAGCCGCACTTTGGCCTCTTCAAGAGGCTTTTTAAGCTAAAACGCTAGTCGGCGTCTGGTTCATTAGTCTACGACGTAGGTGGCTGCGGGATCCACGACGACTCCTCTGTCACCTAGTTTTCCATCAAGCTCACCGCGTCCGTCCAAGGGTGGAGGGACAAGTGGTTCTACATCTACGACCAGAAGGCCGACAGAGAGCAATGCGGACTCACGCCCTTTGATCCCACGGCGTCTTGCAAGAGGAGGCGCTCTTGGAAGAATGTCATTATGCCCGGTGAGTCCGAGGAGACATAAGTGCTATATAAGCGCGTATGCGACCTTGAAAACTGCATAGGTAAGGAAGAAGGTGGCGCTTCCCTCATTCGCACCTGGTTACGCCGCCGCGTGCAGCCTCTACAGGCCAGAGTGCACCCTATGTTCTGTTGGACCGGTGCTGATGATGTCACCTGCCGAGGGCATTTTTTCGAGTGAGGTGGATAAGAGGGTACGACTAGTAACCAAATACACCACCAAGGAGGTTCTCCCAGGCGAAGCAGTCGTGCCTCCTTTCGATGCCTCTAACCCTCCCCCTGAGGTAGAATTGTACTGCGAAGTAGTTTCCGTTTTCGATTGCCTTTATGATGCTTTGATATATAATGTTGTATCTTCTGAATGCAGGACTGGAAGGTGTCTCCCAATTTGACCCCCGTCCTGAAGGGGTTATCCCTAGCGAAGTGGATGAAGAGGACGAGTTAGAATCGACCATCCCAATTGAAAAGGAGGAGGGAGCCCCCGATTCCAGCAACCAGGACACTCGCAAGCATTCCCACAGCAAGGACTCGGATGCCTCGTCACTGATGATGCCAGAAGGAACTTCTGTTGTTGAAGAGGAGCCAATCTGTGCCGTTCCTGTGCGCTCCATGGCTCCTCCTGCCCGGAAGAACCTACGACTACCAAAGGAGTCATCAGAGTCGGAGGAGCAATCCTTCAACCTTGATAAATTTAGCTGGTGAGTTCTGCATGCGCGACCTTGATTTGGTTTATTTTTGGAGTTGCTTTTTTCCCTAAAGTTTTTGCTTGATGTGTTTTGTAGCCGAGTGGCGTCTTCTTCTTCTGACGATGTCTAATTTGTGAAGGAGTCCAGAGTCGTAGACTCCAAGGCCAAGGAAGTGGCTGAACGGTCTTCTTCTCCTCCATTGGCAGCCCACTCCGGGCACAATTTGCCGAGTTCCCCGCATGCTAGGGAACACCAGATGGTTGCCTGGATGACTGTGTGACAGTCATCTTCGGAGTCTCTAGAGGATCATGTAGGCGTCGTTTTGCTGTTTTGGTAGTCGTACTTGTTGTCGTTGCTGAACTTTTGTTTTCTTCTGGTACAGCTCATCATGAAGGAAGCTGCTCGCCTGGTGGAGCAAGTCCTTGTTATGGGTCGGCAGCACGCTCTGCTGGACAATCGCCACCGCGTTGTCGAAGGTGAGTTTTGACTTCATCTTTGTCTTCATGAATTTTATGAATTCAATTGATGATACGCCCTGTGCATTGTAGTTGGGCACAATGAACAACTTCGTCGTGCTGCTGCACTCGAGAAGACGCTTGCCGCGGCGACGAAGAATCGTGACGAGGCAATCGCAGCGCTGGAGGAGTCGCGAAAGGGAGAAGAGGATCTCCACGCTTCCACTTTTGAAAGGGAGAAGTTGTTCAAGGAGCAACTTTTCTCTATTGCCAAGTCCCTCTCAGGTATTCTTTTGTTTGGGTTTTTCATTGCTCTTTTGCTTTAACGTGTGGTTGCTGTACTAACATTTTTGAGTATGCAGATGCCAGCGGCCTGAGCTTTAACACCCAGTCTCTGTGCCACGCGGATGCATTGGCAGGCGCCATCGCTGCAGTCGAAGACCGCAGTGTTTCCCTCTAGGAGACGCTGGGGAAGGCCAAGGATGTGCTCAGTCTCATCCGCGAGGATTTAACTCCCAAGGCCGGGCTAATCGACAACCTTGGAGACCTAGTGGAATCCCACACTAGAGGTATTCCCGCGGACTTCAGGAAATCGCAGCGTTCCGTCGGTGCCACCATGGCACTCGCGATGGTGCAAGCCCATGGCGTGGAGAAGGACCCCGCCGCTATTTCCGAGGCGGTGCCTATTGACGCCAGAGGCTAGCAGGTAGTGTTTCTCCCTTCGCTGGTAGCTGTGCAAAATATGGTCCTCAACTTATCGAGATGCTCGCCAAGTATTCCGAAGAGCAGCGGCGAGCGAAAGCAGCGAAGGCCGCGGCATCTGGGGCTACCACCGGCAAGTCCGTGGCGTGGGAGACTGCCACAGATGCGATGAAGCCCCCTAAGCCAAAGTCCAAGTCGAAGAAATAAAATGCTCCTTAGTCTGCATGCGTAATAGCTGTAGTGTTTAGCCTTTTGTGTTGGAACAATTCTTTTGTGGGAGTGTCCCTGTCAAGACTTTGTTGTGCTTGAATGCGTTTATGCCTTTTATCAATGTATTATTGGTCCCTTATTTGCTCTTGCTTGGTTTGTGATAAGGTACGTCGAGTGGTCCTTCGAGTGGTCCTCATGATCCTCCGCTCACCGATGAAACCTTGGCGCAGCCACGCTCAAAGGTGGAGGAGTTGTCGTTGCTTTCGCTGCACGATCGCATTAAGCAATTGGAGCGTGAGTTGCACATCCTCCGCGGTAGCGCAGATGTATGGAAGTCGAAGGCGGAGAAGGCCACCGCCTGTGAGAAGTATCTCTTGGAGGAGGTGGCGCAACTGAGTGAGCAGTTCAAATGTTAGCTTTCTACCCTCTCATCTTTTCTTTTAGTCAGTCGCGGCAATGCCTTGTCTTTATACTTTGCCCTTTTTGCTTGGTGCAGTTATCAGTGCTCGTCATCCGCAGGATGAGAAGGACTGGATTGCCATTCGAATGAATGACCTGACCTAGGAGAAACTACATGCGAGTGGGTACTTTTGGGTGGACCACGATCGTGCGATCTCGCTTGTGATCCTGTAGGATCGTGCTTCTCGAGTACTTCATTTTTTTAAGAAGGCGCAGTCGTGCCTTAGGCATATTTATCAAATGACGTTTCCGCTGGACGCCGTCCCTTCAAGCCTGTTGGCTCTTCTGGCAAAGTTCCAAGATTTGAGTGCGGTTCGCGAGTGCGTGCGACAGCAGTTAGTAGCTCGTGCTAAGGCTGCGTTGTCGCTGGTGCGACTGCAAAGGCCGGATGTAGATGTTGCAGCTATTGCCACTGGGCCGCTGCCTCCGCCAGAATGTATGACATGGGACATGGTTCCACACTACCAAGCGGTTGATCGCCCAGCAGAAGAAATTGTCGACTTCTTTGAGGAAAAATGAACGTTCTTCTGTTGTAGCAGTAGCATGACTTGTATCCTGCACATAATTTTACAAGTGTTGTAAAGTTCGTATGGATATGTTGGATGTAATTAATACCCATTGATATGTGAAGAGCTTGCTAGATTTTATATGTTGCGAGTGTGTTGTACTCTGCAGTCCCTTTTCGTTAGCCTGACTTGTGTTTTATCTCAGCACCTTGCCAACCTGTCAGGTGCGTTGCAACTGGGTTGGTGTTTTATCAAGGGTTCATTTGATGTTGTGTCAGGTAGTCAGGAAACTGCGATTTGTTCGTGGAACGAAAGTGTAAAGGGTGGCGCAGCCCTCGAGTGATAAAATTGCAAAAAATAAGGAAAAACACAGAGTTTTGGGGCACTTAGCTTTATTTATTCACAGAATAGTACGAGGTACAATGTGTGGCTAAGTGGTCTGGCTGAATAGCCTTATTTGTAAATGTAAAAAACGAGTAGGGGTAGAAGCGACGCAGCTGCGCGACGTTCCAGGGGTTGGAGTATGCGACTCCTGTGTCGAAATCTTTAAGGCGATAGGCGCCACCTAGGATTACTTCTGTAATCACGTAAGGTCCCTCCCAAGGGGACTCGAGCTTGAGATGCCCTTGCTTCTTCAGTCGCAGGACCAGGTCTCCTTCGATGAAGGATTTGGGGCGTAGCCTTCTACTGTGGTAGTTGCGGAGGCTTTGCTGGTAGATCGTTGATCTTTCCGCTGTGATTTCCCGTGCCTCATCAAGGAGGTCGACAGAGTCTTCAAGTGCAAGGACTCCTCCTTGCTGTAAGCAACCACTCGCGGGGTTTTGTAGCATACTTCTGTAGGTAGCACTTCTTCAGCACCATGCACCATGAAGAACAGGGTCTACCCCGTGGCACTGTTTGGGGTTGTGCGCAAGCTCCAGAGTAAGGATTGCAGCTCGTCTGGCTAGCATCCGGCAGCTTGTTCGAGTGGCCGGAGGAGTCGTTTCTTGATACCGCTGCAGATGAGGCCATTGGTCTTTTCGACTTGACCATTGGTCTACGATGAGCCACCGAGGCATACCTTATGTTGATTCCCAGGTTTTCGCAGAATTCCTGGAACTCCTTAGAGGTGAAGTTCATCCCATTGTCCGTGATGATGTTGTGTGGCACTTCAAAGCGGTAGACAATGGACTCAAAGAACTTGACAGTGCTGGCCCCTGATTGATTTGTCACCGGCATGGCCTCGATCCATTTGGTAAACTTGTCGACTGCGACCAAGAGGTAGACATAACCTCTTGGCGAGGATTTCGGGAGCTTGCCGACCATGTCGAGTCCCCATTGCGCGAAGGGCCAAGCCAATGGTATTGGTCAGAATTCCGCACCAGGTGCGTGAGATTTATCTACGAAATGCTGGCAAGTGTTGGAGCACTGGACGATGTCCTTGGCGTCATGCATGGCCGTGGGCTAGTAGAATCCAACTCGTAGAGCTTTGGCAACAAGGGCGCGACTGCCAGCATGGTTCCTGTAGGTGCCTTCGTGGATGTCGAGGAGGATGGCTCTTTCGTCCCTGTTGGAGACGCACCATTGGAGCACTCATGTGATGTTGCGCTTGTACAGTTTGCCGTTGATGAGGGCGAATGCCTTGGATCGCCACGCGATGTGCCATGCGTCAGTCGGGTCATCTGGCAGCCTCATGCTGAGTAGGTATGTAATGTAGGGTTGTGTCCAAGATGTCTCTATCATCATGACGCTCATTGGTCCTTCGAGTCCTGTATCAAGCTCTAGGTCGTCGAGTGTTATTGGCTAGTTGGGTGGCGTAGTTCCCGAGTCCGTTGACGTGCTTTTCTTCTCTGGAGCCTTTGGCTTGATGGAGCGTTTGCAAATGCGCTCGAGAAATACCCCAGGTGGTATGGGGGCGCAGGTGGAGCCAATATTGGCGAGTAGATCCGCCTCTTCATTTCTTTCGCGGCTCGCATGTCGCAGCTCACATCCGTTGAAGTCCCCTTCGAGTGTGTCATAGAGGCCGTGATAGGCGATCATGTTGTCGCTCAGTGCATCACACTCGTGCATCGTTTGGTTGACCACCAGTTTGGAGTCGCCGTAGATGATGAGCCTTTTTGCGCCACAGGCTTTTGCGATCCGCATCCCATGGATTAGAGCCTCGTACTCAGCTTCATTGTTGGAGGCAGTGAACTGCATTCGCAGAATGTATTTTAGCTTGTCTCCTTGGGATGATGTTAGTATGACACCTGTGTCAGCTCCGTCCTTTCTCTTAGATCCGTCGAAGTGCATTGTCTAGAGGTAGGACATATCTGGCTTGTCGGGTAGCTGGTTCTCCATCTAGTGCACGAGGAAATCAGGGAGAACTAGCGACTTAATCGCGTCGCGCTTTCGTATGTGATGTCTCGTGGAGACAGTTCGATTCCCCAGAGCGTGACTCGCGCGGTGGCATCAGGGTTATTGAGTATGTGCCCGAGCGGGGCGTCGTTTACCACCATGATTGAGTGCTCCTGGAAGTAGTGGCGCAGTCGCCTGGCTATCATGAAGACGCTATACACCAGCTTCTAGTAGTGCGGGTACCACAGTTTTGTTGGCGTGAGCACCTCGCTGAGGTAGTAGACTGGGCGCTGGACCCCATGGACCTTGTTTTCTTTGGCTCGTTCCACCACAAGCACCGTGCTAACCACCTGGTTGGTGGCGGAGATGTAGAGCAACAACGGCTCTTTTTAGCGTGGAGTCAACAGTACTAGCGAGGTGGATAGTAAACGTTTGAGGTCGTCGAATGCTTCTTGTGCCTCGTCTGTCCACTCGAACCTGTCAGCTTTGCGGATTAGCTGGTAGAAGGGCAGTGCCTTTTCGCCCATTCGACTGATGAATCGACTGAGCGCCGCGATTCTCCAGCCAGACAGTTGGACGCCACTCACGTTCTTCGGCTTCGCCATGGCCAGTATGGCCTTTATTTTCTTCGGTTTTGCTTCAATCCCTCTCGCGGAGATGAGATACCCGAGTAACTGCCCAGATGGCACGCCGAAGGTGCATTTGTCCGGATTGAGCTTGATCCGATAGCGGTCGAGGTTGCGAAGGTCTCGCATAGATCGTCGATTAGCGAGCCTTCCTCTTTGGTTTTGATGACGATGTCGTCAACATAGACTTGGATGTTGCGACCAAGTTGATTCTTGAGGCAAGCCTGCATGCAGCGCTGATAGGTGGCTCCTGCATTTTTTAGCCCGAAAGGCATCATGATGTGTGCGGCATGTCCGGTGGACACCAGGCGAAGATCTCCTAGTGCTCACGGAGGAATTCGACGAGCGCGAGTTCCTATGCGGAATTCAAGTTGTTGGCAATGAGGGACGTCTTGGTCGGGTTCGTTGGGTGGACCTGGACTTTCTTTGTTTGCACCGACGAGTCAAAGGACAGGTCGGGTGAACTTGGCCTGCTCAGGGGAGGCAGACTTTTGTCTGTCGACTGCATGCCGAAGGACTAGGAGATTCTGTTACATTCCCTGTTGCAGCTGTCGGACCTCTCGAAGTTGCCATTGATTATGATTACGCTGTTTGGACCTGGCATTTTCATCTGCAGGTAGGCATAGTGCGGCACTGCCATGAACCTTGCGAACACGACGCGTCCGAGGATGATGTGGTATTGTGAAGGCCAATCGACGACTTCAAAGTTGATGCACTCTCGCCAAAAGTTTTGCAGCGTGTCGAAGATGACGTCGAGGTTGATTTTGCCTAGGGGATATATGCCTTTCCTTGGGACGATGTCGTGGAACATCGTGTATGAAACTTCCAGACACGTCAGAGAGATCCTCATCGCACGCAAGGTACTTGCGAACATGAGGTTAATGCCGTTGCCGTCGTCCATGAAGACGCGACTCATGTCGAAACCCCCAATCTGTGCCTCGAGTACGAGGGGACAGTGGCCTGGCTGAGGAACTTGGCGCGGGTGGTCACGCCTGTTGAAGGTGATGCCGGAGTCGCTTCCACTGAGGTACTCAGTGGTGGAAGGTGGAGAGTTTATCGCCAGGTTGACTTGGCAAGTGGTGGCCTTCTGCACTTGATTCTAGGAAAATCTTTTTTGGATCATCCCCATGTTGCCCACGACTCGTGGGTGTGGCTCGCCTCCGTGATGCTAGACCGGCGCAGCCGCGGGTGGTGGTGGTCCAGGCGGTGGTGGAGGAGCTCCTTGTGCCACAGCGCCTGGGGCGGCTCCGTAGCCCCTGTTGACCGCATCACGATTCATCCGGGCCAGGCCCTCATGGAGTTTGAGGAACTCGCGGCAGTCCTTGAGAAGGTGGATAGATTTCTTCTTGTCATTGTGCTTGTCGATGTAGAAGTGCACGTTGCATGGCCCGGACAGTTTGTCCTCGATCGATGTTGCGGGTGCTTCTTTGCGAGTGCGGCGCTGCCACACCTGCGTAGTTTTTCCGCTGTCGCGGTATCCACCACTGCGGTATGCGCTGTTGCGGTTGTCGTCGTGTTTGTCGGCATAGCCGGCTGCGACCATATTGACCTCGTCACGGTCATCGTACACGCGCATCCGACGTTAGCCTCGATGGTCGCGTCTGCGCTCGAGGTCGTCGTCATCATCGGAGTAGGTGCGGTTTTTCACCGAGTCTTCTCCGTTAGCCTACCGGTTCGCGATTTCCAGCAGGTGGTCGATCGTTTTGGGATTCGAGTGGCCCAGCTCCTCCCTGAGCTCTATACGGCGAACACCTCCGTTTAACGCGTCGATTGCACGGTCCTCCTAGATGTTTTCTGCGGAGTTCTTGATGATGGACCACCTCTAGATGTACGAGCGTAGCGATTCGCCCGATCTTTGCTGGTAGGTTCTCAGTTCTTCGATTGATGCACCTTTTGTAAGTGCCCTTGAAATTGCGCACGAAGCTGTAGACCAGCTCTTCCTAGCTGCGAATGGATCCGCGCGGGAGGTTGTTGAGCCATGCATGAGCGGTGCCCTGCAGCTGTAGCTGGAGGCCTTGCATAGCCATGCTCCGACTCCCTCCATGTAGTCTGTTGGAGGAGATGTGGTCCTCCAACCAGATTTTTGGGTCTTGTAGACCGTCAAATTTTGGGTTCTTCGATGGGAGTTTGAACCCCTTATGCATTCGCTTCTGCCTGATGGCCATGCTGAAGCATCTGGCGCCGCAGAGCTCAGTCTCATCTTCTTCTGAGTGAGTCGAACGAGCACATATTGCCTGCATCTTGTTGACTTTGCGCTGCGTGAGGTCATCGCGCGCATCGTAGGCACGATCATGCTGCCGTGAGAGACGTCGTCGTGACAGATCGTGATTGTTATCACTGGAGGAGTACGAGTAGTACTTTTCCAGAGCCTTACTTTTCTTCGCCTCCGGTGTTGGTTCTTTGTCGAGGGCGGCCTTGATTAGTCCCAGGCCCGTGATCGTAGATCGGTGCATGGCAGCTCGCGGATCTCCAGCCAGAGGCTGGTTGTTGAGGAGGTACATGGTGGCCGCTGTTACCGCAGCTTGCGGCGTTTTTGGGAGCACGTTGCCCCGCGTGTCGACTGCCATAGAGTTGAAATCGAGGACTTTCGTAGCCTCTACACGTTCTTGCTCGGTGAGGTGGGCCAATCGAGATCGCTTCTTGTTGGCAACGTAGTCGTTGCCTTTGGAGGAGGATCCCCCGTGGGAGGAGAGCCCAGCTCGTCTAAGACTCGATTCACCCGCCGCCTTTCTACGCGCTTTGAGTTGCGCGATCACCTGTTGCTGGCGCTTGAATTCATCCTTTAATAGCCAGTGGTAGCCCATCAGCATGTCCTATGATGTGTTAGGGGGTAGAGGATTACCCCATAGAACTTCGCGACAGCAGGCCCACTCGTTGTCATTGAGGTGGATCTGGATGCGCTCACCGGTGTTCTCATTTGCCATGAGCGTCGGTCCTCCACCAGCTCCGTTGTTGACGGGCGCGCCTTTGCCACCGTTGGTGGGGCCGCCGTTCGCGACTGGTATGCCACCATTGGGTGTGCTATCGTTGGGCGGTCTGGTGCTAGATCTGGTGCCAGTGTTTTCGCGATTGGCGGTGTTGTCGCCCACATTCATGACGGTGCACATGAAGTGGTTGGGGAAGCTGTTGCTCCCGCAACTTTCAGATCCGGAGCCGTAGGCTCCATCTTCTGTTGCTAGGTCACCCAGAGCGGATCCGCGACTATTGTCGCTGTCCGTACTCTCAACAGTTGTTGATGTGTTGAGCTCGCTAAGGGTGCCGATTGGCGGCGGGAACCACGATGCTGGAGCAGTCGCGGGTGCCGTCGGCTAGTCAGGCATGCGAAGCGTGCCCAGCTGACCAAACTGGAAGCAGAAGCTCCCAATCGCCAGACTGATTCCGTCGCCCACGGACTCGAAAGCTGGGCGAGTGGCCGGCGTGTGGACAGTGAAGTCGAACACGCCGAAGAGCTGGCAAATCTCTGCTGTTGCGGAGTTGTAGATCGCAGTTGACGGGGCCAAAGAAGCCACGACATCAGCACTGCCGATTCCCACAGACGGCGCCAATTGGCGAGGGTTTAACTCGTCAATGCCCATTGTTATGTACTTGGGTTTTGGAGGAGAGAGCACTAGAGGAGTCAATCGTCTAGCAAACAAGCACATAGGGACGCAAGTTTTACCCAGGTTCAGGCCTCATAGAGGTCCCTACTCCTACTTGTCTACTCTTGGAATTAACGAAGGAATCGAAGATTACAGGGGTGCGCAGATGTAATCTGGCGAGAGTCGTGGAAACTAGGGTGGTGATTTTCCTCCTCGCTGCCCCCTCCTAGCCTTTATATACATAGGCTAGGTCTCGAAGTAGGTCAGTCGATTCTGATTAGGGTTTTCCCTTTGAACTTTCTATCTTAAGCTTCTTCTTGTCTCGCAAGCAATCAAAAGTCTGTGGGCCACTCGAATTCTTCATTGGGCCTTGGCAACGCCGTGGGCTTCAGCCGTATCTGGACCGTATATACCAAACTAGAGTACCTATAGGGTATACCCATGTCTGTTATTGTGGTAGTTTAGGGTAGTTAGGATTCTCACCTAACTTGACTCGTACTCCAAGATAATCCCCTGTACACCTATATATACTCGCCCATGAGGCTCAATAATATATCCATCATATTCCACCAAACTCATACTCTTTAAATACTCAATCCACACTTCATCACCATTTACTTGATGATGATTTGGAACCTTGTATCCTCTCAAAAGTATTCCCCCGTGTACTCTAGTCAAAATCCTCAAAACTGCCAAATTTGACCAAGTCTGGAAACTGTTTCAATATCACTTCTTTGAATACCTCTCTTTCCCAGCCCTTGTTCATTTTCTAAAATGTGCATAAACCATCTTGTAGGCCATCCTAAGAAATACCAAGGCCCATTCTTTCCCTTGGCTAGACCCTCTTCTAACCCACTTGTTCTTCATGGTTTTACAGGCAAGGAAATAACTTTTTCTACAAATCTTATCAACTAGCCTACTTTGTCAGAAGCTGACATCTCCATACTACCTTTCTTGAACCAACTCTTCGATTGACTGTGCTCTAATCATAAAGGTCTATTCATACCTACTTCAGCTGTTTCAAATGGAGCTTTGTGCTTCTAGAACCCACATGGTTTTGGAGGCTATTTGATAATCTGTTCTAGCACCCTTATTTTTTATTCAATTTCTGGCATCAACCCTAGGAGATATCAATCATGATCAACCTCAAACCTATGTTCCATGGTGATCTACATCACTTGGTTTATACATCCATATAAGCCATGACCCGGGGGGAGCTCTGAGCTCCATGTTCCAACAAGGATTTGGTAGTATGATAATAACATTGCCCTAGATCCTTAATCTCATGTTTTCACCAAAATCAACTTGGATTCTCAAATCCCATGGTTGAAAATGCTAGATACACCTTGTGGACATCATCTACCTTAGATATATAGATTTATCAAATATTATCCATGATTATTATGGGCCGAACCCTGTTATTCTCTTACATTGACAAAAACTCCAAAACTTAATCTATAAAAGAAAGTTTGATTTTCTCCAAAAAACATCCCCATATTAAGGCTCATTTGAAGTCTAATTATCATATCCTATCTTCCAACTTCAAAAATAAATATTTTTGAAGAGCCTTATTATTTATTTTTGCCCATTTTCTTAACTGGCAAAAATGGAATAATGATTGTTTCAAATAATTTTATTCCTCAATAAATCATGGAAAAATTACTCAAAGGGTGGATTCATATTTTGGACCTCCCCAAACCAAAAACTCACCTTGACTAGATCAAATATTTCAAAACAAATCAATCTAACCAATTCAGCACTTTTTGGAGAATTATTAAAAAGGGGATCTAGAATTTTCTGAAAAATCCCAAATAATTCATGGATATATATATTGACCTAAACCATCTAGTAGTAGCATTGCCTTAGCTTTCCAAGAACCAAAATAGGGAATTGCTTCAGGATCCAAAGTTTGGCCAATATTTTAAAATCATTCAAACTCATCCAATAAACTACATCAAACCTGGCCATCTGATCACACAACACCCCATCTCCCTCCTCTAGTCGACCAAGCACTGTAGCAGCTTCCCTCCCCTTGTCTTTTGCTCTTGGAAGAGAGAGAGATAGAGAGAGAACTTAATTCATATCTAGCTCTTTCATGCCTTGATTTCTAGTGCCCCTATATATACCACACTAAAAATAACAAAAATAACAAAAATAACGAAAACAATTCATTTTTGACTCCATAAAATACCCTAGGCCAATCCCCAACCTGTTTTGAGTTTAATCCAACTATAATTGATTTGGTATGTTGATACCTATCAAAACCTAGGAGAACATTTTTTTGAGCCATTAATGATTTATGGTGATTTAAATATATCTGTCTAGGGTTGTTTTAGTAGAAAAATCACTACAGGAGTTTTACAACTCCAAAAATAGTAAACCCAATTTATACAGAAAGGTATTTAAAATACATGCCATATGACCTTGGATTCATATTAAAATCGTCTGTAGTTTTAATATGGTGAAAAATAAAAATGTCAACCAAAACTGACTTTGGGAATTTTCTTAGGGCATTCTGGTTATTATTTCGAAGTGATTACAACTCTCACTGAACCAGACCATCAAATACTACTTAACCATCCAAGGAAATAATATTGGGACACACAGAACATTTCTAGTGAATTATTTCCTAAAACTATAGTTTTTATCACTAGAAAATGCATAATAAATCAAAGGAAAATGATAAAATAGTGAAACCACTTTTGTTGGTTTCATATTATCACTACCTATCTGATGGTAACATTTTTATACAATGGTATCCTACATACTTGGACCTTATATTAAAACCCCTTAATTAAGTAGTTTTGTCCTCCAAATCTTTAAAGAAAACCCACAAAGGCAATTAAAGTAATTCCACTTGCGTAGAACCCAACTACTCAAAACCTACTAAATTGTGAACTTGTATTGCTCATTTATTGTTGCATGTATTGATACTTGTATGCCTTGTTTTGATTATGGCATTGATTGTTTGCATGAACACTCAAAGACGACGATAGTTGCGATTGTATTGACGACGAGAAGAAGAGATCTTATTATTATTGGCATTGGTATTCTTGGTTGTCTAAAGAAGAAGTCCAGGGACATATATTGCCAGATTGATGATCATAGGCAAGCCACCTTCTTGCTCATAAGACTTGTCCTACTATTTTACTTATGCATGTTTTTACCTTCTACTTATGAAGATACGTTGTTTTAATATATGGTGAGTTATCTTTGGTAGTGGCTTGGCTCCTCCAAACCATTACACAATGGTGCTACCAAGTACAACCCCCTCGAGGACACCTACTTGTCCCTAGTATGCTAGTTCGTGTATAACACCATACCCTTAGAGACCCCGATTTAGCTAGAGCAAAACTATAGGATGGGAAGACCCCGAAAAAATCTTATGAAAGGATTTATGATAAAATCTTGGTGAGGTTTGACCTACCAAGAGAAGTTTGAGAAAGAAAAAGGTTTTGTTTTACAAAATGCTAAAGGAAATATGGAGGAAAAAGGTTTACAAAAATGCACCCGGTTCTTTGCAGTTTTGCCAGAACAAGTAACCCATGCAACCACATTACTCCTAGATGGGAAGGGGCTAGACTCGAAGATTGTTTACTCTAGTATGAGTTGTCTCGCAACTACTACAGGATATTTCGATCTCTGGAGGTTGGGTATTCTCCTATAAGGGTCCATGTGAAGCATCAATCTAGAGAAGAAACAAACGGTCGGCGGGTCTCCATGTGATACTATCAGCCTCTCATTGAAAGCGCACACTTTGTGTAGTGAAAAAGGCGCTCTAGTTGGTCCACGGCACCCGACGTCCCCGTGTTGAGGGGAACGACTCATAGGGTAGGCACTTATACTGGAGTGGGCGTTCTTAAGTTCTTGACCGGTTACTCGACCCACGATCGGTGTAGATCAAGGCAGGGTACTCAGATGGTGTGGGAAAAGTGTACAACCTCTGCAGAGTGTAAATCTATTTGAATAGCCGTGTCCATGGTCATGGAAGGTTGGGAAGGTTATGTTAGAGCGGTGCTGGTTTTGTTTTCAAAAAGGATTGCCGAAAAGGATACAATGGATTTGGAAATGTTTTGACCATGGGGTGGTCGGAAAGGATACATGCTTTGACCATGGGATGGTCGGAAAGGAAGGAAAGGGAGTTTGGTCATGGGATGACCGGAAGGACGAAACAAATGGGTACCCCCAATCCTAGTGTTTTCAAAATTCCTTGAAACGTTTTCAAACTGTTCTACAAAAGTTTTCAACAAAGATATGTAGATGCTATTTCGACAAGAGAAACTATTTTAGAAAAGAACCTCTCTTCGATCCCTCCTACTACCATAGCTAGATTGCATATCCTCTTGCTGTTCATATTAAGGTGGTTTGCGAGTACATTCAAAGTACTCACTAGCATTGTCCCTGACTATTAACTTGGTCAGATATCAAGAAGAAAGTGGTGTTAACGAATATGCGATCTAGGACATCCTCCTAGTCAGCTGCCTATAGGTTAAGGCATGGCTCGGGCTCTACGCATGATAAGGTTCCACTGATGATATTCGGTGCGGCCATAATGGCAAATAAGGTATGACGTGTATCCGTGTTGAGGGAATACCCCCGGGTAGGGTCACGCCGGGGTATTAAGCCCGAGTTAGCCGAGGTACGACACGGTCAAAGCAAGTGTTGGCCGAGTCTCCTCAAGGCAGGCCGACTTACGCGGTAATCCAGCCTAGCGGGTATTCACCTAAGACTAACCTGTCTTACATAAAATGTATGTCGGCTATACTTGATTTACCATATATGCAGGTACCCTTGTAGCCCGGTTAGCCAAGCGCTAGACGGGCTACAACTTGGCTTCTAAGAGAAGGAAGGAATCTCTCGCTGGTCAAAAAGGTGGCCTCTGTCCACTGTAGCGTGAGTGAAGCGAGCAGAGGGAAGGACTAGTGGGGCGTGGCCAACAAAGGTGATGTAGCCAGTGTCAGCTAACGTTACCAATGTCGGGTGACATCAAAAGCAAAGCAGCTCACAGAGGATTACGTCCATAGTACGGACTATCCATTTAAAGTAAATAAATGTGAGGTTCTCCAAGGTGCTGATGGACAACCGCAGTAGCATTAACATCACGTACAAGGATACCATGCACAAGTTGGGGATATCGGAGAATATGCTCCAGGCAACAAGGACCACTTTCTATGGCATCGTGCCAGGTATATCCTACGAGCCAACTGGTAAAGTACGGGTAGTTGTGTTATTCAGCACAAGGTACAATTGCCGGACTAAGAACTTGGAGTTGAGGTGGTAAACTTGGAATGCGCATACCACGCATTACTCGGGAGGCCTACTTTGAGAAAATTTATGGCAAGTACTCACGTCGGTTACTTGAAGATGAAATAACTCGGACCAAGGGGGTTATTACCATAGCTAGGGACTTCAAGCGTTCTATTGAATGTGCTTCCGACGGATCTAACCTAGCCGAGTCACTCGTGATCGCTCAGGAGAAGAGGAAAATTCTGGAAGTAGCTACACTATCTCAGTCCGTGCAGCAACATATGCCGGCTCTGAGTAACCCGCATGGCAGTGTATCATTCCAAGCAACAAAAGATACAAAGAAAGTGCCTGTTGATGATAAGTTTCCGGAGGGCACCGTGACTATTGGTGCCAGGTTAAGTGACAAATAGGAAAGCGAGCTCATCAACTTCCTCCGTGAGAATCGGTATACCTTTGCTTGGTCCACACAGGATCTGCAAGGTGTTCCGAGGGAGTTGGCAGAGCACTCTTTGAATGTAAGACCTGGGGCAAAGCTGGTGAAGCAACCTCTCCACCGCTTTGCCAAGTAAAGGAGAAAAGCCATTGGAGATGAGATAGCTCGGCTCCTTGCAGCCCGATTTATCATGGAGGTACTTTACCTGGATTGGCTCTCTAATCCGGTGCTAGTGGAGAAAAAGAAGGATGATCCAAATGTGGCAGTGGTATGGCACATATGTATTGATTACACGAACTTGAATAAGGCATGTCCAAAAGATCCATTCCCACTACCAAGGATATATCAGGTCATAGATTCCATTGCTGGGTGTGAGTTGTTGTCATTCATAGATGCATATTCTGGTTTCCACCAGATACGCCTGAATCTGGATGATCAAATAAAGACTGCGTTTATCACCCCGTATGGGGCTTATTGCTGTCGCACTATGTCGTTCGAATTATGTAATGCATGAGCAACATACCACGATGCATGCAAAAATGTTTACATGACCAAATAGGTCGGAATGTGCAAGTTTATGTGGATGATGTGGTGATAAAAACCAAGGAAAGAAAAACACTCCTTGAGGATATCCGACAAATGTTCGCAAACCAAAGGAGGTTCCAGATGAAGCTTAACCTGGAAAAATGTACCTTTGGTGTGCTGGCGGGGAAATTACTCAGTTTGTAAAAATGTACCTTCGGATGAAGCTTAAGTCGAGGTATTAACCCATGAAAATCCGAGCTATAAAGAAAATGGAACTGCAAAAGTGACTTTACGATGTACAGAAGTTCACTAGTTGCCTGGCATCATTGAGTCGGTTTGTAAGTCGGCTGGGAGAGAAGGCATTGCCCCTCTATCATTTAATTAAAAAGGCATATAAATTTACATGGACACCGCAAGCTGATAGCGTGTTCCGGGTGTTAGAAAAGATGTTGTCCTCTGCACCAATATTAGCCGCGCCACTACCCAAGGAGCCAATGTTGCTCTATATAGCTGCGACCAACTGAGTTATAAGTGTAGTAATAGTAGTGGAACGAGATGAGGAAGGAAAGTCGGTGCAAAGGCCGATGTATTACTTGAGCGAGGTATTGCCGGCTTCAAACAAAATTACCCTCACTATCAGAAGATGGCATTTGGTGTGTATATGTCGGCTAAGAAACTCAAACATTACTTCGAGGAACACCCCATCAAGGTGGTGTGTGAACCACCCATATCCGAAATTATGGGTAATAAAGATGCTAGCGGACGAATTGTAAAATGGGCAATTGAGTTAGCCCCGTACGCACCACAATTTGATAGAAGAGACGTGATCAAGTCACAAGCAGTGGCAGATTTCTTCGTGGACTGGGCCGAGATGCAGTATGAACCACCTCTGCCAGACTCAAATTATTGGCGAATGCACTTTGACGGGTCAAAAATGGAGGAAGGACTAGGGGCGGACTAGTGCTTACCTCGCCCAAGAAGGACCAGTTGAAATACTTCCTCCAGATCCATTTTAGCGCATCAAACAATGTGGCCAAATATGAAGCATTTGTGCATGGACTCAATATAGCAAAGGAGGTAGGCGTACATCGGATACTGTGTTTTGGTGATTCGGATTTGGTGGTACAACAAGTGTCTGGCAACTAGGATGCTCTGGACGCAAACATGGGACTTTACATATTATATGTCCAGAAGATAAGTGGTTACTTCGAGGGGTGTGAATTCCATCACGCAGTTTCAAAATGAGGCAGCTGATGTATTATCCAAGTTGGGATCATCCCGGCAGTCAATCCCGCCAGGCGTTGCATTGGAACACTTGAGAAAACAATCTATTACACTATCACTAGACTCTGAATCAATCTATATCCCGGCCCTCTTCGGATCGGAAGCTACTCCTATGGAAATAGACTCGAGAAGCACCTCAGCAAACCCGGGGACTGCCTCGGCAAACCCGGGGACTGCTTCGGCAGACTCGGGGACTATCACGCAGAATCTGGGGACTATTCAGCTTGGTCCGGCTGGATTTATGTCGGTGGATGCAATTGAAATTGATGAGGAGCCTTTCCCCATCGGAGCTATACCTACATGGGCAAAGCCGATATTTGAATTCCTAAAGGAGGGAACTTTTCTGGATGATAAGGTACTCTCAAGGTAAATCCAGAGAAGAGCAAAGGCATACACTATCATCAATGCCGAGTTATACAAAAGAAGTGTTACAAGTGTTCTGCAACGATGTGTAAACCCGGATGAAGGGATTGATATACTCCGAGATATTCATCAAGGGGAGTGTGGTCATCGTGCATCTTCGAGAGCATGAGTGGCAAAGGTTTTCCGGCACGGATTTTATTGGCCAAGTGCCTTGGAACAAGCATAGGATCTGGTGAGAAAATGCAATGGCTGTCAAAGATATGCCTCAAAAACCCATATGCTAGTGTCTAAACTAAAGACCATCCCCATTACCTGGCCATTGGCTGTGTGGTGTCTGGATACGGTTGGACCATTTAAGCCAGCGAGGGGAGGTATGACCCACATCTTGGTCATGGTGGACAAGTTCACCAAATGGATTGAAGTTAAGCCAATCAGGAAATGTGATGGGGCAACAGTAGTTACATACCTCAAAGATATAATCTTGAGATATGGCTATCCCCACAGTATCATAACTGATAATGGCAAAAATTTTGCTGAGGGAGCATTCGCGAGGTTTTGCCAAGAAGAGAAGATCCGGCTAGACGTTGCCTCTATAGCCCACCCCACATTGAACGGGCAAGTGGAAAGATCCAACAGACTAGTATTGTCCAGGATAAAACCCCAGCTCATTGAGCCGCTGCAAAGATCTGCAGGGTGCTGGATAGAAGAACTACCAGCGGTACTGTGGAGTTTAGGAACAACTCTGAATAGATCAACATGCTATATGCCATTTTTCCTGGTATATGGGGCAGAAGCTGTACTACCAGCCGACATAGAGCATGATTTGCCAAGAGTCAACCAATACATAGAAGCCGAAGTGCATGAATCCCGGCAAAACAATGTTGATCTGCTGGAAGAAGCGAGAGAACTAGCCTTGTCTAGATCCGCCATATGTTAGCAAAATCTCCGATGCTACCATAGCCGGAAAGTAAACCCTCGAGTTTTCCGGGAAGGTGATCTTGTACTTCGGCTAGTGCAACGCACTGCTAGCATGCATAAGTTATCCCCTCCATGGGAAGGACCTTTCATTATAAGAAAATCTTTGCACAATGATTCCTACTATCTTATCAATGCAAAGCCAGAGGAGAAGAACAAGGAGGACAGGTCCGGAGAGTAATCTAAGCGTCCATGGAATGTAGCTCTACTCCGTCCATTTTACACCTGACAAAGAGGTGAATGTATCGGAGTTACTCATATGTCGGTATGTATGTTGGCAATGAGCATATCAATGAAACTTCAGCGCCCCTAGCAGAAACTCGGGGACTGCCTTAATAATTACTTTATCTATATGTACCCTTTTTATATGTCGGCTGGCTTAAATTGTTTATACCTTAGCCAGATTAGTAGTGTGTAAGCACCAAAAACCTAACTCTTCGACTTTGATGTTGTCCAAGAAGAATTGCCTTCATGGCAAGCAAGACAACAAGTTTGGAATTGCAAAGCACATGAAAACAACTAATGAAAGGAAAGTAATTGAGCCGACATTTGCTATTCGGACTAAACCTGTATCTACTTTATCTATATTGCGTCGGATTATTTTTGAGCTAATCTCAAAGTTTCAAAGTATTGTTAAGTCAATTTTTTGAACCTCGGACTCATAAGTCAAAAACCAAATCAAGGCAGACACGAGCTGTGTCATAAAATTGGAGGAACAAGAAAAGGAAACTCGGGTACTTCGCCCAAGGTAATCCGGCATTAAAAACTTAGTAGAAAAACAGAACTAATTATAGCAAAACAAACCATTGTGCATAGATACAACTGCGCCCGGCATACCGGGGATCTGATGAATATCGTTAAGTGTTTATAGCTCATGGAGCGGCAGCTGGAGCCGGATCATCGGTTGAGGGAGGAGGTACTTTGGCAATAGTAGGCAGGGCACTAGTCCCGGCCTCGTCTTCGGGGTTAGCCTCCTCATCCTCTGGGTCTTCAGCATCATCGCCAAGCTCAAAGACTTCCTCTTCACCCTCGGCACCCTATGAAACATAGCCGTCATCAACCGCGTCGAAGTAGCTCGGACCCTCGTTCTAGCTATGGCAGAAGGCATACTGGATAAGCTTATTGGCACAGGCCTTGCGTTGGGTGATGCACTCTGGATCATTGGACCATTTAGATCCGGTGCGCAGACGATCAAGCAAGCCAGGTCCAGCCCTTCATACCATGAGAGAACGAAGTTCAGTGGAATATCAACCCCGGTCGCGCAGCAGATTCCCGCCATAAGTTCAGATGAGTCTCACACTCCATCAACTTGGATAAAAGGATAGTTCTTCCTTTGGGGGTGGGCTTAGTGGGCTAGAGAGTGTTGAATATCCGAACTGCTACCGGCATAATGTCTACGCCGTTGTTTTTCATAACTTCAATACGGGCAGCGAGGCTAACCAGCAAATCCTCTGTGTCATAAGGAATTGACCTGGCGGCAGGGCCAGTTGGAATACCCCGCTGCAGGCGAGATGTGATCACGGTAGCAGAAGCAAGAGGTTCACTCTCTGGGAACTTTCTTGTGAGAAAAGCGGAAAGTATCAATGAGTAAAAGCACATGACCCGAAGAAGAAAACGTCGAAAGAAGGAAAAGAACTCACGAGCGATATGGCTGAGAATCCGAGTCACCTCATTGTGCTCATCTACATTCTTGGCCTGGAGCTCGCCGACTTAAGTTTTATGTCAGTTTCCTGCAGCAAGTCATTGTCCTTGGAGATCTGGGTCTTCAAGTGCTCTTTCTACTCGGAGAACTTCTGGTCAGCCTTGTCTAGCTCGGATTTATGGAGATCCTTGAGCTTCTGGATGTCGGCGTTCAGCCGAGTAATCTCATTATCCTGGAGGTGCAGCTGAGCGATTTCATCATCCTTTTTCTTCAGCTTGTCCAAATGCTTTCATGCTTGTTCGATAAAGTGAAGCATCATGTCAGGAATGGGCACGCTATCTTCAAGTGTAACTGCAATAGTGGGTTGACCCGGCAGAGTCGAGGTATAAATATCTATCGAGTCAAGGAAAGAGCATGTAGAGGCTAAGTGAACAAGATGAGTTACCTTGGATGTCATCCAAATTCTTGCGCATAATGACATTCTCAACCTCGGCCTGGGCTGCATAATCCGGATAATGAGTTAATATGGATGGCAAATAACTCGAGGTAACGGAAATGAACAAGTCTTAAGCAAATAAATTTACCCTTCTTTTGGTGATCCACGAACAGCTTGCCGTATCTGGCACGCAGATCCTTGTATGAGTCCAGCAGGCGCTGGAACTCAGCAGTTCGGCGATTGGTGGTGATCTGAAACAAGCCAATGTTAGCTCAGAAATAGGAAGAAAGATATTCAAATTCTACAAGATCCGGGCCAAGTGGAACTTAACCTGGCTCTAGGTGTGTGGATATTCGAAGTCTACAAGATTTAGGCCAAGTGGAACTTAACCTGGATCTAGGTGTGTAGATATTCAAAGTCTACAAGATCCGGGCCAATTGGAAGTTAACCCGGCTCTAGGTGTGTGGATATTCGAAGTCTACAAGATCCGGGCCAAGTGGAACTTAACCTGGCTCTAGGAGAGTGGATATTTGAAAATACTAAGGACTTGCACTAATTCTCTAAGAGCATTGGACCGAGTAATGAATTACTCCCCTGGAGGCTCGAGGACTAGTGGGTATATCGCTAAGTGTTTGCGTGTATAAAAGACGTAGCGGAAAAGGGTTTACCTCTATCATCCAGCCAGCGAAGGAAATGGCCTTGGTGGCAGTTGTCATCTAGGCGTTGAACTCAGCCGGACCAAATTCCTTCGGAAGATCGTCCTGGGGGTTGATAAACTCGGCGTCATTCTAGTTATTCACATATTCAATGAGCGCCGGACTATAAGCCTCCCCGCTAAGCGACTGGGTTGGCACCAAGCCCTTAGCATGGGTTTCCCACCTCGCGGACTAAGCGGTAGCTGGGCTAGTATGCAAGGTTAATTATTTGTTGTCCTCAGATCCGGCAGCAGAAGGGCCGGAGGATGAATCCTTGGCTGGCTCGGCGGGCTTCTTGCTTTTATTGGAGGATTTTGGCCACTGCAGAAGAGCCGAGGCTACCGCTCCGGAGTGAGCCTGAGAGGCCGGCTGAAATATGTCTTTAATAGACACAGTTTATCCGGAGGCGGTAGCTTGGGGTTTCTTCTTGGTGGTTGGCTTTGCTGTGGCTGTTGCTAGTGTTGCTGCTGGTGTTGTTGTTGCTGATACTGGTGTTGGTACTAGTCCTACTGGTACTGGTTCTAGGGCTACTGGTACTGCTAGTGCTGGTGCTACTGATGTAACTAGAGAAACGGGAATAGAAGAAGAAGTTGTCTGGGGCGGTGCCGATGAAGTTGGCACCTCAGAGGCTATTTCCTGGGCGGCAAGGCTGCATGTGACGCCCACGGGGATGCGGCGGGTCGCATAGAGCCAGTCGATGTCGTCCTGGCAGATGAACGCTCCCACCCAGGCACCATGCTTGTGAGCCTCTTCCTCCTCCTCCTCAGCAAAAATGGAAGCTTCCTCCTCAGTCATCTTTAGATCGAGGTCTACGAGGAAATAATCTGCAAAGGAATAGCCGGTGGTGGGAAATAGAAACTTGGAGTTGTAGTGTCCCATGACGAAGAACTTGTACAAAAGCAGCAGCGCAGTCGCAGAGGAGCGGCAAGGTACGGCTGTAGCAGCGCTACACCAGAATAGAAGCGGCGGTGACGTTGCTGTGGAGAAGAAGAGGCAGAGCGCAGGGGCGCGTGCGAAGTGGGGGAACTTCCCCAAGGCAGGCCCCTATCCCCTATTTAACCATGCCACAAGGGCGCGTAGTGGGATCAACTGCTGCGTCATGGCCACACGATGTGGTCTTGTATCCACTAAGCCAGCCAACCAGATGCGAGCCACATCAAGGGCCACAAGGAGAAGGAGATCCCATGACGCAACGTTATGATACAGTTAACGAGGGGCTACCACGACGTGAAACGCGCAACAGTTATTCCTGACAATCAATACAGTAACCGGCACAGTAAACTGGCACGACCCTTAAAATGAGGCAAAGTAATGATTACCCTCCACGTGGGACATGGGGAAGCGTATGAGAGAAGGAAATATAACCCAGATACATGGACAATAACCCGGCCAACGAGAAATAACTCGGATTGAGTCAAGGGAATGTCAAACGAAAGACACCGGGTTACGGAATAACTCGGCAAAGAAAGTGCTGATCTTGATAATTGGAACTGGAACCTGCTGTGGCCTTATCAGCTGAAGTTTCTAAGACTACACCAGCTTCGGGGACTAATGTTGGACGGTAATCCGGCCTGGCGGGTATTCACCTAACACTAACCTGGCCGACATAAAATGTATGTCGGCTATACTTGATTTACCATATATGTAGGTACCCTCATAGCCGGGTTAGCCAAGCGCTAGCCGGGCTACCACTTGGCTTCCAAGAGAAGGAAGGAATCTCCCACTATAGCGTGAGCAAAGCGAGCAGAGGGAAGGACCAGCGGGGTGTGGCCGACAAAGGTTACGTAGACAGTGTCGGCTGACGTTACCAATGTAGGGTGACATCAAAAGCAAAGCAGCTCATAGAGGATTACGTCCATAGTCCGAACTAGATGTTTAATTTAAATAAAGAGGCATCTAGCTTTAATAAAAGGGCACATTTAGGTAATATGCCTCCACGTATGCCCTAACTTTGTTACCTGGTTTCCCCTGTATATGGAGCACTAGGGCTTCCATAGAAGGGGATCGATCATTCTATTTAGGAAGAACTCTAGAGCATTGTAGTGGGGGGGGTAAGAGAACTAGTCTCCTTCTCACGAACAGCTCAAGGAGCCCTTGTAATCGACCATTGATAGAGTGAAAATATAAACATATGTGTGTGGAATCACCGCACTATCCCTCCCTGGATTCCCCTAGTGCTCATTGGCCCCATTTTAGCCTATACATGGCATCTATCGTGCCACCACCACAACAATCCGTGTAATTTATGGATGTTTACTTTGATACTTGTCGATTATGTTCCACGACTAACTGATCATCGGATCGTGGTGGTATGCATAACAGGGATTCTCGGAGGATTAATCCGGGGGCCTCACAGACTTGGTATCAGAGCCATCCTGACTGTAGGAGAACCTTAGTTAGCATGGTCGTTAGACAGGAACACCATTTTGAAAATACCAGTCTTCCAAAAACTAGTTTCTCAATGATCTTCAAAAAGTTCTACTACCTCTCTTACCCTAAGTCAAACAATTTAGAAAATGGTTTCCTCTAACTCTCGTCCAAATTTCAAACCTATGGATATAAATGAATAAGACCTAGAACTAGGAGAAGACAATGATAAAAAGATAAAGAGAAGCAACTGTACGCAAACACAAGGAGACTACAAGATCTCCCTACCAGTGGAATCCTCATAATCAGAAGAAATCAAGTGTCGCACTATCAAGAAGCATCCAAGATACAACGAAAGCTTCATTTGCAGGATAGTGACCCAGACCTCCATAACGTGATAATTAGGATTAATAGTCCTGAGATAGGATTCCCCTATATCGCGAGTAGTTAACTCCTTGGTCACTAATGATGACCGTGTTTGCTTGCCTAAGTGCATAATGTGTTGCTTGATGTGTGATGTTTGCGGAGAACAAGGCGAAACTGTCGCTTTGTTCACCATGTGTGTGTGTTGTGGTGCAGTGACCCAGCATACCACTGCATGATGTAGTATACTATAGTCGTTGACATAACACCAATGAAACACCGTTCACCAGTATTACATCCCTCAGAGTGGTACAACATAAACATAGCAGGTCCAAAACATGACTATAGATTACAACTCGATTCATTACATAAGATCTAGAGAACACTCTAGGTTAAAGAGAGAGAAAGAACCTCTTACAAAGAAGAACCAGAATTAATAATTCAGAAACATTTGGTAATTAAGACTAGCATATGAACTATTTGGCTTGTCATTGCTGTTATTGCAATTACTCTACAGAAGTAGGTTTTATGGCTAGAGAATTTATTCATGTCTACTTAAGAACTCTGTCTTCACTTTCACTGATGTGTATGTTGACCTTATTAACGCTATTGAAGAACTTAACAAGGGTTAAGATGATACGGTTGAGTACGAGCGTACTCAACAAGTTCACTAAAAAGGAGTGTATGATGCACTATCTCTATAGCCACTGACCATAGGTCGTAGGCAATGCATGTTTTCATAAACATTTCTTCAAAGGTTGCTTTTATTCTGAAAACTATATCCGACAGCCTTCACAGGTTAACCAGAACCTTCATGGGGTTCCTTTCCTGCCGGGTTCATAGCTCCTTCCCGAAACAGGGTGTAACATGTAACAATTTTTACACTCTGCAGAGGTGCGTTGCTTTACCCATGAGAGATCAACTCCTTGTTGCACAACCGGGCGATCTTTCCTGTCCACAATTCCTTGATGTGGGGCCTAGTCGGTGATCCAAGCCAATCACTGCCCTCTCCGCGACCCCATATGTCTGTACGATCCTCCGGGGCTGACTACACCTTCGTTTAGCCTCCAACTAGGGCAAGCTATAACCCTGGTGAGTTCCCGAAGATTCTATGAAGTGGTCATTCCCCTGGTAAGCTCCCTAAAAGTCCCGACTATACCTCTAGCAGCCACTCATAAATAATCTAGACACCAAAATCGTGGGGCCTAAGGGTGCCCACCCATGTGTTGGATCCATACTAGGAATCCCAACGTCACGATAAGGTCATCTTGCCTCCATATGAAAGGAAGAAGATACAGCTGACTTCTCAGTCCGATTCCAAATCTCATGGTTAACGTGTATTATACGGCGCTAGAATCACTAGCGACATCGGCTGTTAAGTCCTAGATATTATGTTCCTTTACCACCAGAACTGTCTCAATAGATTATTACCACTTGGTAAATAATCCATAATCATGTTATTATGAAAATAGTATTTTTTATCCTTTTTGAAATGCAGGTGTTGACAATATTTGAGTTACAAGCATTTGATAGAAAATAATCAAAGGACATGAGCAAGTTGTGAACTTGCCTTTGGTGATTGCAAGATTATGCAGTCACGGTCTTCGAGATACTAGAAGATCCAAATTCTTTAAATAACATCATTGGTCTGGTAAGGACTAATGTTTAATGAAGCAATATGCTGGTGCATAAGTAATGTAATGTATTTTGTAAAATCCCGAGATACATCTCCAATACATGAATGAGTTTATCTAATAGTGACACCTTTTTGAGATTTGGTTAGTTCTTATGTTTACCTCTCAAGTTAAGAATATAAATGTTTAATATGCAAAGTGTGCTAGTGAAGTGTAATAACACTTTGAGATTGAGATGATTTACTATCTAGTAATTATGATGGATGTTGGTGCGATAGATTGGTAAGAGTTAAAGATCTTATTTTATAAGATTGTTGTTTGAAGTGGCAAAACGAATAACATTTGAGGAAAAAGTTTCCTTGCCAAGGTTTAAACAATCTACGGGGTTAATAGAATGTGACCGATGTTGTTTAGATTGGCTCAGATTATATGAATTTGATATGCCTTATGATTTGATTGAAACAGACAAAAGTTAACTATAAAACATAATCAAACTTTATATACTATCTACATAACTTTAGGAACTAAAGTTAGCTTGAAAATATAAATAGACCTGGGTGTGATGTGTTCAAAATATTTAAAAGCGTTAAGCTTTATAAGAAGGATGTTTGAGTCTGTGAGATCATTCACTTGAAGTGAATGATAAGTTTAAAATTTGCTTTGTGATTAAGAATTTGATTAGACTTATTAAGGAAAATAATTTTAGATAAGAATATTAATGTGCTAGGTTTGCAAAACTATGCTAAACCTGGTTGAGTTCAAAAGTAAGAAGCTTAAATTTTTTACTAATGTTTTAGAACATAATTAAAATTGTTGATTTACTTGGTTTTAAGAATGATTAGAGTGTTAAACAGTTAATAGTTTATATTTTTATGTTTTGCATAAATCCAAGGGATGGTTTTGAAACTAGTATTTGAATATATAAGAGTTAAGGTTTTATAATTATTTCTTGTTTAAGAAATGTTACTAATGAATTTATAAAATGGTATTCTATAAAATAGTTTAAATTTATTACTTTAAAACCTTATGGAGTATTATAATTAGTATTATTTCAATCAACTATATGTATTTTTGATCTTAAAAATGATCGTTTATTTATTTTTATGTATTATCTTATTTTTATAAAATTCCACAAAGGATTAAATATCTTAGAATATCTCCTTTAATTTTTATTTGTAATAATTAAAGTTAATAATGTTTATAAGGTAGTATAATGATTTTAATACTCAGAAATGATTTTTATTGGTTTTTAGGACTTTTATTTTATGAAATTTCATTTAGAAGTTAATAGTGTTATTATTTATTTGTACCATATTAAACTTGAATAAGTTAAATCATATTTTTCTTAGGAATGTATTATTTTTTTGTGATCATTTTTAAATATTATAAATATTTTTAGGATTTTTATTTATTTTCCTAGGTTTAAAATAGGTTTAGGGATATATTTGTAATTACAAATTTTAAACAAACCTTCTTATTATACATGGGCCTGGCCCACTGGCTGGCACAACCCGATCCGGTCCACTGGGTTGAGCTGGCCCGGTCCAGCCCACGGGGTTGAGCCGGCCCGATCCAGCCCACTGGGTTGGGTCAAACCAACCTAGAGTCACTGGACCAGCCCCAATCGGCCCCGTCATTACCTCTCTCTCCCTCTCGACCTTATCCTTGGCAATGCCCTGGCGATGCCCTAGCGACGTCGTCGCCGCTACGATTCCGGCGGCCCCAGTCCTTCCCGGTTGACGCTGCTGTGTAGGGTGACGTTGCCGACGGTGCTACATCGGCCTACCCTCTTCGATACATGGCTCGCGCTCTCTGCTGGTGGTGCTTTTACCCTTCCCCTGGCATCTAGGGTTAGGAGCTCGCCGGTGATTTGGCATTCCGATGCCCAATTGATGACGCACTGGTACCTTGATGATGGTGGGTATCACCCTATCTGGTGGCCGCCGGGATTGCAGCTCGGCGCGGGTCGCAGCGCCCCTCTAGGGTGCTCCCCGTGCCACCGTGTGCTGCCTCTTCTTTGGCCTCTACTTCCTCTTCTCTAAATTCACGAGGACCTTAAGTAAGTTACTTTGCTCCTCTCTCTATGCTCTCTATCTTCTGCCTTGCTCGGCAGCCTCTGTGTGCTTCTAGTGAACAATCCATAATTGGGTGCATGATCTGATTAGGGTTCACCACTCTGGTTTGATTATTATAACTCTATTAAACTGATTGTAAAACTGTCCTGGATGTTTACCTACTTATGCCAGTGCTGTAGATTTCACTATTGTTTCATGGTTTGTGTACTGATAGTGGTACTCTCAGTAATTGTTCACTTGATCTATATACACTAATTTGTGTTGATCTTCCAGATTGGAGTTAATATGATACTCCTATGATTCTCTGATTGTAAATATGAAACCATGGGTATGATTCCTGAGTGTTTATTCTAGCAAAATGATTAGCTAGCTAGCTACCAGTTTACTGATGAAATTTAAGTATAGTATTTTCTTGGTTTGGAAGTTATACTTGTGACACCTTCTTTAGAATGGTACACAAATGTTCATACTTCTATTGCCTAAATCCTACCTGTCTCCAAGTTTGGCTGGTTAATTGACTGAAAAGCTGTTGCTGGCTTTATTATCCTAATATGCTATAGTCTATTAGCCTATGATGCTGGTCTGAGGCATGGCTAGGAAATATTAAGTTGTTTCTAGCTGTCCCTCATAGATATGCTATGATGCATGGTATCAGCTAATGATTCTTGAATCCTTTTAAGATATGCTCTGATGCCTGCTATCGACTGTGTGACAATTATTTCTGTAAAGACAATATAATGGATGTATTCCTGCAATAAGGAATTTTCTTTTGTATTTCCTTTCCTGTTACTTGTGGAATTATTTAAATGTAATTTACTCTTATTCTTTTGTTATAAAAGAACAATATACTACTCCCTTTCTTCTAATTAAAAAATAATTATTTCATATATAATCTTTTATTAATTACCTTTCCTTACTGTTTAACCCTTTATTTTTCTTTTTTATATTTTTTTTTGTAATTTCTGTTTCAATTAATAAAATGTAAATTTTTTCCTTGTATTACAGTTTTTTATATACTTGTAGTTATAACAATTCCTTAATCCCATATTTATATGGATTAGAATTAAAGAATACTACTTTCTTATTTGGTATTCTATTATTTTATTTAATACATGCAAGATAAAATATTCTTTATTTCTTTTAAAAATCTATTTTTATTATTTATTTACTTTTAATTAACTAAATTGTGTTTTCAGAGTCAAAACTCAAACTTCTTCTCTCATAAACCATAAAACTCAAAGGATCATGTCAAAATTCACCTCACTCATCTCAGAAGATCTAACCTAATTTATCAGAGTGAGGGAACTATGATTTACTCTACTCTTTTGGTTTGGCGCGAAAATTCCCCTGATTTTCTATGCCTGAAGCCAATGCACACATCTTAACTCAGCTTATTTATAAGCTCTATTGCTGGGATGTTACGTGTGGCTTGCTTTGACCTTAGTCAAATGTGACTGGAGGATTGATACCCCACCTAGTACCTCAGGCGCCCCTCCTATTAGTTGTCGATAATAAGACCCCTATTAATCTCGGGAGTTATGAGAGGAAGAGCATTGCAACAACCCAGAGTTAGACACTGCCAAGTTGAACAAATAGAAGACTCCTCCTTAGCAAGATGGCATACCTCGTCCAACTCGCCTCTCAAGACTCGTCGATAGCTCAGCACTCCGTTATTCATCAGTCGATTATAGCAATAACCCTGTTGAAGCCGGAAGTCAATCACCGAAGGATCCTTACTATCCGCAAGAAACCACAAGATTTACCTACCAAGGCAAGAAGTGAAGAACTAACTATAGTACCCTTCGATATATTAGAGCTCCCAACCACCTCAGGAGACTAACTATTCTAGCCGACCCTACCCAAACGGACGGCAAGTTCCTCCCTAGAAGGCCAAAAATACCCTTGAATCCAGAAGATAAGGATGCATGAAGACAAAGAGTCTACTCCGCCATCGAGCAAAAACCACGCAAGAAATTCAAGTGAAGAGAACTTCTCCGAAGAAGGATGCCTCTACTCTGACTGAAGAATAGCAAGAAGTGTCGTTAACCCCTAACCTGCCCTGAGTTAACCCCTTAAGGCTTCGTTTCGAAACCACCCCCACAAAGGTTGTGCAATAGGACGTCATTCTAAGAACTCCACGCAAGACCCAAGGAGATACAACCTTACTCTAGCATTTCGTCTGCACTTCAAGACAGAAGATCCATACCCTCCTTGAAGATCCTTAGTAAAGCTTTAAGGTGGAAAGACTCCATCTTTCCACTCAATCTCCACAAGATTGTCTACCAGGAGATATGTCGGGAAGTTTTCAAGTCCAACGTCCTCCCCAAACATCAAGAGTCGTCAAAACCTCAGAAGATAGACCCAGTCCACACCCATAAGACGTCTACCTGACCCTCCCAGTAGTCTAGAAGCTCCCAATCAAGACGACAAGAATACATGAAGGACCACCTAATCGCTAACCCCTCGGTTCTTACCGCTTAGAGGACTTGTGACTCCAAATGTTTCAATAGGCTAGGTATGAATAAAAGTAGTATATGAGCCCCGTAGGACCTAGCTTGCAAATGACATATGAAGATTTCACATCCTTATAGAAAGTTTGACGAAAGTCCTTAGAACATCATCCAATGACTTCAAGGAGGGAATGTGTTATCTTCAAGCTAACCTAGTCTAATCCTAAGGGGGAAAGACTGCGTCTTTCCCAACAAAAAATACAGTAATCTCTCGCTAGAAGCAAACCCAGGAGTTTCGACCCTAAAGTCGTTAAATAGAATACGCTACGCCACTAAGGAAGAGCCGTGGATTCTTAGAGAAAGGTACTCCAACCATTGAATTCTATCCTCCGAAGGGTACTCCGTGAAGTTTAGATTGAGGTAGTCCGCCCCGCCTAATCCCTCGATATATCAAGTATGGAAGGAACATAAGACCATACCTCATGATCAGGATGAATCTGCTCAACTCTTCGTGCATCCTAGAAGACCGAAGTTTAAACTTCACCAACATAGTAACCACTTTCAAAGACAGAATCCGTAAGATAATACACCTAAGACACTTAGCACTAACCCGACCCAAAATCCCCTAACCCTACTTTCCCAAATCTCGGGACGACATTCTTTTAGGGGGAAAGTTCTATAACATCCCAATTTCAGCAACCTTGATTAGTGGTCCATGATGGCTCTAAAATATAGCCATCTACGTCCACATTTAAATCGGATATTAATCATATTTTTGATGAAATAACTCTCTAAACCCTGCTACTAATGCCTAATGATCAAAGGGGTATGCAATCCCTTATTTCCATTTTTCCATGCGTAGATAACGATGTTTGATGATGGGAATCACTACCTTAAAGTCAAAGATACGAGATTTCCAACAACCCGAAGAAACCAGCAGTCGTGAAGTGGAGACAAACGGTTTAACGACCAATTATACGGCAGGAATAAAATTCTGGCTGTATAGTTCTGGTCGTATACTTTCCATCGACACCGCTAGGTCAAACAGAACAACTTTCGTGAAGGGACCCCTATAAAAGGAGGCCTCGAGTGATGAGAAAGGAGAGCGTTTCAAGACCATCAGCCGCCTCCAAATCTCCATCCACAACACCGAAGAGCCACCGGAGGAATAGACTTAGATCTAATCTTGAAACCCATCTCCACCACCATAGCCATATTCCACCACTTGTAATAGTAGATCTCTTCTTTGATTGGCGACATTGTAAGACTATTTGTTATCAATCTCATGATTTCCATTACAATGTTTATGATTTTTGATCTCATCTCTATGTGTGAGTAATTCTCCTTGGGCCAAGGGCTTCGGCCTAGCCATGTAGCTTTTGTGCATGTTATTTATCATAGATGGGGTCATGTTTTAGTTTGTATGACATGATTATTATTGTATCCTCTCTTGCCTCAATCAAAGGACTTGTCAGGTACCCAAGATCCCGAGGATTGAGCTAGCTATAGGGACTATGAGTAATGGCTAATCTGCAGGTTGGGAACCCTAGTGACAAAAGGGGTAGTACGGCTGTATGTGCGGGATTTACTTGGGAATAACGGTGACGTCACTATGCATATCCTTAGTTCTCTTTCTTCCATGGATGAGACTAGTAGGTTATTGCTATAAGCTGTTGCAGAGGTAATAGCAATTATGGATGCACTGCCCACATATAATTTATCTTGCTCTAACAATTACATGCATACTTTATCATTATCTTTTATTCCCATCAGATGTTTTGCACAGCTACAGGTGAAACCGAACGCCCTAGGTCCTCTCTCTCTCCATAATCGACAACAACAAAAAGACACAAACTCTTGGTACGGTAAAAACACAAAAGGAATTCTAAAACTCCCGAAGGTCCATTAAAGTAACTTCACTACGCTTCTGCTTCCCGAGGATTCGATAAACCGAGGTCTACTAGGGAAAAAGAGCTATACTACATCCGTAATCCGGATCGAAGGTATCAACCCTTTTTCTGGCACTGTTGCCGGGGAAGCAATAGCTACCCTGGTGATGTTAGTAGGAACCTTGCTAGTTTTAATTCTTGTTTTTAATTTCGTTAGTTTGCTTTCATTCTTTATTTGAAAAACCAAAAAAATTAGTTAGTCTTTAAATTCTTGTTTTTATTATTAGGATAATTCTCTATTAAATAAAACCCAAAAACATAGGAAATATGGCTTAAAAGAATCTTGGGGAGTCTACAACTCCCAATAATGATTATTTGTGTACTCCTATTACTAAGCCAACAATTGTTGCTGATGACTATGAAATTAATCCCCACTATTTAAGTTTGGTTCAATAGAATCAATTTGATGGCTCTATTGTTTTAGGACGCAGGTATGCACTTGAATACTTTCACTAAAATATGTGATATGATGCGCATAAAAGATATTGACCCCGATGTGGTCAAATTGCGCTTATTTCCTTTCTCTCTTAGAGGAAGAGCAAAAGAATGGTTGCTAGCGTTGCCTAGAAATACTATTATATCATGGGTGGAATGTACTTCTTTATTTATGACTAAATTTTTTCCACCTGAAAAGACTATGCAACTAAGATTCTAATATTACTGGTTTTAGACAGGAAGAGCGCGAGCCACTAGCGCTTGCATGGGATAGGATGATAGAATGCATGAGAAACTGTCCCAATCATGGGATGGAAGATTGGTTAATCCTCCATTTATTTTATAATGCTTTTAATCTTGTATCTAAGTATATGCTTAATACTGCAGCTGGAGGAACATTTATGTGTAAACATATTACTGAAGCAAAGCAACTAATAGACAATATGCAAGACAACCATGCCCAATGGCATGTGGATAGATCAATCACGAAGAAGATGAACTCCGTCTCACCACAAGAAAATGAAGAACTCAATGCTAAACTGGATGAGCTTATATTAGCCGTAAAAGGTAAGGAAACCCAGGTAAGAGCTATCCCAGAAACTAATATTGAAGAAGTAGACTTCATAGCTCGTAATGCTTATAACCCATCTTGGAAGAAGAATTATAATCCTAATTTTCAAAAACATTATTCTAGACATGCAGGTAACTCTAATAATAATATGGGATCAAGTAATGGTAGTATCCAAGAAACACTTAAATCTTTCATAGACTCACAAAATGAGCAAAACAATATCCTTGTTAAAATAATGGATAACCATGATGCTATGTTTGCTAAATTATGTAACCAAGCTGTAAGTTTGAGGAATGATTTACAGGCCCTCCAAGAAAGAATGAGGATTGTTGAGGCACACCTAGGTAAGATAACCGAGAGTCAAACTCTCATTCTAGCTAAATTTGCAGGTAAAGCTGAGCCCAATCCTATTGAAGACCTCAAGATGATGAGAGTCCAAAGGGAGGAGCCTGAAGAACTTGATTATAGTAATGCCCCTTCGCCAAGTTACACCGTTGAAGATCTTGTAAAAAGGATCAACATCAAGATTCCAGTAAGTGAAGGAAATTATGAAGCCATGTATCAACACTTCGTTAATCGGATAGCAATAAAGGTACATGAGCTTGAAGAAGAATATGAGAAAATTGCTGAAAATTACCTGTTAAGCTTGATGATATATTTGAGCCTACTATTAAGATTAGAATTGGGACCAATGAGATAGTTGCACTTTGTGTTCTATGTGCATGCATTTCAACAATTCCAGAGAGTCTTTTTAATAAGTTAAATCTTGGCTCTTTTGAAATCACCGAGTTAAAATTACATCTTGCAGATTCCACCTATAAACAAGCTGTAGGAATTAAGGAGAATACTTTAGTATACATTAAATGCTGTCCTACTCTTATTGATTTCGTTATGGTTGACATGCCTGAAGATGCAATTGCTTCTATTATATTGGGTCGTCGTTTCTTAAGAACTATTAAGGCTTTTATTAATCTCCATGAAGGGAACGTGAAGCTTCAATTGCCTTTGCAAGATCCTTTTGTTATTCATTTCCCCAGGAAAAAGAAAGCCAAGCATGATGAAAAGGAGCCATCACTTTGAAGGCCAACTATTTTAGAGTGGGTGTTCCACTCATCTGGCCTAAATGAGCAACATCAGGGTCAAGCTATTGACCATAAAAGAGCGCTACATGGGAGGCAACCCATGTGAAATAAAGGTTTGAGTAAAGTTTTTAAGTTTTAATTTGAGTTTATATTTAATAAAGAGTGCTAGAAAACTCCAGTTTTGGAGAAGAAGTAATTTTTAGGTAGTACTAAAAATCCTGTTATATACACGTTGTTGTTGGTCGACAATTTTTACCGTCAACTTTCTGTCAAAAACAAGGTATTTTGCTAAGTTTCAGAATAAGAAGTAATTCTCGAAAAAACGGAATTTTTTTGATGGCTACAGAGAGTTTTATGACCAGCTATATGGCGGGAATAAAAAGAGCGGTTGTATAGTTCCGGCCGTATAGATACTTTTGCCATCGACAATTTTTCTTTCAAAAGTACTTATGGTTTAACGACCAACTATACGGCGGGAATAAAAAATCCGGCCGTATAGCTCCGGTCATATAGATATCGATGCTTTTGTAAAATTTCTTTTCTAGGTACAGACGGTTTGACGACCAACTATATGACGGGAACATATTGTTCCGGCCGTATAGTTCTGGCCGTATAGCTGCGTCGCTAGGTGGAAACCCTAAAAATTTAATAGTAGGCCAACTATACAGCGGGAGCACATTGTTCTGGCCATATAGTTTGCCCGTATATTTGCGTCCGACCACAAAAAGACCATGGGAGGTACCTCCAACACCAAAACTTCAATCATTTTTCTCTCTTATACCTCCAAACTCTCTCAAAACCTTAAGATATCTTCATATCTACTCAATTTCATTCAATTTCCTCGCACACAAGTGATCTATGGTATGTTTCTTATCTGATCCTCCAATTACTTTTAGCAAATTGATCTTCGATCTATTGTCATTATCAATCTAGAGTAAGACCTACTATGAACTAATTGCTATGATTCTCTAGCCTACATTATTATTTTGAGGGGATTCTTTAGTGTGCTATGATGTGAAATATGTTATGCTTATTATTGTTGGATCAAAAAGTTCTATTTTTGTATTTTCTTTATTATTTTAGATGATGAACATAAGGAGCCAAACTCATGATCGTGCCGCAGCTAGCGCTTCTCAGGCTATCGCTCAATAATGCATGGGGATACGGTTCAGGAATGAGCTCCAACGTGATCGCTTTGACAGGATCAAGAACCGAGAAGTGAGGGCAACCAAGTAGGCCTGCCCCATTATATTGTACGAACTCGGTATTTCGAATGACTTGAATTTACTTTGCAATCGGGTTGACCCGCAAAACTTTGTGTTCAATGATGTGCCTACCTATCGCTGGTTAACCATTGAATATTTAAGTTCTTTGCAACGCACCGTTAAACTATGGCATGGATAGGACCGAATTTCTTTCTGGCTCATGAATAACAATTACACTATATCACTAGATGAATGGTGCGCATGCTTTAATTTTCCAAACAATAATGACAATGACTTGCACGCATCCTTTACTGGCTTAGACCCTTCCCCTAAACAATATTACAATATAATGAGCTTCACTTCTAGAGTAAGCAAGGAGAAGAATATTCAACATCCTGCAATTCGCTACTTGTTCTATGTTATTGCTAACACCTTGCAGGAACATAATGAGTTCATGAGACTCAATGAGGAGGACATCTTAGACCTTGCAAAGGCTGCTTTCAACAACTGCAACTTGTCACTCAACATGGGCGCAACCCTTCCTCCCAACGCCAAGGACCAATCACAGGTGGAGGCATGATCACCGTGCTTGCTACTGACCTAAGCATCAACCTAGGTGAGTTGCAACCTGTGCTAGGTGAGCAACGTGTTGGTTTCTCTACTTTAAAAGCTTGTGGAATGCTTACTAGGAGAGGTGGTGTTTATTACCTGCATATTGTTGAAACTGGGTGTATCTACCCTGCTCCTTTGCCTAATGGTCTTTCCTCTATAAAGGAAGGACATTTGCTATATGACTTGCAGGTTATGCAACACCAACCCAAGGAGGAGATTCCGGACGAGGACGAGGACCAAGAAAAGGAGCAAGAAGTTCCTTATCAAGAGGAGCAACCATCAACCTAGTTCGCTACAAACCAAGACTTCCAAGAACTTGGAGGGACTATGGAGAGGATGCATAGCCTCTCTTTAAACATCTGAGAATCAACTAGTAATTTATCAACTCAATTTGCAAACTGGAGTCCCGACTTTTTCCATCCACAACAATGATTTGAAAGGCTTGCAAAAGCCTAAGCTTGGGGAAGTTTCCTCGTTTATTTTTATTTGGTGTTCATTTATTTATATTTATTTCGAGGTTGTGTTTTTAATTCAAGTTTATAAGCACTCGTGTTGGTTTCCCCAACACTTTATATTTAGTTATTTCTATTTGCTTTCGAGATTTTCTAGCCAAGATTTGCCGGCAATTTTCTATTCTTTAATTCCCTCTCTTAAATACAACAAAAGGATTTCTCCATTTGTCTTTATTTTCCCTCTTCTTTCTTTTCCTTTCACCTCGAGGTTCTCATGTATTTGCAGGAAGAGTGATTTACTTTGAGTTTCCAAGAAATGAATCAAAAAGGAAGAGAGAAGTGGAACCAAACATGAGAGGTATGCCTTATGACTCCCCACTTTTGAAGTTTGAGAAACCCATGCTAGTTAGTAGTAAATGTTGAGATATTATATTGGTGGAGTGAGTCTTTGTATTGTAGTAAAATTTTGTTTGCATGGGTATTTAGTTGGGTAAGTTTTGTTCCAGCTCTTGGAGTTAACCAAGTCTTGCCTAAAAATTTGCTAAACAATTGTAATAAGAAAAATCTCACAATTGAAGGCTTGGGTGTTGTAGTGTTTAGTCTTGAAGGCTTATTTCTAGAGACACTCAACACCACATAATATAATGATTGACTTGATAGCTCTCTTTAAAAGAAATTGTTTGATTGAATTAATGTTTAGCGGTTTTTGTGAGCATGACAAAGTTTGACTTGTGAATCATAAGAATGATATAGCTTTATGCGTGTCAAACTTCATGGGATGCCAACAACCCCGCTAGCCTATGAATGATCTTCATGGAGGAAACTTATAGATTTCGGCTATGAGTTGATTAAACATATGTAGCAGCAATGCTATAATGGGTAAGATTCTTGGCACTCCCGGGTAGTTGGGTTCATGATGGAATCACTCCTTTGGCTGTTATGAGAAATCATTGTACAAAAGGAACAAAAACCTTAGTGATGCCACGAGTGTCCACCACATCCCATAAACTAAATAAAATCTTTGCCATGCTCTCAATTACTTAAGAACTGAAATTCTTGAAGGACAATGAATAGAAAAGTAGTGCTTGAAGAGTCTTGGTTTATTGATGTTGGAGAATTGAGATACTCTTATATATATGATTTTCATGACAACTCTCACACTCTTAATTTTACATGATTATACTTTATTGTTCAAAGGAAAGCCTATGAATTGATTACATGACATGGAATAAAGTTTATTCATTTGAATCATCCATGTTAACAATAATTTTGCTATGGTATAAGGATGCATAAAAACCTGTATGATATGCTTGCCATTACTCTATCTATGCTGAAGTTTTTCAGATTTATAAAGTGGAGGAGACATGAGACTACCAACCATGAGTAAGATCATCATCTCATTATTTCACTTTAAATGCTAAGTTCCTTTTTGGTTTTAGTTTTCTTGCTCGAGGACGATCAAGTTTATGCTTGGGGAGGTTGATGGCTCTAAAATATTGCCATCTTCGTCCACATTTAACATGGATATTAATCATATTTTTTATGAAATATCTCTCCAAACCCTGCCACTAATACCTAATGATCAAAGGAGTATGCAATCCTTTCTTTCTATTTTTGCCTACGCAGATAATGACATTTGATGATGGGAATCACTACATTAAAGTCAAAGATATGAGATTTCCAACAACCCGAAGAAACCGGGATTCGTGTGGAGACAGACGCTTTAACGAACAACTATATGGCGGGAGTAAAATTCCGGCCGTATAGTTCCGGTGGTATAGTTGCCATCGACACCGCTAGGTCAAACAGAACAACTTTCCTGAAGGGACCCCTATATAAAGAGGCCTCGAGCGACGAGAAAGGAGAGCGCTTCCAGACCATCAGCCGCCTCCAAATCTTCATCCACAACACCAAAGAGTCGCCGGAGGAAAAGACTTAGATCTAATCTCCAAACCCATCTCCACCACCATAGCCATATTCCACCACTTGTAATAGTAGATCTCTTCTTCGATTGGTGACATTGTAAGACTATTTGTTATCAATCTCATGATTTCCATTACAATGATTGGAGACATTGTAAGATCTCTTCTTCGCTTCCAGACTATGTGTGAGTAATTCTCCTTGGGCTAAGGGCTTCGGCCTAGCCATGTAGCTTTTGTCCATGTTATTTATCATAGATGGGATCATGTATTAGTTTATATGACATGATGATTATTGTATCCTCTCTTGCCTAAAATTAAGGACTTGTCAGGTACCCAAGACCCCGAGGATTGAGCCAGGTATAGAGAGTATGAGTAATGACTAATCTGCATGTTGGGAACCCCTGTGACGGAAGGTGTAGTATGGTTGTATGTGCGGGATTTACTTGGTATTAACGGTGATGTCACTATGCATGTCATTAGTTCTCTTTCTTCTATGGATGATACTAGTAGGTTATTGCTATAAGCGGTTGCGGAGAAAATAACAATTATGGATGCACTGCCCACATATAATTTATCTTGCTCTAACAATTACATGCATACCTTATTATTATCTTTTATTCCCATCAGATGTTTTGCACAGCTACAGGTGAAACCGAACGCCCTAGGCCCTCTCTCTATCATTGCTAACAACAAAAAGACGCAAAATCTTGGTCCGGTAAAAACAAAAAACGAATTCTAAAACTCCCGAAGGCGCGTTAAAGTAACTTCACTACTCTTCTGCTTCCCGAGGATTCGAGAAACCTAGGTCTACAAGGGAAAAAGAGCTATACTACATTCGTAATCCGGATCGAAGGTATCAGTCCAGATTTGCAAAAATCAGGGGGAAATAAAAACTTTTTCTTGTTGAGTAAGGCAATGTTTCTTGTTGTTTGTTTGTGTAGATGCATATGAATGTATAGCAGGTTATATACTCCTTACCTCAACATCAGTTGACAAAAACTATTTAAAGAAACTGTCATGGTTCATTTTACATATTCGGAAATGTTCTAGCATTTCAAAACCTGAGCGAAGATGCCTTTGTATCCCTAACCACTTTAGTAGCTTCTATTGACAAAATTGTGGAGAGCTATAAGATATAATCTCCCTATGTTTTCTAGACACAACTTTCAACTACTCTTATCTCTAGGTTTTCCAAAAAAAATTATAAAGCTTTTGAACTCTACCGTTTGTAGATTTACCAAGGACTCTTACCTTATTCAAACTCCAACCTTCTCAAAGTACCCATTCTTACCTCAATCCAGGCTTGATGGTAACCCTAGTAGAGGTCTGTTTTGGTTGGAAGATGAATTGCCTTGATCTGCTGTATGATGATTTTTTTGCTTAGGATGTAGTTTGAGATACCCTAGGAGCTCATCACCTAGGACCAAGATGTTATAAGATCATGAAACCATAAGCAAGAATACAAATTTGGATCTGATCTCTAGCCACTAGGTGTTTATTTAAAACCCTTAGTCAGATCATCTTAGCCCTGATTCTTTCTAGAAGTTTCCATGTCAATGAAGACCAATAGCAAGCATGGATATATCATACTCAATATACACTTCATCACCATCTACTTGATGATGATTTGGAACCTTGTATCCTCTCAAAAGCATTCCCCCCTTGTACTCTAGTCAAAATCCTCAAAACTGCCAAATTTGACAAAGTCTGGAAACTGTTTCAACATCACTTCTTTGAATACCTCTCTTTACCAACCCTTGTGAATTTTTGGAAATGCACTAAAAACATCTTGTAGGCCATCCTAATGACTACCAAGGCCCACTCTTTCCCTTGGCTAGACCGTCCTCTAACCCACTTGTTCTTGATGTTTTTGTAGGCAAGGAAATAACTTTTTTTGCAAATCTTATCAACTAGCCTACTTTGTCGGAAGCGCACATCTCCATACTATCTTCTTTGAACCAAATCTTCGATTGATTGTGCTCTACTCATAAAGGTATATATATACCTAATTCACTTGTTTCAAATGGAGCTTTGTGCTTCTAGAACCCACATGGTTTTGGAGGCTATTTGATAATTTGTTCTGGCACCCTTATTTTTTATTCAATTTCTGGCATCAACCCTGGGAGAGCTTAGTCATGATCAACCTCAAACCTCTATACCATGGTGATCTGCATCACTTGGTCTATCCATCCATATAATCCATGACCCAAGGGGAGATCTGAGCTCCAAGTTCCAGCAAGGTTTTGATGGTATGATAATAACATTACCCTAGATCCTTAATCTCATGTTTTCTATCAAAATCAACTTGGATTCTCAAATAACAAGGTTGAAAATGCTATATACACCTTGTGGACATCATCTACCTTGGATATATAGATTTATCAATTATTATCCATCATTATTATGGGCCAAAACCTATTAATCTCTTAAATTGACAAAAACTCCAAAATTTAATCTATAAAAGAAAGTTTGATTTTCTCCAAAACACATCCCCATATTTAGGCTCATTTGAAGTCTAATTTTCATATCCCATCTTCCAACTTAAAAAATAAATAATTTGAAGAGCCTTATTATTTCTTTTTGCCCATTTTCTAAAATGGCAGAAATGGAATAATGATTGTTTTAAATACTTTTATTCCTCAATAAATCACGGGAAAATTACTCAAAGGGTGGATTCTTATTTGGGACCTCCCCAAACCAAAAACTCATGTTGACTAGTTCAAATATTTCAAAACAAATCAATATAACCAATTCAGCACTTTTTGGAGAATTATTAAAAAGGGGATATATAATTTTCTAAAAAATCCCAAATATTTCATGGATATATATATTGGACGAAACCATCTATTAGTAGCATTTTCCTTAGCTTTCCAAGAACCAGAATAGGGAGTTGCTTCAAGATCCAAAGTTTGGCCAATATTTTAAAATCATTCAAACTCATCCAATAAACTCCACCAAACCTAGCCATCTGATCATACAGCACCCCATCTCCCTCCTTTGGTCGACCATGCACTGTAGCAGCTGCCCTCCCCTTGTATTTTGCTCTTGGAAGAGAGAGAGAGAATTTAATTCATATTTAGCTCTTTAATGCCTTGGCAACACCACCCCCTCTCTCTGCCCTATGCAGCTCATGGGACCGCTCTCCTGACCTAGCTAGGGTTTGCCCTCTATGCTTTTCCGTCCGGAGGTAGAAGAAGAAAGGGGGGCCGTCGATGCTAACTTAATCGGACGACCCTAGATCTCTAGTGCCCCTTCACCGCCCCCAACGGCTGACACCTAGGCCCTCCCAGGTGGTTTGAACCTGCTATATCCCACGCGTCGGGATGCCGAGGTGTGCTAGCCTATGGCGGAGTGGCCGATTCATTTGGTTCCGGGCTAGTGTGCCCTGACCCCTTTTATTCTTTTTAAATCCCAATTTACATATCTGTAAATACACTCAGTAGATTAAATAGAAAACAAAAATGTAAGGACCCATATTATGCGAAGATCCAAATTTATACTTGTAACCACCTGTTTTTTCTAACCTGTAGAACAAAGTTTGCATCAAAATACTATACAGGTTCTCTTTAATAATTAAAATACAATAGTTTATCCATTGCACTAAATAAATCTTTCTGGAAATTTGATAAAACCGAATAGAGTGAATCCAACTCCCTATGGTAGGTATTCGACATGCCCATCCATTCACCGTAGTCCCATACCAAAACTCCATGTATATGTACCACACTAAAAATAACAAAAACAATTCATTTTTGACTCCATAAAATAACCTAGGCCAATCCCCAACCTGTTTTGAGTTATATCCAACTATAGTTGATTTGGTATGTTGATACCTATCAAAACCTAGAAGAACATTTTTTTTGAGCCATTAATGATTTATGGTGATTTAAATATATCTCTCTAGGGTTGTTTTACTACAAAACTCACTATAGGAGTTTTACAACTGCAAAAACAGTAAACCCAATTTCTATGGAAAGGTATTCAAAATACTTGCCATGTGACCTTGGATTCATATCAAAAGCTTCTGTAGTTTTAATCTGGTGAAAAATACAAATATCAACTTGAACTGACTTTGGGAATTTTCTGAGGGCATTCTGTTAATTATTTCGAAGTGATTCCAACTCTCACAGAACCAGTCCATCAAATCCTACTTAACCATCCACGGAAATAATTTTTGGACATACAAAACATTTCTGGTGAATTATTTCCTGAAAGTATAGTTTTTAACACTAGTGCATAATAAATCAAAGGAAAATGATAAAATAATGAAACCACTTTTGTTGGTTTCGTATTATCACTACCTATCTGATGGTAACATTTTTATACAATGGTATCCTACAGAACTTGTATCTTATATTAAAACCCCTTAATTAAGTAGTTTTGTCCTCCAAATCATTAAACAAAACCCACAAAGGCAATTCAAGTAATTCCACTTTCGTAGAACCCAACTACTCAAAACCTACTGAATTGTGAACTTGTATTACTCGTTGCTTGATGTATGTATTGATATTTGTATGCCTTGTTTTGATTGTGGCATTGCTTATTTGCATGAACACTCGATGACGGTGATAGTTGCGATTGTATTGACAACAAGAAGAAGAGATCTTATTATTATTATTGGCATTGGTATTCTTGGTTATATAAAGAAGAAGTCTGGGGACATATATTGCTATATTACTGATCACGGGCAAGCCACCTTCTTTCTCATAATCCTTGTCCTACTATTTTACTTATGCATGTTTTTACCTTCTTTTTATGAAGCTGCATTGGTTTAATATATGATGAGTTATCTCCGGTAGTGGCTTGGCTTCTCCAAACCATTACACAATGGTACCACTAAGTAAAACCCCCTCGAGGACACCTACTTGTCCCTAGTATGATAGTTGGTGTATAACACCATACCCCTTGGAGATCCTTCAAATCTATATGATGGGAAGACCCCGGAAAAATCTTACGACAGGATATATGATAAAACCTTGGTGAGGCTTGACCTACCAATAGAAGTTTGAGAAATAAAAAGGTTTTGTTTTACGAAATGTTGAAGGAAAGATGGGGAAAAGGTTTACAAAAATGCACCCGGTTCTTTGCAGTTTTGCCAGAACAATTAACCCGTGCAACCACATTGCTCCTAGATGGGAAGGGGCTAGACTCGAAGATTGTTTACTCTAGTATGAGTTGCCTCGCAACTACTACAGGAGATTTCGATCTCTGGAGGTTGGGTCTTCTCCTGTAAGGGTCCATGTGAAGCATCAATCCAGAGAAGAAACAAACGGTCGGCAGGATGCCATGTGATACTATGAGCCTTTCATTGAAAGCGCACACTAAGTGCAGTGAAAAAGGCGCTCCGGTTGGTCCACGGTACCCGACTCCCGGTGTTGAGGGGAACTACTCATAGGGTAGACGCTTATATTGGAGTGGGCATTCTGAAGGTCTTAACCGGTTATTAAACCCACGATCGTTGTAGATTAGGGCAGGGTACTCGGATGGTGTGGGAAAAGTGTACAACCTCTGCAGACTGTAAATCTATTCGAATAGTCGTGTCCACGGTCATGGACGGTTGGGAAGGTTGCTATAGAGCGGTGCTGGTTTTGTTTTCAAAAAGGATTTCAGAAAAACAATGGCCTTTGAAATGTTTTAACCATGGGATGGTCGAAAAGGATACATGCTTTGATCATGGGATGGTCAGAAAGGAAGGAAAGGGAGTTTGGTCATGGGATGACCAGAAGGACGAAACAAATGGGTACCCCCAATCCTAGTGTTTTCAAAACTCCTTGAAATGTTTTCAAACTGTTCTACAAAAGTTTTCAACAAAGATATGTAGATTCTATATCTACAAGAGAAACTATTTTAGAAAATAAGCTCTCTTGGAGCCCTCCTACTACCATAGCTAGATTGCATATCCTCTTGTTGTTCATATTAAGGTGGTTTGCGAGTACATTCAAAGTACTCACTTGCATTGTCCCCGGCGATTAACTTGGTCAGATATCAAGAAGAAGGTGGTGTTGACGACTATGTGAGCTAGCACATCCTCCTAGTCAGCTGCCTATAGGTTAAGGCATGGCTCGGGCTCTATGCACGATAAGGTTCCGCTGATGATATTCGGTGTAGCCATAATGACAAATAAGGTATGACATGTATCCGTGTAATTTATGGATGTTTACTTTGATACTTGTCGGTTATGTGCCATGACTAACTGATCATGGGAATGTGGTGGTATGCATAACAGGGATTCTCTCAGAGGTTTAATCCAGGGGCCCCACAGTACTTTTACTTTAGAGTCCATGATATAAGATCAAAATTTATCACAGGAGAAAACCACTATGAAGCAATATTTTTTGCCATAGGGTAGTTCTTTTGGGTCCCATTTAAGGTGCGACTAGCATGATGAATGATATTAAGATCATCACCATCGTACTGACAATGAATTGCTCCTACAGCTTCATGACTAGCCTCGCAACATAGCTCAAAAGGTCTCTTCCAATTAGGTGTTTTATAATGGGAGCTTCATGGAGGGATTGTTTTAATATGTAGAAAGAAGTAAGACACTTTCCATCAAAATTAAAACGAACATCCTTTTCAAGAAGTTTAGTTAGAGGTCTACAAGTTTTCGAAAAATTCTTAATGAATATTCTATAAAATCCTACATAACCTAAGAAGCTTCTTATACCTTTTATGTCTCGAGGAGGGGTAACCTTTCTATTGCTTCAATCTTTGCTTTATCGACTTCTATTCCCTTACTTGAGACTTTGTGTCCAAGCACTATGCCTTCTTGAACCATAAAATGGCATTTCTCCTAGTTCAAGACTAAGTTAGTGTCTTCACATCTCTGCAAAACTTTATGAAGCTTATGGAGACAATTATTAAAGGAAGTTCCATAAACAGAGAAGTCATCCATGAATACTTCCATAATACTTTCAACATAATCAACAAATATAGCAGTCATACATCTTTGAATAGTAGCGGCAGCATTGCCAAGACCAAAAGTCATACGGTGATAGGCATAAAGGCCATGAGGACAAACAAAAGTAGTTTTATGTTGATCATCAGGATGAACACCAATTTGGGAAAAACCAGAATAGCCGTCTGAGTAACAAAAAAGAGAATGCATAGCATTCCTTTCTAAAGTTTGATCTATAAACGGTAAAGGGTAGTGATCCTTTCGAGTTTCCTTATTTAGTTTTCTATATTTAGTGCACATACTGTCACAAACAACATTTCTAATAGGTACCATTTCATTATGTTCATTTTTGACAACCGTAAACCCACCTTTCTTAGGAACATAATGAACAGGACTTACCCATTCACTTTCTTCCACATGAAATATGACGCCTGCATCCAACAAACATATTATTTCTTTTCTTACGTCCTCCTTCGTGTGAGGTTTAAGACGTCGCTGGAAGTCAATGACCGACTGAGATCCTTGTTCCATGAATATTCTATGGGTGGCTATCAAGGGACTAATCCCCTTCAAGTCACTCATCAAATACCCAAGAGCATTTTGATGCACGTGGAGAACTTTCATTAAGTTTCCTCCTCTTTCTCTCCAAGGTTAGCACTTATAATAACAGGAAATTTATTGGTTTCATGAAGGAACCTATATTTTAGTTTGTTTGGTAGAGTTTTAAGGATTGGAGGGGGAAGAGCCTCATATCCTTTCCTTATGGGTTCTTCATATTTCTGATTAATCATAGTGTCCACCTCAGGCGTGGAGTCAAGATAATCATCCATTTCAGCTTTGGCTATGTCTTGAAGGATATTATTATTACTGACTAAACTTCTTGCTAAATCATCTTGAGGAGTCTCGATGACTATTGAGGCTAAATTTACGATATTACCTTCTTCCTCACGTTCGTACTCCTCATCATCCAATTCTTCAATAGCCGTCTTATGGTCGAATTTAGAGAAGTGAAAATCCATCTTCTTCACCAAACTTGAGAGACATAGTTTGTCTCTTGCAATCTATGTTTGCTCCTGCGTTATTTAGAAAATTTCTTCCAAAAATGATGGGACAATAAACATCAGTGGACATATTGATAAGCACAAAATCAATGGGATACTTATATGGTCCAATGCAAATTGGATCATTCCTAATTACTCCCATAGGGACTCTGAGTGTTTTATCTGCAAGCATTATAGTCATATCCACGTCTTCAAGTTCGACTAGAGTTAATTCATTTTGAATTTTTAAATAAAAATTGAAAGGGATAACATTAACAGCTATACCAATATCACAAAGGCCATAATTGGAATTTCCTCCATAAGTGCATGGGAGAATAGGCTTACCAACTTCTTTAGCTTTTACCTTTCATTCAACAAATTGTGAAGCTTCGGTATCTAGCTCAATTACGTTGCAATGTGCAAACATGGTTAAAATATCTTCCTTTATTGATGCCTATGCTTCTTGTACGTGTTCTTCTTCTGTTTTCCTTCTTTGTGTTTCCTCTTCCAGCTCCTTGAGAAATAATTCTTCCTCTTTGCATTGATCCTCTAGTTGCTGAGCCATCATATATTTTCTCACCGTCCTTGGAAAATGAAAGGTTCAACATATGGGGATACCTCCTTTAATGGCTCGACAGGGGCCATGATTATTGGATCTTGTTCTATAGCTGGCTCAGGTGGTGGAGTATAATGGATGTAGTCTTTCTTAGGATCCTCAATATGTTCTGTAAAAGACTGAAGGATTTGTAAAATAATATCATTAGCAAGTTTCAGTTCATTAGCAGTTTCTTTTACTTTACAAGAGTCTTTATAAGCATTGAGACAATCATATTCAATTTTTATACCTCCTTTGACTCCTAAATCAAATCCCCATGTTTCTCTATTACGGTGAATTCATTCTTAAAGTTCCCAAGCTTTAATTATAGTTAACTCCATGAAAGAGCCTCCTGAATTTGTGTCGAGCTCATGCTTAATTTCTTGATTAAGTCCTCCTTAAAAGATATGCAAAACGTACCATTCAGGTAAATCATGATGGGGAAATTTCTAAAGTAGACACTTATGCCTTTTGTAGGCTCTTACCAAACCTTCACCTGGGCAGTTCTTGAAGTCTGTAATTGCCCTTCTTACTCAGTAGTTTTTACCTTGGGAAAGAATCGAAACACAAATTCTCCTTTAAGTTTTTCCTAGGTATCTATTTTCTCTATAGGGCAAATTCTATACCAAGCCAAAGAAGTGTTGGTTAGAGATTGGCTAAACAGTTTAAGTTTTAATTCATCATCGGAATAGCCTCTCAATTTAAGGTTCAACATAGCTCGATAAAATGCATTAAATGATTGTAAGGATCCTCATCGGGATCATCTCCTGCAAAAAAATTCTCGTTAATAATAACAATAAAACAAGGTTGACCTCGTATTCTGGTTCGCTCCCACTCAGGAATTCTTTGACGAGTCCTCTTTTGAACTTCTCGAGGTATTTAGTAGGATCAAGCTGATTAATCAGTCCGAGTGCAGGCATGGTGCTTACCTGAAACTAGTAAACAAATATAGTAAAAGACGAGTAAAATAAGTAACTAAGAACAAAGAAAAAGCTCTTAGCTCCCCAGCAATGGTGCTAGAAAATAGCTTGATGACTGCAAGTGGATAGATCAATTGTAGCTAGTTTCGAAGTAAAGATATCGAACCCACAAAGAGTTATTGGTAAATGTCTTTATGCCCCTCGTTACTATCTACCAAATGATACTTATAAGCTACCTTTGGTCTCAAATAAAGGGTGTTTGAAAGGTTTATGGTTGTTTGCAGAAAAGTAATTAAAACAAGTAACAAGTTTGTAATAAAGTGCGGTTGAACTCAATAGGGCTAAAACATTCTCTGGGATGTAGGATACACCACTATCATAGTATTATTGTTATATGTAATAAAGATAACATACTCATTGCGTCATGATATGTGTCAAGAGGGCCCCATAATAAGATGTTCACTGCAAGGCTCGTAGGAAGGCACTTTGTTGAGCCAAGAGTGAGGTCACCTCTAAATAACCACTGTGATGTCTGAGAGCAGTCACCCATACAAACCACCACAATTAAGGGTTTCCCCGTGGATATCGTAATTAGCTTAGGGAGTCCCTCTTTAATCCTCCTTTGACTGTGTAGGTTACGAGCCAACGCCAATATCTCGTGAGGCATTCTAGGTACGCTTCCAAGACACGTCCAAAGGATTTCTCTCTCCCTTTAGTCCCGAGGGAAAATGATATGCGGCCAACTACACATACCATCTAAAGAGATACAAATCATAAGTATATCATAGACAAGCAAGTCATATGGACATAAGAATATATCATCTTTATTCCAAGTTCATAATGGTGCTAGGGTTTCTCCATCTCCCTAGGAACAAAGGAACTACTCACTCATGGAAGCAATCAACAACATCATCATAATCAAATGAACGGATAAAAGTACGGAGGTTGATCTAATGCAAACCATAATTGAATCTAGAATTACAGCGAGATCTAATAGATGATATATGGGGGTAATGGTGATAATGGAGATGTAGCGATTGATGATGAAGGGGATGATGCGTTGTCCTCCAATGATCCATGAAGCAGTTGGGATTTTACCCAGCCAAGTTCCTCCTTCAGACATGACTCCATGATTTGGGATCCTATTGAAACAAGAACAAAATAGTGCGTGTAGACACGGTGAAATACAAAGATCCCTACTCTATTTATGCAAAAACAAAAGGTAAATATGCTTCAATTTTGGACTCATCAACCAACATCGGAATATACCGTGGAAGATCTACTAAAGATGACCACCGTAAAGAATCCCGGTATCGAACAAGGTAATGATTCTATGTACCAACAATTTATTCGACAAGTAGTATCTAAAGTTCGTGATTTAGAGATGGAGTAGAAGAGACTAGCTGATAAGCGTCCTTCCAAGCTAGATGATATGTTTGAGCCCACTGTTAAAATTAAGGTTTGGGTCAATGAGATATCTGCAGTTTGTGATCTTGGTGCAAGCGTCTCAACAATTTCCAAAGGCCTATTTGGCAAGTTAAACTTGGGGCCATTTGCATCTACTGAATTAAGACTCCATCCAGCAGATTCAATAAATAAACAAGCTATTGGGATAAAATAAAACATATTTGTTGAAATTAATGGTAGTCCCGCTCTTATTGATCTTGTTATTGTGGACATGCCTGAAGATCCCATAGCACCTATAATTCTAGGTAGGCCCTTCCTAAGAACTACTAAAGCACTAATCAATTTACATGAAGGGAATGTGAGAATAGGACTACCATATAGATATCCTTTTATAGTCCATTTCCCTAGGAAGAAGAAGGCCAAGCCTAATGATGACGATGGTATAATTACTTTGAAATCCAATTACTTTGAAATGGGTGTTCCAATCATTAAACCTAAATGATCACCATCTGGGTCAAGCTAATTGACCTTAACTAGAAGCGCTTCGTGGGAGGGAAGCCATGTGAAATAAAAGTTTTTACTCTTGTGTTAGTTTTGTTTCTTTGTTTTTGTTCCATTTTTGTTTTTAATAAAGAGTGTTCAAGAAGACCTTTCGAGAGAGGAGAAATAACATAATCCTAGATCTTTTATTTTTACTAACACATGGCCTAAGAAGTATTGCTGATTTTTATGAAGTCTATTTGTTGATATTTTGTCCTTTGATAAGATGTGTAAAGACGCACGAAGCTACTAATCAAATTCCTTGAGTTTTTCCAGCTCACCGGCCATATAACGACGAGTAGTATGGCTGGAAGGGACCGTACCATGCGCCTGTACCACCTCGAGGCATTGGAAAATAGAAACTTTGATTTTTGTTGTAGGACATAGTGGTCATAACGACCATTGGTACCGTTGGAAGCACCCGTACCGCGCACCCGTACTGTACCCTCGAGCAAAACATCAGATTTCAAGCAAAAGGTAATGAACGCATAATGACCAGTAGTACAGGTGTGCGTGACTGTACCGAGTGCACCGCTGGAAGGGATTTGTCACCCCAAGGTATATCACCCAGTATGGGCAGGCTCCAGCCGTACCGCCCACGCGTACCATGTACGCAGCCGCCATATCAGCCACAAGGAGGTAACCTAGAAATCGAACACATATTTTCTCTTGCTTATTCCTCCAAACTCCAAACCACCTCCATTGGATCTTCAAATTTACTCAATCTTTCTTTGTTTCCTCGCACCCAATCGATCTAAAGTATGATTATCCTCTGATCCCCAACTTATTAATACCAAAGCTTCACTCAATATGTCATCATTGTCAATCAAGACTTGGGTCTTGTTCTCGATCTAATATTGATATTGAGCATGCTTAGTATTATTTTAAAGGAGTTTCTTTTCTAATTAGTGTAGAGGATCACATATTCTATGTTTCTGTTGGACTAAAAATTTAATTAGCAATCTTTATTTATTTTGTTTTAGGTGAACAGGAGGAGCCGTACACGTGTGATGGTTGCGGAACCTTCCACGCCACCCATTTATATGTTGACCCTCGAGTCACTTCATATGGAGTTCACCAAGGAGTTTCAACTGAACCGGTTTAACCATCTCAAGCTTCAAGAAATCAAGTCCACCAATTGGGCATGTCCCTATATCCTGAACCAACTAGGCATCCGTGCTGATTTTGATTTACTTTGCAAGAATGTTGGTTTGTATGACTTTGTCTTCTAGGATGTCGCCATGTATCGCCGCTTGACACTTGAGTTCCTTAGCAGTTTGACGCATATGGTGTGCTCTCACTATTGTTCCAAGGAGCAATTGCCTGGATTTGATCATATAAACTTCCATCTTATGAACCGTGAGTACTCCTTGATGCTCGACCAATGGGCTCAATGTTTAAGGTTTTCCAATAACACCACTAACATACGCTCCACCATCTTTGTTTTAAATCCTGCACCTTGGGAGTACTTTAATTTAATGATAATTCATGGAAACACACCTAAGGGAAACCAAATTGATCATCCTGTTATCCGTTGTTTGTTTTATATTATTGCTAACACCTTGCAGGCACGTGGTGAGTTTACTAGAGTCATTGAGCAGGACATGATGATCCTCATAAAAACTTCTATTATTAATTGTAACTTAACACCAAATTTGGGCGCCCTTCTTGTGTTTTACCTTTACCATCAAGCTATGCTATCTCGAGGACCCATATGTGGAGTAGGAGTTGTGACTGTTTTTGAATGCGTGCTTCACATCAACCTAGGTAACATCCAACCGTTGACAGGAAGTAACCATCTCAGTTTTTCTACTCTAAGAGCATTTGGTATGATTTCGAGAACTAGTGGTACATACTTCCTTGATATACTTGGAGCGGGTAACTTGATACCAACCCCTTTGCCTAATGGTCTATTCTCTATCGAGGATGGAAGTTTGCATTTTGACGCGCAGGTTGAGGCAAGTCTACCCCATCAAGAAATACCCGTGGGAGGAGGAGAAGATGAAAAAGTAGAATAAGAGGGACCCGAACAAGATATGCAGCCACCAAACTACTACACCACTTATGAAGATATCTATGCACTCGAAGGGAATATCCAAAACATGAACAACCTCTTCATCAACCTTCGAGATGCTTCTGTGAACCCTGCCACCCAGTTACATGATTAGAGCAGCCATTGGAACATGGGATATTATCCACTTCCACCATAATGAGGAACAAAAATGCTTGCAAAAGTTTGAGCTTGGGATGTGTTCCCCCAGCAATATTTTTTTAATAATGAGGTTGTACTCCACTTCGCTTTGAAACACTCGTGTTAGCTCTTTCCAACACTTTGATTTTCCATTTGCTTTTTTTAGTTTTCTTTTGTTTTTCATTTGTTTTTCTTTTCTTAGATCCTTGCTTGGTCGCAAGTTCTTTTCTAGTATTTAATCCCTATCCTAAAAAATAAAAAACATTTTTCTGTTTTCCTTTTTTCGTGAATGTGGATTCCCACTTTGCCTGTTTGCTTTAATATTATTTGGGAGTAATCATGCTTGAGTTTTGAATGAACACATCCCTATAAGGAAGAGGATTATGAAGTCACTTATGAGAGGTATGTACTATGTCTCCCACTTTTGAAGTTTGTGTTGCTTATCTTAGTGGGTTGATTTGCTAAGATGCCATGATAGTGGGAGTAATTTAATATAGTTAGAGTAAAGCTTTTTATTGGTATGATGATTAGTTGTGGAAGCTCTTGCTCTAGTTCTTTTAGCTAACTGAGTTTTGCCTTGGAAATAATATTTCCAAACAAGTAGAAGAAGAAAAAGTATGAAATTTATGACTTGTTTGATGAATGATTGTCTTGAGAGTATACCCTTGAAGATACATAACCCCATAGAGTTTCGATAGTCTTGAAGGCACTCTTGAAAGGATTTGTTTGATTGAAATGAAGTCTAGTGGTAATTGTGATGCATGCCAAAGCAAACCTTGTGGATCAAACTGTGGTACTAGCATAAAAAAGAGAAAAGATAAAAAGTTCTATGTTTCTCATGCACACCTTTGGGATTCTAACAACTCCGCTAGCTTTTGAACAATCTATGGTATAACTCCGGATTTCACCTATGAGTTGATGACATGAGTGGCATACATGTCAATATATGGGCAAAAGTATTGGTACTATCAAAGGTTGTGCAAGAACTTGTAAAAGAAAAAGGCAATGATCCTTGAAAGAGGAGGAAGAAGAAAAGATAAGTATGAAGATCCACATAACAAGTCCTTGGCATGGATTCGTTACTATGTTATGAATTCTATTAAAAGACAATGATTGGATTAGAAGTGTTTTTGATAGACTTGATTTAGTAATGTGGGCGTCAACAAGCAGACACTTCACTGTTATGCTACTTTGGACATGAAATCTCTTACTCAATTATGCTATTAAAACATCCTAGTGTTCCTTGGCAAGCTGAGAGTTAACTAGAAGAATTGGACTGATAGTTACACTTCTAGTTATTTATACTTATGTTAAACTTTACTTTAATTGTCTTGACTTATCGAAGGTTGTATTGTATTCTTGTCATCTCTCTAACTTGGATAAGCCTTTCAAATGGATGAAGTGTTGAACGCATAAGACTACCAACCATAAATGAATTCTTATTCTCATTGTTTCAAGTTTAAATATTGAATTCCTTATAGTTCTCTTGTTTCTTCTTGCACAAGGGCGATCAAGATTTTAGCTTTGCGGAGGTTGATGGCTCCAAAAATAGGCATCTTCCGCCACATTTAAACATTGTTTTTAGTCAAACAATTGACAATAAACTCTCAATCCTTACCACTAATGACTAATAATTGCAAAAACTTTTTTTTGAATTGTGTTGTGCATAAAATCACGCTTTTTAATGCGAAATCAAGTGTCATACTGAATGTTTTTGAGGAAGACCACACGACCAAGTAATTGTGGAGTCAATTCTAGGCGTCAGCAGCCGTAACAACCACTGGTATGGGAAGGGCCCGCCCGTATCATCCACCCGTACCATGTGGCAGCGGCTTCGTCTTGTCAAACCCTACAACTTTCGTGAAGACGCCTATGTATTTTGAGGTCCCAGTCGCGGCGCAGAAGGCCGCCATTCCTAGATTGCATCACAACACCACCAAAGTAGATCCATGCCATTGTTCATTTATCCCCTCCATTAGACAAAGCCATTGCTTTATACTTTAGATCTCCTTGTGATTCCGAGACCATTGTAAGAATGTTTTATTTCAATCTAAGTATTTTGCACAATTTTTTCTATCCTTGATCTTATTGTTATGAGTGAGTAGTCCTCACGGGCTCTGGGTTGGGGAGAAACCTCGCAGCGATTATGTGCATCAAATTCATGGGAGCATTGTATATTGTTTGAAATAGAGATTTGTATCTCTTGTTTCTTTGTCTCTTGCCTCCATCTATGGACTTGTAGGTACCCAAGATCCCATAGATTGATAAACTCTTGAGGTGAGATACTTGGCTAGCAGCGATCTCATAGGAACCCTAGTGACAAAAAGGGTAGTACGGTGTTCGCTTAGTGCCCCATTCGAGATCACAACAACATCACCACTTAATTCTTTGATCTATGTTTTACACTTAATAATCGTTTATAGCCCGTTGCTTCGTGGAGCACTCGGTTGGATTAAAAGAGTTTTTCTATGCCCGCTGCATCATGGGGACTCTAGTATATTAGGATGTGTTGCCTGCAAGAGATTATCCCTATTAAAACTTTACACATGACTGTGCTTTATATTATCTTTTATCCTATATGATGTGCAGCTGCAGGTGGATCTACAACCCTGGCCTATCTCCATCCATTGATTCAACCCACTATAACATTAAACTAGATTGGTCCGGTAAACAAAGGTAAAACAAAGAAACAAAGTCTTGTAGACGTGTCCTTTTTATTTCCTTTTAACATTGCTTTCGAAGGTTCGATTAAACATAGGTCTTCTAGGTAAAAAGATATTATATGACATATGTGAATCCAGATCAAATATATTAACCCTTTTTCTCGCGCCATTGCTGGGGAAGCAATTATACTATCCTAGTGAGGTCACTAGAGACCTTGTTTTAAGTTTTATTATTGTTTGTAGTTTTATTCTTGTTATTAGTTTAATTTCTAGTTATCTATTTGAAAACCCAAAAAATTAGTTACTTGTTATTTGTTTTCTTTACTTAAAAAATACCAAAAATATAAAGAGACATGGCTGAAAAGAGACTTGGGGAGTGTGCTACTAAAAAGGCGTGTCTTCCGCGACGATGTTGTTCACTCGATCATGGCCAATGGATAACGTGTTTTTCCTTTTTTGCGGCCTCTACTACGACGAAACGGCTAATAACATGGACAAAGCTCGACCGACGCGTGGCAGAAGTAAAATGTTCGGTTCCTCACTCAATGTTGAGTGACCGAAATCTTCTGAGGCATGTGGGTCCCGGATGTCAGTATCTCTAGCGGACCATACTTTTTGGTCGCGTCTCCCTAATTTGAACTCAATAACGTTGCTTTATGCATCCTCCATTTAGTGAGGCTGCTAGGCCTCGAATGTCAGCATATCATTAGAAGAATCGTCTGTATGATGGAATTTTTTCCTTCGCTTGTGCTACCTTGTTCCGAACTTGATAGTGTTGTTCGATGCATCTGTCATTTATTCAGTCTACTGGGTCCCACATGTCAGCCTCTCATTACAGGAAACGTGTGTATGATGGAGTTTTTTCCTCGGTCACACCTCTCGGATTTGAACTCGATAACGTTTCTCAATGCATCTGCCGTTTAGTCAGGTTGATGGGTCCCCCATGTCAACCACTTATTAAAAGAAACGTGTGTATGATGGACTATTTATATCCGCTCGCGCTTCCCTGTTTCAAACTTGATGTCATTGCTTGATGCATCAACTGTTTATTCAGGATGGTGGGTCCCCCATGTCAGCCTCCTATATTAAAGAAACATGTGTATGTTGAACTTTTTTCGGTCATGTCCGTTGTTTTGACCTTGGTAACATTTCTCAATGTGGCAGCTATGTATATATGTTCTCATTGTTGGGCCCCTAATGTCAGCCTCTCTCAAACAAGGAACATGTCTTTGTTGGACATGTTCTTTGGGTCGTGTCCATTAATTTGACCTTCTTAACATATCTCGATGCATCCGTGTATGTTCTGGCTGGTGGATCCCCGATACCAGCCTCTCCGTACAAGTACTTAACTTTTTAGTGGGTCTACGATGATAGCCTCAACATAAAGCAAGATTGCTAAAATAAAAATGTAAACAATAGATATGTACACATAGAGGATTTGAACTTGAGAGTTTGAATATATGCCAACTGAGTGTGTTGCCACTATGCCAAGGATATTTTTAGAAAATTTATCATTAAAGTATTCTTAGTACCTATAACTTATGTATTAGTCTTCTTAAAAAGATTTTTTGTGTCCATGTTTACCTCTTATAAAATAAAAGGGCACCACTCCTAGCATTTCAATTTATAAAATGCCACATAATGAAGTAGTTTCTTAAAAACATGTGTGGGTAGAGTTTTTTCAAGAGGTGTGGGGCAATGCCCAAAAGGCCTGATTAAAAAGATTTTGGCTATTCTACATGGGCTACTTGTAACATCCCACTTTTAGTAACCATTACTATATGTCCAAAGTTTGAAAATTAGGAGGAGTAAAAACTTTTTATTGCTTAATGGTGAAGCAGTTGTTTTCTCATTTGTGCTTATGTTTCTGATATTGTAGTTGCTAAGATACTTCTTAGTCTTCTTCAAGGTTTAACAAAGCTATTTAGCAAAAGAAAATGTCTTGTCTTACTTTACATATTATCAAATGTTCTGACTTTTCAAACAAGATACAAGATGACTTTGTAAAACTAAAATGTTTTCTCTTCTTCTAATGAAAAAACTAAGGAGATCTATATGATACCATCTCCTGATGTTTTCAAGACAGAACCTTCCAGTAATCCTTACTTCTAGTCTTTTTAAAATATTTTGAAAAGTTATTTCCTTCTCAATCTTGGTATAAGTACCAAGGGAGTATCACCTTCTTCAAAACACAAACCTTTCAAAGCTCCCCTCTTTTAGACCTTAAGTGATGCTTGTGTGTGTTTGAAGTCTTCTGTAGTTGTCTTAAACCAGATTGACTAGACTTGATGGATTAGGAAGTAGTATGAGTTACTCTAGCAGCTCAACCTATAGTAACTAAACCAACCCAAACAACGCAACCCCTTGCACCTATTGAGAAGGTAGCATCAAAACACTGATAGGAGGACTATCTTCCTCCTTATTATCAGGATCAATTATTGGAACCCTAATCAAGACCCTTATCTCTAGATCTAAGGAAATGCACATATTATATTCATCCTTGTTTGGTACTCTACCATCACCCATAGTTTCTTTGGATGAAAAAAACTTGCACCAAGATTCCCAAGATTCTCTTGATTTCTAGTCACTAAATTGACCACCTAATTCCTTAACCAGATCAGTTTTGAGTTAATTCTTTTTAGTAGTTTCCAAATCAATGGAGACCAACTCTATGAATGAATACCTTCTACTCAATATACACTTCAACCTCATTCACTTGATTATGAGTTTGGAACTTTGCATCTCACCAAAACCATTAGATCTTCAACCCTAGTCAAAAACTCTAAAACGGTCCAAATTTGACTAAGTCTGAATCTGTTATCAGGATCCCATCTTCGAATCTCTACCTATACTAATCCTTGGGAATTTATGGAAATATAACTGAACCATTTTGTAAACCATCATCTGTACTTGAAAATCCCACTCTTTCCCTTGGATAAACCACTCTTGGACCCTATCATCCTTGATGGTTTTCTAGTCAAGAAAATAACCTGTTTCTACAAACTATTTGAACATACCAACTTTGGTAGAATCTCCCAACTCCATTTCACCTTTTCTTGGCCAAGTCTTTGCCTGGTTGTGATCTAGTCAACCTTGTCTACCAACCCATACCCCTTGTTCAAATTGGAGCCTTGTACTTCTTAAACCATCATAGTTTTGGAGGAAAGATGATAATCTATTTTGACACTCTTATTATCAACAAAGTTTGGCATTAATTCTTGGAGCACGCAATCATGTCCTTCTACCTCTATGATCTACCTAGCTTGGTCTATCTATCCATGTGCCCCATTATCCAATCACATCCTTGAGTCACCTATTATATAATGGTTAAGTAGCTATGATGATGTTAAACCACTAGATCACTAGTATCACTCAAACCTCCTATTGCTTAATTTGAATTCTTTTCAATTTCAACTAGTGATTTCACTAACCATCCCCCTCACCCTTGATCATACCCTACCACATCATACACCCACCCATCACCACTTAAGCATGTGAGTTTTGGAGAAGAACTAAGTTAAATAAAAGTAACTTTCTAAATAAAACTTTAGCAAAACATAAAAACATCTCAAACCTTGACTCAATCACCACAGCATCCTTCCACCTCTCTCTGGTCGAAGTCACTTTAGTACTAATGTAGCAACCCCCATTTGTCCTTTTGTGCTTGGAATTGGGAAAGTGAAGATATGTGCACATCTTGAGATGATCATTTCCCTCTCTCTTACACAACACCCACGCTTCCCCTCTCTGCTCTTGCAGGACCCACACCACCCCTCTCCACCAATCCCCTTGCCCTAGCCCCCCTCTCTCCTCCCTTTTATTTTCCTTCTCTCCCTTGTGCATATTAATGGTTGTGAGGAACCTTGTAGCCCACTACTTATCTATACCCACCCTACCTCCTCTAACCTCTCACACGACCTACCCACCTCTGTCATTGACCAATTAGACGCAACCTCTCCCTCACACACTCCTTCCATTGGCATTTTTCACCATGGACCAGCCCTCTCGGGTTTATAGCCTACAGATAACACAGCTCCAAAACCACTATCTATTTATCACCTCCTCCTCCTTGAGCTCCAAATATATGACCATGGCTTGCACTCCCTGGAGAAGAATTATATCTTCTGTCTAAACCTTCCTCGAAGAGCTAAGGCCACTGCCACCCTAGACCACCTATGTTCCTTTTCTCTGTATCAACATGGCTTCCATGCTCAAACCTACCTTCCCCATGTCCTCCCTTTCTTACAGGGACGCCGGAGACAACGCCACCGGAGCCTATCCAAACGGAGTTTCACCGACGAGCATGACATGACTGAGCCCCCGTCACCTCGCCAAGAGCCACCCCACACCCTACATCGCCCCTAGGCCCACTTGTTCATCTTTCCGTCAACATGCAACCCCTCTAGAAGTTTGCCGACAAGACCTTGTGCATGCTCGTTGGCGTGGATGCGCGAGCCATTCTTCCGTCATCGAACCTACCCTTATTGCCCCTCTCTGACTATCCGTGACAAGCCGAGCCTCGTCCGCCACACGTCCATCGCTGGCAAGCCCTCTTTTGAGCAACCCTTACCTTCCTCCGATGCCCTAGGGTTTCCTCCTCTGTCCCTGCTACCAGAGATTCAAGATGACGGGGAGCCGACAATCTTCAATTGATTTGATGGCCAACTACTCCTGATACCTCTTCGACCGCTAGCACCCACTGACGGGCGGGCCCCACTCAACCCGTTCAAATGCTGCACCTCCCTTTCCCACGAGCTTTGTTCGGGTCTGGTTTGGCATTTCACCGCTAGGGCCTGTTAAGATCTAGCCCGCTAGCCCTTCTTTAGCTTTTTCTTTTACTTTTTACTCTAGATTTGTTAAAACAGCCAATAGGATTAATTGCCTAATAAAATGTAAAATGCCTCAAAATAGCCAGATGTAAATTTTTTCATGTGCTTGTATGTTTTCTAAAACTTGCAGAACAAGCCCCTTAGCCAAATTAATATCTTTATTCCCTTGAGAAATAGTCTACCAAAATGTGTTCTTTTCAATGAATAAATTACATCTGATGTTGTAAAATTCAAAATGCTTTAAACAAAATCCTACTATAAGGTATCTTTGATACCTTGCTTGTGTCATTGGTCCCTTTACAAAAATACCATTATAGATTCCATGGAAAAAATAACAAAATAGCACTAGATATGACTTCCACAATTTCCCATGGTAGATCTACAACACCTTTTGAGTTGACTCCAACTCTACAAGATGTGTCACACCACTCTATTAAATCCCTAGTTTTCAACAATTATTGAGCATATAATGAATTTTAGTAAAATAAATACTAATGTATGTATTAGTTTCACTCCATAGATCCTAACAGGAGTTCTACCACTCTACAAATATTGAACCCAATTTATATAGGAAGTTTTTTAATGCCTATCATCTGTATTTGGATTCATACAAAAAGATCTGTAGAATAAATATGGTGAAAAAGACAAATTACTTGCAAAATTGACTTTGGGAATTTCCAAGGGCATTCTGAATTATTTTGAAATAAAACCAACTCTTAGTGAACTAGTACTCAATTACCTTCCACACCCTAAGATGAAACATATATTTGATTTACCAATATTTTCTGGTGAATTAACTACCAAAACAAGGGTTAATTACACTAAAAAATAAAAATGATAAATGGGTGAAACCACTTTTGGTGGCTTTCTTATCTCAATACATACCTACTGGTACCACATTTCCATGATGGTATCATCCATAACTTATCCTTGGCATAAAAACCTTTATTTAAGGAGTATTCGATAAATAAATCATAAGTAATAATTTAAAAAGGCAAATGAGATACGTCCAATTGCTATGAGATGATATTACCAAAACTTACTAAAGTGTATTGGTGTATTGTTCAGTTGATTGATGTATTGTATTGGTTCTTGTATGCCTCGTGATGATTGTGGTATACTGTTTGTTTACATGCGTGCTCTATGATGACGATAGTTCTGATTGTGTTGACATTGAGAAGAAGGAGGCATTATATTATTATTGGTCTTCTAATAATTCTAGGGACATGTTGGTGACTACTAGAAAGTCTGTAACATCCTGATTTCAACAACCTTGATTAGTTGTCCAGAATGCAAAAATCAGGGGGAAAAAACTTCTCTTGTTTAGTGATGCAATGTTTGCTTGCTTGTTTGTTGATGCTTATGCATTGAGTGTGTAGAAAATGATATACTCCTTATCTCAACCTCAGTTGACAAAATCTATTCAACAAAAACTGTCTTGGCTTATGTTTCATTTTCTCAATTATTTTGGCATTTCAAAAACCTAAGCCAAGATGCCTTGCAACCCTAAATTTTTTTAGTAGCTACTATTGACAAAGTTATGGCGATATATATGATATAATATCCCTATGTTTTCAAAGACAGAACCTTCAAAATACTCTTACCTCTAGGTTTCTCTAAAACCTTTTTATAAAACTTTTGAACTCTACTCTTGGTAGATGTACCAAGGACCTTACCTTGTTCAAACTCCAACCTGTTCAAAATACTCATCCTTACCTCAAGCTAGGCCTCATGGTAACTCTAGTAATAGCTTGAGTTACTTGTTAAGGTGAATTGTCATGATCTACTGTCTGATGATTTTCCTTGTTCTGCTGTTTAACTTGTTTGCTTAGGAGTAGTATGAGCTACTATAGGGTATCATCATCTAGCATCTAGCCAATCGAAGAGTGTCAACCCTAAGGAAGTTAACCAAGCTAGATCTAATCCATAGCCACTAGGTGATCATCTAAAACCATTAACCAGATCACTTCTAAATTTATTCATTCTAGAAGCTTCTAAGTCAATGAAGAAAAATATCAAGCATGGATCCTTTCTACTCACCCTACACCTTAACATCATCCAATTGGTGATGAGTTGGAACCTTGCAACTAATCAAACACAACAACTCTTGTATTCTAGTCAAAATCACCAAATCTGCCAAATTTGGCCAAGTCTAGAAAACAGTTATCAACATCACATATTGGAGACCCCCTCATTTCCAATCCTTCTGAATTTTTGGGGATGAACTTGAACCATCTTATAAACCTTAATAAGGACTACCAAGGGCAACTCTTTCCCTTGGGTAGAGAATCTTCCAACCCACTTGTTCTTGATGGTTATGCAGGCAAGAAAATAATATTTTCTATGAATCTTATCAACATGCCTATTTCAGAAGAAGCTCACATCCTCATACTATCTTGTCTTGACCAACCCTTGGTATGGTTGTGTTATACTCATAAAGGTCTTTAAGACCCCACTTCCCTTGTTTCAAATGCAGCTTTGTGCTTCTAGAACCAACATGGTTTTGGAGGCTATTTGATAATCTGTTCTGGCACCCTTATTTTATTCAATTTCTAGCATCAGTTCTTGAAGAGCTCAATCATGATAAACCTCAAACATCTATACCATGGTAATCTACCTAACCTGGTATATCCATCCCTATATTCCCTGCCCCAAGGGGAGCTCTGAGCTCCAAGATCCAACTAGGTTTTGTTGGTATGAAAGTAACATCACCCTAGACCCCTTCTTCCTTGTTTTCCGCCAAAATCAACTTTGATTTTCAACACCCAAGGTTGAAAATGCTATATAAACCTTGTGGACATTATATAACTTGGATATAAGAATTTATAAAATATTACCCATATTTATTATGGCCCTAAAACAATTAAACTCCTTTATTGGACAAAAACATCAAAACTACATCTATGAAGGAAACTTTTCTTTTTCTCCAAATCACTTACCAAACGTAAGTCACATTTGAGACCTATATACCATAGCCTATCTTCCAATTTCAAAATTATTTATTTTTGAAGGGTTTTATTATTTCTTTTTACCCTTTTTCTTAAATGGCATAAACAAGGAATAATTGCTAAAAAATACTTTTATTTCCATATAAATTGCAAGAAAATTATCCAATGTGTGCTATGGTATCTAGGACCATCTCACATCAAAAACCAACCTTTACCAATGTAAAAATATCCAAAGACATTCTAGAAAACATTTCAGCACTAATTGAATAAATGGATTTAAGAGGACTAATACTCCTTAGAAAATTCCCAAATAAATACTTGAGCTCTATATAGCCTATCCCTATCTACCAGCATCTGTATCTCAAATTGCCAAGATCAATTTCTAGAACTTTCTTCATCAGCATCATTATGGCCAAATTAGATGCTTGCCCAAAAACTTGATCAACAACCAACCCAAACCCCTCCCATAGCACTTGCAAACTTGCCCAGCACACCTCCCCTCCTCTCTAGACGTGCACCACTGTAGCATGCCACTGTAGCACCACTCTCCCTTGGCCCATGTGCTTGAGTGAGGGAGAGAAGGAACTTGTTGTAACCAATCTTGGCAAAGACTACACCCCGCAGCCTCCTTGTCCCTCTATGGTCGAATACTAGGTCACACACACACTCTCCACCGCCACTGCCACCCAATAAGCAAGCCATGGACTTTCCCTAGCCCATCCTTGGACCTTGTCCACCCTACACCACTCCCCTTTGGTTTACAAACCCCAACCACCACAAGTCAACACCGGATTTTTAATCCCAGATGCATGTTATGCCATACATCGCAATCCCATGATTACCATTTTTGCAAGACATAACAGAATTGGTACCACAATACATCATCCATTACAAACCATAATAAAGGATCACATGATCCAGTATTAATACAATCAAAGTAGTGGAAAGTAAACATAGTAGGGGCTCCATCTTTAGAGTCACTGGCAATGCTGACGATGGGAGATGATCCTACTTGTCATAGACCTCCTGCTGTCCATCTTGCTGGTAGTCCTCCTCATAGTCTGGCCACGGGAATAGCCAGGGACTAAGCCATGAGTACTCTTTAAGTACTCGCAAACTAGCACTAACAAGTAAGGTAGTTCTAGTAGGAATCTTAAGCTCTAGGTTTATTTGCAAAAAGCCAGGTTTATTTCATAAGGGTTCAAAAGTAAAGAATATAATTTAATCACTTAAGTGGGAACCTAGTTTTCATATCCACAACCCTGTTGTGGTCAAGTCAAGATCATAGTTCAATTCACAGGTCACTTTGAAAACATCTGACAGTGGAACAGTATGGCCACTCCAACTGTCCATGACCGCGAACGCGGCTGTTTGAATAGTTTGACACTCTGCAGAGGTGGTACACTTTCACCACAAAATTCGATACATTCATAAGGGATAACCCTGAATCATCATACTTAGTATGCGGATAATCCATCATAACCTTTCAATTACACACTCTAGTATAGGCACATCCCCTATGAGCTTGGCCTCCTAGACATGGCCATCTGCCATCCTGGGCACTTCATAGGTGGACATTCACATTCACGAGGTAACCTCAGCTCAACCTCTTTCCACGAGGGAACCCATACTAAGGCATAAAAACTTCCAGTTAAGCCCTACCCAATTCGGGTATTTTGGTTGTACGGTAGAATTGGAATGGTATCGCATCCGAACCCAACCATCAGTTTTTATCAAGGGCCAAGGCTCATGCCTCATTTTCATCATCAACCATTGTGTTTCTCAACACATGTCAAAAAGTTTCAATATAATGAATCATCATTCCAAGGTTTTCATAATCATTTTCACCAAGTATACCCATCTAAAGTGATCAACTTTTATGCTTAGCACTAGCCACTAAAGTTGACGGTATTCACTAAAGAGGGTGCTAATCCAGTGTAACTATCCAAATCTAGTTTTATGCTTTTGATGGCATCTAAGTATAACTACTTAGGCCTAGTTTTATACTCTTTATGGTATCTATCCTATTTTTCCAATACTCACAAATCACTAACTAAAGGTAAAGAACTTTGGTAAAAGTAAAAGAATAAAGCTTGCAAGTAAAATTAGGGATTGGTATAATCAAGGTTGCATAACCAAAGCATGCCTAATGCATCTTGCATAGTTTATCAAGTTTGCAAGTGTTAGCTTGCATAGTTAACTTGTAGTGTTAGGCTTTCATAGTGATGGCTTGCCTTGAGTAGTGAAGTGGTTGAAGTTCTCTTCTTCTTCTTCTTCTTCTTGGTAGTACTCCTCCTCCTTGTATCCCGGGTCGATACTATCGCCTATAATTGAATACGAGGTACACAAACACCAAACAATACGTAACAACTTCTATGAAGAACACAAAGGCTCACACTAGATGATCTAGCATCATCACAATCATCACATGAAATAAAGACCTAGTTTTATTTTTCATATTTTAGAAAAGTAATTTCTACTCATTGAAAATACTTAAGATTTAATATTCTCCAATTAAAATACGGGATCATGTTGACACATGTCATCACCACATATTCTAATACTGGGGAATATGATTTAAAGTGGTGGTCATATTTTATAAAGTTTAAAATTACTACTTAATACAATTAAAGTGACTAGAAATGCCTATATAGCATTCTTTTGGTACTAGTCCAAGATCCCTACATGTAAACCTAAATATTTTTACATATTCAAATAGATCTTGTCAAATGTGATTTTTGAGAGTTGGAATCAACTCAAAAGAATTTATGGTTGATTTTTGAAAAATGTTTGAAGTTGGAAAAGTCTTTGTCTTGTTATTTTTGGTATAGGTGATCTATAATTTCAAATGGTTTAAATCCAACGGGCTTCGATAGATATTTTGAACACCTTTCTAAAAAAATTGGAATCATGCAATTTGGTTCAGTGAATCTCTTTGAATCGATTTTTTAATCTACTGAGAGAATCTAGTTTTAACTAAAATGGGAAAAATCTATTTGAATCGTGGGGATCTGCGCGGGAACCTAAATAGGCCGGCCCAGCTGCACTGGGCTGGTGCAGCGGGCTGCTGATAGGATGGTCCCACGCGTTAGTGACTCATCTAAACCAAAACGGTATCTTTCGATCTCAGCCCTACGATTAGACTAGGATCTACGGTTGTGGTTCGTTGTCTCCGGCGAATAGCTCCGGCGAGGAACGAACCCTAACACAATGGTGGGGGTATGTGGGGGCTCACCTAGGCTCCAGCTAAGGTCACCGATGGGGGCGAAAGAGGTTTTTGTGGAAGACAGTTCGAATGATGGACGCGACAGCTCCTAGGGTGGTCGCAATCAACTGGCTCCTTCGTCCTCTGCAGCGGCGGACTCTGATGGCTCTGTGTATGGTGCCCAGAAAAATCTTTGCTGGCTCGTGGTTGATGTAGAGCTCGTTGGGAACCCCAAGAGGAAGGTATGATGAGCACAGCAGCAAGTTTTCCCTCAGTTATGAGACCAAAGTTTAATCGAACCAGTAGGAGCAAGGAAACACCCCAAATGTGTTACTAGCTGAGCTTTGGCAGGGCGCACTACCGGTGCTAGTAGCAACGTGGAGACCTGCACAACACAACCACAGAACATTGTCCCCAACTTGCGATGAGGTTGTCAATCTCACCGTGTTTTGCGGAAAACAAAGGATTAAACATATCAAATGGAAAGAAGTAAAAGTTTGCAGAAACTAAACACAAAGCAGAAACAGTTTATAGATTGTATGTAAAGAAAAAGGACCGGGATCCATAGTTCACTAGAGGTAGCTCTCCTTAGATAGACAACATGCTGGGTGAACAAATTACAGCGTGGCAATTGACAAAAACCGAGAAAGCAATTCATGCATATACTAATCATCTTGACTCCTTTGAGACTTGATTGGGCATTACAACATAATACATAGACCGCCATCCAACTACATCTATGACTAATAATCCACCTTCAGGTTATCATCCGAACCCCCTCTAGTATTAAGTTGCAAGCAACAGATTATTGCTTTACGAACTGCGTGTAAAGTAAACAATACAATTGTTCTATGAACAAAGGATCGTTGTTTTCTCCCTAGTAGCAACAGCACATCTAGTACCTTAGAGATTTCTGTCACTTCCCAGATTACGGAGGCATGAACCCACTATCGAGCATAAATACTAACTCTTGGAGTTGCTAGCATCTACTTGGCCAAGATAGCTACTAACAACGGAAAGCATGCAAGATCTCAAATAACAAAGACATGATAGAATCAATAATCAATATGAAATAGCATCTCAATATCCATCGGATCCCCGCAAACACAACATGTATGGATTACAAATAGATAATCTTGATCATGAATGGAGCTCACAAGATCTAAACATGAAAGCACAAAGGAGGAGAAACCAGCCATCTAGCTACTACATGGATCTGTAGTCCAAGGATGAACTACTCACGCATCACACTAGAGGCTTGCATGGTGATGAAGAAGGCCTGTGGTGAATTCCCTCTCCGTGAGGTCTTGGGAAGAGCTTCAGATCCTTCCCGATCTAGGGATGGAGATGACGGCGGCTACAGACTCTTTCGTGGATTTTTTATCAGGTCCTTAGGGTTTTCGTCCCGAGGGCAATATATAGCGGAAGGAGGGGCCGAGGGGGTGATGGGAGCCACCACACCACCCCCTGGCGCAGGCCAGGCCTGGTCGCGCGGCCAGGTGGTGTGGCCGGCCCCTGGCCCCTCTCCGTCTCTTATTCTGGCACTTGATCCCTTCCGGAAAAATAGGCACTTTGGCTTTTGTCCCGTCCAATTCCGAGAATATTCATTTTCTGACTTTCCTGGAACCAAAAACAGCAGAAAACAGGCAGCTGGCACTGTGTCTCTTGTTAATAGGTTAGTCCAAGAAATCATATGAAAAGTACTCCAAAGTTGGAACAAAACACAAGAAAGTGGATAAAACCAAGCATGGAACATCAAAAATTATAGATACATTTGCAATGTATCAGACATTCAAATAACAATCTTGAAGAGGAGGCAAATCAAGCATATCATAAATCCTTCTAGGCATAATAGAAACACTACTATCAAGATCACACAAAGCTTTGAAATCAAATTCATTCACTTTCATATTAATGATGGGTTCCCAACCATCCTCTTATTTTATAGGAATAGAAGCTTTATGTTTCATCTTTTCTTCCTTAATCTTTATGAGAGCATGAGTAATGTGTTTTGTAAAGGCCATGTTCATAGCACTAGCATTAGGACTTTTAGCAAGATTTTGTAGGAACTTAATAACTTCAGAGATATTGCAACCATCAAGATCAAAATCAACTTTATCATCTAAAGTAGTAGAACTATTACTAGCCTTAACACTAGTGGTGGTGATAGTAGAAACACTAATGTTTCTAGCAATTTCATCTTCTCTTTCCCACTTAGCATGCAATTCAGCTAATAGTCTAACATTTTCATCAATTCTTACTTGTATGTCATTAGTAGCTGCAAAGGGATTATCATTAGTTTCAGGTTTAGCAACCATTTTATTAATCAATGAAGATTGAGCTTCAGACAAAGATGATATATTTCTTTTAGCATTAGAGAGTTTCAATTGTAAACTAGGTATTTCCCTATTTAGACTCTCAAGTTGATGGCTAATGTTCTTCAAGATGGTGGATTGTTCCTTAATAGTTTTGTTGAAAGCAGTTTGTTTACTAATAAACTCTTTAAGCATAACTTCAAGTTTAGAGGGACCATTCTTATTATTGTTGTAAGAATTTCCATAAGCATTACCATTATTGGGAGGATATGGCTTATAATTGTTGTTATCAAAATTGTTCCTATAAGCATTATTACCATAAGCATTGTTGCCAAAATTGTTATTTCTTATGAAGTTCACATCAACTTGCTCTTCTTGAGCAACCAAAGAGGCTAAACGAACATTATTTCGATCAATATGGGCTTTCCCATTAACAAGCATAGACATAATAATATCAATCTTATCACTCAAGGAGGAGGTTTCCTCAACCAAATTTACCTTCTTACCTTGTGGAGCTCTCTCAGTATGCCATTCAGAATAATTAACCATCATATTGTCCAAAAGTTTTGTTACAGCACCCAAAGTGATGGTCATAAAGGTACCTCCACCAGCAGAGTCCAATAGGTTCCTTGAAGAATAGTTCAATCTTGCATAAAAAGTTTGGATGATCATCCAAGCAGTCAGTCCATGAGTGGGACAATTCTTTACCAAAGATTTCATTCTTTCCCGAGCTTGAGCAACATGCTCATTATCAAGTTGTTTAAACTTCATTATTTCACTTCTCATGGATATAATCTTAGCAGGATGATAGTATTTTCCAATAAAAGCATCTTTGCACTTAGTCCAAGAATCAATACTATTCCTGGTTAAGGAATTCAACCACTCTTTAGCTTTTCCTCTCAAAGAGAAAGGAAACAATTTCAGCTTAATAATATCACCATCTATATCCCTATGCTTTTGCATCTCACAAAGTTCAACAAAGTTATTTAGATGGGAAGCAACATCTTCATTACCAATACCAGAAAATTGTTCTCTCGTAACAAGATTGAGCAAAGCAGGTTTTATCTCAAAGAAAGTATTTTCAGCCAAAGGTGGAGCAATAGGTGTTCTCATAAAATCATTGTTGTTGGTGCTAGTGAAGTCACACAACTTAGTGTTTTCAAGGGTAGTCATTTTTTGGATTTTCAAATAAGAAAGCGAACTAGCAAAACTAATTTTTTTGTGTTTTTTTGAAGAACAAAACAAGCAAACAAAGCAAAAAGAAACTAAGCAAAACAAAAACAACAAAGTAAAGAGATTGGTTATGATGGACTCCCCTTGTGAAGATGTCCTTGACTCCCCGGCAACAGCGCCAGAAAAATGCTTGATGGCTCGGTGTATGGCGCCCAGAAAAGTGCTGGTGCGTGGTTGATGTAGAGCTTGTTGGGAACCCCAAGAGGAAGGTATGATGAGCACAGCAGCAAGTTTCCCTCAGTATGAAACCAACTTTTAATTGAACCAGTAGGAGCAAGGAAACACCCCAAAGGTGTTACTAGCTGAGCTTTGGAAGGGCGCACTACCGGTGCTAGTAGCAACGTGGAGACCTGCACAACACAACCACAGAACTTTGTCCCCAACTTGCGATGAGGTTGTCAATCTCACCGTGTTTTGCAGAAAACAAAGGATTAAACTTATCGAATGGAAAGAAGTAAAAGTTTGCAGAAAGTAAACACAAAGCAGAAACAGTTTATAGATTGTATGTAAAAGACAAGGACCGGGATCCATAGTTCACTAGAGGTGGCTCTCCTTAGATAGAAAACATGCTGGGTGAACAAATTACAGCGGGGCAATTGACAAACACCGAGAAAGCAATACTAATCATCTTGACTCCTTTGAGACTTGATTGGGCATTACAACATAATACATAGACCGCCATCCAACTGCATCTATGACTAATAATCCACCTTCAGGTTATCATCCGAACCCCCTCCAGTATTAAGTTGCAAGCAACATATTATTGCTTCTTAACTGCGTGTAAAGTAAACAATACGATTGTTCTATGAACAAAGGATTGTTGTTTTCTCCCTAGTAGCAACAGCACATCTAGTACCTTAGAGATTTCTGTCACTTCCCCAGATTACCAAAGGCATGAACCCACTATCGAGCATAAATACTAACTCTTGGAGTTGCTAGCATCTACTTGGCAAAGATAGCTACTAACAACGGAAAGCATGCAAGATCACAAATAACAAAGACATGATAGCATCAATAATCAATCTGAAATAGCATCTCAAAATCCATCGGATCCCCGCAAACACAACATGTATGAATTACAAATAGGTGATCTTGATCATGAACGGATCTCACAAGATCTAAACATGAAAGCACAAAGAAGGAGAACCAGCCATCTAGCTACTACATGGATCCGTAGTCCAAGGATGAACTATTCACGCATCACACCGGAGGCTTGCATGGTGATGAAGAAGGCCTCCAGGGTGAATTCCCCTCTCCGGCAGGGTGCCGGGAAGAGCTTCATATCCCTCCCGATCTAGGGATGGAGATGACGGCGGCTACAGACTCTTTCGTGGATTTTTGATCTGGTACTTAGGGTTTTCGTCCCGAGGGCAATATATAGGCGGAAGGAGAGGCCGAGGGGTGCCGGGAGCGGCCACACCACCCCCTGGCACAGGCCAGGCCTGGCCGCGCGGCCAGGTGGTGTGGTGATTCCCTGGCGCTTCTCGGTCTCGTATTCTGGCACTTGATCCCTTCCGGAAAAATAGGCACTTTGGCTTTTGTCCCGTCCAATCCTGAGAATATTCATTTTCTAACTTTCTTGGAACCAAAAACAGCAGAAAACATGCAGCTGGCACTATGGCTCTTGTTAATAGGTTAGTCCAAGAAATCATATGAAAAGTACTCCAAAGTTGGAACAAAACACAAGAAAGTGGATAAAACCAAGCATGGAACATCAAAAATTATAGATACATTTGCAATGTATCAGACTCCGGCTAAATTCCGGCGGTGTGGTGGTTGCCTTGCTCCTGGGAAGGGTGTGGGAGGTGTATGAGAGAGAGGGGAGTGATATGGTGTGGAGAATGAGGGCTGGGGTGGCCTCTATTTATACACCGGCGAGGGGGACAGAGCAGGATGGCTCGAGCTCATCGGCGACGTTGATACAGGGGGCTATATGCATGGCTGAGGGTAGGGATCGACGTGGTGCTTCAGGGCGGTCGTCATGCAAGTGATGGCGCGGCAAGGGGCAGTCGAGAATGGTTGGGAATGGTCCGTGCTCCGTGCGGGAACGGCAGCGTTCAAGACGGCGCATAGTGGCTACGGTCCACGCGGCGGCGAACGGTCGTGTCTGGGGGTACATAAGGTCACGGCGAGCACGGGCACGCGCGGCGAGGTTGAGGCGCGGCGTGTGTGCACATGTCGGCTGCGGTGCTCTGGCACGCTCTCGGCATGGCAGACAGAGAGGTGGGCACGGCAATCATGACTGGTCAATGGCTTGTCTGCGGGCGAGGGGTGGACAGAGGGTGTCAACACCCGGATTTTTAATCCTAGATGCCTGTTGTGTCATACATCGCAATCCAAGGATTACCATTTTTGCGAGACATAATAGATTGGATATCATAGTACATCAGCCATTACAAACCATAATAAGGTCTTACACGAATAAAAGATCTCATGATCTAGTCTTAGTACAACAAGCAGCGAAATAAATAATAAGCGTAGCAGTTGGGTCCATCTTCAGAGGCACATGCAATGCTGATGATGGAAGATAGTCCTAGTTATCATAGCCGTCCTGCTGTACGTCATCTTGGTAGTCTCCTTCATAGTCTGGCCATGAGAATAGCCAGGAACGAAAGCCATGGGTACTCTTTAAGTACTCACAAACTATCACTAACAAGTAGTATAGTTCTAGTGTAAAATGCTAAGTCTAAGTTTAACTATAAAGTTAAGTTTGAAACCTAAGCTGAGTTCTGAAACAAAGAAAGATAAAACAAAGTTCTAGAATCACTTAAGTTGGGAAGCTAGTGTCATAGTCACAACCCTGTTATGGTCAAGTCAAGATTCATCATTCATTTTATAAGTCATTTTGAAAATATCTGACAACAAAACAGTATGGCCACTCCAACTATCCATAACCGCGGACGCGGCTATTCAAATAGTTTGACACTCTGCAGAGGTGGTACACTTTCACCACAAGATTCTATACATCTATTAGGGATAACCCTGAATTATCATACTTAGTATGCAGATAATCAAACATAACCTTTCCTTTACACACCCTAGTATAAGCACCTCTCCTATCAGCCTGGCCTCCCAACCATGAGCATCTGTCATCTTGAGCACTGCATAGGTGGACAACATCGAGAGGTAGCCTCAACTCAAACCTCTCCCGCGAGGGAACTAATACTAATGCATATAAACTTCCCGCTAAGCCTTACCCAATTTAGGTATTGTGGTTGTACGGTAATTTTGGAATGGTATCGCATCCGAATCCAACCATCAGTTTTTGTAAGAGGGCTAAGGCTCATGCCTCAACATTTTCATCATCATAAACCCTTTTGTGTTTCTCAACACATGTCAAAACATCTCAATAGAATGACTCATCATTCTAAGGTTTTCACAATTCATTTTCACCAAGTGTCACTACAAGAAATGTGCTAACTGGTGACCCCAAATATTGGTCATAGAAAGGTCATAGTAATTCATCTATGACCTTTCTATGACCAAAAACAGTAGGTCCCATAGCGAGGGTCACTATAGACAGCTAACGACCTATTTTTTGTATTGGTCATGGACACCTATGACCAAAATAGATGGTCATAGTGCTCAGGACCAAATTTTTGGTCACGGGTAATTTGGCATATCCACATCAGATCCAACGTGGCAAATCCTACATGGCAACATGCCAATCCTATGTGGCAACATGCAACCCAGCCCATGATGGCCATCTTATCAGGCCAGGCCCAATAACTTGGCACATGTGTTTGGGTCGTTGCCTATTTTTTGTTTTTTTAGCTGGTACTACTAGTCAGATGAACCCACTTGTCAGGTCAACTCGTTGGTCCCACTTGTTAGGTCAACGTTAGGCCTACTTGTTAGGCCAATAAGGTCCCACTAGTCATTTTTTCGCTTTCTTTTCATTTTAAATGCATCCCATAAATCAACCCACAATTACAAGTGAAATAACAAATCATTTGTTTCAAACAAATCTTATAAACACACAATATTTCATACAACGGCCAAAGGCAGTAGATTACAACAGCCAAAGACAATAGATTACAATCACAATATTTCATACAACTAGTTATGAAAATAACCAGCTCCAATGAGCGAGCACACTTTGTTTGGAGCAGGTTTTGTTCGGGCTTCGCCATCCTAAAGCTATTGTATGCCAATTTTGGATGAATGAAGGTGGATACCTACAGGTCACAGATCAATAAATTTAGGAGAACACAAGAAAATTTCTAGGCAAAAAGGCATAACTAATATTCTAGCTATCAGCAATCAGTAGCATCGTATGATTCTTACTACTGAGATCTAGATTAACTTAACACTGCAATGGAGCGGAAGGTCCCCAATATACTTGCTACTACACGCATACATCTACTTGTAAAGTACTCCATCCATTTCAAATAATAAGATGTTTTAGCTTTATGAAAGGAATGTATCTAGATCCCTTTTAGTGAGTAGGTTCATTTAGGTTTAAAGTGAACCTACACACCAAAGGAGGTCTAGATACACTTCTTTCACAAAGCTAAAACATCTTATATTTTGAAACAGAGAGAGTAGATGACTGTAACTGAACTTGTAAAGTAGATGATTGTACTATTATGAACTAGAGCACACTGATCAAATAACAAAGCTGACAGAAAAGATTAAACTGGTGAAGCCTCACATGTGGCTACTGCTGCCGCCATCCGCCTCGACGCCCCATATCTCCTCGATGCCTCGATGCCCCACATCTCCGCAGAGGCTACCAACAGTAACAGCGTGAGAAGCAGTATCAAAAGCACTAAACCTGAATGTGGTCTACTATTATCAACACTGATTTGAGATTCAGATGGACATCGTCAGCTGGAACATTATATCTCCAATTAATAGAATTCATACTAGAAAGCGTGGCTGAGCTTGCCGCTTGTCACATGAGCTCTCCACCTCCGCATGCATCACTCCGATAGTTCCAAGCAACTTCTGGCACACCAGCAACAGCCGCTCGAACATGCACACAAACAAACACGACAACATATACATTAATCCAGATTTTGCATAAGTCAGAGTCAAGAACAGGCTATTCAACGACTTCCTACAAACTAGATTAACAACAGGAATAGATAGACAGATCTATGGGATGACCTAAGTTGAGAAGCTGCGAGAGGACAAGGGGGCTATGACATGCTTGCAATTCAGCACCTCGGAGCTTGTCAAAGGTGCAAGTGGCTTGATTGAACATCACATCAGACTATATACAATAGCGACATAAAATAGCAACATACTATAATATAATTAAGAGTGGTGGGTCCATTTCAGTAAAATAGCAACATATTATATACAATAAGAAGCATAGTCAATGGAATCACCACAAATGAGCATGTGTGTGCTAAAACATAAACAACACATCAGACTAACAGATACACACGCTATATATGGTTAACAACAGTATATTTTAGTTGTCCTGCTATACATGACAAAGACAAACTGCAGTGTACATGAACCACCACTCGAGAAGAATATTGCTAGTCAAATGATTCACACGCTAATTTTCTAGACATGACACCATTAACAAACAACAATTGCAAGTGACCAAGATCAGCTCAAAAAAAATTTGGTACAGATGTTCACTAGCAGTACTACTGTTGTCAGCCTTGCCACTAGCAACCTTGATCCAGTTATGCAACAACTTCTCCAGCAACACAATCTACCCACAGAAGAGATCAAGACTATTATGCTTCAATGCAGAATCAACAAAAACTATTATGCATAAGACAGATGATGCTCAATGAATGCCCAAGTATACATATATACTGATCAAAAGAAACATAGACATATGGTATTTGGTGAAACCACATAGTATAATGTCTCACTTAACAATTTAGAACAGTTTTAGGACATCACATAAGGGGCAGACTAACCAAAAATATGCTTCAGGTATTGAACAACTAAGAACAAATTTGTGAGGTGGTGATGGTATTAAACAACTAAGAACATGTATAGATGAACAAATAAACACCTAAGTGATTATCTATAGGTACTTCTCGAAATTAACACAATCTTTCAGGCCTAACCACAGGTTAGAAGGGCAGATAGAACATTTATAAGTTTCATTTGATGAAAACAGAAGCTGCAGGAAACCTAATAACATGATTAAATAGCATCAAGTGAAATACATCTATTTCGTGCACCCTAAACAGCTAATAAAAATCATTATGAAGCTATTGTAGAAGCGTTTTTGCAATACCACATCATACAAATAGATTGAATTTGTAGTAATATGCTCAAATTCACTGTATGGAGAACACCACAATTGCAGTACTATGTTTAATCAAAACCTAAGAAGAACGTATCCCATTATCTCCTTGTTCTAGCTAGTCACACCCTAGCAAACTTCTACTGTACCGTTGCAGAGCAGAACAGAAAAGAGGCAGAGGTGTGAGAGCCATGAAGAGGTCGAGCTCCTCGCCCCTGGAGGGCCCGGCTGCGACGGCAGGGACGAGCGAGGACGGGCGGGCCGAGATCTGAGCGTCGATTCAGGGGAGCTGGTCAACGCAGATGCAGGCGACGAGGGCCTCCAGGAGCCGCTCGTACAGTGGGTGGGCCGTGATAGCCGCCTTCTCCCGCTCCCCTCTGCTGCCAGGGGAGAAGCTAGGGTTTGGCGAGGAGGCCATGGTCGGGGTAGTGAAACGACATCGGGGCCAGCGGTAGTCCCCGCGCAGCGAGGGGGAAGCGAAGGCGTAGAGGCATGATGACCCACAAGTATAGGGGGTGTATCGTAGTATTTTCGAGGAAAGTGAAACCTAATTTATTGATTCGACACAATGGGAGCCAAAGAATATTTATCAGCCTTAACAACTGAGTTGTCAATTCAGCTGCACCTGGAAACAATCTTGCTCACATCAGTTTATCAGTAGCAACAGTTTTGTAGTTGGAATAGTAAAATGTAGAGTAAAGCAAAGACAGTAGTAACAAAAGCAATGAATGAGAATTCGAAAGTGTAGGCATAGGGATGGATGGACGGGCGTTGCATGGACAAGACAATTCACATAGCAATCAGAACATAGGGCAATTGTAGATAAATAAGATAAAGCATCCAAGTACTAGACAATCCTAGGCATGTGTTCCATATATAGTCATACGTGCTCGCAATGAGAACTTGCACAACATCTTTTGTCCTGCCAGCCCGTTTGCAGCGGGGCCTCTAGGGAACTACTGGCAATTAAGGTTCTCCTTTTAATAGAGCACCGGAGCAAAGCATTAACACTCCGTGAACACATGTGATCCTCACATCAAAGCCATTCCCTTCCGGTTATCCCGATTTCTGTCACTTCGGGGCCATAGGTCGCGGACAACAACGTGTGTAAACAACTTGCAGATAAGACCCAAAAACAATACTATCATAATGAATCAATAATATGTTCAGATCTGAAATCATGGCACTCGGGCCCTAGTGACAAGCATTAGGCACAACAAGTCGCAACAAAGTCATAAAGCACTAATAAAAGATACTAGGCACCATGCCCTAACAATCTGATGCCATTACATGAACAATCTCATCCAATCCCTACCATTCCCATAGCCTACAGCGGGGGATTACTCACTCATAGATGAGGGAAACATGGATGGTCGATGGAGAAGCGATGGTGATGATGACGGTGATGATCTCCTGCAATTCCCCGTCCCGGCAGGGTGCCAGAACGGAGTTTCTGGTGCTGTTTTGTGGAATCTGGTGGTAGCGGCGGAGCGGAACTCCTTCTAGAAAAACTTCGAACCCCTCGAAGTTTTTAGATCAGAAGGCTCCTTATAGGCGAAGAGAGAGACCGAGGGGGTGCCTGGGGCCACCACACCATGCCCTGGCGCGGCCAGGCCCAGCCCGTGCTTGGAGGGGCTGTGGCCAGCCCCTGGCCCTCCTCCGTCTCGTATTCTGGCTCCTGTAGTCTTCTAGAAAAATAGGCACTTTGGCTTTTGTCCCGTCCAATTCCGAGAATATTCATTTTCTGACTTTCCTGGAACCAAAAACAGCAGAAAATAGGTAGCTGGCACTGTGGCTCTTGTTAATAGGTTAGTCCAAGAAATCATATGAAAAGTACTCCAAAGTGTGGACAAAACACAAGAAAGGAGATAAAACCAAGCATGGAACATCAAAAATTATAGATACATTTGCAATGTATCTAGGCGCGACGCGTGGCGAGGGGGACGCGGAGGCACGACAGTAGGAGGTGCCGGTGACTGTCGGCCGGCTTTCTCGCAGCTCCCGTGGGACGGTGGGTCGTGGCTAGCCAGGAGGGAAAATGTGTTCCGGTAACCGTCGAGAGCAGGTCGATTTACTACTGCTGCTACCTAGTTGGAAGGGAGGAAGGGGCAGGTGGCTTATACTGGACTGGTTGTCCGCGCCATGGAGGGCGGCGGTGGTGGGGGAGAGAAGAAGAGGTCGATCTGGACGGGTTCAAGTTGGGGGAGAAAACCGGTGGGGCACGAGGGATTAGGGTTCGGATGTTCCGCTCGATCGCGATCTAGATGGGTAGACGATTTTACGAAACTACCCTTGATCACTTTTGTGTTAACTGTGAGAACTGTAGGCCCTTTCAGTCAATTCATGTCCAAAGTGTGTGGGTGAGCTAGAGATGAAATTTTAGGCATGGATGGGGGGCATGAACGGCTGAGATCTATTACGATGGAGCGATCCGTCGGAGTTTGACTCTTTATCCTGATTGGCTGGCTCTATACTATAAGGTTTAGGCCAAATAACCAATATTATGGCAAAATTCAGGACATATTTAGTGATAATGTGTCTGTATTATGCACACATGTGTATTTTGAGATGGCGAACAATGTTTTAGGAGGAAGTTTTCCTTTTCGTCGCACAGAGAAGGCATTTTCCATTTTCTGAGTAAAAAAACGGAGCATTTTATGAAGCAAAAAACATGGGTAGTTTGTACATACGTGTGTTATGTTTTATTTTGTTAGTCAGTTTGTTTCTCTGATTAGTATGACAATTGGGTCCCACTTGTTAGAAGCAAAAGTTAACACATGGATGCCACATGGACACGACACGTAGGTGAAACTGCTTAGGTGGATGCCCAGTCATATCAACGCATCATGAATTAGCCACCATAACCTTTTAAATTGGTCGTAATCTACCAAAAGTAGAGTATTAAATTGGATCAGCTGGACTATGACCATTTAGTGTAAGAGAACCATGACCTTTTTAGCTAAAATGGTCGTAATGCCTTGGATTTTTTCAGGGTTTGGACCCTCCGAAATGGACTATGACCATTGGTTTGAAATGGCCATAGTTCTATGACAAAAAAACTCATGGTCGTTAAGAAAAGGTCACTAGTCAACATATTTCTTGTAGTGTGTTCCCATCTAAAGTGACTCAAGTTTTGACTTAGCTCTAAGCTACCAAGTTAAGAGTGTTCACTAAGGTGGGATGCTAATCTCAATCTCATGTCATAGAATGACATCTAAGGTTATCTAGATAGGTCAAGTTTTATACTCTTTATGCTACCTTCAAAACAAGTAAAGGACTCAGGTAAAGTAAGGAAAAGTAAAGCTTGGAATTAAATCTCGGAATAGGTATATATCCAAAATGGTATCACCAAAGCATGCCTAATGCCTTGTGTTAGGTTATCTAACTTGCAAGGGTTAGTTTACATTGTTAATGATGGCTTGCCTTGTGCAGTGAAGTGGTTGAAGTTTTCTTCCTCCTCCTCTTGGTAGAACTCTTCCTCCTCGAAAGCTTGGTCGGTACTATCGTCTATAAATACATACGGGATACACAATCACCAAACAAAACTTTACTAGTCTACTTATCACACTTAGGCACACATTTGATGATATATTATCATCACAAGCATCACAAGGTTTTATTAACTAGTTTCATTCTTTTTATTTGAGAAAAGTAATTTCTACTCACTGAAATTAACTAAAATTTAATATTCTCCAATTAAAATATGGGATCATGTGGACACATTTCATCACCACATATTCTAACATATGGGAATGTGATTTAAATGTTGGATCACATTTTAATAAGTTTAAGTTTAATATTTAATGATTTAAAGTGACTAGAAATGCCTATATAGCATTATTTTGGTACTAGTCCAAAGTCACTGCATATAAACCTTAATATTATTACATATTCAGATAATTATGGTTAAATGTGATTTTTGAGAGTTGGAATCAACTCAAAAGCTATTAGGATTGATTTTATAAAAATGTTTGAATGTGCAAATGCTTATGTCTTGTTATTTTTACTAGGCGAGATCTCTAACTCTAAATGAATTAACTCCAACGGGATTCGATAGATCTTTTAAGTAGCTTTCTAATAAAATTTGAATCACTCAATTTGGTTTAGTAAATCTTCCTCAATTGATTTTTAAACTAAGGGCTAAATTTGAATCTACGGGCTAAGGCAGGAAAGGAAATGGGCCGGCCCAGTGACGCTCAGTGGCGCAGAGGGCGGCTGACAGGTTGGTCCCGCTTGTCAGCGAGACTTAAAACCCAAAACGGTATCTATCAATCTGGGACACACGATTAGAACAGAGATCGACGACTCATAGTCGTCGTCGACAACGGACTCGTCGCTGGCAAGACCGAACCCTAAACGGCCAGTGGGGGTCTACTGGGCGTACCAGGGCTCCAGCTACTGCGGCAAGGCGGGGATCGAACTGGACGGTGATGGCAGACTCAGGCGAGGTCGCGGTAGGGGCTGCGGTGGACGGAATCAACAACAGCGTCTCCTCCTCTGCAGCGGGCTCCTCCGGTGCAATTCCGGTGAACTATGGCTCCAGCGGCTCTGGCGAGAGGTGGGGAAGGATTATTGATGAGAGGGGAGTTGAGTGGTGTGAGGAATTCTTGTTGGGGATGGCTCCTTATATAGGCTCGATGACGGGACCGAGAGTGCGACAGCGAGCTTGTCGGTGACGATGATACATGGTGCTATTGGCATGGGCGGTTTAGGCGGATGGTGGCTTGCCTCTTGGCGGTGCTCTACGGCTTAATGGTGTTTCTAGAGGCGGTGGATGGTGGTCGGGAGCATCAGGCGCTCTGGGAGACAGAGGCGATGGTCGACGCGGCGCTCGGCGACTGTGGGTCGCGCGGCGCCGCACGACCGTGTCTGGCGGGTTGGTGGGGTCGAGGCGGAGCGGCATGCTGGCGGCGTGCGCGATATTGGGTGGAGCGGCATGCTGGCGGCTATCGCGCTCTGGCGAGCTCACAGAGAGAAAGGGCGGTGAGGCTGGGGAGTGGTCCAGGGCGTGGCTGGGCTTGGGGAAGGGGCAGGGAGGTGCGGTAGGGTTGGGCAGAGCTAGAGGGGTTGCTGGTTTGGTACGGTGCTGTCCCTGGCGCTCTGCCCTCTTCTGGCCGGCGGCGACCACAAAGTGGCGGGGCTCCACTACTGCTGCGGCTTAGGGGTAGGCCGGTGGGGTGTTGGTTGGACTCATGGGGGACAAGGATGATCAATGCACACCAAATGGCTCAACAATATTTGATCAAAAATAGTAATAGTTAGGCTAATTTGATTCTGCCTGCCAGGTGTTCGACACAATGGCCGCATGAACAAAATATTTGAATTTTGGGCTGATTTTTGGTGGAGTGTTGTATCTTATGCTTGAGCATCTAGGTGTGCTTGGGTTTTGAAAGTGGAGTTCAATTGAGTGGTTTTTGAATAAGTCGGATCTATACATATGAACTACATTCAAATTTCAAATGTCATTTAAATTTAGTGTTTGAAAGTTTTTGGGATGAAACAAAGTGGGCTTTGGCACATCACTACTTGTACTAGCAAGGGGTGTAAAGAACCATACTTTTTTCTGTTAAGATTTGAGTTCTAGGAATAGCCAAAGTAGGCATGATGATTAAAATGGCACAAATGACCATTTGCTTATTTTATTCATTTTGATTTGTTTTTCTTTGGGATTTGTTTGGGAATGATCTAGATGATGTTTAATTCACCTTAGAATCATTTTAGAATCAATGGATCACTCAAACATGGCCATTCAAAAGAACTACTAAATTATATGCATACACATATGAATGCTTAATTTTTTTAAATGGAAAAAGTTTTTGTTAACCCTAAATTTGATGATTTGGATCTTAATAACCTTGGATTAGAGTTTTGAGATGTTACAAACCTTCCCCCCTTAAACAAAATCTCATCTCGAGATTTACAAAATAAAACTAGGAACTAAAGAGATCTAGGAACTCAGTCCCAATGTAATCTTCTCGCTCCCAAGTGGCTTCCTCTTCGGTATGGTTGCTCCATTGAATCTTGAGAAACTGGATACTCCTGGTCCTGGTGGTTCTGTAGGCTTCCTCTAGGATACGGATGGGCACTTCACGATACGTCGGGTCTTTGTTGATATCAACATCTCAGTGATCGATGTTCTTGAAAACTTCGGTCTTCTTCGGCACTTCTAAGCATTTGCAAAGTAACGAGATATGGAACACATTGTTGATGGCAGACATCTCTTCAGGCAGTTCCAGTTGATAAGATACTTCTCCTCGACGGTTCAGAATCTTGAAGGGTCCGATATATCTGGGGGCTAACTTTCCTTCTAGACTAAAGCATTGTGTTCCCTTCAATGACGAAACCTTGAGATATACAAAATCTCAGACATTGAAAGTCAGGTCTCTCCTTCTCTTGTCAGCATAACTCTTCTGTCTGGATTGGGTGATCTTGAGGTGCTCACTGACTTTGTGAACCTTTTCTTCGGCTTCTCGGAGAATGTCGCTTCCAAAGATCTGACTCTCTCCTACTTGCGACCAATTCAAAGGGGTCCAAAGATCTGACTCTCTCCTACTTTCTTCCATATAGGAACTCAAATGGTGCCATTTGCAAACTAGCTTGATAACTATTGTTATATGAGAATTATGCGAAAGGTAGGCAATCTTCCCATTTTGATCTGTACTCCAAAACAGAAGCTCTCAACATATCCTCTAAGATTTGGTTGACTCCTTCAGTCTGTCCATCAGTTTGCGGGTGATAAGTGGTGCTGAAATTCAACTTGGTGCCTAATCCTTCCTGGACTTTCTGCCAAAATCTCGAGGTAAACTGGGTTCCTCGATATGATACTATGGTCTTGGGGGTTCCATGCAGACTAACAATTCTAGCAATATAGAGCTCTGCTAGCTTCGAACTCTGGTAAATTGTCTTGACAGGTATAAAGTGAGCTACTTTGGAAGTCTATCAACGATGACCCAAATTGAGTCATTTCCCCTACTCGAAGTAGGCAATCCAGTGATAAAGTCAATTCCGACGGAATCCCATTTCCATTCCGGAATCTGCAATGGTTGCAACAGTCCCACAGGCCTCTGATGCTCTACTTTGACTCTTTGACAGATGTCACACTTGGTGATGTAGCTTCCGATTTCTCTCTTCATCTTGTGCCACCAAAATTGCTCTTTCAAATCTTGATACATCTTCGTTCCTCTGGGGTGGATAGAATAAAGAGTATCATGATCTTCTTGCATGATAACCTGCTTCAGCTCTGAATCTGTTGGCACATAGATATGTCTTTGTACCACAGAACTCCTTCTTTGTCTTCAGTGAATCCAGATACCTTTCCTGTACTAATACGATGTTTGATTCCGTCGATACTTTCATTTCCCTTCTGGGATTCCTTGATTTTGCTAATCAAAGTGGGTTGAAGTTCATTGCTAGCTAAAAATCCTTTGCTAACTAGCTTAGTTCTGAACTGCTCCAACTCCTCACACAAACTTGGTTGCTTCTCCTTGATCATGGTGTTTAGCCTACACGGCAATCTGCTAAGAGCATCTGCTACCACATTGGCTTTACCGGGGTGATAGTGAATGTCAAGGTCATAATCCTTGATTAACTCTATCCATCTATTTTGCCTCATATTCAGCTCCTTCTGACTGAAAATATACTTCAATCTTTTGTGATTTGAGTAAATCTCAGAGCGATTACCCATCAGATAATGACGCCATGTCTTCAATGCCAAAACTACGGCTGCTAACTCGAGATCATGGGTCGAATAGTTCTTCTCATGCTGCTTCAGTTGTCAAGACAGGTAAGCGATGACTTTGCCTTCTTGCATCAGTACACATCCGAGACCAATCTTGGATGCATCACAAAATACATCAAACGACTTCTTGATATCTGGCATGATTAATATTGGGGCTGAAATCAATCTCTTCTTCAGCTCTTGGGAACTGGCTTCACATTTGTCGGTCCATTCAAACTTCTTGTCCTTCTTCAACAATTGGGTCATGGGTCGGGCGATGCTTGAGAAACCTTCTACGAACTTGCGGTAGTATCCCGCCAATCCGAGAAATGCACGGACTAGGGTTTGGGTGGTTGGGGCTTCCCATTCTTCGACATCTTTGATCATGGCGGGATCAACAGAGACTCCTCCGACAGACACAATATGTCCTAGGAATCCTACTTCTTTTAGCCAAAACTCACATTTTCTGAACTTGGCATATAGCCGATGCTCTATGAGGGTCTTCGAAATATCCGTTGCACAAATCTTAAGTTGGTGATAACCAGTCCTAAGATCAATCTTTGAGAATACCTAGGCACCAGTCAATTGATCAATTAGATCTTCTATATTTGGAAAAGGGTAGTTGTTTTTGAGGGTAACATCATTAAGCTTTCTGTAATCGGTGCACAGACGGTTGCCTCCATCTGTCTTGTCGATGAACAACACCGGTGATCTCCATGGCGATGCGCTTGGTTGAATCAAGCATGTTGCCAACATAGCATCCAGCTGCTTCTTCAATTCTACTAACTCTGAGGGGTTCATACTATAGGGGCTATGGGCTATGGGTCCGGTTCCAGGGATTAATTCAATAATGAACTCAAGATCCCTATTCGGGGGCATACCGGGCAATTCATATGGGAATACGTCAGGGTATTCACAGACTTCTCTGACTTGGTCAATGGTGGACAGGGCTAGACTCTTGTTGCACTTGAATTAACGGGGTAAGGTCTCAGATATATGCTCTACTGTTACTCCTGAGCTACTGGTCATGGTGATGGCTTTCTTAGCACAGTCTATCAGTCCTTTATGCCTTGGCATCTAGTCCATACCTAGTACTACTTCCAATCCTTTGGTTCCAAGTACTATTAGGTTGGCATAAAAATCTATCCCATGTATTTTGATAGGCACAACTTTGCAAATTTTTCTAGATTTCGTAGTTGATCCGGGAATTTGAACTATCATGACATGCTTCAAGTTGGTTGGGTGGATCTTACTAGTGCATGCAAATTCTTCGGTGACAAATGAATGTGATGCTCCCGAATCAAACAACACTCTTGCTAAAACTGAGTTGACAGAAAACATACCTAGCACTACATATGGCGCTTCTTAGGCTTCTTCGGCGTTCATGTGGAAGAGACGACCATTGCGGTTGTGAGGGTTCCTTGGGGCAAATCTTCTCCCTGGTTAAACACGATGCTGCTGTTGAGCTGGGGCATTCACATTGGCAGTGGCGGCAGTCTTCTTGGGGCACTCTTTGGAATAGTGACCCTTCACTCCACACTCGAAACAAGTTATCTGGGACTTGTCTTTAGCTGCGACGGGCACAACATTGCTTCTAGTTCTGGGTGCAGTGTTTTTGTTGCTCTTGGGAGGGGCACGGTTGAAATTGCTAGGTTGACGGAGTTGTTGTTGTTTCCTCCGGACTTCACATTGCCTCCGCTACGGTTGGGGTAGCTTGGGCGAGACATTGGGGGTCGGTTGTTCGTTGGTGCATATCCTGGTGAGGGGTTGGGACGGTACTTCTGGTGACAGTTGGATCCAGATTGCTACATCATACGACATTTGCAGTTGTCGTTTGCCTGGTTAATCTTTCCTTCCATCTGAATTGTGGAGTCGACTAGCTCTTCAAGATCTTGGAAACAGATGTTGATGAGGACAGTCTGCATCTCATCATGCAGTCCGTTCAAGAATCTCTCCTTATTCTTGGCCTTCGTGTTGATCTCATCAGGTGCATACCTGGAAAGGGACAGGAATCTGTCATGGTACTCCACCACAGTCATTCTGCCTTGCTTCAACTCTCTGAATTCATCCCTCATTCGGGTGACTACACCATGCGGCACGTGGGTGTGGCTGAACTTGATTTTGAAGGCTTCCCATGTCATCACTTGACCATGGTTCATCAGGCGGATGTTGTTCCACCATGCTCTTGTATCTCCTGCCAAATAGTGGGTGGCAAAGAGAACTTTCTCGTTGTCATCAACTCTGGCTACTTCCAAATTGTTCTCCATCGTCTGCAACCAGTCATCTACATCTAATGGGTTCTCCGAAGTGCTAAATATTGGGGGATTGGTATTCTAGAAGTTTTTCAACTTGGATCCTTGATGATCCTGATTTCCATGGTTCTGATTGTTGAGAGCCATCTAGGCCATCTATTGCAGTGTTGCTAGATTAGCTTGGTGCTCTGCCCTGCTTGCTTCTCTGCCTGCGATGAGATTCTGCAGGATCTGCAGCATTGGTTCTTGCGATGAGCTGCTCCCTCCTTGGTTTCCACGAGTCATCTGAAGATTGAGGTAGATAAAGCGGTAAGAGGGAAAGTTCTAAGGTTTATGGTTTTGATTTCAAAGCTAAAACTTTGAGTTTGACTCAGGTTTTGCAACTATCTTCTTTTCATTCGTTCAAGCAAGCACACGATACAAACACACACACACACACACCACAACAACAAGGGAAAACAGATGATTTTAAGAACCATTTTGCAAGCTACGATACAATGGGACCGATACATCTCATGCTACGACAGTGCTCTAGTGCATCTACTCATCGTCGATGAAGTCAGAGTCGTCATCGTCGGTGTAGAAGTCCACGGCATCCTCCTCCAGAAAGTCATCATCATTGCTGAGGTAAGAATCCATATCTCACTGGATGTCTTCACCTTCCTCTTCTTCTTCCTTTGCTGCAAGCTGAGCTTCTTGCTCCTTGATGGTCTTCTCGAGGTCGACCACCTTCTTGCAAAGACGGGCGATGGTGCGATCCTTCTTTTCACGCTGGAGGCGAAGAGACTGACGGTCCTTGAAAAGCAGTGAGCAAGTCTGGGCCTTCTGGGCGGCGATGGCATGATTGTGGTTGGCAAACTCCCTAGCATTGTCCAATTCCTTCTGGCGATCGTACAGCAGGAAGTCAAGGTTCTCCACTTGACGCTTCAGCTCTGGGTGACCTGGCATATCCATTGGCATTCCCATGAAGTCATGCCTTGCATAGTGCGCAAAGTGGGTTCCTTGGATTTGGTTGACACTGAGGGCACATAGACGTGCGAGAGCTTCATGCATTGCCCTAGCTAATCCATCTAGCCAGTTATTCTCTCTGATGGAGAACTGGATTCTCCTGGATGTTGGTCCTTCTATGCTTCCTCGAAGATCAGCAGTGACCAGCCATTGTAAATCACCTCATGGGGGTCCAGGAAGTTGAGCTCCAAGAAACTTCGGATGTGGGCGTCCCAATTACTCAGACAGTGAATCTAGATCCCTCTCGAAGATCAGTTGGCCTCCATTGCCCAACTGGTAGAACTTGCTGAACTGAGTCTCCATCTACAAGAATTAAGGATGAGGAAGTTAGTGAAGTGATCAAGTGTGTCAAATTTTAGGTAGTAATGTAAGAATTGGAGGAACATGAATTTTTTTGAGAGAAAAAATTCCCAAGGGCAAGAGAGGAAATAGTTTTCAAAAATACTCACTTTGGTTTTGAAATTAAGTTTTTGTTCGGACGTCCATTCTAACTAGGGTCTCCTATGGTCAGGATGGCTCTGGTACCAACTTGTCAACACCCGGATTTTTAATCCCAGATGCCTGTTATGTCATACATCGCAATCCCAGGATTACCATTTTTGCGAGACATAACAGATTGGATATCACAGTACATCATCCATTACAAACCATAATAAGGTCTTACATGAATAAAGGATCTCATGATCCAGTCTTAGTACAACAAGCAGCGGAATAAATAATAAGCATAGCGGTGGGGTCCATCTTCAGAGGCACATGCAATGCTGACGATGGAAGATAGTCGTAGTTATCATAGCCGTTCTGCTGTACGTCATTTTGGTAGTCTCCTTCATAGTCTGGCCATGAGAATAGCAATGGACGAAAGCCATGAGTACTCTTTAAGTACTCGCAAACTATCACTAACAAGTAGTATAGTTCTAGTGTAAAATGCTAACTCTAAGTTTAACTACAAAGTTGAGTTTGAAACCTAAGCCGAGTTCAGAAATAAAGAAAGATAAAACAAAGTTCTAGAATCACTTAAGTTGGGAAGCTAGTGTCGTAGTCACAACCCTGTTGTGGTCAAGTCAAGATTCATCATTTTGAAAATATCTGACAACGAAACAGTATGGCCATTCCAACTGTCCATAACCGTGGACGCGGCTATTCGAATAGTTTGACACTTTGCAGAGGTGGTACACTTTCACCACAAGATTCGATACATCTGTTAGGGATAACCCTGAATCATCATACTTAGTATGCAGATAATCAAACATAACCTTTCCTTTACACACCCTAGTATAAGCACCTCTCCTATGAGCATGGACTCCGAACCATGACCATCTGTCATCTTGGGCACAACATAGGTGGACAACATCGAGAGGTAGCCTCAGCTCAAACTTCTCCCGCGAGGGAACTAATACTAATGCATGTAAACTTCTGGCTAAGCCTTACCCAACTCAGGTATTGTGGTTGTATGGTAATTTTGGAATGGTATCGCATCCGAATCCAACCATCAGTTTTTGTAAGAGGGCTAAGGATCATGCCTCAACATTTTCATCATCATAAACCCTTTTGTGTTTCTCAACACATGTCAAAACATCTCAATAGAATGACTCATCGTTCCAAGGTTTTCACAATTCATTTTCACCAAGTGTTCCCATCTAAAGTGACTCAAGTTTTGACTTAGCTCTAAGCTACTAAGTTAAGAGTGTTCACTAAGGTGGGATGGTAATCTCAATCTCATGCCATAGAATGACATCTAAGGTTATCTAGATAGGTCAAGTTTTATACTCTTTATGCTACCTTCAAAACAAGTAAAGGACTTGGGTAAAGTAAGGAAAAGTAAAGCTTGGAATTAAATCTTGGAATAGATATATATCCAAAATGGTATCACCAAAGCCTGCCTAATGCCTTGGCTTAGGTTATCTAGCTTGCAAGGGTTAGCTTGCATTGTTAATGATGGCTTGCCTTGTGCAGTGCAGTGGTTGAAGTTTTTTTCCTCTTCCTCTTGGTAGAACTCCTCCTGCACGAAAGCTTAGTCGGTACTATCATCTATAAATACATACGAGATACACAATCACCAAACAAAGCTTTACTAGTCTACTTATCACACTAAGGCACACATTTGATGATCTATTATCATCACAAGCATCACAAGGTTTTATTAACTAGCTTCATTCTTTTTATTTGAGAAAAGTAATTTCTACTCATTGAAATTAACTAAAATTTAATATTCTCCAATTAAAATATGGGATCATGTGAACACATGTTATCACCACATATTCTAACATATGGGAATGTGATTTAAATGTTGGATCACATTTCAATAAGTTTAAGTTTAAGTTTAATATTTAATGATTTAAAGTGACTAGAAATGCCTATATAGCATTATTTTGGTACTAGTCCAAAGTCACTGCATGTAAACCTTAATATTATTACATCTTCAGATAGGTATGGTTAAATGTGATTTTTGAGAGTTGGAATCAACTCAAAAGCTATTAGGGTTGATTTTATAAAAATGTTTGAATGTGCAAATGCTTCTGTCTTGTTATTTTTACTAGGAGAGATCCCTAACTCTAAATGAATCAACTCCAACGGGCTTGGATAGATCTTTTTAGTAGCTTTCTAACAAAATTGGAATCACTCAATTTGGTTCAGCAAAATCTTCCTGAATTGATTTTTTAACTAAGGGACATAATCTATTTTTTAGTTAAAAAGGAAAAATCTAAATTTGAATCTACGGGCTAATGCAGGAAAGGAAATGGGCCGGCTCAGTGACGCTCAGCGGTGCAGAGGGCGGCTGACAGGTTGGTCCCGCTTGTCAGCGAGACTTAAAACCCAAAACGGCATCTATCAATCTAGGCCATACGATTAGAACAGAGATCGACGGCTCACAGTCGTCGTCGACGACGGACTCGTCGCCAGCGAGACCGAACCCTAAACGGCCAGTGGGGGTCTACAAGGCGTACCAGGGCTCCAGCTACTGCGGCGAGGCGGACGATCGAACTGGACGGTGATGGCGGACTCAGGCGAGGTCACGGCAGGGGCTGCGGTGGACGGAATCAATGGCAGCGTCTCCTCCTCCGCAGCGGGCTCCTCCGGTGCAATTCCGGCGGACTATGGATCGAGCGCTCCGGTGAGAGGTGGGGAAGGATCAGTGATGAGAGGGGAGTTGAGTGGTGTGAGGATTTCGTGCTGGGGAGGGATCCTTATATAGGCTCGACGAGGGGACCGAGAGGGCGACGGTGAGCTCGTCGGTGACGACGATACATGGTGCTAATGGCATGGGTGGTGTAGGCGGATGGTGGCTTGCCTCCTGGCGGTGCTCTATGACTTAATGGCGCGACTAGGGGCGGTGGATGGTGGTCGGGAGCGTCACGCGCTCTTGGAGACAGAGGCGGTGCTCGGCCTGCGCGGCGGGCCATGGGCGTGGGCGGGCGCACGCACTGCTTTCTGGCGGGTTGGTGGGGTCGAGGCGGAGCGGAGTGCGCGGTATATTGGGTCGAGGGGCGGTCTGTGGCGTGCTTGCAGCTATCGCGCTCTGGCGCGCTCTGGCGAGCTCACAGAGAGAAAGGACGGCGAGGCTGGGGAGTGTTCTAGGGCCTGGCTAGGCTTGGGAAAGGGGCAGGGAGGTGCGGTAGGGTTGGGCGGAGCTAGAGGGCTTGCTGGTTTGGCAGGGCGCTTTCCCTGGCGCTCTACTCTCTTCTGGCCGGCGGTGACCACAAAGTGGCGGCGCTCCACTACTGCTGTGGCTTAGGGGTAGGCCGGTGGGGTGTTGGTTGGACTCAGGGGGGAAAGGATGATCAATGCACAACAAATGGCTCGACAAGATTTGATCAAAAACAGTAATAGTTAGGCTAATTTGATTCTGCCTGCCAGGTGTTCGACACAATGGCCGCATGAACAAAATATTTGAATTTTGGGCTGATTTTTGGTGGAGTGTTGTATCTTATGCTTAAGCTTCTAGGTGTGCTTGGGTTTTGAAAGTTGAGTTCAATTAAGTGGTTTTTGAATAAGTGTGATCTATACATATGAACTACATTCAAATTTCAAATGTCATTTATATTTAGTGTTTGAAAGTTTTTGGGATGAAACAAAGTGGGCCTTCGCACATCACTACTTGTACTAGCAAGGGGTGCAAAGAACCATAAATGTTTCTGTTAAGATTTGAGTTCTAGGAGTAGCCAAAGTAGGCATAATGATTAAAATGGCACAAATGACCATTTGCTTATTTTATTCATTTTGATTTTTTTTTCTTTGGGATTTGTTTGGGAATGATACAGATGATGTTTAATTCACCTTAGAATCATTTTAGAATCAATGGATCACTCAAACATGGCCATTCAAAACAGCTCCTAAATTATATGCATACACATATGAATGCTTAATTATTTTAAATGGAAAAAGTTTTTGTTAACCCTAAATTTGATGATTTGGATCTTAATAACCTTGGATTAGAGTTTTGGGATGTTACAGAGGGTGGCGGTGGTGTGGCGCCTGTCTCCTAGACATCATGGGAGAGGGCAGCGCGGTCTGTGGCGAGCGTGGCTTGGTCGACCTGCGCGGCACTGGTGCAAACGGCAAAGGGGGATTGTGTCCACTGTGTTGCTAGGTTCTAAGGGAGACCAGGGAGATAATTAAGGGACTAGTGGCAATTGATCACTGCTCAGAACAGTAGAAGTTAGGCATTGTTGATTTGTGTATGCCTGGTGCTCGACCAAATGGCCACATGAATTTAAGTTTTGAATTTTTGGATGAATTTTGGTGAGTGTTCTGAGGACTTTATTGATAGTCAATGGTTGCTTGGAAAAGTCAAGGTGAATTGATTTGAGTGGTTTTTGCAAAATGGTGATATATGCATATGAACTGGATTCAATCTTGCAATGTCCTTTAAATAGATTTGGAATTTGTTTGTATTCTTTTGTAAACTGGGCTTGGGTTCACTTTTACTTGGTCTAGCAAGGGGTGAAAATAATTGAGAAAGTTTATATAAGAAATCTTTTACTAGAAACACCCAAAGTGGTCTAGTGGTTAGTTCTAGTCAAAATGACCATTTGATCATATGATTCATATTTGATTTTCGTTTCTTTTGATTTTGTTTGTAATTGGCCTAGATGATGTAGTATTCATCTTTAAACCATTCCTTATCATTTGTAGTAATCAAACATGGCAATTGCACTCATTCATACACCAATGCAATTCACACATACACTGATATTAAATTTAATAATAAAAGTTTTTGTTAACCCTAAACTTAGGTGATTTGAACTTGATAAACTTGATCAATACTTTTGGGGTGTTACAAACCTTCCCTCCTTAAACAAAATCTCGTCCCGAGATTTAAGAAAAACTTGGAGCTAAAGAGATTTGGAAAGTCAGTCCTGTTATAATCTTCTCGCTCGCAAGTAGCTTCTTCTTCAGTATGGTTGCTCCACTAGATCTTGAGAAACTTGATACTCTAGGTCCTGGTGGTTCTGAAGGCTTCTTCCAGAATACGAATGGGTACTTCACGATAGGTTAGATCCTTGTTTATATCTATGGCTCGCTGATCGATGTTCTTGAACACGTCGTTCTTCTCCGGAACTTCTAAGCATTTGCGAAGTAACAAGATATGGAGCACATCATGTATGGATGACATCTCCTCTAGCAGTTCCAATTGATATGGTACGTCTCCTCAGTGATTCAAAATCTTGAAGGATCCAATATATCTGGGGGCTAATTTCCCTTTTACTTGAAAATGTTGCATTCCTTTTCAAGGTTGATATTTTGAGATATACAAAATATCCGACATTGAAGGTTAGGTCTCGACGTCTCTTGTCATCATAACTCTTATGTCTAGATTGGGCGGTCTTGAGGTGTTCACGGACTTTGTGAACCTTCTCTTTGGCTTCTCGTAGGATGTCCGATCCGAAAATCTGACTCTCTCCTACTTGCGACCAATTCAGGGGGGTACAACACTTCCTTCCATACAGAAATTCAAAGGGGGCCATTTGCAAACTGGCTTGATAACTATTGTTCTATGAGAATTCTATGAAAGGCAAACAATCTTCCCATTTTGATCCATATTCTAACACACAAGCTCTCAACATATCTTCCAAAATTTTGTTGACTCTTTCAGTTTGTCCATCGGTTTGCGGGTAGTAAGTTGTGCTGAAGTTCAGCTTGGTTCCTGATCCTTCTTGGACTTTCTGCCAAATTCTTGAGGTAAACTGGGTTCCTCGATCCGATACGATGGTCTTAATGGTTCCATGCAAACTGACGTTTCTAGAAATGTACAGCTCTGCTAGCTTCAAACTCTGGTAGGTGGTCTTGACAAGTATAAAATGGGCTACCTTGGACAGTCTATCAACTATGACCCAAATAGAGTCATTTCCCCTGCTAGAGGTAGGCAAACCGGTGATAAAATCCATTCCGATAGAATCACATTTCCATTCTAGAATCTGCAATGGTTGCAAAAGTCCTACGGGTCGCTGATGTTCCGCTTTGACTCTTTGACAAATATCACACTTGGCTATGTAGCTTCCTATTTCTCTTTCATCTTATGCCACCAAAATTGCTCCTTCAAATCTTGATGCATCTTCGTTCCTCCGAGATGGATATAATAAAGAGTATCATGAGCTTCCTGCATGATGACTTGTTTCAACTCGGAATCTGCTGGTACATAGATATGTCCTTTGTACCACAAAACTCCATCTTCATCTTCGGTGAATCCGGGTACCTTCCCTGTACCGATACGACGCTTGATTCCGTCGATACTTGCATTTCCTTTCCGCGCCTCCTTGATTTGACTGATCAAAGTTGGTTGAAGTTCTATGCTAGCTAAAAATCCTTCGCTAACTAGCTCCATTCACTGCTCCAACTCTTCATGCAAACTTGGCTGGGCTTCTTTAATCATGGTGTTTAATCTACATGGCAATCTGCTAAGAGCATCTGCTACCACATTAGCTTTGCCGGGGTGATAGTGAATGTCAAGGTCATAATCCTTGATTAACTCTATGCATCTCCTTTGCCTCATATTCAGCTCCTTCTGGGTGAAAATATACTTCAGACTCTTGTGATCCGAATAAATCTCAGAGCGGTTACCCATAAGGTAATGACGCCATGTCTTCACAGCTAAAACTACGGCTGCCAATTCTAAGTCATGGGTAGGGTAGTTTTGCTCATGATGCTTCAATTGTCGGGACAGATATGATATGACTTTGCCTTCTTGCATGAACACACATCCGAGACCAATCTTGGATGCATCACAATACACATCAAAAGGCTTCATGATATCTGGCATAATTAGAATTGGGGCTGAAATCAATCTCTTCTTGAGCTCTTGAAAACTTGCTTCACATTTGTCCATCCATTCAAACTTCTGATCTTTCTTCGATAGTTGTGTCAGTGGTCTTGTGATGCTTGAAAATCCTTCTATGAACTTGCGGTAACATCCCGCTAATCCGAGAAATGCACGGACTTGGGTTTGAGTGGTTGGGGCTTTCCATTCTTCAACATCTTTAATCTTGGTGGGATCAACAACAACTCCTCCTGCTGACACAATATGTCCTAGGAATCCTACTTCCTTCAACCAGAATTCACACTTGCTAAACTTAGCATACAATTAATGCTCTCTAAGGGTTTCAAGGATGGTCCTCAGGTGTAGCTCATGGTCTTCTTCTAACTTGGAATAGATCAGAATATCATCGATAAAAACAACAACAAACTTATCCATGAAGTTCATAAAAATCTTATTCATGAGGTTCAAGCGGGGGCAATGGTTAATCCAAAAGACATAACAGTGTACTCATACAATCCATATCTGGTGGTAAAGGCGGTCTTTGGGATATCCGTTGCACGAATCTTGAGTTGATGATAACCAGTTCTAACATAAATCTTAGAAAACATTCTGGCACCAGTCAACTGGTCAAAGAGATCCTCTATTTTCGGCAGTGGGTACTTGTTTTTAATGGTGACATCATTCAGATTCCGGTAATCCGTGCACAAATGGTTACCTCCATCTTTCTTATCCACAAACAAAACAGGTGATCTCCATGGCGATGCAGTGGGTTGAATTAGACCTTTCTCCAGCATAGCATCAAGTTGCTTCTTCATCTCCACTAATTCAGATGGGTTCATACTATAAGGTCTATGAACTATGGGTCCAGTTCTAGGAATTAGTTCAATTATGAACTCGATATCCCGATCTGGGGGCATATCGAGCAATTCATCTAGGAACACGTCGGGTATTCACAGACTACTCTAACTTGGTCTAGGGTTGGTTGGGCTAGATTCTTGTTGCATTTGAATTGACGGGGCAGCGTCTCAGATACATGCTCTATTGATACTCCAGTGCTACTGGTCATGGTTATGGCTTTCTTGGCATAGTCGATTAATCCTTTATGTTTCGACATCCAATCCATTCCTAGTACTACTTCCAAACCTTTGGTTCCAAGTACTATTAGATTAGCATAAAAATCTATTCCATGGATTCTGATAGGTACAGCCTTGCAAATTTTTCTAGCTTTGGTGGTTGAACCAGGTATTTGAACTATCATAACATGCTTGAATTTTGTTGGTTGAATCTTACTAGTGCATGCAAATTCTTCTATAACAAACGAGTGCGATGCTCCAGAATCAAACAACACTCTTGCAAGTACTGAGTTAACAGAAAACATACCCAACATGACATCTGGTGCTTCCTGAGCTTCTTCAGCATTCATGTGGAACATACGGCCGTTGCGGTTGAGCGAGTTCCCTAGGGCAAATCTCTTTCTAGGATGAACACGACGTTGTTGCTTAGCGGGTGCATTCACATTGGTGGTTGTTGCAAGATTCTTTGGGCACTCGTTGGAGTAGTGACCCTTGACTCCGCATTCAAAGCAAGTAATCAGGGACTTGTCTTTTCCTGCACTAGGCATAGCATTGCTTCCAGTCCTTGAGGCAGTATTATTATTGTTGTTCGACTTGGGCATTGCACGGCTGGAGTTATTGGAGTTGCCGGGTTATTGTTATGGTTTCCTCCAGACCTCAAGTTTTCTCCGCCACGATTGGGATAGGTTGGATGGGACATAGGGGGTCTGTTGTTTCTCGGGGTATATCATGCAGATGGGTTGGGGCGATACTTCTGAGTATTGTGGGATCTAGGCTGGTGCATCATCTTGCGCTTGCGATTGTCATTGGCTTGGTTGATCTTTCCTTCCATGTGGATAGAAGAGTCCACTAAAGTTTCAAGATCATCAAAGGGAATGTTGACTAGCACGGTTTGCATCTCCTTATGCAGTCTGTTCATGAATCTTTCTTTCTTCTTGGCTTCTGTGTCAATCTCATCAGGGGCATATCTAGCTAAAGATAAGAATTTGTCACGGTATTCCACCACAGTCATCCTTCCTTGCTTCTAATCTCTTAACTCATACCTCATCATCTTAATCAGACCCGGGGGCACATGGGTCCTACTGAACTTGATTTTGAACTCATCCCAAGTCATCATCTGACCTCCGTTCATGGTACGGGTGCTATTCCACCAGGCTCTTGCATCACCTGCTAGATAATGGGTGGCAAACTATACTTTTTCATTGGCCTCAACTCCTGCAACCTCTAAGTTGTTCTCCATGGTTTGCAGCCAGTCATTAACGTCTAAGGGATCTTCAGACTTATTAAATATAGGGGGATTGGTGTTTTGAAAGTTCTTGAGCTTGGATCCATGGTTATCCTGGTTTCCGTGACCTCGATTATTGTGGGCCATCTGAGCTATCTGTTGAAGAGTGGCTAAGTTTGCTTGACATTCGGCTCTACTAGCTTCACGGTCATAAACTAGCATTTGCCGAATTTGCAGCATTGGGTCTTGAGATGAACTGCTTCCTCCGGGATTTCCGCGAGTCATCTGAAGACTGAGATAGATAATGAGATAAGAGTAAATCTCTAAGGTTCATGGTTTTGTTTCAAAAGCTTTAAACTTTGAGTTTAACTTAGGTTTTGCAAACTAACAACTTCCTCTCATTCATTTATTCATTCATTCAAGGCACACAATACAAACACACACCACACACAAATAGGAAAACAGATGGTTTTAAGAACCATTCTTTGAAACTACGATACAGTGGGACCGGGTACAACACACTCCTACGGTAGTGCTCAAGTGCATCTAATCATCATCAATGAAGGTGGAATCATCATCATCAGTGTGGAACTACATGGCATCGTCCTCCAGGTAGTCATCATCATCACTGAGGTAAGAGTAGAGATCTCCACGGATATCTTCACCTTCTTCCTCCTTTGCTTCAAGTTGGACCTCCTGTTCATGGATGGTCTTCTCGAGAGTGGCCACCTTCTTGCAAAGACAATCAATGGTGCGATCCTTCTGCACACTGACGATGAAGTGATTGGCGCTCCTTCGCGAGGATGGCAAGGGTCTGGTCCTTCTTGACTGCAATGGCATGGTTGTGGTTGGCGTAGGCACGGGCGTTGTCCAACTCTTGATGTCTATCATAGAACATGAATTCGAGATTATCCAGCTGGTGCTTCAACTCCTGGTGTCCTGGCATCTCTAAGGGCATTCCCATAGAATCACACCTTGCGTAGTGAGCAAAGCGAGTTCCAATGATATGGTTGATGTTTTGTCCACATAGATGGGCAACAGCTTCTTGCATAGCCCTGGCTAATCCATCTAGCCAGTTATTCACCCAAACGCTGAATTGGATCTTCTCCGAGGTGGCTGCTTCCATCTTGCCTTAGAGATCTGCAACTATCAGCCACTGTAGTTATCCTCCTTGCTGATCATTGAGTTGGGCCCCGAAGAATGCCGAGTGCGGGGGATCAAGATACTCTACGAGTGCATCTAGATCCCTCTCAAAGATCAGGTGGCCTACGTTGCCCAGCTGGTAGAACTTGCTATACTTTACCTCCATCTATAAGAATTTAGGGTGAGCAAGTTAGTGGGGTGATCAAGTGTGTCAAATTTTATGTAGGATTGCAAGAATTTTTGAGGAACACGATTTTTTTTGAAAGAATCTCAAGGATAAGAGTGGGAATAGGTTTTCATAAATACTCACTTATTTTTGTTTTGAAACTAATTTTGTGTTCAGACGTCCATTCTAACTAGGGTCTCCTATGGTCAGGATGGCTCTGATACCAACTTGTCAATACCCGGATTTTTAATCCTAGATGCCTGTTATGCCATACATCACAATCTCAGGATTACTATTTTTGCGAGACATAACATAATTGGTAAAAGAATACATAATCCAATACAAACCATAATAAAGGTATTACAAATAAAGGATCTCATGATCCAATCTTAATACAATAAAAGCAGCGGAAAGTAAATGTAGTAGGGGCTCCATCTTCAGAGTCACACGCAATGCTGACGATGGGACATGATCCTAGTTGTCATAGACCTCCTGCTGTCCATCTTCCTGGTAGTCCTCATCATAGTCTGGCCATGGGAATAGCCAGGGACAAAGCCATGAGTACTCTTTAAGTACTCGCAAACAAGCACTAACAAGTAAGGTAGTTCTAGTAGGAATCTTAAATTCTAGGTTTATTTGCAAAAAGGCAGGTTTATTTCATAAGGGTTCAAAAGTAAATAATGTAATTTAATCACTTAAGTGGGAACCTAGTTTTCATATCCACAACCCTATTGTGGTTAAGTCAAGGTCATAGTTCAATTCACAAGTCATTTTGAAAACATCTGACAATGGAGCAAGATGGCCACTAATCGTCCATCATGACCACGACGTGCTATTCGAATAGTTTGACACTCTGCAGAGGTGGTACACTTCCACCACAAAATTTGATACATCCGTTAGGGTTAACCCTGAATCATCATAGTTAGTATGCGGATAATCAATCATAACCTTTCAATTACACACTCTAGTATAGGCACATCCCCTATGAGCTTGGCCTCCCACCCATGGCCATCTTCCATCCTGCGCACTGCATAGATGGACATTCACATTCATGAGGTAGCCTCAGCTCAACCTCTTTCCGCATGGGAACCCGTACTAAGGCATATAAACTTCCAGTTAATCCCTACCCAATTCGGGTATTGTGGTTGTACTGTAAAATTGGAATGATATCGCATTCGAATCCAACCATCAGTTTTTATCAAGGGCCAAGGCTCATGCCTCAACATTTTCATCATCAACCATTGTGTTTCTCAACACATCTCAAAACATTTCAATATAATGAATCATCATTCCAAGGTTTTCATAATCATTTTCACCAAGTATTCCCATCTAAAGTGATAAACTTTTATGCTTAACACTAGCCACTAAAGTTGAGGGTATTCACTAAAGAGGGTGCTAATCCAGTGTATCTATCCAAATCTAGTTTTATGCTTTTGATGGCGTCAAAGTATAACTACTTAGGCCTAGTTTTATACTCTTTATGGTATCTATCCTATTTCTCCAATACTCACAAATCCATAACTAAAGGTAAAGAACTTTGGTAAAAGTAAAAGAATAAAGCTTGCAAGTAAAACTTGGGATTGGTATAATCAAGGTTGCATAACCAAAGCATGCCTAATGCATCTTGTATAGGTTATCAAGTTTGCAACTGTTAGCTTGCATAGTTAACTTGTAGTGTTAGGCTTTCATAGTGATGGCTTGCCTTGAGTAGTGCAGTGGTTGAAGTTCTCTTCTTCTTCTTCTTGGTAGTACACCTCCTCCTCGTATCCCGGGTCGGTACTATCGTCTATAAATGAATACGAGGTACAAAATCACCAAAAAATACTTAACTACTTCTATGTATCACACAAAGGCTCACACTATATGATCTAGCATCATCACAATCATCACATGAAATAAAGACCTAGTCTTATTTTTCTTATTTTAGAAAAGTAATTTCTACTCATTGAAAATACTTAAGATTTAATATTCTCCAATTAAAATATGGGATCATGTTGACACATGTCATCACCACATATTCTAATACTTGGGAATGTTATTTAAAGTGGTGGTCATATTTTATAAAGTTTAAAATTACTATTTAATACAATTAAAGTGACTAGATATGCCTATATAGCATTCTTTTGGTACTAGTCCAAGATCCCTGCATGTAAACCTAAAAAAAATTACATATTCAAATAGATCTTGTCAAATGTCATTTTTGAGAGTTGGAATCAACTCAAATGCTTTTATGGTTGATTTTTGAAAAATGTTTGAAGTTGGAAAAGTCTCTATCTTGTTATTTTTGGTATAGGTGATCTATAATTTCAAATAGTTTGAATACAACGGGCTTAGATAGATATTTTGAATACCTTTCTAACAAAATTGGAATCATGCAATTTGGTTAAGTGAATCTCTTTGAATCGATTTTTGAATCTACTGACAGAATCTAGTTTTAACTAAAATGGCAAAAATCTATTTGAATCGACGGGCTCTGCACGGGAACCTAAATGGGCCGGCCGAGCTGCCCTGCGCTGGCGCAGCGGGCTGCTAACAGGATGGTCCCACGCGTTAGTGACTCATCTAAACCGAAACAGTATCTTTCAATCTCAGCCCTATGATTAGACTAGGATCTATGGCTGTGGTTCGTCGTCTCCAGCAAATAGCTCTGGCGAGGAACAAACCCTAACGCGATGATGGGGGTACGTGGGGGCTCACCTGGGCTCCAGCTAAGGTTGGTGATTTAGGCGAAAGAGGTTGTCATGGACGGTGGTTCGAATGGTGGTTGCGGCAGCTCCTAGGGTGGTAGCAATCAACGGGCCCCTTCCTCCTCTGCAGCGGCGGACTCCGTCTAAATTCCGGCGGTGTGGTGCTTGCCTTGCTCCAGGGAAGGGTGTGGAAGGTGTATGAGAGAGAGGGGAGTGAGATGGTGTGGAGAATGAGGGCCGGGGTGGCCTCTATTTACACACCGGCAAGGGGGACAGAGCGTGATGGCTCGGACTTGTCGGCGACGTCGATACAGGGGGCTATAGGCATGGCTGAGGGTAGGGGTCGATGCGGTGCTTCAGGGCGTTCGTCATGTGAGTGATGGCGTGGCATGGGGCGGTCAAGAACATTCGGGAATGGTCCATGCTCCGTGCGGGAACGACGGCATTCGAGACGGCGCATAGTGGCTACTGATCCCACGTGGCGAACGATGCGTGTCTGGGGGTAGCTAGGGTCCGCGGAAAGTGCGAACGCGTGCGGAGAGGGCGAGGCGTGACGTGTGTGTGCGTGTCGACTGTGGCGCTCTGGCGCACTCTTGGCATGGTATACAGATAGGTGGGCGCGGCAATCACGGCTGGTCCACGGCTTGTCTGCGGTCGAGGGGTGGACAGAGGGTGGCGGTGGTGTGGCGCCTGTCTCCTGGACATCGTGGGAGAGGGCGGCGCGGTCTGTGGCGAGCGTGGCTTGGTAGACCGGCGTGGCGAGTTCGGCCGGCGCAACACTGGTGCAAACAACAAAGGGGGATTGTGTCCACTGTGTTTCTAGGTGGTAAGGGAGACCGGGGGAGAGAATTAAGGGACTAGTGGCGCTTGATCACTTCTCAGAACAGTAGAAGTTAGGCAGTGTTGATTTGTGTCTGCCAGGTGCTCGACCAAATGGCAGCATGAATTTAAGTTTTGAATTTTTGGATGAATTTTGGTGAGTGTTCTGAGTACTTGCTTGATAATCTATGGTTGCTTGGAAAAGTCAAGGTGAATTGATTTGAGTGGTTTTTGCAAAATGGTGATCTATGCATATGAACTTGATTCAATTTTTCAATGTCCTTTAAATAGATTTGGAATTTGTTTCTGTTCTTTTGTAAAGTGGGCTTGGGTTCACTTTTACTTGGTCTAGCAAGGGGTGAAAAGAATTGAGAAAGTTTATATTAGAAATCTTTTACTAGAAACACCCAAAGTGGTCTAGTGGTTCGTTTTGGTCAAAATGACCATTTCATCATATGATTCATATTTGATTTTCCTTTCTTTTGATTTTGTTTGTAATTGGCCTAGATGATGTAGTATTCAACTTTAAACCATTCCTTATCATCTGTAGCAATCAAACATGGCAATTGCACTCATGCATACACTAATGCAATTCACACATTCACTCATATTAAATTTAATAATAAAAGTTTTTGTTAACCCTAAACTTAGGTGATTTGAACTTGATAAACTTGATTAATATTTTTGGGGTGTTACACCATAGTGCCTCCCCTCTGGCTCATTTTCTCGCTCTCCCCTCCACTCACCTCTCCTGCACTCCACTCCCTCTCCCTGACCTGTCTAGCCCGAGAAGAAGAAGGATAGGAGCTTTGGCCTCCTACAAAAATTGAGAAAGACTCCCCTAGCTCTTCTGCATCTAACCCTGCCCTTATCTACAACATGCATCAACCCTAGGAGTGACTCTAGTGAGCTCTGAAGGACACGGTCATCGGGGCTCATGTGAGAGCCTCCTCTAGAAAGCGAAACATGCCTTTCCGCCCATCCCTGGAGTCTCCATCGTCAACCGCGTCGCCCCGTCCCCTCCATGGTCACCTCTATAGGTGCCGTCATGACGTGCTAAGTTTGATCCCGCCGCCAGCGTCAAGAGGAAGAGGATGAGTCAGGGCCATCCATTGCCCTCTAATTGGATGGCCCCCGTGCCTCCTTACCGCTTTACCCCACTGTGCTGCTGATGGCCAGGCCCCGTCGGGCGACGTTTAAACACGCGCTCCCGTGCTATGTCTCACCGACTAGGCCGGGAGCACCCCGGTGCGGCCCACTCTCTCTAGATTCCAGCCCGCGCCCTTTTAACTTTTATTCTTATTTCCTAGATCAAAAATTTTGACCCTCGGTTTAAATCATTTTGGAAATGGAAAACAACACTAGTTTCCAGATCCACGTGCTCTAACCTCAATCCATCCAAACCAACTAAAGTTACCACTATGTTGAATCTTTGTTGCAGTATTGTAATTATGCTTGTATGCATTGTGTTGATTGTGGCTTTTATTGTTTGCATGTGCTATCTTTAACGACGATAGTTGTGATTATATCGGAGACCAGAAGAAGTGGTTATTATTGGATTATTATGGTATTCTAAGAAGAAGTCTAGGGACATATTTTTGCCAGATTGCTGATTACATGCAAGCCACCTTCTTGCTCATAAACCTTGTCCTAATATTCTACTTATGCGTGTTTTACTTACTGTTTTACGAAAACTGCATTGCTTTATTATTTGGTGATCTATACCTGGTAGTGGCTTGGCTCCTCCAAGCCATTACACAATTGAACTACTATGTTCAATCCCCTTGATGACACCTAATTGTCCCTAGTATGTTAGATGGTGTATACCACCATACCCCTTTGGAGACCCCGATTTAGCCGAAGCAAAGTTATAGGATGGGAAGACCCCCGAAAAGTTTACAAAAATGTTTTATGATAAAATCTTGGTGAGGTTTGACCTACCAAGAGAAGTTTGAGAAAGGAAAAAGGGTTTCCGTTTTACAAAATGCTAAAAGAAAGATGGAGGAATTTTTTTTATGAAAACGCACCCGGTTCTTTGCAGCTTTAGCTATAACAACTTAACCTGTGCAACCACATTACTCTGGAATGGGACAGGGATGGACTTGCAGTTGGCTAATCTGGTGTGGGAATTCTCACAACTTCTTAGAAGGGATCATCTCCCTCGAATTTTGTGCTTTCCTTTACAAAAAGGGTCAACTGTTAGACAGTCACCTGGAGGAAGTAGGATTACCCATGTGAGTGACCAGGCGATACTATGAGCCCTTCATTGAAAGTGCCCCCTCCAGGTCTGAGTGGGGTGCTCCGTTTGGTCCATGGATCTAGACATCCCAGTCTTGAGGGGAACAACTTATAGGGTAGAGCCTAAGCTAGAGTGGCATTCAGAGAGTCTTGATCGGTTACTCGACCCAGGATTGGTATGGATCAGGGCAGGATACTTGCTTGGTGTGGGTAAAGTGTACAACCTCTGCAGAGTGTAAATCTATTCGAATAGCCGTGTCTGCGGTTATGGACAGTTGGACAAACTATTGTAGAGTGGTGCTGGTTTGGATTTCAAAAAGGACTTCGGAAAAGCAAAGGCTATGGAAATGATTTGACCATGGGCTGTTGGGGGAGGAAGGAAAGGAGTTTGGTCATGAGATCACCGGAAGGAAGAAACAAATGGGTGACCCAATCCTAGTGATTTCCAAAACTTAAAAAAAGGTTTTACAAAAGTTTTCAATAAAAATATGTAGATGCTTTATCTACAAGAGAAACTATTTGTGAAAAGAACCTCTCTTGGAGCCCTCCTACTACCACAACCATATTGCATATCCTCTTGTAAAAGTGTTCTCTTAAGGTGGTCCGTGAGTACATTCAAAGTACTCACTGGTATTGTCCCTGGCTATTAACTTGGTTAGATATCAAGAATATGATGAAGTTGATGTCTATGTGAGCTAGGATGTTCTCCCAGTCAGCTGCCTGTAGGTTGTAGCATGGCTCAGCCTCTACGCTTGATGAAGTTTCATTGATGATTGTTGATGTAGCCATCCTAACTGTAGGAGAACCTATTTTGGACACACCGGATTTCGAAAATTAATTCCTAAAACCATTTCGAAAGATTCTACTTCTTATCTGATTCTAGTTTAAATGATTTAGAAAATGACTTCCTGTATCTCTCATCCGAATTTCAAATATATGGATTTCATACAAATAGGACCTTGAACTAGGTGAAGACAATAAGAACGAGATGAAGAGAGCAACTACTAGCAAACACAAGGAGACTACAAGATTGCCCTTATATCGAAATCCTTATAATCAGAAGAAACCAAATACTACACTATCGAGAAGCTTCTAAAGACTTGGTGAAGGCTTCATACGCAATATCGTGACCCAGACCCCCATAATGTGACATTTGGATTAATAGTCCTAAGATCAGGATTCCCCTATATCACGAGTAGTTAACTCCTTGGTCCCTCCCCCCTAGATGGTCGTGTTTGCTTGCCTAAGTGCATTGTGTGTTGCTTAATGTGTGATGTCTGCCAATGACTCTGCGGTTCCGTCGCTCTATTCACCTTGTATGTATGTTCGGGCTTGAACCAAGACAAATGGTTTTAAAGATCGACACACCACCTAATAAGTCAGGAACACCCCTTTTAAGTTGTCGCTAACAAGAACCTAGACTAACCTCGAGATTATATTAGAAGACAAGCATCGCAAGAACCAAGGGTTCGACATCGTCAAGTCAGAATAACTCGAAGACTGCACCTCAGCAGGATGACATGCCCCGTCCAACTCACCTCTCAACACTCTTCAATAGCGCAACACTCCAACACTCGTCTTTCGACACCAGCAAGAATCATGTTGAAGCCGGAAGTCTACCCCTGAAGCATCCCCCCACCATCGACAAGAAAACCATAAGACTTGCTAACCAAGATAAGAAGTGAAGACCTGACTCCACTAACCCTCGGTATATTAGAAATTCTGATAGCCCTAGAAGGCTAACTATTTTAGTCAACCCTACCCAAACAAACAGGAAATTCCTCCCAGAAGGCCAGAATACCCCTAAATCCTGAAGACAGGGACGCATGAAGACAACGAGCCTACTCCGCCATCGTGTATAAGAAATGTCAAAAGTTCAAGTGAAGACAACTTATCTGAAGTTGGATGCCCCTAACCTGACTGAAGACCAACTAGAAGATATGTTAATCACTATCTCAAGTTAAGGCTTCGTAGGAACCCACCCCGACAAGGTTAGGCAATACAACGTCACTTAAGGACCTCAACTCAAGACCCAAGGAGATACAACCTTCTTTAGCATCACGCCAGCACTTCAAGACGAAAGATATGCACCATTCCCCAAGTACCTTAGTGAAGCTCTATGGTGGAAAGATGACGTCTTTCCACTAAAATCCCGTATACTGTGTACCAGAAGATACTTTAGGAAGATTTCCCAATCCGGCATCCTTCTCCGAAATCAACTAGAGGGTCACCAAAACTGTCAACACCCGGATTTTTAATCCCAGATGCCCGTTATGCCATACCTCGCAATCCCAGGATTACCATTTTTGTGAGACATAACGGATTGGATATCACAGTACATCATCCATCACAAACCATACATAAGGTCTTACACAAATAAGGATCTCATGATCCAGTCTTACTACAAGAAGCAGCGGAATAAAAGATAAGCGTAGCGGTGGGGTCCATCTTTAGGGGCACAGGAAATGCTTACGAAGGTAGATAGTCCTAGTTATCATAGCCGTCCTACTGGCCATCATCTTGGTAGTCTCCTTCATAGTCTGGCCATGAGAATAGCGAGGGACAAAAGCCATGAGTACTCTTTAAGTACTCGCAAACTACCACTAACAAGGAGTATAGTTCTAAGTTAAAGTGCTAACTCTATGTTTACTATAAAGTTAAGTTTTAAACCCAAGCTGAGTTCTGAAACAAAGAAAGATAAAATAAAGTTCTAGAATCACTTAAGCTGGGGAGCTAGTGTCATAAACACAACCCTTTTGTGGTCAAGTAAAAATTCATCATTCATTTCATAAGTTATTTTGAAAACATCTGACAACGAAACAGTATGGCCATTCCAACTGTCCATAACCGCAGACACGGCTATTCGAATAGTTTGACACTCTGCAGAGGTGGTACACTTTCACCACAAGATTCGATACATCTGTCAGGGATAACCCTGAATCATCATACTTAGTATATAGATAATCAAACATAACCTTTCCTTTACAGACCCTAGTAAAAGCACCTCTCCTATGAGCATGGCCTCCCAACCATGACCATTTTTCATCTTGGGCACTACATAGGTGGACAACATTGAGAGGTCGCCTCATCTCAAACCTCTCCCGCGAGGGAACTAATACTAATGCATATAAACTTCCGGCTAAGCCTTACCCAATTCATGTATTGTGGTTGTACGGTAAATTTGGAATGATATCGCATCTGAATCCAACCATCAGTTTTTATAAAAGGGCTAAGGCTCATGCCTCAACATTTTCATCATCATAAACCATTTGTGTTTCTCAACACATGTCAAAACATCTCAATAGAATGACTCATCATTCCAAGGTTTTCACAATTCATTTTCACCAAGTGTTCCCCTCTAGAGTGACTCAAGTTTTTATCTACTCTAAACTACTAAGTTAAGAGTGTTCATTAAGGTAGAAAGATGGGATCAATCTCATGCCATAGAATGACATCTAAAGTTATCTAAATAGGCCAAGTTTTATACTCTTTATGCTACCTTCAAAACAAGTAAGGGACTTTGGTAAAGTAAAGGAAATAAAGCTTGGAAATAATACTTGGGGTATATCCTAGTCAAAGTGGTATAACCAAAGCATGCCTAAAGCATCTTTGCTAAACCATCTAGCTTAAATCTAGCTTTCTAACAATAGCTTTCAAGGGTTAGCTTGCCAATAGTAGCTTGCCTTGGTTGGTGCGGTGGTTGAAGTTGTCTTCCTCCTCTTGGTAGAAATCCTCCTCCTTGAAAGCTTGGTCCGTAATATCGTCTATAAATACATACGGAGTACACAATCACCAAACTTAACTAGTCTAATTAGCACTCTAAGGCACACATTTGATGATCTAGTATCATCACAAGCATCACATGGTTTTATTAACTAGTTTCATTCCTTTTATTTAAGAAAAGTAATTTCTACACATTGAAAAATTAACTAAGATTTAATATTCACCACTTAAAATATGGGATCATGTGGACACATGTCATCACCACATATTCTAACATGTGGAAATGTGATTTAAGGGTTCGTTAATAATTACTTTGGTTTAAGTTCATTATTTAATGATTTAAAGTGACTAGAAATGCCTATATAGCATTATGTTGGTACTAGTCCAAAGTGACTGCATGTAAACCTTAATATTATTACATATTCAGATAGGTATGGTTAAATGTGATTTTTGAGAGTTGGAATCAACTCAAAAGCTATCATGGTTGATTTTATAAAAATGTTGCAAGGTGCAAATACTTCTGTTTTGTTATTTTTACTAGGAGAGATCTATAACTCTAATTGAGTTAAATCCAACGGGCTTGGGTAGATCTTTTCAGTAGCTTTCTAACAAAATTGGAATCACTCCATTTGGATTTGTAAATCTCTCTGAATTGAATTTTAAACTAGGGGACAGGACTAGGTTTAAAGTAAAATGGAAAATCCTAATTCAAATTAAATGGGTCGCGTGGGAACGCTAACGGGCCGGCCCAGTGACACTACGCGACGCGAGGCTCAGCTGACAGGGGGTCCACCGGTCCGAGGCTCATAACGCGCGAAGCGGTACGGGGCGATGTGGGTCGTTAGATTAGAACGGGGATCAACGGATGGGGATCAGTGGCGGACGAGGCAGGCAAACGGACTGGTAGACGACGGCGAGCTCAGGGGTGGTCGAGGTGGCTCCAGGGGTGGTCGCAATCAGCGAGGCCTTCTCCTCCTCTGCTGCGGGCTACTCCGGCAAAATTCCGGCGAGCAAGTGCTCGCGCTGCTCCGGCTAGAGGTGGGGAACAATCAGTGAGGTGAGGGGAGGTGAGTGGTGTGCCGAATGGGGCTGGGGGTGGCCTCTATTTATAGGACGACGACGCGACCGAGAGGCATGGGCGGACGGCTCCGGCGAGGGCTGCATAGCATGCTAGCGACATGGCTCGAGGTAGGGTACGGTGGCTGGTCTCCTGGCGGTGCTCTACGGAGTAAATGCGGGCCTAGGGGCGGTGGTATGCGGTCGGGCGATGCGCGCGCTCTAAGCGGCAGAGGTGGCGGTCTCAACGGCGAGCGGTGGCTGTGGTGCGTTGGGTGGCGAACGGGCAAGTCTGGCGTGTTCCTGGAGTCGTGGCGGAGCGGTGGACGTGGGCTGTGGTCGAGGTGCGATGCGTGCACGCGTGTCGGGCGCGGTGCTCTGTAGCATTCTCGGCATGGTGCAAACGCACTGGGCGTGGTGCATTGGTGGTGGTCCACGCTCTATCTTGGTTTGGGGAGGGGACAGAGAGTGGCGGTGAGGTGCTGGCTAGCTCGCAGACATGGCGAGAGAGAGGGGGACGGTCGGATGCGGCGGTTGCAAGTTTGGCCGGCGACTAGGTGCTCGGGTAGGCATGGAATTGCCACTAGGGGGTAGGGGATGGGTGTAAATGGCATGGTTAGATCAAGTGGAGACAATGGGAGTGTTTTGAGGACAAATGGGTGCAAAACCCTGTACAAAACAGTGAGCTAATTACTAGGTGTAAATCATGCCTGCCAAGTGTTTGAAGAAATGGCCGCAAGAAAAATAGTTTTGAATTTTGAAAAGATTTTTGGTGGGTGTGCTAGGCATAAGCTTGAGACTCTGTGGTTGCTTGGGTTTTGAAATTTGAGCTCATTTGATTTGTTTTTGAAATAATGGGATCTTCCCATATGAACTAGATTCAATTTTCAAATGCCATTTAAATTTAGTGTTTGAATGTTTTTGGCAGATCACAAAGTGGGCCTTGGTACATCATTATGTGTACTAGCAAGGGGTGCAAATATCCACATTTGTTTCTGTTAAGTTTTGAGTACTAGGAATAGCCAAAGTAGGCATGCTGATTAAAATGGCACAAATGACCATTCACTTCTTTTATTCATTTTGATTTGTTTTTCTTTGGGATTTCTTTGGGAATGATCTAGATGATGTTTATTTCACCTAAGAATCATTTTACAAGCAATGGATCACATAAACATGGCAATTCAAATCAACTCCTATTTAAATGCACACACATATGAATGCTTTAATATTTTTAATTGGAAAAGTTTTTGTTAACCCTAATTTTGACGATTTGGATCTTAATAACCTTGGATTGAAGTATTTGGATTTTAGAAATCTTCCCCCCTTAAACAAAATCTCGTCCCGAGATTTACAAAGCAAACTAGGAACTAAAGAGATCTGGGAACTCTGTCCTAATGTAATCTTCTCGCTCCCAAGTGGCTTCGTCTTCGGTATGGTTGCTCCATTAAATCTTGAGAAACTTGATACTCCTGGTCCTGGTGGTTCTGTAGGCTTCCTCCAAGATACGGATGGGCACTTCACGATATGTCAGGTCATTGTTGATCTCCACCGCTTTGTGATCAATGTTCTTGAAAACTTCAGTCTTCTCTGGCACTTCCAAGGATTTGCCAAGTAACAAGATATGGAACACATTGTGGATGGCTGACATTTCTTCAGGTAGTTCTAATTGATACGATACTTCTCCTCGATGGTTCAAAATCTTGAAGGACCCGATATATCTGGGGGCTAACTTCCCTTTCAGACTAAAGCGTTGGGTTCCTTTCAATGGTGAAACCTTGAGATATACAAAATCTCCGACATTGAAAGTCAGGTCTCTCCTTCTCTTGTCAGCATAACTCTTTTGTCTGGATTGGGCGGTCTTGAGGTGCTCACGGACTTTGTGAACCTTCTCTTCGGCTTCTCGGAGAAGGTCGAGTCCAAAGATCTGACTCTCTCCTACTTGCGACCAATTCAAAGGGGTGCGGCACTTTCTTCCATATAGGAATTCAAATGGTGCCATCTGCAAACTAGCTTGATAATTGTTGTTATATGAGAATTCTGCAAAAGGAAGGCAGTCTTCCCATTTTGATTCGTACTCTAACACACAAGCTCTAAGCATATCCTCTAAGATCTGGTTGACTCTCTCAGTCTGTCCATCAGTTTGCGGGTGATAAGCGGTGTTGAAATTCAACTTGGTTCCCAATCCTTCCTGGACTTTCTGCCAAAATCTCGAGGTAAACTGGGTTGCTCGATCTGATACTATGGTCTTGGGGGTTCCATGCAAACTAACAATCCTATTAATATATAGTTCTTCTAGGTTCGCACTCTGGTAGGTAGTCTTGACAGGGATAAAGTGGGCTACCTTGGACAATCTATCAACTATGACCCAGATTGAGTCATTTCCCCTACCAGAAGTAGGCAAACCGGTGATAAAGTCCATTCCAGCGGAATCCCATTTCCATTCCGGAATCTACAATGGTTGCAATAGTCCTGCAGGTCTCTGATGCTTTGTTTTGACTCTTTGACAGATGTCACACTTGGCGATGTAGCTTCCGATTTCTCTCTTCATCTTGTGCCACCAAAATTGATCTTTCAGGTCTTGATACATCTTCGTTCCTCCGGGGTGGATAGAATAAAGAGTATCATAAGCTTCCTTCATGATAACTTGCTTTAGCTCCGAATCTGCTGGCACACAGATACGTCCTTTGTACCACAACACTCCTTCTTTATCTTCAGTGAATCTAGGTACCTTTCCTGTACCAATACGACGTTTGATTCCGTTGATATTTTCATTTCCCTTCTAGGCTTCCTTGATTTGGCTAATTAAAGTGGGTTTAAGTTCAATGCTAGCTAAGAATCCTTTGCTAACTAATTCAGTTCCAAACTGCTCCAACTCTTCATACAAACTTGGTTGGTTCTCCTTGATCATGGTGTTTAGCCTACACGGCAATCTGCTAAGAGCATCCGCTACAACATTGGTTTTGCCGGGGTGATAGTGAATGTCAAGGTCATAATCCTTGATTAACTCTATCCATCTCCTTTGCCTCATATTCAGCTCCTTCTAAGTGAACATATACTTCAAACTCTTATGATCTGAGTAAATCTCACAGCGATTACCCATAAGATAATGACGCCATGTCTTCAATGCCAAAACTATGGCTGCTAATTCAAGATCATGGGTCAGATAGTTCTGCTCATGCTGCTTCATTTGTTGAGACAGATATGCGATGACTTTGCCTTCTTGCATCAGTACACATCCGAGACCAATCTTGGATGCATCACAGTACACATCAAACGGCTTCTTGATATCTGGCATGATCAATATTGGGGCTGATATCAGTCTCTTCTTCAGCTCTTGAAAACTGGCTTCACATTTGTTGGTCCATTCAAACTTCTTGTCCTTCTTCAACAATTGGGTCATGGGTCTGGCGATGCTCGAGAATCCTTCTACGAACTTGCGGTAGTATCCCGCTAATCCAAGAAATGCACGGACTTGGGTTTGAGTGGTTGGGGCTTCCTATTCTTTGACATCTTTGATCTTGGCGGGATCAACAGAAACTCCTCCGGCAGACACAATATGTCCTAGGAATCCTACTTCTTTCAGCCAAAACTCACACTTGCTGAACTTGGCATATAATCGATGCTCTCGCAGGGTTTCGGATGATTCTCAGATGTTGCTCATGCTCTTCTTCTGACTTGGAGTAGATAAGGATGTCGTTGATAGAAAAAACTACAAACTTATCTAGGAAATTCATAAATATCTTATTCATGAGGTTCATGAAATAAGCAAGAGCATTGGTTAATCCAAAAGACATAACCGTATACTCGTATAAACCATAGAGAGTAGTAAAGGCGGTCTTCGGAATATCCGTTGAATGAATCGTAAGTTGGTGATAACCAGTCCTAAGATCAATCTTTGAGAATACCTGGGCTCCAGTCAACGGATCAAATAGATCCTCTATCTTTGGCAAGGGGTACTTATCCTTGATGGTGACGTCATTCAATTTTCTGTAATCTGTACACAAACGGTTGCCTCCATCTTTCTTGTCAACGAATAACACTGGTGATCTCCATGGTGAAGCGCTTGGCTGAATCAAGCCTGTTGCTAACATGGCATCTAACTGCTTCTGCAGTTCCACTAACTCTGAGGGGTTCATGCTATAGGGTCTCTGGGCTATGGGTCCGGTTCCGGGGATTAGTTTGATAATGAACTCAATATCCCTATCTGGGGGCATACCTGGCAATTCATCTGGGAATACGTTGGGGTATTCACAGACTACTCTTACTTGGTCTATGGTGGGTAGTGCTAGACTCTTGTTGCACTTGAATTGGCGAGGTAAGGCTTCAGATATATGCTCTACTATTACTCCAGAACTACTGGTCATGGTGATGGCTTTCTTAGCACAGTCTATCATTCCTTTATGCCTTGACATCCAGTCCATACCTAGTACTACTTCCAATCCTTTGGTTCCAAGTACAATTAGGTTGGCATAAAAATCTATCCCATGTATTCTGATAGGTACAACTTTGCAAAATTTTCTAGCTTTTGTAGTTGATCCGGGGATTTGAACTATCATAACATGCTTCAAGTTGGTTGGGTGAATCTTACTAGTGCATGCAAATTCTTCGGTGACAAATGAATGCGATGCTCCCGAATCAAACAATACTCTTGCTAAAACTAAGTTGACAGAAAACATACCCAGCACTGCATCTGGTGCTTCTTGGTCTTCTTCGGTGTTCATGTGGAAGAGACGACCATTGCGGTTGTGAGGGTTCCCTGGGGAAAATCTTCTTCCTGGTTGAACACGACGCTGTTGTTGAGCTGGGGCATTCACATTGGCATTGGCAGCAGTCTTCTTGGGACACTCATTGGAATAGTGGCCCTTTACTCCACACTCGAAACAGGTGATCTGGGACTTGTCTTTTGCTGTGATGGGCACAACATTGCTGCCAGTTCTGGGTGCAGTGTTGTTGTTGTTGTTGTTCTTGGGAGGTGCACGGTTGAAATTGTTGGTGTTGCCAGAGTTCTGATTGTTTCCTCCGGACTTCACATTGCCTCCGCTACGGTTGGGGTAGCTTGGGCGAGACATTGGGGGTCGGTTGTTCCTTGGTGCATATCTTGGTGAGAGGTTGGGACGGTACTTCTGGTGACTACTGGATCCTGATTGCTGCATCATACGACGTTTGCGGTTGTCATTTGCCTGGTTAATCTTCCCTTCCATCTGAATGGCAGAGTCGACTAGCTCTTCGAGATCCTCGAAATGGATATTGACGAGGACAGTCTACATCTCATCATGTAGTCCGTTCAAGAATCTCTCCTTCTTCTTGTCCTCCGTGTTGATCTCATCAGGTGCATATCTGGCAAGTGACAGGAATCTGTCACGGTATTCCACCACAGTCATTCTACCATGCTTCAATTCACGGAACTCGTCCCTCATTCTATTGACTAGACCTTGCGGCACGTGGGCGCGGCTAAACTTGACTTTGAAGGCTTCCCATGTCATCACTTGACCATGGTTCATGTTGCGGATACTGGTCCACCAAGCTCTTGCATCTCCCTCCAGATAGTGGGTGGCGAAGAGAACTTTCTCGTTGTCATTAACTCCTGCAACTTCTAAGTTGTTTTCCATGGTCTGTAACCAGCCATCAGCATCTAGTGGGTTTTCAGCTTGGTTGAAGATTCGGGGATTGGTATTCTGGAAGTTTTTGAGTTTGGATCCATGGTGATCCTGGTTTCCATGGTTCTGGTTGTTGAGAGCCATCTGGGTGATCTGCTGCAATGTTGCTAGATTAGCTGGGCGTTCTGCCCTGCTTGCTTCTCTGTCTGCGATGAGATTCTACAAGATCTGCAGCATTGGGACTAGCGACGAGCTGCTCCCTCCTTGGTTTCGACGAGTCATCTGAAGATTGAGATAGATACAGGGGTAAGAGGGAAAGTTCTAGGGTTCATGGTTTTGGTTTCAAGCTAAAACTTTGAGTTCGACTCAGGTTTTTCACTAACTTAATTTCATTCATGCAAACAAGCACACGATACAAACACACACCACAACAATCAAAGGAAAACAGATGGTTTGAAGAACCATTCTGCAAGCTATGATAAAGTGGGACCAATACATCTCATGCTACGACAGTGCTCTAGTGCATCTACTCATCATCGATGAAGTCGGAGTTCTCATCATCAGTGTAGAATTCCACAGCATCCTCCTCCAGAAAGTCATCATCATTGCTGAGGTAAGAATCCATGTCTCCTTGGATGTCTTCACCCTCCTCTTCTTCCTTCTTTGCTACAAGCTGAGCTTCTTGCTCCTAGACGGTCTTCTCGAGGTCATCTACCTTCTTGCGAAGACGGGAGATGGTGTGATCCTTCTTTGCACGCTGGCGGCAAAGAGACTGGCGATCCTGGACGAGCAGTGCGAAAGTCTGGGCCTTCTGGTCGGCAATGGCACGGTTCTGGTTGGCTAACTTCCTAGCATTGTCCAGTTCCTGCTGTCTGTCGTGCATCAAGAAGTCAAGATTCTCCACTTGACGCCTCAACTCTGGGTGACTTGGCATCTCCATCGGCATTCCCATGAAGTCATGTCTTGCATAGTGAGCAAAACGGGTTCCCTGGAGTTGGTTGACACTGAGGGCACACAGACGTGCGAGAACTTCATGCATTGCCCTGGCTAATCCATCTAGCCAGTTGTTCTCTCTCACGGAGAACTGGATTCTCCCGGACGTTGGTGCTTCGATGCTTCCTCTAAGATCAATGGTGACTAGCCACTGCAAATCTCCTCCTGGGGGTCATGGAAGTTGAGCTCCAAGAAACTCTGGATGTGGGCGTCCCAGTAACTCTAACAAGGAATCTAGATCCCTCTCAAATATTAGCTGACCTCTGTTTCCCAACTAGTAGAACTTGCTAAACTGAGTCTCCATCTACAAGAATTAAGGATGGCTCTAATACCAACTTGTCAACACCCGGATTTTTAATCCCAGATGCCCGTTATGCCATACCTCGCAATCCCAGGATTACCACATTTGCGAGACATAATGGATTGGATATCACAGTACATCATCCATTACAAACCATACATAAGGTCTTACACAAATAAGGATCTCATGATCCAGTCTTAATACAACAAGAAGCAGAATAAAAGATAAGCATAGCGGTGGGGTCCATCTTCAGGGGCACTGGCAATGCTGACGAAGGCAGATAGTCCTAGTTATCATAGTTGTCCTGCTGGCCATCATCTTGGTAGTCTCCTTCATAGTCTGGCCATGAGAATACCCAGGGACAAAAGCCATGAGTAGAGATCTCCACGGATATCTTCACCTTCTTCCTCCTTTGCTTCAAGTTGGACCTCCTGTTCATGGATGGTCTTCTCAAGAGTGGCCACCTTCTTGCGAAGACAATCAATGGTGCGATCCTTCTGGTCACGCTGACGGTGAAGTGATTGGCGCTCCTTCACGAGGATGGCAAGGGTCTGGTCCTTCTTGACTGGAATGGCATGGTTGTGGTTGGCGTAGGCACGGGCGTTGTCCAACTTTTGATGTCTATCATAGAACATGAATTCGAGATTATCCAGCTGGTGCTTCAACTCCTGGTGTCCTGGCATCTCTAAGGGCATTCCCATAGAATCACACCTTGTGTAGTGAGCAAAGCGAGTTCCAATGATATGGTTGATGTTTTGTCCACATAGACGGGCAAGAGCTTCTTGCATAGCCCTGGCTAATCCATCTAGCCAGTTATTCTCCCGAACGCTGAATTGGATCTTCTCCGAGGTGGCTACTTCCATCTTGCCTCGGAGATCTGCAACTATCAGCCACTGTAGTTATCCTCCTTGCTGATCATTGAGTTGGGCCCCGAAGAATGCCGGGTGCGGGGGATCAAGATACTCTGCGAGTGCATCTAGATCCCTCTCAAAGATCAGGTGGCCTACGTTGCCCAGCTAGTAGAACTTGCTATACTTTACCTCCATCTATAAGAATTTAGGGTGAGCAAGTTAGTGGGGTGATCAAGTGTGTCAAATTTTATGTAGGATTGCAAGAATTTTTGAGGAACATGATTTTTTTTGAAAGAATCTCAAGGATAAGAGTGGGAATAGGTTTTCATAAATACTCACTTCTTTTTGTTTTGAAACTAATTTTGTGTTCAGACATCCATTCTAATTAGGGTCTCCTATGGTCAGGATGGCTCTGATACCAACTTGTCAACACCCGGATTTTTAATCCTAGATGCCTGTTATGCCATACATCACAATCTCAGGATTACTATTTTTGCGAGACATAACATAATTGGTAAAACAGTACATAATCCAATACAAACCATAATAAAGGTCTTACAAATAAAGGATCTCATGATCCAGTCTTAATACAATCAAAGCAGCGGAAAGTAAATGTAGTAGGGGCTCCATCTTCAGAGTCACACGCAATGCTGACGATGGGAGATGATCCTAGTTGTCATAGACCTCCTGCTGTCCATCTTCCTGGTAGTCCTCCTCATAGTCTGGCTATGGGAATAGCCTGGGACAAATCCATGAGTACTCTTTAAGGTAGTTCTAGTAAGGTAGCACTAACAAGTAAGGTAGTTCTAGTAGGAATCTTAAATTCTAGGTTTATTTGCAAAAAGGAAGGTTTATTTCATAAGGGTTCAAAAGTAAATAATGTAATTTAATCACTTAAGTGGGAACCTAGTTTTCATATCCACAACCCTGTTGTGGGCAAGTCAAGGTCATAGTTCAATTCACAAGTCATTTTGAAAACATATGACAATGGAACAGTATGGCCACTCCAGCTGTCCATGACCACGGACGTGGCTATTCGAATAGTTTGACACTCTGTAGAGGTGGTACACTTTCACCACAAAATTTGATACATCCGTCAGGGATAACCCTGAATCATCATAGTTAGTATGCGGATAATCAATCATAACCTTTCAAGTACACACTCTAGTATAGGCACATCCCCTATGAGCTTGGCCTCCCACCCATGGCCATCTTCCATCCTGCGCACTGCATAGGTGGACATTCACATTCACGAGGTAGCCTCCGCTCAACCTCTTTCCGCATGGGAACCCGTAATAAGGCATATAAACTTCCAGTTAAGCCCTACCCAATTCGGGTATTGTGGTTGTACTGTAAAATTGGAATGGTATCGCATTCGAATCCAACCATCAGTTTTTATCAAGGGCCAAGGCTCATGCCTCAACATTTTCATCATCAACCATTGTGTTTCTCAACACATCTCAAAACATTTCAATATAATGAATCATCATTCCAAGGTTTTCATAATCATTTTCACCAAGTATTCCCATCTAAAGTTATAAACTTTTATGCTTAACACTAGCCACTAAAGTTGAGGGTATTCACTAAAGAGGGTGCTAATCCAGTGTATCTATCCAAATCTAGTTTTATGCTTTTGATGGCGTCAAAGTATAACTACCTAGGCCTAGTTTTATACTCTTTATGGTATCTATCCTATTTTTCCAATACTCACAAATCCATAACTAAAGGTAAAGAACTTTGGTAAAAGTAAAAGAATAAAGCTTGCAAGTAAAACTTGGGATTGGTATAATCAAGGTTGCATAACCAAAGCATGCCTAATGCATCTTGCATAGGTTATCAAGTTTGCAAGTGTTAGCTTGCATAGTTAACTTGTAGTGTTAGGCTTTCATAGTGATGGCTTGCCTTGAGTAGTGCAGTGGTTGAAGTTCTCTTCTTCTTCTTCTTGGTAGTACACCTCCTCCTCGTATTCCGGGTCGGTACTATCGTCTATAAATGAATACGAGGTACAAAATCACCAAACAATACTTAACTACTTCTATGTATCACACAAAGGCTCACACTATATGATCTAGCATCATCACAATCATCACATGAAATAAAGACCCAGTCTTATTTTTCTTATTTTAGAAAAGTAATTTCTACTCATTGAAAATACTTAAGATTTAATATTCTCCAATTAAAATATGGGATCATGTTGACACATGTCATCACCACATATTCTAATACTTGGGAATGTTATTTAAAGTGGTGGTCATATTTTATAAAGTTTAAAATTACTATTTAATACAATTAAAGTGACTAGAAATGCCTATATAGCATTCTTTTGGTACTAGTCCAAGATCCCTGCATGTAAACCTAAAAAAAATTACATATTCAAATAGATCTTGTCAAATGTGATTTTTGAGAGTTGGAATCAACTCAAATGCTTTTATGGTTGATTTTTGATAAAAATTTGAAGTTGGAAAAGTCTCTATCTTGTTATTTTTGGTATAGGTGATCTATAATTTCAAATAGTTTGAATACAACGGGCTTAGATAGATATTTTGAATACCTTTCTAACAAAATTGGAATCATGCAATTTGGTTAAGTGAATCTCTTTGAATCGATTTTTGAATCTACTGACAGAATCTAGTTTTAACTAAAATGGCAAAAATCTATTTGAATCGACGGGCTCTGCACGGGAACCTAAATGGGCCGGCCGAGCTGCCCTGCGCTGGCGCAGCGGGCTGCTAACAGGATGGTCCCACGCGTTAGTGACTCATCTAAACCGAAACAGTATCTTTCAATCTCAGCCCTATGATTAGACTAGGATCTATGGCTGTGGTTCGTCGTCTCCAGCAAATAGCTCTGGCGAGGAACAAACCCTAACGCGATGATGGGGGTACGTGGGGGCTCACCTGGGCTCCAGCTAAGGTCGGTGATTTAGGCGAAAGAGGTTGTCATGGACGGCGGTTCAAATGGTGGTTGCGGTAGCTCATAGGGTGGTCGCAATCAACGGGCCCCTTCCTCCTCTGCAGCGGCGGACTCCGGCTAAATTCCGGCGGTGTGGTGCTCGCCTTGCTCCAGGGAAGGGTGTGGGAGGTGTCTGAGAGAGAGGGGAGTGATATGGTGTGGAGAATGAGGGCTGGGGTGGCCTCTATTTACACACCGGCAAGGGGGACAGAGCGTGATGGCTCGGGCTTGTCGGCGACGTCGATACAGGGGGCTATAGGCATGGCTGAGGGTAGGGGTCGACGTGGTGCTTCAGGGCGTTCGCCATGCGAGTCATGGCGTGGCAAGGGGCGGTCGAGAACGGTCCGTGCTCCGTGCGGGAACGACGGCATTCAAGACGGCGCATAGTGGCTACGGTCCACGTGGCGGCGAACGGTCGTGTCTGGGGGGTAGCTAGGGTCACAACGAGTGCGGGCATGCGCGGAGAGGGCGAGGCGTGACGTGTGTGTGCGCGTGTCAACTGTGGCGCTCTGGCGCGCTCTTGGCATGGTAGACATATAGGTGGGCGCGGCAATCACGGTTGGTCCATGGCTTGTCTGCGGTCGAGGGGTGGACAGAGGGTGGCGGTGGTGTGGAGCCTGTCTCCTGGACATCGTGGGAGAGGGCGGCGCGGTCTGTGGCGAGCGTGGCTTGGTAGACCGGCGTGGCGAGCTCGGCCGGCGCATCACTAGTGCAAACAACAAAGGGGGATTGTCTCCACTGTGTTGCTAGGTGGTAAGGGAGACCGGGGGAGAGAATTAAGGGACTAGTGGCGCTTGATCACTTCTCAAAACAGTAGAAGTTAGGCAGTGTTGATTTGTGTCTACCAGGTGCTCGACCAAATGGCCGCATGAATTTAAGTTTTGAATTTTTGGATGAATTTTGGTGAGTGTTCTGAGTACTTGCTTGATAGTCTATGGTTGCTTGGAAAAGTCAAGGTGAATTGATTTGAGTGGTTTTTGCAAAATGGTGATCTATGCATATGAACTTGATTCAATTTTTCAATGTCCTTTAAATAGATTTGGAATTTGTTTCTATTCTTTTGTAAAGTGGGCTTGGGTTCCCTTTTACTTGGTCTAGCAAGGGGTGAAAATAATTGAGAAAGTTTATATTAGAAATCTTTTACTAGAAACACCCAAAGTGGTCTAGTGGTTCGTTTTGGTCAAAATGACCATTTGATCATATGATTCATATTTGATTTTCCTTTCTTTTGATTTTGTTTGTAATTGTCCTAGATGATGTAGTATTCATCTTTAAACCATTCCTTATAAAACATGGCAATTGCACTCATGCACACACTAATGCAATTCACACATACACTCATATTGAATTTAATAATAAAAGTTTTTGTTAACCCTAAACTTAGGTGATGTGAACTTGATAAACTTGATTAATATTTTTGGGGTGTTACACCATAGTGCCTCCCCTCTGGCTCATTTTCCCGCTCTCCCCTCCACTCACCTCTCCTGCACTCCACTCCCTCTCCCTGACCTGTCTAGCCCGAGAAGAAGAAGGATAGGAGCTTTGGCCTCCTACAAAAATTGAGAAAAACTCCCCTAGCTCTTCTGCATCTAACCCTGCCCTTATCTACAACATGCATCAACCCTAGGAGTGACTCCAGTGAGCTCTGAAGGACACGGTCATCGGGGCTCATGTGAGAGCCTCCTCCAGAAAGCGAAACACGCCTTTCCGCCCATCCCTGGAGTCTCCATCGTCAACCGCGTCGCCCCGTCGCCTCCATGGTCGCCTCCATAGGTGCCGTCGTGTCGTGCTAAGTTTTATCCCGCCGCCAGTGTCAAGAGGAAGAGGACGATTCAGGGCCATCCATTGCCCTCTAATTGGACGACCCCCGTGCCTCCTTACCGCTTTGCCCCACTGTGCTGCTGATGGCCAGGCCCCGTCGGGCGATGTTTAAATGCGCGCTCCCATGCTGTGTCTCACCGACTGGGCCGGGAGCACCCTGGTGCGGCCCATTCTCTCTAGATTCCAGCCCGCGCCCTTTTAACTTTTATTCTTATTTCCCAGATCAAAAATTTTGACCCTCGGTTTAAATCATTTTGGAAATGGAAAACAACACTAATTTCCATATCTAAATTTCCGTAGGTCCCTGCATGTTTTACCTAACATGCAGTATCCTTGGTTGACCCAATTAGTGTTCATATTATTCATAGTAAATACATTATCTAGATGTATCTTGTCCATAATTAAAATCTTTCTATAATTTTTGAAATCCAAATGAGTTGAGACCTTTGGGTATTCAAAGGTACCCTAAGTACCCTACAGGTAACCTTGACCCCATACTATTTTGCCTGTAGTAAAAATAACAAAAACAATTAATTATTGACTTTAGAAAATTATCTAAGACAAATTATGAAACTCTTGGACCTAATTACAACTCTAATTGATGAGCTATGTCAATATCCATCAAACCCTAGGAGCTCACTATTTATTGAGCCATTGATAATTTCTGGTGATTTAAATATCTCTTCCTAGGGTAGTTTCAGTAGATAAATAAATACAGGAGTTTTACAACTCCAAAAAGGATGCTTCCAATTTATACTGAAAGGTATTCTAAATACCTACCATGTGCCTTTGGAATAACATTAATAGCTCATGTATAATAAATATGGTGAAAGAGACAAAAACGCTCCAGAACTGCCTTTGGGAATTTCCTGAGGGCATTCCGGTAAATATTTTGAATTGATTAAAACTCTCAGTGAATCAGCCCATTAAACCTTACTTAACCATCCAAGGAAATAATAATTTTTGGACCTCCAGATCTTTTCGAGTGATTTATTCACCTAAACTAGAGTTTATTTCTCTAGAAAAATCATAACTAAATATAGGAAATTCATAAAACCATGAAACCACTTTTGTTGGCCTTGTTATTCCAATACCTATCTGTATATATCATTTTTGTACATTGATATCATATAGACCCAAGCCTTAGTTCAAAACCTCCTTCATTAGGTGGTATTTTACAAATAAATCAAAAAGGAATTCTATAAAGGCAATTAAAGTAATTCCAAGTGCTCTAACCTCAATCCATCCAAACCAACTAAAGTTACTACTATGTTGAATCTTTGTTGCAGTATTGTAATTATGCTTGTATGCATTGTGTTGATTGTGGCTTTGATTGTTTGCATGTGCTATCTTTAACGACGATAGTTGTGATTATATCGGAGACCAGAAGAAGTGGTTATTATTGGATTATTATGGTATTCTAAGAAGAAGTCTAGGGACATATTTTTGCCAGATTCCTGATTACATGCAAGCCACCTTCTTGCTCATAAACCTTGTCCTAATATTCTACTTATGCGTGTTTTACTTACTGTTTTATGAAAACTGCATTGCTTTATTATTTGGTGATCTATACCTGGTAGTGGCTTGGCTCCTCCAAGCCATTACACAATTGAACTACTATGTTCAATCCCCTTGATGACACCTAATTGTCCCTGGTATGTTAGATGGTGTATACCACCATACCCCTTTGGATACCCCGATTTATCCAAAGCAAAGTTATAGGATGGGAAGACCCCCGAAAAGTTTACAAAAATGTTTTATGATAAAATCTTGGTGAGGTTTGACCTACCAAGATAAGTTTGAGAAAGGAAAAAGGGTTTCCGTTTTACAAAATGCTAAAAGAAAGATGGAGGAATTTTTTTTACGAAAACGCACCCGGTTCTTTGCAGCTTTAGCTATAACAACTTAACCTGTGCAACCACATTACTCTGGAATGGGACAGGGATGGACTTGCAGTTTGCTAATCTGGTGTGGGAATTCTCACAACTTCTTAGAAGGGATCATCTCCCTCGAATTCTGTGCTTTCCTTTACAAAAAGGGTCAACTGTTAGACAGTCACCTGGAGGAAGTAGGATTACCCATGTGAGTGACCAGGGGATACTATGAGCCCTTCATTGAAAGTGCCCCCTCTAGGTCTGAGTGGGGTGCTCCGGTTGGTCCATGGATCCAGACATCCCGGTCTTGAGGGGAACAACTCGTAGGGTAGGGCCTAAGCTAGAGTGGCATTCAGAGAGTCTTGATCGGTTACTCGACCCAGGATTGGTATGGATCAGGGCAGGATACTTGCTTGGTGTGGGTAAAGTGTACAACCTTTGCAGAGTGTAAATCTATTCGAATAGCCATGTCTGCGGTTATGGACAGTTGGACAAACTATTGTAGAGTGGTGCTGGTTTGGATTTCAAAAAGGACTTCGGAAAAGCAAAGGCTATGGAAATGATTTGACCATGGGCTGTTGGGGGAGGAAGGAAAGGAGTTTGGTCATGAGATCACCGGAAGGAAGAAACAAATGGGTGACCCAATCCTAGTGATTTCCAAAACTTAAAAAAAGGTTTTACAAAAGTTTTCAATAAATATATGTAGATGCTTTATCTACAAGAGAAACTATTTGTGAAAAGAACCTCTCTTGGAGCCCTCCTACTACCACAACCATATTGCATATCCTCTTGTAAAAGTGTTCTCTTAAGGTGGTCCGCGAGTACATTCAAAGTACTCACTGGTATTGTCCGGGCTATTAACTTGGTTAGATATCAAGAATATGATGAATTTGATGTCTATGTGAGCTAGGATGTTCTCCCAGTCAGCTGCCTGTAGGTTGTGGCATGGCTCAGGCTCTACGCTTGATGAAGTTTCATTGATGATTATTGATGTAGCCATCCTAACTGTAGGAGAACCTTGGTTAGCATGGTCATTATACCAAAAAACTATTTTGGACACACCGGATTTCGAAAATTAATTCCTAAAAACATTTCGAAAGATTCTACTTCTTATCTGATTCTAGTTTAAATGATTTTGAAAATGACTTCCTGTATCTCTCATCCGAATTTCATACAAATAGGACCTTGAACAAGGTGAAGACAATAAGAACGAGATGAAGAGAGCAACTACTATCAAACACAAGGAGACTACAAGATTGCCCTTATATCGGAATCCTTATAATTAGAGGAAACCAAATACTACACTATCGAGAAGCTTCTAAAGACTAGGTGAAGGCTTCATACGCAATATCGTGACCCAGACCCCCATAATGTGACATTTGGATTAATAGTCCTAAGATCAGGATTCCCCTATATCACGAGTAGTTAACTCCTTGGTCCCTCCCCCCCTAGATGGTCGTGTTTGCTTGCCTAAGTGCATCATGTGTTGCTTAATGTGTGATGTCTGCCAATGACTCTGCGGTTCCATCGCTCTATTCACCTTGTATGTATGTTTGGGCTTGAACCAAGACAAATGGTTTTAAAGATCGACACACCACCTAGTAAGTCAGGAACACCCCTTGTAAGTTGTCGCTAACAAGAACCCAGACTAACCTCGAGATTATATTAGAAGACAAGCATCGCAAGAACCAAGGGTTCGACATCGTCAAGTCAGAATAACTCGAAGACTCCACCTCAGCAGGATGGCATGCCCCGTCCAACTCACCTCTCCACACTCTTCAATAGCGCAACACTCCAACACTCTTCTTTCGACACCAGCAAGAATCATGTTGAAGCCGGAAGTCTACCCCTGAAGCATCCCCCCACCATCGACAAGAAAACCATAAGACTTGCTAACCAAGATAAGAAGTGAAGACCTGACTCCACTAACCCTCGGTATATTAGAAATTCTGATAGCCCTAGAAGGCTAACTATTTTAGTCAACCCTACCCAAACAAACAGGAAATTCCTCCCAGAAGGCCAGAATACCCCTAAATCCTGAAGACAAGGACGCATGAAGACAACGAGCCTACTCCGCCATCGTGTAGAAGAAATGTCAAAAGTTCAAGTGAAGACAACTTATCTGAAGTTGGATGCCCCTAACCTGACTGAAGACCAACTAGAAGAGATGTTAATCACTATCTTGCCCTGGGCTAACTCCTTAAGGCTTCGTAGGAACCCACCCCGACGAGGTTAGGCAATACAACGTCACTCAAGGACCTCAACTCAAGACCCAAGGAGATACAACCTTCTTTAGCATCACGCCAACACTTCAAGACGGAAGATATGCACCATTCCCCAAGTACCTTAGTGAAGCTCTAAGGTGGAAATATGACGTCTTTCCACTAAAATCCCGTAGACTGTGTACCGGAAGATACTTTAGGAAGATTTCCCAATCCGGCGTCCTTCTCCGAAATCAACTAGAGGGTCACCAAAACTGTCAACACCCGGATTTTTAATCCCAGATGCCCGTTATGCCGTACCTCGCAATCCCAGGATTACCATTTTTGTGAGACATAACGGATTGGATATCACAGTACATCATCCATCACAAACCATACATAAGGTCTTACACAAATAAGGATCTCATGATCCAGTCTTACTACAACAAGCAGCGGAATAAAAGATAAGCGTAGCGGTGGGGTCCATCTTTAGGGGCACAGGAAATGCTGACGAAGGTAGATAGTCCTAGTTATCATAGCCGTCCTACTGGCCATCATCTTGGTAGTCTCCTTCATAGTCTGGCCATGAGATTAGCAGGGACAAAAGCCATGAGTACTCTTTAAGTACTCGCAAACTACCACTAACAAGGAGTATAGTTCAAAGTTAAAGTGCTAACTCTATGTTTACTATAAAGTTAAGTTTTAAACCTAAGCTGAGTTCTGAAACAAAGAAAGATAAAATAAAGTTCTAGAATCACTTAAGCTGGGGAGCTAGTGTCATAAACACAACCCTTTTGTGGTCAAGTCAAAATTCATCATTCATTTCATAAGTTATTTTGAAAACATCTGACAACGAAACAGTATGGCCATTCCAACTGTCCATAATCACGGACACGGCTGTTCGAATAGTTTGACACTCTGCAGAGGTGGTACACTTTCACCACAAGATTTGATACATCTGTCAGGGATAACCCTGAATCATCATACTTAGTATTCAGATAATCAAACATAACCTTTCCTTTACACACCCTAGTAAAAGCACCTCTCCTATGAGCATGGCCTCCCAACCATGACTATTTGTCATCTTGGGCACTACATAGGTGGACAACATTGAGAGGTAGCCTCATCTCAAACCTCTCCCATGAGGGAACTAATACTAATGCATATAAACTTCCGGCTAAGCCTTACCCAATTCATGTATTGTGGTTGTACGGTAAATTTGGAATGGTATCGCATCCGAATCCAACCTTCAGTTTTTATAAAAGGGATAAGGCTCATGCCTCAACATTTTCATCATCATAAACCATTTGTGTTTCTCAACACATGTCAAAACATCTCAATAGAATGACTCATCATTCCTAGGTTTTCACAATTCATTTTCACCAAGTGTTCCCCTCTAGAGTGACTCAAGTTTTTATCTACTCTAAACTACTAAGTTAAGAGTGTTCACTAAGGTGGAAAGATGGGATCAATCTCATGCCATAGAATGACATCTAAAGTTATCTAAATAGGCCAAGTTTTATACTCTTTATGCTACCTTCAAAACAAGTAAGGGACTTTGGTAAAGTAAAGGAAATAAAGCTTGGAAATAATACTTGGGGTAAATCCTAGTCAAAGTGGTATAACCAAAGCATGCCTAAAGCATCTTTGCTAAACCATCTAGCTTAAATCTAGCTTGCTAACAATAGCTTTCAAGGGTTAGCTTGCCAATAGTAGCTTGCCTTGGTTGGTGCGGTGGTTGAAGTTGTCTTCCTCCTCTTGGTAGAAATCCTCCTCCTCGAAAGCTTGGTCGGTACTATCGTCTATAAATACATACGGAGTACACAATCACCAAACTTAACTAGTCTAATTAGCACTCTAAGGCACACATTTGATGATCTAGTATCATCACAAGCATCACATGGTTTTATTAACTAGTTTCATTCCTTTTATTTAAGAAAAGTAATTTCTACTCATTGAAAAATTAACTAAGATTTAATATTCACCACTTAAAATATGGGATCATGCGGACACATGTCATCACCACATATTCTAACATGTGGGAATGTGATTTAAGGGTTTGTTCATAATTACTTTGGTTTAAGTTCATTATTTAATGATTTAAAGTGACTAGAAATGCCTATATAGCATTGTGTTGGTACTAGTCCAAAGTGACTGCATGTAAACCTTAATATTATTACATATTCACTAGGTATGGTTAAATGTGATTTTTGAGAGTTGGAATCAACTCAAAAGCTATCATGGTTGATTTTATAAAAATGTTGCAAGGTGCAAATACTTCTGTTTTGTTATTTTTACTAGGAGAGATCTCTAAATCTAATTGAATTAAATCCAACGGGCTTGGGTAGATCTTTTCAGTAGCTTTCTAACAAAATTGGAATCAATCTATTTGGATTTGTAAATCTCTCTGAATTGAATTTTAAACTAGGGGACAGGACTAGGTTTAAAGTAAAATGGAAAATCCTAATTCAAACTAAATGGGTCGCGCGGGAATGCTAACGGGTCGGCCCAGTGACACTACGCGACGCGAGGCTCAGCTGACAGGGGGGTCCACCGGTCAGAGGCTCTTAACGCGCGAAGCGGTACGGGGCGATGTGGGTCATTAGATTAGAACGGGGATCAACGGATGGGGATCGTCATCGATGACGGACTTGTCGCCGGCGAACTCTAACCCTAGCGGCTCAGTGGGGGTGCTCAGGGGGCGTACCAGGGCTACAACAACGACGGCGAGGCGGGCAAATGGACTGGTAGACGACGGCGAGCTCAGGGGTGGTCGAGGTGGCTCCAGGGGTGGTCGCAATCAGCGAGGCCTTCTCCTCCTCTGCTGCGGGCTACTCCGGCTAGAGGTGGGGAACAGTCAGTGAGGTGAGGGGAGGTGAGTGGTGTGCCAAATGGGGCTGGGAGTGGCCTCTATTTATAGGACGACGCCGCGACCGAGAGGCATGGGCGCACGTCTCCGGCGACGGCTGCATAGCATGCTAGCGGCATGGCTTGAGGTAGGGGACGGTGGCTGGTCTCTTGGCGGTGCTCTACAGAGTAAATGCGGGCCTAGGGGCGGTGGTATGCGGTCGGGCGATGAGCGTGCTCTGAGCGGCAGAGGCGGCGGTCGTAGCAGCGGCGGGCATGTCTGGCGTGTTCCTGGAGTCGTGGCGGAGCGGTGGACGTGGGCTGTGGTCGAGGTGCGATGCGTGCACGCGTGTCGAGCGCGGCGCTCTATAGCATGCTCGGCATGGTGCAAATGCACTAGGCGCGGCGCATTGGTGGTGGTCCATGCTCTAGCTTTGCTTGGGGAGGGGACAGAGAGTGGCGGTGAGGTGCTGGCTAGCTCGCAGACATGGCGAGAGAGAGGGGGACGGTCGAATGCGGTGGTTGCAAGTTTTGCCGGCGACTAGGTGCTCGGGTAGGCATGGCATTGCCACTAGGGGGTAGGGGATGGGGTGTAAATGGCATGGTTATATCAAGTGGAGACAATGGGAGTGTTTTGAGGACAAATGGGTGCAAAACCCTATACAAAACAGTGAGCTAATTACTAGGTGTAAATCATGCCTGCCAAGTGTTTGAAGAAATGGCCGCAAGAAAAATAGTTTTGAATTTAAAAGATTTTTGGTGGGTGTGCTAGGCATAAGCTTGAGACTCTGTGGTTGCTTGGGTTTTGAAATTTGAGCTCATTTGATTTGTTTTTGAAATAATGGGATCTTCCCATATGAACTAGATTCAATTTTCAAATGCCATTTAAATTTAGTGTTTGAATGTTTTTGGCAGATCACAAAGTGGGCCTTGGTACATTATTATGTGTACTAGCAAGGGGTGCAAATATCCACATTTGTTTCTGTTAAGTTTTGAGTACTAGGAATAGCCAAAGTAGTAATGCTTATTAAAATGGCACAAATGACCATTCACTTCTTTTATTCATTTTGATTTGTTTTTCTTTGGGATTTGTTTGGGAATGATCTAGATGATGTTTATTTCACCTAAGAATCATTTTACAAGCAATGGATCACATAAACATGGCAATTCAAATCAACTCCTATTTAAATGCACACACATATGAATGCTTTAATATTTTTAATTGGAAAAGTTTTTGTTAACCCTAATTTTGATGATTTGGATCTTAATAACCTTGGATTGAAGTATTTGGATTTTAGAAACCTTCCCCCCTTAAACAAAATCTCATCCCGAGATTTACAAAGCAAACTAGGAACTAAAGAGATCTGGGAACTCTGTCCTAATGTAATCTTCTCGCTCCCAAGTGGCTTCGTCTTCGGTATGGTTGCTCCATTAAATATTGAGAAACTTGATACTCCTGGTCCTGGTGGTTCTGTAGGCTTCCTCCAAGATACGGATGGGCACTTCACGATATGTCAGGTCATTGTGGATCTCCACCGCTTTGTGATCAATGTTCTTGAAAACTTCAGTCTTCTCTGGCACTTCCAAGGATTTGCGAAGTAACAAGATATGGAACACATTGTGGATGGCTGACATTTCTTCAGGTAGTTCTAGTTGATACGATACTTCTCTTCGATGGTTCATAATCTTGAAGGACCGATATATTTGGGGGCTAACTTCCCTTTCAGACTAAAGCGTTGGGTTCCTTTCAATGGTGAAACCTTGAGATATACAAAATCTCCGACATTGAAAGTCAGGTCTCTCCTTCTCTTGTCAGCATAACTCTTTTGTCTGGATTGGGCGGTCTTGAGGTGCTCACGGACTTTGTGAACCTTCTCTTCGGCTTCTCGGAGAAGTTCGGGTCCAAAGATCTGACTCTCTCCTACTTGCGACCAATTCAAAGGGGTGCGGCACTTTCTTCCGAATAGGAATTCAAATGGTGCCATCTGCAAACTAGCTTGATAATTGTGTTATGTGAGAATTCTGCAAAAGGAAGGCAGTCTTCCCATTTTGATTCGTACTCTAACACACAAGCTCTAAGCATATCCTCTAAGATCTGGTTGACTCTCTCAGTCTGTCCATCAGTTTGCGGGTGATAAGTGGTGTTGAAATTCAACTTAGTTCCCAATCCTTCCTGGACTTTTTGCCAAAATCTCGAGGTAAACTGGGTTCCTCGATCTGATACTATGGTCTTGGGGGTTCCATGCAAACTAACAATCCTATTAATATACAGTTCTGCTAGCTTCACACTCTGGTAGGTAGTCTTGACAGGGATAAAGTGGGCTACCTTGGACAATCTATCAACTATGACCCAGATTGAGTCATTTCCCCTACCAGAAGTAGGCAAACCGGTGATAAAGTCCATTCCAACGGAATGCCATTTCCATTCCAGAATCTACAATGGTTGCAATAGTCCTGCAGGTCTCTGATGCTCTTTTTTGACTCTTTGACAGATGTCACACTTGGCGATGTAGCTTCCGATTTTCTCTTTATCTTGTGCCACCAAAATTGATCTTTCAGGTCTTGATACATCTTCGTTCCTCCGGGGTGGATAGAATAAAGAGTATCATGAGCTTCCTTCATGATAACTTGCTTTAGATCCGAATCTGCTGGCACACAGATACGTCCTTTGTACAACAACAACACTCCTTCTTTCTCTTCAGTGAATCCAGGTACCTTTCCTATACCAATACGACGTTTGATTCCGTTGATACTTTCATTTCCCTTCTAGGCTTCCTTGATTTGGCTAATTAAAGTGGGTTTAAGTTCAACGCTAGCTAAGAATCTTTTGCTAACTAATTCAGTTCCAAACTACTCCAACTCTTCATACAAACTTGGTTGGTTCTCCTTGATCATGGTGTTTAGCCTACACGACAATCTGCTAAGAGCATCCGCTACCACATTGGTTTTGCCGGGGTGATAGTGAATGTCAAGGTCATAATCCTTGATTAACTCTATCCATCTCCTTTGCCTCATATTCAGCTCCTTCTAAGTGAACATATACTTCAAACTCTTATGATCTGAGTAAATCTCACAGCGATTACCCATAAGATAATGACACCATGTCTTCAATGCCAAAACTATGGCTGCTAATTCAAGATCATGGGTCAGATAGTTCTGCTCATGCTGCTTCAGTTGTCGAGACAGATATGCGATGACTTTGCCTTCTTGCATCAGTACACATCCGAGAGCAATCTTGGATGCATCACAGTACACATCAAACGGCTTCTTGATATCTGGTATGATCAATATTGGGGCTGATATCAGTCTCTTCTTCAGCTCTTGAAAACTGGCTTCACATTTGTTGGTCCATTCAAACTTCTTGTCCTTCTTCAACAATTGGGTCATGGGTCTAGCGATGCTCGAGAATCCTTCTACGAACTTGCGGTAGTATCCCGCTAATCCAAGAAATGCACGGACTTGGGTTTGAGTGGTTGGGGCTTCCTATTCTTTGACATCTTTGATCTTGGCGGGATCAACAGAAACTCCTCCGGCAGACACAATATGTCCTAGGAATCCTACTTCTTTCAGCCAAAACTCACACTTGCTGAACTTGGCATATAATCGATGCTCTCTCAGGGTTTCTAGGATGATTCTCAGATGTTGCTCATGCTCTTCTTCTGACTTGGAGAAGATAAGGATGTCGTTGATAAACACAACTACAAACTTATCTAGGAAATTCATAAAGATCTTATTCATGAGGTTCATGAAATAAGCAAGAGCATTGGTTAATCCAAAAGACATAACCGTATACTCGTATAAACCATAGCGAGTAGTAAAGGCGGTCTTCAGATTATCTGTTGCACGAATCGTAAGTTGGTGATAACCAGTCCTAAGATCAATCTTTGAGAATACCTGGGCTCCAGTCAACTGATCAAATAGATCCTCTATCTTTGGCAAGGGGTACTTATCCTTGATGGTGATGCCATTCAATTTTCTGTAATCTGTACACAAACGGTTGCCTCCATCTTTCTTGTCAACGAATAACACTGGTGATCTCCATGGTGAAGCGCTTGGCTGAATCAAGCATGTTGCTAACATGGCATCTAACTGCTTCTGCAGTTCCACTAACTCTGAGGGGTTCATGCTATAGGGTCTCTGGGCTATGGGTCCGGTTCCGGGGATTAGTTTGATAATGAACTCAATATCCCTATCCAGGGGCATACCTGGCAATTCATCTGGGAATACGTCGGGGTATTCACAGACTACTCTTACTTGGTCTATGGTGGGTACGGCTAGACTCTTGTTGCACTTGAATTGGCGAGGTAAGGTTTCAGATATATGCTCTACTGTTACTCCAGAACTACTGGTCATGGTGATGGCTTTCTTAGCACAGTCTATCATTCCTTTATGCCTTGACATCCAGTCATACCTAGTACTACTTCCAATCCTTTGGTTCCAAGTATAATTAGGTTGGCATAAAAATCTATCCCATGTATTCTGATAGGTACAACTTTGCAAATTTTTCTAGCTTTTGTAGTTGATCCGGGGATTTGAACTATCATGACATGCTTCAAGTTGGTTGGGTGAATCTTACTAGTGCATGCAAATTCTTCGGTGACAAATGAATGCGATGCTCCCGAATCAAACAATACTCTTGCTAAAACTGAGTTGACAGAAAACATACCCAGCACTGCATCTGGCGCTTCTTGGTCTTCTTCGGCGTTCATGTGGAAGAGACGAGCATTGCGGTTGTGAGGGTTCCCTGGGGCAAATCTTCTTCCTGGTTGAACACGACGCTGCTATTGAGCTGGGGCATTCACATTGGCATTGGCAGCAGTCTTCTTGGGACACTCATTGGAATAGTGGCCCTTTACTCCACACTCAAAACAGGTGATCTGGGACTTGTCTTTTGCTGTGATGGGCACAACCTTGCTGCCAGTTCTGGGTGCAGTGTTGTTGTTGTTGTTCTTGGGAGTTGCACGATTGAAATTGTTGGTGTTGCCAGAGTTTTGATTGTTTCCTCCGGAGTTCACATTGCCTCCGCTACGGTTGGGGTAGCTTGGGCGAGACATTGGGGGTCAGTTGTTTCTTGGTGCATATCTTGGTGAGAGGTTGGGACGGTACTTCTGGTGACTACTGGATCCTGATTGCTGCATCATATGACTTTTGCGGTTTTCATTTGCCTGGTTAATCTTCCCTTCCATCTGAATGGCAGAGTCGACTAGCTCTTCGAGATCCTCGAAACGGATGTTGACGAGGACAGTCTGCATCTCATCATGTAGTCCGTTCAAGAACCTCTCCTTCTTCTTGTCCTCCGTGTTGATCTCATCAGGTGCATATCTGGCAAGTGACAGGAATCTGTCACGGTATTCTACCACAGTCATTCTACCATGCTTCAATTCGCGGAACTCGTCCCTCATTCTATTGACTAGACCTTGCGGCACGTGGGCGCGGCTAAACTTGACTGTGAAGGCTTCCCATGTCATCACTTGACCATGGTTCATGTTGCGGATACTGGTCCACCAAGCTCTTGCATCTCCTTCCAGATAGTGGGTGGCGAAGAGAACTTTCTCGTTGTCATCAACTCCTGCAACTTCTAAGTTGTTTTCCATGGTCTGTAACCAGCCATCAACATCTAGTGGGTTTTCAGCTTGGTTGAAGATTCGGGGATTGGTATTCTGGAAGTTTTTGAGTTTGGATCCATGGTGATCCTGGTCTCCATGGTTCTGGTTGTTGAGAGCCATCTGGGCGATCTGCTGCAATGTTGCTAGATTAGCTGGGCATTCTGCCCTGCTTGCTTCTCTGTCTGCGATGAGATTCTACAAGATCTGCATCATTGGGTATTGCGACGAGCTGCTCCCTCCTTGGTTTCGACGAGTCATCTGAAGATTGAGATAGATACAGGGGTAAGAGGGAAAGTTCTAGGGTTCATGGTTTTGGTTTCAAGCTAAAACTTTGAGTTTGACTCAGGTTTTTCACTAACTTAATTTCATTCATGCAAACAAGCACATGATACAAACACACACCACAACAATCAAAGGAAAACAGATGGTTTTAAGAACCATTCTGCAAGCTATGATAGTGGGATCGATACATGTCATGCTACGACAGTGCTCTAGTGCATCCACTCATCATCGATGAAGTCGGAGTTCTCATGATCAGTGTAGAATTCCACGGCATCCTCCTCCAGAAAGTCATCATCATTGCTGATGTAAGAATCCATGTCTCCCTGGATGTCTTCACCCTCCTCTTCTTCCTCCTTTGCTACAAGCTGAGCTTATTGCTCCTAGACGGTCTTCTCGAGGTCATCTACCTTCTTGCGAAGACGGGCGATGGTGTGATCCTTCTTTGGACGCTGGCGGCAAAGAGACTGGCGATCCTGGACGAGCAGTGCGAAAGTCTGGGCCTTCTGGTCGGCAATGGCACGGTTCTGGTTGGCTAACTCCCTAGCATTGTCCGATTCTGTTGTGCGTGCGCAAAGAAGAAGTCAAGATTCTCCACTTGACGCCTTAACTTTGGGTGACTTGGCATCTCCATCAGCATTCCCATGAAGTCATGTCTTGCATAGTGAGCAAAACGGGTTCCCTGGAGTTGGTTGACACTGAGGGCACACAGACATGCGAGAACTTCATCCATTGCCCTGGCTAATCCATCTAGCCAGTTGTTCTCTCTCATGGAGAACTGGATTCTCCCGGACGTTGGTGCTTCGATTCTTCCTCTAAGATCAGTGGTGACTAGCCACTGCAAATCTCCTCCTGGGGGTCCTGGAAGTTGATCTCCAAGAAACTCTGGATATCGGAGTCCCGGTAACTCTAACAAGGAATCCAGATCCCTCTCGAAGATCAGCTGACCTCCGTTTCCCAACTAGTAGAACTTGCTAAACTGAGTCTCCATCTACAAGAATTAAGGATGAGGAAATTAGTGAAGTGATCAAGTGTGTCAAATTTTAAGTAGTAATGTAAGAATTTTGAGGAACATGAATTTTTGAGAAAGAATGAATTCCCAAGGATAAGAGAGGAAATAGTTTTTCATAAATACTCACTTTGGTTTTGAAACTAAGTTTTTGTTCGGACGTCCATTCTAACTAGGGTGTCGTATGGTCAGGATGGCTCTAATACCAACTTGTCAACACCCGGATTTTTAATCCCAGATGCCCGTTATGCCACACCTCGCAATCCCAGGATTACCATTTTTGCGAGACATAACGGATTGGATATCACAGTACATCATCCATTACAAACCATACATAAGGTCTTACACAAATAAGGATCTCATGATCCAGTCTTAATACAACAAGAAGCGGAATAAAAGATAAGCGTAGCGGTGGGGTGCATCTTTAGGGGCACTGGGAATGCTGACGAAGGCAGATAGTCCTAGTTATCATAGTTGTCCTGCTGGCCATCATCTTGGTAGTCTCCTTCATAGTCTGGCCATGAGAATACCCAGGGACAAAAGCCATGAGTACTCTTTAAGTACTCGCAAACTACCACTAACAAGGCGTATAGTTCAAAGTTAAAGTTCTAACTCTATGTTTACTATAAAGTTAAGTTTGAAACCTAAGCTGAGTTCTGAAACAAAGAAAGCTAAAATAAAGTTCTAGAATCAATTAAGTTGGGGAGCTAGTGTCATAAACACAACCCTGTTGTGGTCAAGTCAAAATTCATCATTCATTTCATAAGTTATTTTGAAAACATCTGACAATGAAACAGTATGGCCATTCCAACTGTCCATAACCGTGGACGCGGCTATTCGAATAGTTTGACACTCTGTAGAGGTGGTACACTTTCACCACAAGATTCGATACATCTGTCAGGGATAACCCTGAATCATCATACTTAGTATGCAGATAATCAAACATAACCTTTCCTTTACACACCCTAGTATAAGCACCTCTCCTATGAGCATGGCCTCCCAACCATGACCATCTGTCATCTTGGGCACTACATAGGTGGACAACATTGAGAAGTAGCCTCAGCTCAAACCTCTCCCGCGAGGGAACTAATACTAATGCATATAAACTTCCGGCTAAGCCTTACCCAATTCAGGTATTGTGGTTGTACGGTAAATTGGGAATGGTATCGCATCCGAATCCAACCATCAGTTTTTATAAAAGGGCTAAGGCTCATGCCTCAACATTTTCATCATCATAAAGCATTTGTGTTTCTCAACACATGTCAAAACATCTCAATAGAATGACTCATCATTCCAAGTTTTTCACAATTCATTTTCACCAATTGTTCCCCTCTAAAGTGACTCAAGTTTTTATCTACTCTAAACTCCTAAGTTAACAGTGTTCACTAAGGTGGAAAGATGGGATCAACCTCATGCCATAGAATGACATCTAAAGTTATATAAATAGGCCAATTTTTATACTCTTTATGCTACCTTCAAGACAAGTAAGGGACTTTGGTAAAGTAAATGAAATAAATCTTGGAAATAATACTTGGGGTAAATCCTAGTCAAAGTGGTATAACCAAAGCATGCCTAAAGCATCTTTGCTAAACCATCTAGCTTAAATATAGCTTGCTAACAATATCTTGCAAGGGTTGTCTTGCCAATAGTAGCTTGCCTTGGTTGGTGCAGTGGTTGAAGTTGTGTTCCTCCTCTTGGTAGAAATCCTCCTCCTCGAAAGCTTGGTCGGTACTATCGTCTATAAATACATACCGAGTACACAATCACCAAACAATACTTAACTAGTCTAATTAGCACTCTAAGGCACACATTTGATGATCTAGTATCATCACAAGCATCACAGGGTTTTATTAACTAGTTTCATTCCTAGTAATTTCTACTCATTGAAAAATTAACTAAGATTTAATATTCACCACTTAAAATATGGGATCATGTGGACACATGTCATCACCACATATTCTAACATGTGGCAATGTGATTTAAGGGTTGGTTCATAATTACTTTGGTTTGAGTTCATTATTTAATGATTTAAAGTGACTAGAAATTCCTATATAGCATTATTTTGCTACTAGTCCAAAGTCACTGCATGTAAACCTTAATATTATTACATATTCAGATAGGTATGGTTAAATGTGCTTTTTGAGAGTTGGAATCAACTCAAAAGCTATCATGGTTGATTTTATAAAAATGTTGCAAGGTGCAAATACTTCTGTTTATTATTTTTACTAGGAGAGATCTCTAACTCTAATTGAATTAAATCCAACGGGATTGGGTAGATCTTTTCAGTAGCTTTCTAACAAAATTGGAATCACTCCATTTGGATTTGTAAATCTCTCTGAATTGAATTTCAAACTAGGGGACAGAACTAGGTTTAAACTAAAATGGAAAAATCCTAACTCAAACTAAATGGGTTGCGCGGGAACACTAACGGGCCGGCCCAGTGACACTACGCTGTGAGGCTCAAATTGACGTGGGGTCCACCGGTCAGAGGCTCATAACACGCGAAGCGGTATGGGGCGATGTGGGCCGTTAGATTAGAACGGGGATCAATGGCTAGGGATCGTCGTTGTGGACGGCCTTGTCGCCGGCGAACTCTAACCCTAGCGGCACTGTGGGGGTGCTCAGGGGGTGTACCAGGGCTCTAGCAATGACGGCAAGGCGGGCAAACGGACTGGTAGACAACGGCGAGCTCAGGGGTGGTCGAGGTGGCTCCAGGGGTGGTCGCAATCAGCGGGGCCTTCTCCTCCTCTGTTTTGGGCTACTCTGGCCAAATTCTAGCGAGCAAGTGCTGGCGCTACTCCGGCTAGAGTGAAGGAAATATGCCCTGAGAGGCAATAATAGATGTTTATTTTGCATGCTATAATTGTTTTGATAGGAAACATCAATACATGTGTGTTTAATAAACAAAAGGGTTCCTAGTTATGCCTCTCTTATAGACTAGCTTGTTTATTAACAAGATGATCCAGGTTTCCTGATCATGGACATTGGATGTTGTTAATAACAAGGTCACAGCATTTGTGAAATGATGTCATGAACATTCATTCGAAGTATAGCATTACGATCAAGTCATTATGTTTATATTGCTATAACATCATACAAGGTAGTCTTAGTCCTTAGACCAAGAGATCATGTTAATTGCTAACACCGGAAGAGTATCTTGATAACATCAAATGTCAAACCGTAACAGGGTGACCATAAAGGTGGGTTAAGTGCTATGAAGGTGTTATGTTGAGGCTCATGGATCAAGAGTGGAATTTGTCAATCCCGATGACGGATAGATATACTCTGGGCCCTCTCGGTGATATGACATTATGATAGCTTGCAAGCAAGTGATGTGATCACTAGAATGTTATATCACGGGAACGAGAAAAGAGTGCATGTCGGTAACGAGATCAAACTAGGTATTTGGATACCGATGATGGAATCTCGGACATGTATTATATCATGAGACAAAGGGATTAAATTGCTGACGTTAAAGGTTCTCACGATCACAGAAGTCATCGTTGAATATGCAGGAGTCAGTATGGATCTCCAGGTCCCGCTTCTGATTATTGATCTGAGAGGAGTCTCAATCATGTCTGCATTATTCGCGAACCATAGGGTGACACACTTAAGGGTTGCCGGACACCATTTTGGAGCACATATGTTCCAGACAAAAGGTTTGCAAAGCGTAGGAAATGTTTCGATAGAAATAGGAATTGTTTCGATAGAAACCGGAATTGTTTCGGGTGAAATTGCAGAAAGTGGTTCTGCATGTGATATTGAAATGTTGCAAGGGGTTTTATGTGAATTTTTGTTAATTAAAGTAATTAACAAAATTCTGAATAAAATAAATAAAAGAGTTTTTTTAATTGAGAGTTGCATTTAATTTGGTGGAAATTAAATACATGTGAGTGGGATTTTGGGTGGAGGCCATGTTTATGTGTGTGGAGGTTCACCACATGAATGAAGGAGGGGAGGAGTCCCCCCCTCATGTGCCGGCTATGGGAGGGGAGGGGTCTCCCTCTCTCCTATATAAAGCCCCCCTCTCCCCTCTCACAAACCACACCTCCTCGTGAAGGATCTCTCTCCCCCTCTAGATATTCGCCCATGGTCTCGGATTAGCGAGATACATGTTCCCGATGGCCTTGCGTCTAGAAGGAGTTGTTGCTTCCGCTGATTCGCTGGAGCGAGGTGGTGGAGGTTGTCCGGTGGCTTGAACGTGTGTGCGAGGACGGATGCGCCGCTGATTTGCGGCGCTCGGACATCCACACGATCTTGAGATCGGCAAGCGTACGACTACATCAACCATGAGTTCCTACTCGTTAACAAAACTCGTTGTCTTCGAGGGTAAGTTCTCCATGGATGTATGTCCACCCGTTGCTCTGTATCTAGTAGATAGATCTTGGCGTATAGTTCTCATCGTAGGAAGTTTTTTGTTTTCTATGCTGCGGACCCAATAGTGGTATCAGAGCCTGATCTATGCGTAGGTGCTTTGCACGGGTAGTACACATATGTTTATATGTGGGCCATGATGATCATGTTATTGCATCTTCTATGTACTTTGGATATTGGTGGCATAGTGGGATGAAGCGTCCCGGACCAACCTTATATGTCATCGTACATGAGACCGGTTCCACGACTGACATGCAACTAGTTTTGCATAAGTGGCTAGCGGGTGTCTCTCTCTCCTACTATAGTCAATATCTGATTTACAACGAGTGGCTAATAACTTGGTTATCCTTGTTGTGGTTCATGTTCATAGGTAAGACCGGTTCTATCTCCGAAAGCCCTAAGCCACGTAAAACTTGCAATTGATAAATTAGAGGCGTCTAGTTTAGATCGTTGCTAGGCTAGTGTCTTGATATGGTATTGTTGTAAGTAGATGTATGATATGTACTCTTACAACTCACTTAACGTGTAAGTTCCATAGACCTTGGCCTTACACACAAAGGAATGATAGAGATCATACCACGATGCAAATGATAGAGATCAAATGCATGGACCATATCACCTCACTTCACACATTAGATGTTAGCATCTTATATTGCTAGTTTGGCGCTTTTGGTAGAAAGATAATCCCTCATTTAGATATCAAGATAAAATGTGTTCTTCCTTAAGTATGCACCGTTTTGTGGATCGTGTTTTGAGGCATCACGTGATGATCGGGTGTTCTCGACTCTACGCTTTCATACAACGGGTGTAAGACAGTTTTACACACGCGAATACTAAGGTTCTTACTTGACGAGCCTAGCATGTACATACATGGCCTCGGAACACGGACCGAAAGGTTAATCATGAGTCATATAGTTGATATGATGCCCATATAGATGCTCGCCTTTGTAGCTACACCGACTCACGCGATGATCGGACTTGGTGTAGTGGATTTGGTTCATGTAATCACCAAAAGGACACAAGGGATGTCGTTTTTGAGTGGGAGTTCATTAGTAATTTGGATTAGTTGAACTCAATCTATCATAAACTTAGTCTAAATATATTTTACAAATTCTGTTGTAGATGGCACCACCTGCTTTTAATTTCAATGTGTTCATGGAGAAAGAGAAGCTTGCTGTGAATGGTAGCAACTTCACCAACTGGGCTATGAATTTGAGGATTCTCCTCACTGCTGCACAAAAGCAATATGTGCTAGAGGCACCGCTAGGCCCCCACCAGCTCCTGATGCCCCTGACGAGGAAAAGAACGTCTATATAACTCGTCAGGAGGACCACAACTTAGTTCATTGCGGCATACTGTATGGGCTAGAGCCAGAACTTCGAAAACGTTTCGAAAATGGCAATGCCTTTGATACCATGGGAGAATTGAAAATGATTTTCCATACCCATGTTGCCGTAGAGAGTTATAATGCTTCTGGAAAGTTCTTTAGCTGCATGATGGAAGAGAACAACTCCGTTAGTCAGCATGTACTCAAAATGTCTAGGTACGCCGATAAGCTTGTGTCCTTGGGAATAACGATTCCCATTGACTTAGGCATACATCGTGTTCTCCAATCTCTCCCACCTAGCTACAAGAGCTTCGTGATGAACTATAATATGCAGGGCATGAAGAAGTCTCTTCCCGAGCTTCTGTCAATGCATAACACTGCAGAAGTGGAGATTAGGAAAGAACATCAAGTGTTGATGATCAATAAGACCACCGGTTTCAAGAAGGACAAGAAAGGCAAGCAGAAAGGAAAGAAGGGTGGAAAATCTGTTGCCGCGCCTGAAAAGATACCCCGAGCTGGCCCTAAGTCTGACACCGAGTGCTACTATTGCAAGGGGACTGGCCATTGGAAGTGCAACTGCCCCAAGTATTTGGCAGACAAGAAGGTCGGCAAGGCAAACAAAGGTATATGTGATATACATGTTATTGATGTGTACTTGACTAGTACTCGCAGTAGCACCTGGGTATTTGATACGGGATCGGTTGCTAATATATGTAACTCGGTTCAGGGGCTGCGGAACAAGCAACAACTAGCAAGGGATGAGGTCACGATGCGGGTCGGCAATGGATCAAGAGTTGATGTGATCACCGTCGGAACGCTGCCTCTCCATATGCCACCGGGATTAGTTATAAACCTGAATAATTGTTATTTGGTGCCTGCACTAAGCATGAACATTGTATCCGGATCGTGTTTGATGCAAAGTGGTTATTCGTTTAAGTCTGAAAACAATGGTTGTTCGATTTATATGAATAATATATTTTATGGTCATGCACCTGTGTTGAATGGTTTATTTATCTTGGATCTCGATAGTAGTATTATGCATATTCATAATGTTGATGCTAAAAGGATTAAATTTGATAATGATATATCTGCATATATGTGGCACTGCCGTCTAGGTCATATTGGCGTTAAACGCATGAAGAAAATCTATTCTGATGGACTTTTGGAATCACATGATTTTGAATCATTTGATACATGTGAACCATGGCTTATGGGCAAGATGACTAGAACACCATTTTCCGGTTCAATGGAACGGGCGACAGATTTATTGGAAATCATAGCTGATGTGTGTGGACCAATGAGTGTGTCGACGCGAGGTGGATATCGTTATTTTGTTACTTTCATGGATGATTTGAGTAGATACGGGTATATCTATTTGATGAAACATAAGTCTGAAACCTTTGAAAAGTTCAAAGAATTTCAGAATGATGTGGAAAATCATCATAACAGAAAGATCAAATTTCTGCGGTCCGGCCGTGGAGGAGAGTATCTTAGTTACGAGTTTAGCACACATATGAAAGACTGTGGAATAGTTTCACAACTCACGCTTGCTGGAACACCACAACGTAATGGTGTGTCAGAACATCATAATCGTACTTTATTGGATATGGTTTGATCTATGATATCTCTGACTGACTTGCCACTATCATTTTGGGGTTATGCACTGGAAACCGCTGCATTCACTTTAAATAGGGCACCATCTAAATCTGTTGAAAAGACACCGTATGAATTATGGTTTGGAAACAAACCTAAGCTGTCATTTCTTAAAGTTTGGGGATGCGATGTTTATGTGAAGAAACTTCAACCGGATAAACTCGAACCCAAAGCAGAAAAATGCATCTTCATAGGATACCCTAAGGAAATGATTGGGTAAACCTTCTATCACAGATCTGAGGGAAAGGTCTTTGTTGCCAAGAATGGATCCTTTCTTGAGAAGGAGTTTCTCGCAAAAGGTGTGAGTAGTCGGAAGGTAGAACTCGAAGAGGTTATTGAACCTTCTCTTCATGAAATGGCGAGTAGCGCAATACCGGAAGTTGTTTCGGAGTTGACTTCACCTAATGAAGAGAGAGCTAATGATATTGATCATGAAACTCAGAAAGAGGACACTACCGAACCTCGCAGGTCAAGCATGACACGACTCTGAACGGCAATCCTGTTATGAATTTCATGATTGATGAAATAGATGACCCTGCGACGTATGAAGAAGCGATGATGAGCCCTGATTCCAACAAATGGCTAGAAGCCATGAAATCTGAGATGGAATCCATGTACGAAAACCAGGTTTGGAACTTGGTGGACTTACCTCACGATCGAAAGGCCGTTGAGAATAAATGGATTTTCAAAAGAAAAACTGATGCTGATGGTAATGTAACCATCTATAAGGCTCAACTTGTCGCAAAGGGGTTTCGACAAATTCAAGGAGTTGACTATGATGAGACATTCTCTCCCGTAGCGATGCTTAAGTCGGTTAGGATTATGTTAGCACTTGCTGCATATTTCGATTATGAAATATGGCAGATGGATGTCAAAACTGCGTTCCTCAATGGTAATATTGAAGAAGAGTTGTATATGATACAACCTAAGGGTTTTGTCGATCCTAAGGATGCTGATAAGGTGTGCAAACTTCAGCGATCCATCTATGGACTGAAGCAAGCATCCCGGAGTTGGAATCTACGCTTTGATGAGGTGATCAAGGAGTTTGGATTTTTCCAAACTTATGGAGAGTCTTGTATTTACAAGAAAGTGAGTGGGAGCAATGTGGCATTTCTGATATTATATGTGAATGACATATTATTGATTGGAAATGATATAGATCTTTTAAACAGTGTTAAAAGTTATCTAAACAGCAAATTTTCGATGAAGGACCTTGGTGAAGCTTCATATATATTAGGCATTAAAATCTATAGAGATAGATCAAGACGCCTAATTGGGCTATCGCAGAGTACATACCTTGATAAATATTAAAGAAGTTTAATATGGACGGAAGTAAGAAGGGGTACTTACCTATGTTGCAAGGCAAGACATTGAGTAAGACTCAAAGTATGGCTACGGTGGAAGAAAGAGAGATAATGGATAAGATCCCCTATGCCTTAGCCGTAGGCTCTATAATGTATGCCATGCTATGTACAAGACCGTATGTGGCACATGCTATTAGTTTGACTAGTAGGTACCAATCTGATCCAGGTTCAGAACACTGGATAGCGGTTAAGAATATCCTTAAGTACTTGAGAAGAACTAAGGATATGTTTCTTGTATATGGAGGTGAAGAAGAGCTAGTCGCTAAGTGTTATGTCCATGCTAGCTTTGACACCGATCAGGATGACTCTAAGTCTAAATCCGGATATGTATTTCTCTTGAATGGAGTAGCAGTTAGTTGGAGGAGTTCCAAACAACCTATGGTGGCTGGATCAACGACGGAGGCAGAATATGTTGCTGCTTCAGAAGCGGCGCAGGAAGCGGTTTGCATGAAGGAGTTCATAACGGAACTAGGTGTGGTTCCTAGTGCGTTGGACCCAATGGTGATCTATTGTGACAATAATGGAGCCATAGCCAACGCCAAGGAACCAAGGTCTCACAAGAATTCCAAACATATTAAGCGCCGGTTTCACTCCATCCGCAAGCATGTCAAGGATGGAGATATAAAGATTTGTAAAGTGCACACGGACCTGAATGTAGCAGATCCGTTGACTAAAGTACACCCTAGGGAAAAACATGATCAACACCAGAACTCCATGGGTGTTAGATTTATCACTATATAAACTAGATTATTGTCTCTAGTGCAAGTGGGAGACTGAAGGAAATATGCCCTGAGAGGCAATAATAAAGTTGTTATTATGTATTCCTTGTATATGATAGATGTTTATTTTGCATTATATAATTGTATTGATAGGAAACATCAATACATGTGTGTTTAATAAACAAAAGGGTTCCTAGTTATGCCTCTCTTATAGACTAGCTTGTTGATTAACAAGATGATCAAGGTTTCCTGATCATGGACATTGGATGTTGTTAATAACAAGGTCACAACATTTGTGAAATGATGTGATAAACATTCATCCAAAGTATAGCATTACGATCAAGTCATTATGTTTATATTGCTATAACATCATACAAAGTAGTCTTAGTCCTTAGACCATGAGATCATGTTAATTGCTAACACCGGAAGAGTATCTTGATAACATCAAACGTCACACCGTGAGAGGGTGACCATAAAGGTGGATTCAGTGCTACGAAGGTGTTATGTTGAGGCTCATGGATCAAGAGTGGAATTTGTCAATCCCGATTACAGATAGATATACTCTAGGCCCTCTCGGTGATATCACATTAAGATAGCTTGCAAGCAAGTGATGTGATCACTAGAATGTTATATCACGGGAACAAGAAAAGAGTGCATGTCGGTAACGAGATCAAACTAGGTATTTGGATACCGATGATCGAATCTCGGACATGTATTATATCATGAGACAAAGGGATTAAATTGCTGACATTAAAGGTTCTCACGATCACAGAAGTCATCGTTGAATATGCAGGAGTCAGTATGGATCTCCAGGTCCTGCTTCTGATTATTGATCTGAGAGGAGTCTCAATAATGTCTGCATTATTCGTGAACCGTAGGCTGACACACTTAAGGGTTGCCGGACATCATTTAGGAGCACATATGTTCCAGACAAAAGGTTTGCAAAGCGCAGGAAATGTTTCGATAGAAACAGGAATTGTTTCGATAGAAACCGGAATTTTTTCGGGTGAAATTGCAGAAAGTGGTTCTGCATGTGATATTGAAAAGTTGCAAGGGGTTTTATGTGAATGTTTGTTAATTAAAGTAATTAACAAAATTCTTAATAAAATAAATAAAAGAGTTTTATTAATTGAGAGTTGCATTTAATTTGGTGGAAATTAAATACATGTGAGTGGGATTTTGGGTGGAGGCCATGTTTATGTGAGTGGAGGTTCACCACATGAATGAAGGAGGGGAGGAGTCCCCCCTCATGCGCCGGCTATGGGAGGGGAGGGGTCTCCCTCCCTCCTATATAAAGCCCCCCTCTCCCCTTTCACAAACCACACCTCCTCGTGAAGGATCTCTCTCCCCCTCTAGATATTCCCCCATGGTCTCGGATTAGCGAGATACATGTTCCCGATGGCCTTGCGTCTGGAAGGAGTTGATGCTTCCGCTGATTCGCTGGAGCGAGGAGGTGGAGGTTGTCCGGTGGCTTGAACGTGTGTGCGAGGACGGATGCGCTGCTGATTTGCGGCCTTCGGACTTCCACATGATCTTGAGATCGGCAAGCGTACGACTACATCAACCACGAGTTCCTACTCGTTAACAAAACTCGTTGTCTTCGAGGGTAAGTTCTCCATGGATGTATGTCCAACCGTTGGTCTGTATCTAGTAGATAGATCTTGGCGTATAGTTCTCATCCTAGGAAATTTTTTGTTTTCTATGCTCCGGACCCAACATAGAGGTGGGGAACGGTCAGTGAGGTGAGGGGAGGTGAGTGGTGTGCCGAATGGGGCTGGGGGTGGCCTCTATTTATAGGACGACGACGCGACCGAGAGGCATGGGCGGGCGGCTCCGGCGAGGGCTACACAGCGTGCTAGCAGCGTGGCTCGAGGTAGGGGACAGTGGCTGGTCTCCTGGCGGTGCTCTACGGAGTAAATGCAGGCCTAGGGGCGGTGGTATGTGGTCGGGCGATGCGCACACTCTGAGTGGCAGAGGCGGCGTTCTCAACGGCGAGCGGTGGCTATGGTGCGTTGGGCGGCGAACGGGCATGTATGGCGTGTTCCTGGGGTCGTGGCGGAGCGGTGGATGCGGGCTGCGGTCGAGGGGTGGTGTGTGCACGCGTGTCGGGCGCAGCGCTCTGGCGCGTGCTCGGCATGGTGCAGACGCACTGGGCGTGGCGCATTGGCGTTGGTCCACGCTGTGGCTTGGCTCGGGGAGGGGACAGAGAGTGGCGGTGAGGTGCTGGCTAGCTCGTAGACATGGCGAGAGAGAGGGGGACGGTCGGCTGCGGCGGTTGCAAGTTTGGCGGGCGACTAGGTGCTCGGGTTGGCATGGCATTGCCACTAGGGGGTAGGGGATGGGGTGCAAATGGCATGGTTAGATCAAGTGGATACAATGGGAGTGTTTTGAGGACAAATGGGTGCAAAACCCTGTACAAAACAGTGAGCTAATTACTAGGTGTAAATTATGCCTGCCAAGTGTTTGAACAAATGGCCGCAAGAAAAATAGTTTTGAATTTTGAAAAGATTTTTGGTGGGTGTGCTAGGCATAAGCTTGAGACTCTGTGGTTGCTTGGGTTTTGAAATTTGAGCTTATTTGAGTGGTTTTTGAAATACTGGGATCTTCCCATATGAACTAGATTCAATTTTCAAATGCCATTTAAATTTAGTGTTTGAATGTTTTTGGCAGATCACAAAGTGGGCCTTGGTACATCATTATGTGTACTAGCAAGGGGTGCAAATATCCACATTTGTTTCTGTTAAGTTTTGAGTACTAGGAATAGCCAAAGTTGGCATGCTGATTAAAATGGCACAAATGACCATTCACTTCTTTTATTCATTTTGATTTGTTTTTCTTTTGGATTTGTTTGGGAATGATCTAGATGATGTTTATTTCACCTAAGAATCATTTTACAAGCAATGGATCACTTAAACATGGCCATTCAAATCAACTTCTATTTAAATGCACACACATATGAATGCTTTAATATTTTTAATTGGAAAAGTTTTTGTTAACCCTAATTTTGATGATTTGGATCTTAATAACTTTGGATTGAAGTTTTGGGATGTTACAAAAACCTTTGAGGATAGACCTCATCCACAATCATCAGATGTCCACTCAATCTTCTAGTACCAAAGAAGCATGAATCAAGACAACCAAAATACCCGAAGTCGACAAGACTACAGAAGACGACAAAATTATCCTCCCAAGGGTTCAAAGGAGACTGAGGAGTCAATTTCTAAGAAGATTCCATGAAGATCCTCTATGGGTACTGTAGTTGAAGACCCATCATAAGGATCGCCTCCCCATTAACCCTTCAGTTCTGACCCACTTAGAGGACTGGCGACTTAAACTATTTGATAGACTAAGTATGAATAAGAGTAATATATGAGTCCCATAAAACCTAGTCTACAGAAGACATCTGAAGGCTTCAACTCTAGACAGAAGGATGGCGATAGTCTTAAAAGCATCATTCGACGACTCTAAGAAAGAACGACTGATGTATTCCCGAGTTACCCTACCTTAACCCTAAGGGGGAAAGACCTGCGTCTTTCCCATAAAATTAGAGTAACCATCTGTCAGAAGCAACCTCAGGAGTTAGACCCAAAATCACGAACTAGGATATGATAATACCTTAAGATAAACACCGTAAATCCTTATAGAAGGAAGATCACCCCTCACAATCCCGATTAAGCCTGCTCAGTACTCGTGCCTCCAAGATGATTGAAGTTCAACCTCACCGTTGCAGTGACCCTGTTCAAGGACAAAGCCGACAAGTTAGTATGCGAGAAACACATGGCACTAACTCCAACACAAAATCCCCTAACCTTACTCTCCCTAATCCCGGGATGAGATTCTTTTAAGGGGTAAAGGTCTGTAACATCCCAATTTCAGCAACCCTGATTAGTTGTCCAGAATGCAAAAATCAGGGGGAACAAAAACATTTCTTGTTTAGTGATGCAATGTTTTCTTGCTTGTTTGTTGATTCTTATGAATTGAGTGTGTAGAAAATGATATACTCCTTACCTCAACCTCAGTTGACAAAAGCTATTCAACAAAAACTATCCTGGCTTATGTTCCATTTTCTCAAATGTTCTGGCATTTCAAAAACATGAGCCAAGATGCCTTCCAACCCTAAAACCTTTTTAGTAGCTACTATTGACAAAGTTATGGAGATCTATATGATATAATCTCCCCATGTTTTCAAAGACAGAACCTTCAAAATACTCTTACCTCTAGGTTTCTCTCAAACCTTTTTATAAAACTTTTGAACTATACTCTTGGTAGATGTACCAAGGACCTTACCTTGTTCAAACTCCAGACTATTCAAAATACCCATCCTTACCTCAAGCTAGGCCTGGTGGTAACTGTAGTAATATCTTGAGTTACTTGTTCAGGTGAATTGTCTTGATCTGCTAGCTAATGATTTGCCTTGTTCTGCTCTTTGACTTGTTTGCTTAGGAGTAGTATGAGCTACTCTAGGGTCTCATCATCTAGCATATATATAATACAAGAGTGTCAACCCTAAGCAAGTTCACCAAGATGGATCTAATCCATAGCCATTAGGTGATCATCTAAAACCATTAACCAGATTACTTCTGAAGTTATTCATTCTAGAAGCTTCCAAGTTAATGAAGACAAATATCAAGCATGGATCCTTTCTACTCACCCTACCCCTCAACATCATCCAATTGGTGATGAGTTGGAACCTTGCAACTAATCATAAACATCAACTCTTGTATTCTAGTCAAAATCACCAAATCTACCAAATTTGGCCAAGTCTGGAAATATGTTATCAACATCACATATTGGGGACCCCCTCATTTCCAATCCTTTTGATTTTTGGGAATGCACTTGAACCATCTTGTAAACCTTCATAAGCACTATCAAGTCCCACTCTTTCCCTTGCCTAGAGAATCTTCCAACCCACTTGTTCCTGATGGTTTTGTAGGCAATAAAATAATCTTTTCTGCAAATTTTATCAACATGCCTATTTCAGAAGAGGCCCACATCCTCATACTATCTCCTATTAATCAACCCTTGGTATAGTTGTGTTACACTCATAAATTTCTTTCAAACCCCACTTCCCTTGTTTCAAATGGAGCTTTGTGCTTCTAGAACCAACATAGTTTTGGGGGCTATTTGATAATATGTTCTAGCACCCTTGTTTTATTCAATTTCTAGCATCAATTCTTGAAGAGATCAATCATGATTAACCTCAAACCTATATACCATGGTGATCTACCTAACCTAGTATATCCATCCCTATATTCCATGCCCTAAGGGGATCTTGGAGCTCCAAGATCCAACGAGGTTTTGTTGGTATGAAAATAACATCACCCTAGATCACTTCTTCCTTATTTTCCGCCAAAATCAACTTTGATTCTCAACACCCAAGGTTGAAAATTCTATATACACCTTGTGAAAATTATATAACTTGGATATATGAATTTATCAAATATTACCCAGATTTATTATGGCCCTAAAATAGTTATGAAGGAAACTTTTCTTTCCTCCAAATCCATTACCAAACTTAAGTCACATTTGAGACCTATATACCATACCCTAGATTCCAACTTCAAAAATAAATATTTTTGAAGGGTTTTATTATTTCTTCTTGCCCTTTTTCTTAAATGGCAGAAATAAGGAATAATTGCTAAAAAATACTTTTCTATCCAAATAAATTGCAAGAAAATTCTCCAATGTGTGCTATGGTATCTAGGACCATCTCCCATCAAAAACCAACCTTTCTCAATGTAAAAATATCCAAAGAGCTTCTAGAAACCATTTTAGCACTAATTGACTAAATGGATTTAAGAGGACTACTCCTTAGAAAATTCCCAAATAAATACTTGAGATCTATATAGCCTATCCCTATCTACCAGCATATGTATATCAACTTGACAAGATCAATTTCTGGAACTTGCTTCATGAGCATAATTATGGCCAAATTGCATGCTTTCCTAAAAACTTGATCAACAACCAACCCAAACCCCTACCACAACCCTTGCAAATTTTCCCAGCACACCTCCCCTCCTCTCTAGTCGTGCACCACTTTAGCATGCCACTGTAGAACCACTCCCCCTTGGCCCATGTGCTTGAGTGAGGGAGAGAAGGCACTTGTTTAAACCAATCTTGGCAAATACTACACTCCGCAGCCTCCTTGTCCCTCTCTGATCGAATACCACACTCCTAGGAAACCCCTTATTAGTGGCAGACCTTTTTTCACTATCACTGGTTCATATCTAATGCGCCACTAATACGTATCCACTAATAATTATCTTCTATGGCGCATATTCAAATGTGCCACGGAAATCTCAAATTTCTGCGGCGCATATTATGGGGCCCCCAGATTAATCCTCTGAGAATCCCTGTTATGCATACACCATGATCCCATGATCAGTTAGTCATGGCACATAACCGACAAGTATCAAAGTAAACATCCATTATTTAAATGGTACATGTCATACCTTATTTTCCATTATGGCTACATCGATCATCATTAGCGGAACTTCATAAAGCATAGAGCCTGAGTCATGCCTTAACCTACAGGCAACTGACTGGGAGAACGTCCTAGCTCGCATAGTGGTCAGCTCCACCATCTTCTTGATATCTGACCAAGTTAATAGCCAGGGACAATGCTAGTGAGTACTTTGAATGTACTCACAAACCACCTTAAGAGAGTAGTAAAAACAAGGAGATATGCAATATGGTTGTGGTAGTAGGAGGGCTCCAAGCAGGGTTCTTTTCTAAAATAGTTTATCTTGTAGATATGGCATCTCCATATCTTTGTTAAAAACTTTTGTAAAGACTTTTTGGAAACCTTGTGAAAAAATTTGTAAACACTAGGATTGGGGTACCCATTTGTTCCCGTCTTCAGGTCGTCCCATGACCAAACTCCTTTCTCCTCCTTCCGACAATCCCATGGTCAAAACCTTTCTCCTTTACGACCATCCCATGGTCAAAACATTTCCAAAGCCATTTCTTTTCCAAAATCCTTTTTGAAAACAAAACCAGCACCACTCTACAGCAACCTTCCCAACCGTCCATGACCGCGGACACGGCTATTCGAATAGATTTACACTCTATAGAGGTTGCACACTTTACCCACACCATCCGGGTACACTACCCTGATCTACACCGATCGTGGGTCGAGTAACCGATCAAGACTATTTGGATGCCCGCTCCAATATAAGTTACCCTATGAGTGTTGTTCCCCTCAACACCGGGACGCCCTATATAGTTCTCAAGCCAACTGGAGCGCTTTTTCCACATCCCAAGTGTGCGCTTTCAATGAGGGGCTCATAGTAACACGTGGAGGCCCATAGACCCTTCGTTCCTTCTCCAAATCCAGTCATGTCCCATTCTAGAGTAATGTGGTTGCATGGGTTAATTGTTCTAGCAAAACTCAAAGAACTGGGTGCATTTTTGTAAACCTTTTTCCTCCATCTTTCCTTCAGCATTTTGTAAAACAAAACCTTTTTCTTTCTCAACATCTCTTGGGAGGTCCCACCTCACCAAGGTTTTATCATAAAACTTTTGGTAAAACTTTTTCGGGGGTCTCCCCATCCTCTAGTTTTGCTTCGGCTAAAAAAGGGTCTCCAAAGGGGTATGGTGTAATACACCATCTATCATACTATGGTTAAATAGGTGTCATCAAGAGGGTTGTACTTAATAGTACCATTGTGTAATGGCTTGGAGGAGCCAAGCCACTACCAGATATACATCATCATATAATAAAACAATGCAGTTTCATAAAATAGTAGATAAAACATGCATAAGTAAAACAATACAAAAAGGATAATGAGAAATAAGGTGGCTTGCCTGATGATCAGAAATATGGCAATATGTCCCTGGACTTCTTCTTAGGATACCCAATAATACCAATAATAATTACCGCTTCTTCTGCTCTCTGATTTCATCGCAACTATAGTCGTCTAGACAGCATATGCCAACAAACCAAACCACAATCAACACAAAGGCATACAAGCATCAATACAATACAGCAAACTAGTGAACAAAACCAGTTTAAGATTCAGTAGGTTTCGAGAGGATTGGATTTAGAAGATGGAGATGGTCTTGGAGACATGGATGAACATCCCTTAGGGTTTATAGCCGAGGAACTACCTAAGAGGGGTTTTGGACCAAGGACCTATTCTGTATAATACCATTGTGTAAAAATGATACCAACATATAGGTGTTAATAAAATGAAACCAACAAAAGTGGTTTCACTATTTTATCACTTTTCTTGAATTACTTATGAATTTCCTAGTGATAAAAGCTATAGTTTTAGGAACTAATTTACCAGAAAAGTTCTGGAGCTCCAAAAATTATTCCCTTGGATGATTTTGTAGGGTTTGATGTAATGAATAGCTGAGAGTTGGAATCACTGCAAAACTAATTACCAGAATGCCCTCAGGAAATCCCTAAAGGCAGTTCTAGAGCTGTTTTGTCTTTTTCACCAAATTAAATATACATAAGCTTTTGATTTGATTCAAAAGACACATGGTAGTTATTTAGAATACCTTTCTTTAGAAATTGGAATCAACCTTTTTGGGTATTAAGAACGACTGGAGTGGTTTAGTTAGTGAAACGAGTCTACATAGAATAGTTTAATTCCTAATAAATCAACCCGGGTTTAATTAAATTTGGTCTCTTGGGTTTTTAAGGATATTCGTATGCATGTGTTCTGGGAGTTGGAATTGGGTCAAAATCGATATTGGTTTGGCCTAAGGAATTTCCCAAAGACCGATCTAGGGACCTTTTGTCATTTTTACAGAAGTCAAACTACTAATCCACTTGGCATGAGGTTATGTTCATGAGATAGGTGCATAAAATTCCTACCATAGGCAATTGGATTTATTCCATTTGGGATTTTAAAACTCCCTGCAAATCTTTATTAGCAACACAAATACTTCTTTGCGTTTAAAAAAATAGGAATAAAATGGAAAAATTTATGTTGGAAAAATGCTTCTCCATGTTGTGCAAAACATGTGGGAACCGAAAGAAATTTAGATCTAGATAGTTTGGATCCTTTTTCATTTTCTCTTTGGATTAAACCAACATAGCTATTAAACAGATCTGGAAAATATGTAAAAAGAAAAAGGGAGGGAGAGCAGTGCAGGCTGAATCCGTGGGGATACTGGGCCGCGCAGGGCAACAGCCGGCCCATATCGCACCGGAGCACGCGGGAGGCCGTTTTTGAAGATGACTGGCGGGGCCCGGTCGTAAGTGGATCTCATCACCGACAGGGTATCAGGCCCTATATGTCGTCCGATGAAAAGGCCGATCGACGGCTCGCACTCGTCTCTCTCCTCGCGATGGCGCTAAGGAGGGGAAACCCTAGGCGGGGTCTGAGATGGTTGGGGGCTCACCTGGAGGCACGGAGGCCAGCGGGGAAGGAGGGGGAGGAACGGGGTACACCGATACAAGCTCAGGGATGGGCGGCGGTGGTGATTTCGGTGCTAGGGATTGCTCGTGTGACGACCACCGACGGGGGCTTTGGGATCACGCCGACGGCGCTGCTCTGAAAGCTCCTGAGTAGAGAGAGGGACATGGTTAGATGTAGGGGAGCATGGAGGTCTCAAATATGCCACATGCACGGGGAGGGGAGTAGGGAAGAGAGCACGTAGCTTGATCCTTGGAGATGACCGAGAGGGGAAGTTCTTCTTCTCCTAGGACGGAGTAGGGGCAAGGCCCTGTGGGGAAGCTAGTGGAGGGGGAGAGGGTGCGAGAGAGAGTGGAAAATGAGAGCAGAGTGAGGAGCGGAGGTGTCCTCTGGCCTTAAAACCGAGGGAGTGTTGTCCACGGTGCACCAAGTCCATTTTGGACAGAAGGGAGGGGTGCTGCTCATTGATAGAGCCTCAGAGGCGGTGGAGTTGTAGAGTGGGGTAGAAGGGAGGCAGTGGAGGGTGTCATTACGTTTGAAAAGGCTATATTGGCTCTCCTTCTTTATCGCGGGTAAAGAAAAAGAACAAGAGAGGGAGTGAGGCTAGGGCGAGCTAGGGCAGTGGTTAGGGTGCAAGGAGGGTAGGGTGGGACCCTATACTCGCCATGTGAGTGGAAGGAGGGGTGGTGAGAGATGCTGCATTGATTCTCTAAGATTTTGCAAGATGCATAAGTTTTCTCTCTCTCTCTCTTACTTGCTCCAAGCACAAGTGACAAGAGAGTGATGCTACAGTGGCACGTCGACCAGAGGGTGGGAGGTGTGCTGTGGAAGTTTGGCTGACCCAAAGGGTTGAGGTTTGATGGGGTTTTGATTTGAGGTTTTGCTTAATGTACAAAATTGTTTAACTAGATGATTATGAAGGAAGTCTATAAACTTGACTTATGCAAGAGGGGGCAAGGGTGTTGGGGGAAGGGTAAGGTCAATAGACACCTCCTGGAATTATTTGGGATTTTTTAAGTGGTGCTTAGATCCTCTTTATATCAATTCTTCAATTATTGCTGAATCTGTTTTATGGATTTTAATTGAATAATTTGCATTGGACCAATATGGTTTTTGGGCTTGATATGGTCCCAAATATGATTACACACTTCGGAGATTTTCCCCTGAATTTATTGATGAAGGAAAGTATTTAAAACAGTTATTATTCTATTTCTGCCATTTAAGAAAATAGGCGAAAAGAATTATTGAAACTCTTGAAAATATTTATTTTTTAAGTGGGATGATAAGTTATGATATATAGGACTCGGCTGTGCTTAAAGTTAGGGAAGTGTTTTGGCAAAAACCAAACTTTCCTTTATTGAAGGAGTTTTGGAGGTTTTGCCCATTAAATGAATTAAATAGTTTTTGAGCCATAATAATTATGGATAATATTTTATAATTCTTTGTAATCAAGTTATATGATGCACACAAGGTGTATATAGCATTTGCAACCTTGGGTGTTGAGAAATCAACTTGATTTTTGGTGAGGAACAGGAATTAAAGGATCTAGGGTGGTGTTATTTTCATACCATCAAAACATGGTTGTATCTTGGAGCTCAAGGATCCCCTTGGTTCAAGGGATATATGGATAGATATACCAGGTTATGTAGATCACCATGGTACAAGAAGTTGAGCTTGATCATGCTTGAGTTCTCCAAGAATTGATTTCAACCCTTGAATAGAATAAGGATGCCAAAGCAGATTGTCAAGTAGCCTTCAAAACCTTGTTTTGAAGCACAAGGATACATTTGGAACAAGTTAAGTAGGTATTGCTAGACCTTTATGAGTGGAACACAAACATTTAGAGATTTTGTCCAAAGAAGGTAGGATGAAGGTGTGAGCTTCTGCTGAAGTAGGATTTTGACTAGATTTAAGGAATAGTTATTTTCTTGCCTGCAAAACCATCAAGAACAAGTGGGTTAAAACGTTATCTAGCCAAGGGAAAGAGTGGTCCTTGGTAGTCCTTATGATGGTTTACAATATGGTTCAAATGCATTTCCAAAAATGCACAAGGGTTGGTGTAGCATCCCAATTGTTTAACAATTGTAATGCTACTAGCCTAGTCTATATAATGCTACCTTCCTACATATAATTGTTGCATCATCATTATATCATGCTCATGTCATCATGCCACATTGCATTTGAGCATCATATAAAACCCCTTTCAATTTGGTTCTTCTCACATATGCATTTATATTACTTGTATTTGCCTCTTGATGAATTGTAGTTGCTTCTTGATAAATTGCGTCATGCCCAAGTTGAGTTGTGGGCATATCTCTTACAACTCCACCACCTTCCTTCCACCACCTTATAAACCTACCATCCCATTTAAGGTGAGCATTTGCATCTTATTTTGTTATTAAACTCAAGCTCATTACTAGGGGGTATGGATCCTTATCTTTGAGCTACATGCCTCCATACATGGTCCCATATTATTTTCATAATATGTAGTATGGGAGCCTACATGACCATCCTTGCATGGCTGAGTGGAGTAGTGTCCTTTTGTTTTCCTTTATATGGTTCTATTGAATTATGGGCTTATTTGAATGCAAGGTGGCCATAGGAAATAAAGGGGGAATACACACCCATTATAATTTCTCCCTTTATTCAAACATGCCCATTATTCCAAATGTATCATGAAAAAGGAAAATAATCCCTTCCTTTGTTTGTAAAATCATCCTCTGTGTGGGGGTACCATTATTTCATGTCAGATGAAATATAGACACCAAACTCCATATCTCTCTATCTCCCTCCTTTTTTTTCTCTTGCATGCTTAATTTTTGCATGTCACATGTGGTAATAAGCCTTTTATCTAGTCACATTTTTTTGTTGGACCGTTTAAAAAATTATAAAAGGTTTTCTTGTTTGACTAAAAGTAAAAGTTGACACTAAGTCCGTCTAAAGTTTTGGCCTAAAACCAGTCTCATCTAGTCTAGTTTGGACTATATAAAACTCCAGTCCCTTTTTATTTCAAAATCCTATCACGTGTACATATACACACATACACCCACATCTATACACACTACACCCAAATCTGTTTACACGCCTCTCCAACCTCACGTGCAGACACTCCATATCCCTACCAAGCTAGGTGCTCATCAAGCCATCGATCAAATCCCAGCCGGTTAAACTCGCGTCCTTCCCTGTACCACTTTTGATCGTTGCTCAACCTGAACCTGGTAGACCGAAGCCACCCTCCTGGTCTCTCCCTGGCATCTTCCTCTCTCTTTCCATGGTAAGACCACCCCCTAGCTGCTTTGGCCTGGTCCAGCTGAGCCTGGCCCAACCCCTCCCCTTGTCTGGCATCTGTTCCGACTCCACCCGATGGACAGTGAGCAACCACTGTGTTTCTTCCTCGCCGCGCACGTGACCCAGGTACCTCATGCACCCCGCGTGCACCTCCCCTCTCCCTCGTGATCTTTTCTCTCGGGCTCCCCTCGCTCTGTCCATAAAGCGACAGCGACAGGGACGCTTTCCCCTTCATACCCATCCTCCCAACCACTCCCTCATCATGGACGATCTGCAACTCTTCCTTCCTTCCCCTGCCAAAACCCTAGCCGCCATGGGTGCTCCTGCCTAGCCCATGTCCGTCCTCGTCGTTTCCCGATGCCGTCGTCACCAGACAACCTTGTCCCGGAGCTGTGCTTGGACCCGGTGAAGCTGCTCGGAACCGGAGCGAGGAGGAGCAGGTCTAGGACGTTGCTCGCACCCACGCCGTCGCCGCGCCGGCCTTGGCCTCGTCGAGCCTTCCCTTCTGGCCGTTCCGCCTAGCTCGGCTGGGAATCGGTCCCAGGTGAGTTCCCCACCCCTCTCTGCCTACCGGCCCCTTGCCGCTTCGCCGCTTTGGCCGCCGGCCACACCGCGCTCGACCAGCAGCGGAGCTTGGCGCACCCCTCTGTTCCTTTGTGTTTTCCGGGCGATGTGGTCCGCCTCCGTGCGATCTTGCTTAACCAAAGTTGTAGCCCGAGCAATCCTCTTCAACTCTACTTTTTACGGCGTAAATTCGCAGCCCGTTCGGTCATGTCGTCGTTGCAAACCAGCCTGATCTCAGCCCGTTTCTGCAAATTTCACCGTCAGTTTTTAAACCGCGAGATCTCCTCTGTTCAACCCTTTGCCCCGTCCGCTGCGGACCTCCGTTGGCGAAGATCCAAAAAAGCAAAGTTGTAGTCTGATGTTGGCTCTACAACTTTTGTTTTTGCAGCGTCGCAAAATTCCCGACGGTTTGCTCGCCTTCGTCGCTGGAAAACCGGACGAGCTGACTGTTTTGACTCTAGAAAATTTTCAGATTCGTTGTTCTTCTTGCATAAAACCCCCTGGCAGTTTGTGTCCAGCGCGAACAGACCCCCCCATGCCCTGGATCGCCAACGTGTCACTGCCATTGCCATGGCTGTCCCGCCGCTGAGGCCCACTCCATCCATCATTTTGGGTGCTCGCGGTGCAAAAAGTCTGGTCTAGTCCCCGCCGTGTCGGCTATTGCTGAGTCAGCATCGGCCCCACCCGTCAGTGACTCTGGCTAAGTCGGGCTGAGTAAGAAAAGTTTTTCCTGTGTCTGTTTTAATTAAACCTTTTCAAATTTGTTTTAAATTCAAATTCAAATCTGTTTTCAAATATCTTTTAAGATATAATTCCAAATTAAACATGTAATATATGTTTTGAAATCAGAAAAATGTGAGGATTTCATATATGCCCTTCAAAATATATTTTGAACACTTTAAATTTCGAGTTGATCAAAATTACAAATAAAATGCCCTTTGCCTTAATTAATTAATAACTTTTGTTTTATAACTCCGAATTTGACAAATAATATGTCTAAATCGATCAGCGCGACGAGCCCGTTCTATCTATGCATTCCATGTTCTGAATTGCAGCATGCATCATATAAATATAAAGTATACAGCAACTTATTTGAGGATAAAAGGTGACTAAAACGCCATAAAATGCTTTATTCTTGTACTCCACACCTCACCCATGCCATGCTACATTATTGCCATGCAAATTGTGCATCATTCATCATGGCTTGATTGTTTGCTTGTCGCATTTTATTCATATGCTTGTGCACTTTATTTATGTTGGCCCTTGTTTGTTCGGTTCTTCTTCGAATAGACGCTGAGCAGGGGATATATCAAGAAACCCAGGAGCACTACCCAGATCCTTCTCTCGCTTCAACTGAGATGTCAGGCAAGCACTACCACATGCTTGCATACATATAGTACCTATTGCCTCTCTCTTATTCTTGCATCATTGAGTCGCGATTGCATTAAACTGAATCCCAAGTACTGCATAGCCTTTACTTTTAAACCCCACCGAAGCTTGTTCCTCCATCCCATGAGCCATTACTACAGGAGTTGATTGAGCCATGCGAGTCGTAGTACAGCATGTGTAGGGTATGCGAGTGTCTGATGGATAACGAGGTACCTAAACAACTTAACCTGAGTAGTAATGGGAAAACTAATGAAAGTGGCACCGGTGAGCAATATCTGCTATTTGGTTTTTCATGCTCACTTGTGTCCCGTAGGACCCCGAGTACTTGATTCCTGTTCCTTGAATATTCGCGCTATCCACATCCGGGAGGCTTATGACCCCCCCTGAACCAGAGCTTGATTCATTCTTATTTCTTGGGGCCACAAAGTAGTTTGGGGCTTTATTACTATCCTGTACTTATGCCATGCTTTACTGCTTTATTTACGATTGTGCTGGAGCACCTGTATTGTTTAGGATCGTGACACGTTTTCGCTGTATCGACAAGCCCAGTCACACTTTCGGGTTCCCAGTCGTTTACAGCCGTCCACACAAACCTTGAGTCCGTCTCGGAGCCGGCCAACTTCGTTGCGGGTAGCTTAATGGGGTGGCCCCCTGAAATATTTCTGAATCCTATGATCGCTTTGTCGTGAATGCCTCGTTGGGTTTTGATTTGGTTTTTCCGAGGTTGATCGAGTGTGTGTTGCTATTTGTGCACCCCTGCAGGGTAAAACTTTCTGAAAGCCGTTTCCGCGGTTATGGACGACTTGGAGCACAGTTTCTTGATCATAGACAAGTATAACTAAAGTACCGCTTTTAATTTGACTAAGTATCTAACTAGTAAATAGTGAAACACTCCTGGAATGGATAATAAAACTGCCAACGGATGGGGGGTTGTTCGTCCGCTTCCTCGTTGGTAAGCGAGGAGGAGGATGGATCTGTTAATATTACCGTTATAACTGTTGTTATTAATTCACAGACATCCGTCTATCTTTGGTTAGGCGGATGGTTAGCGAGTATCTCTAGAATTGTTAGGTATTATCTTTTGCTGCAATTGCGTCACCCCAGGTTGTGTCCTCTTTAGAGGCATAAAGACTTGCTGAGTACCCCTAGGGTCTCACACGATAACTTGTTTGATTCAGATGAACAGGTACACTCACAAGATGGATACTGGGTGGAGGAGACGGACGATGTTGGCAACGATCACTCGGTGTAGAGATTCCGGGAACGGGGATCCGTGAGATCTGTGGGCGGGATGTGTTTATTTATGGGGCATCTTATGCCGATTTGCTTCTTATCCGTACTCGGATCGTGTTTTCCGCTTCCGCCTGATACTCTGATGTTTGATGTATGAGGAGATATCCTAAACTATTATATCTATCTAGGATATTTGGATCTTGCCATATGGCGTTGCAATATTTCTATTTCTTTTAGATGGAATGGCTCTGAGGACTGTTGTATGGTGGCTTGCATACATACTCATTTGTGTATGTAGTTGATCCCTTCACCTGCCGATTACGCCGCTCGTTCTTGTCCCGATGTTTGGAAATGGTTAGGACGGCCGAAAGGTCTACCTGTGAGTGGCATTTGGCCCCACCGTACTATTTTAACCATTTCCGCTCATCCAGGCTTGTAACTAAGAGCGTAATTCACCGAGGTAGTTACAGTTGGGAAAAGGAGGCATTCAAAAAGGTGATGTTGGAAATAGTTTTCCAAACTTAGCCAAATTTGGCAGATTTGAGGATTTTGACTAGAGTAGGAGAGGGGGTGTTTTTGATGGGTTGCAAGGTATCAAAGCATCATCAAGTGGATGATGTTGAAGTGTAGATTGGGTATAATAGATCCATGCTTGATATTGGTCTTCATTGACAAGGAATCTTCTAGAATGGATCACTTCAGAATTGATCTAGTTAAGGGCTTTAGATGATCACTTAGTGGCTAAAGATCAGATCCATCTTGTATTCTTTCTTAGGGTTTGGGGATTTTAAAGTTTCTTGATACTAGAGGATGAGCTCCTAGAGTATCTCATACTACTTCTAAGCAATCAAGTCAAACATCCGATCAAGGCAACTCATCTTACAAACAAATCATCTACTACTAGGGTTACCATCAAGCTTAGCTTGAGGTAAGGATGGGCAATTTTGAAAGGTTGGAGCTTGAATAAGTAAGAGTCCTTGGTATCCCTACCAAGGGTAGAATTCAAAGGTTTTATACAAGGTTTTGGAAATCCTAGAGGTAAGAGTAGTTGAAGGTTCTATCTTGAAAACATAAGGAGATTGTAGCTCTCCATAGTTTTGTCAATAGCAGCTACTAAGATAATTTTGGTTATAGAAGCATCTTGGCTCATGTTTGGAATGCCAGAACATTTGAGAATATGTAAAATGAGCCAGGATAGTTTTGTTAAATAGCTTTTGACACTGATGTTGAGGTAAGAAGTATATCATAAGCTATACCATCAGAAGCATAATCACAGACAACAACAAACAAGCACTGCACCATTAAATAAGAAAAAGTTTTTGTTCCCCTTGATTTTTGCATTCTGGACAACTAATCACGGTTGCTGCAATTGGGATGTTATAGACCTTTCCCCCTTAAAAGAATCTCGTCCCGAGATTCAGGAGAGTAAGGCTAGGGGATTTTGTGGTGGAGTTAGTGCCATGTGTTTCTCTTGTACTAGCTTGTCGGCTTTGTCTTTGAACAGGGTCACTGCAATGGTGATATTGAACTTCAATCTTCTTGGATGCACGAGTGTTGAGCAGGCTTCAATCGGGATTGTGAGGAGTGATCTTCCTTCTGTAAGGATTTACGTCGTCTCTCTTAAGGGATTATCGTATCCCAGTTTACGTCTTTGGGTCTAACTGCTGGATTGCTTCTGGAAGAGGGTTATTCTATTTTGTGGGAAAGAAGAGGTCTTTCCCCCTTAGGGTTAAACTAGGGTGGCTTGGAGTTATCGCAGTCCTTCCTTCTTGGGGTCGTCAGATGATGTTAGGTGGATATCACAATATTCTGCCCGGAGTTGAAACCTTCTGATGACATCCGCAAACTAGGTGTTATGAGGCTCATATACTACTTTTATTCGTACCTAGCCGATCGGAGTAGTTGAATTAGCGGATTGCCCAAGCTGTATAGAACTAAAGGGGTTAGCGAATCGGCGGTCCATTAGGATGGTCTTCAGCTGAAGTAGCCGAGGGCTTCGTAGAATCTTTAGTTAGTTTCTCCTCTGATGACTCACGAGTTGCGGTTTGGCGAAGAGGTGTCGGATCTGGAGATCTTTTCTGGTAGACAGTCTTCGGGATTTGAGTAGGAAAGATGCAGTCTTTCCACCTTAGCACTTCACTAGGGTCCTTCGAGAGTGGTGCAGATCTTCCGTCTTGAAGGGCTGGCGTGATGTTGTAGATGTTTGTATCTCCTTGGGTCTTGGGTTGACATCTTCGAGAGACGTTCTATTGCATGAACCAGGTTGGGGTGGTTTTCTAACAAACTCTTAGTAGTTAGATCTGGGTAGGTTAGTGTTTAACGTCACTTATTGTTAGCCTTCAGTTAGGTTAGAGGCATCCATCTTCAGAGAGGTTATCCTGACTCGAACTATTGACGTTGCTTCCGTTCGATGGCAAAGTAGACTCGGTGTCTGGATGCATCGTTGTCTTCAGGATTTTGGAGTATCCTAGCCTTCTAGTGAGGAACTTCCTCTTGATTTGGGTGGGGTCGACTAAAATAGTTAGTCTCCTGAGGTGGTCGGAACCTCTAATATACCAAAGGTTAGTAGAGTCAGGTCTTCACTTCTTGACTTTGTAGCTGGTCTGGTCGCTTCTTGTGGATGATGCGGATCCTTCGATGGTAGACTTCCAGCGTCAAGGGAATTCTTGCTATGGTTGGCAGATGAACGTTGGCGCGCAGTATTAATGACGAGTCTTGAGAAGTGAGTTGGACGAGGTATGTCATCCTGCCGGGGAGTATTCTTCGAGTGATTCTTAATTGACAAGGTCACACTTCTGGTTGTAGTGATGCTTTGCCTCTGATAAGCTCCTGATGTTAGTATGGGTTTTCGTTAGCGGCAACAACTAGGGGTTCCTAAGTTACGAGGTGTGTTATCGCTCCTCGAGTCACAAGTTACGGTGGTCAAAACACATCAGAATACACATACAAGACGAACATAGCGAGGGGATTGCAAAGTCTTTAGCAGATAGCACACATCAAGCAACACATGATGCACTTAGGCAAGCAAACATGGCCTACTATGGTGACTGATGGCTCAATACACGGCACCCAGAAAAGTGCTTGGTGCGTGGTGTTGATGTAGAGATCGTTGGGAACCCCAAGAGGAAGGTATGATGAGCACAGCAGCAAGTGTCCCTCAGTTATGAAACCAAGGTTTAATCGAACCAATAGGAGCAAGGAAACACCTCAAAGGTGTTACTAGCTGAGCTTTGGCAGGGCGCACTACCAGTGCTAGTATCAACATGGAGACCTACACAACACAACCACAGAACTTTGTCCCCAACTTGTGATGAGGTTGTCAATCTCACCGTGTTTTGCGGAAAACAAAGGATTAAACGTATCGAATGGAAAGAAGTAAAAGTTTGCAGAAAGTAACATAAAGCAGTAAAAGATTGTAGATTGTATGTAAAAGACAAGGACCGGGATCCATAGTTCACTAGAGGTGGCTCTCCTTAGATAGATAACATGCTGGGTAAACAAATTACAGCGGGGCAATTGAAAAACACCGAGAAAGCAATACATGTATATACTAATCATCTTGACTCCTCTGAGACTTGATTGGGCATTACAACATAATACATAGACCGCCATCCAACTGCATCTATGACTAATAATCCACCTTCAGGTTATCATCCAACCCCTCCAAGATTAAGTTGCAAGCAACAGATTATTGCTTCTGAACTGCACGTAAAGTAAACCATACAATTGTTCTATGAACAAAGGATTGTTGTTTTCTCCTAGTAGCAATAGCACATCTAGTACCTTAGATATTTCATCACTTCCCAGTTACGGAGGCATGAACCCACTATCGAGCATAAATACTAACTCTTGGAGTTGCTAGCATCTACCTGGCCAAGATAGCTACTAACAACGGAAAGCATGCAAGATCACAAATAACAAAGACATGATAGAATCAATAATCAATCTGAAATAGCATCTCAATATCCATCGGATCCCCGCAAATACAACATGTATGAATTACAAATAGATGATCTTGATCATGAACGCAGCTCACAAGATCTAAACATGAAAGCACAAAGGAGGAGAAACCAGCCATCTAGCTACTACATGGATCCGTAGTCCAAGGATGAACTACTCACGCATCACACCGGAGGCTTGCATGGTGATGAAGAAGGCCTCCAGGGTGAATTCCCCTCTCCGGCAGGGTGCCGGGAAGAGCTTCAGATCCCTCCCGATCTAGGGATAGAGATGACGGCGGCTACAGACTCTTTCATGGATTTTTGATCGGGTACTTAGGGTTTTCGTCCTGAGGGCAACTTATAGGCGGAAGGAGAGGCCGAGGGGCTGCTGGGGTCGACCAGACCACCCCCTGGCGCGGGTCAAGCCTGGCCGCGCGGCCAGGTGGTGTGGCCGGCCCCTGGCCCCTCGCCGTCTCGTATTCTGGTACTTGATCCCTTCCGGAAATATAGGCACTTGGGCTTTTGTCCCGTCCAATTCCGAGAATATTCATTTTCTGACTTTTCTAGAACCAAAAACAACAGAAAACAGGCAGCTGGCACTATGGCTCTTGTTAATAGGTTAGTCCAAGAAATCATAATAAAAGTACTCCAAAGTTAAAACAAAACACAAGAAAGTGGATAAAACCAAGCATGGAACATCAAAAATTATAGATACATTTGCAATGTATCAGTGACCAAGGAGTTAACTACTCGGGATGTAGGGGAATCCTATCTTAGGACTATTAATCCTAGACATCATCGCTCTTAGGGTTCTAGTCACTATCTTGCGTATGAAGCCTTCACCGGGTCATTGGACACTTCTCGATAGTGTAATTTTGATTTCTTCGGATTACGAGGATTCCGTTGGTAAGGCGATCTTGTAGTCTCCTTGTGTTTGCTGGTAGTTGCTTCTCTTCATCTCGTCCTCAACTTCTTCACCTGGTTCTAGGTCCTAGTTATTTGAAATCCGTAGGTTTGAAATTTGGACGAGGGATAGAGGAAACCATGTTTCGAAATCCTTTAAACTAGAATGAGATAAGATGTAGAATCTTTCAAAATGTTTTGAGGAATTAGTTTTTGAAAGTCGGTGTTTCCAAAATAGTTTTCCTGTCTAACGACCATGATAACTAAGGTTCTCCTACAGTCAGGATGGCTCTGATACCAAGTCTGTGGGCCCCCCGGATTAATCCTCCAAGAATCCCTATTATGCATACACCACGATCCCATGCTAAGTTAGTCGTGGCACATAACCGACAAGTATCAAAGTATACATCCATTATTTAAACAGAACATGTCATACCTTATTTGCCATTATGGCTACATCGATCATCATCAGCGGAACTTCATAAAGCCTAGAGCCCCGGTCATGCCTTAACCTATAGGCAACTGACTGGGAGAATGTCCTAGCTCGCATAGTCGTCAACTCCACCATCTTCTCGATATCTAACCAAGTTAATAGCCAGGGAAAATGCCAGTGAGTACTTTGAATGTACTCGCAAACCACCTTAAGAGAGTAGTAAAAACAAGGAGATATGCAATATGGATGTGTTAGTATGAGGGCTCCAAGCGGGGTTCTTTTCTAAAATAGTTTCTCTTGTAGATATGGCATCTCCATATCTTTGTTAAAAACTTTTGTAAAGCCTTTTTGGAAACCTTTTGAAAAGTTTTGTAAACACTAGGATTGGGGTACCCATTTGTTCCCGTCTTCAGGTCGTCCCATGACCAAACTCCTTTCTCCTCCTTCCGACCATCCCATGGTCAAAACCTTTCTCCTTTACGACCATCCCATGGTCAAAACATTTCCAAAGCCATTTCTTTTCTGAAATCCTTTTTGAAAACAAAACCAGCACCGCTCTATAGCAACCTTCCCAACCGTCCATGATCGCGGACACGGCTATTAGAATAGATTTACACTCTACAGAGGTTGCACACTTTATCCACACCATCCGGGTACACTACCCTGATCTACACCGATCGTGGGTCGAGTAACCGATCAAGACTCTCCGGATGCCCTATGAGTGTTGTTCCCCTCAACACCGGGATGCCCTATATAGTTCTCAAGCCAACCGGAGCGCTTTTTCCACTTCCCAAGTGTGCGCTTTCAATGAGGGGCTCATAGTAACGCGTGGAGGCCCGTAGACCCTCCGTTCCTTCTCTAGGTCAATGTCTCACATGGACCCTTATAGGAGAAGGCCCACCCTCTAGGGATTGTTATATCCCCCCTGTAGTAGTTGCGACGCAACTTATACAAAAATAGACAAACATCAAATCCACCCATGTCCCATTCCAGAGTAATGTGGTTGTACGGGTTAATTGTTCTAGCAAAACTGCAAAGAACTGGGTGTGTTTTTGTAAACCTTTTTCCTTCTCAACATCTCTTGGGAGGTCCCACCTCACCAAGGTTTTATCATAAAACTTTCGGTAAAACTTTTTTGGGGGTCTCCCCATCCTCTAGTTTTGCTTCGGCTAAAACAGGGTCTCCAAAGGGGTATGGTGTAATACACCATCTATCATACTAGGGTTAAATAGGTGTCATCAAGAGGGTTGTACTTAATAGTACCATTGTGTAATGGTTTGGAGGAGCCAAGCGACTACCAGATATACATCATCATATAATAAAACAATGCAGTTTCATAAATAGTAGATAAAACGTGCATAAGTAAAACAATAGGAAAAGGATAATGAGCAATAAGGTGGCTTGCATGATGATTAGCTATATGGCAATATGTCCCTGGACTTCTTCTTAGGATACCCAATAATACCAATAATAATTACCGCTTCTTCTGCTCTCCGGTTTCATTGCAACTATTATCGTCCAGACAACACATGCAAACAAACCCAACCACAATCAACACAAGGCATACAAGAATCCATACAATACAGCAATCCAATGAACAATACCGGTTTAAGATTCAGTAGGTTTTGAGAGGACTGGATTTAGAAGATGGAGATGGTCTTGGAGACCTGGATGAACATCCCTTAGGGTTTATAGCCGAGGAACTACCTAAGACGGGTTTTGGACCAAGGACCTATTCTGTATGATACCATTGTGTAAGAATGATACCAACAAATAGGTGTTGATAAAATGAAACCAACAAAACTGGTTTCACTATTTTATCACTTTTCTTGAATTACTTATGAATTTCCTAGTGCTAAAAGCTATAGTTTTAGGAAATAATTTACCAGAAAAGTTCTAGAGATCCAAAAATTATTTCCTTGGACAATTTTGTAGGGTTTATGTACTGAATAGCTGAGAGTTGGAATCAGTCAAAAATAATTACCATAATGCCCTCGAGAAATTCCCAAAGGCAGTTCTGGAGCTGTTTTGTCTTTTTCACCAAATTAAATCTATAGAAGCTTTTGATTTAATTCAAAAGACACATGGTAGGTATTTATAATACCTTTCTTTACAAACTGGAATCAACCTTTTTGGATATAAAGAACTACTAGAGTGGTTTATTTAGTGAAATGAGTCTACATAGAATAGTTTAAATCCTAATAAATCAACCCGGGTTTAATTAAATTTGGTATCCTAGGGTTTTAAGGATATTGGTATGCATGTGTACTGGGAGTTGGAATTGGGTCAAAATCAATATTTGTTTGGCCTAAGGAATTTCCCAAAGACAGATCTAGGGACCTTTTGTCATTTTTACAAAAGTCAAACTAATAATCCACTTGGCATGAGGCTAAGTTCATGAGATAGGTGCATAAAATTCCTACTAGAGGCAATTGGATTTATTCCATTTGGGATTTTAAAACTCCCTGCAAGTCTTTATTAGCAAAACAGATACTTCTTTGCATTTAAAAAAACTAGGAATAAATTGGAAAACTTTATGGTGTAAAACTGGTTCTGTATGTTGTACAAAATATTGTGGGTACCGAAAGAAATTTAGATCTAGATAGTTTGGATCCTTTTTCATTTTCTTTTTGGATTAAACCAACATGCCTATTAAACAGATATGGAAAATATGTAAAAAGAAAAAGGGAGGGAGAGCAGTGCGGGCCGGATCTATGGGGATACTGGGCCGCGCAGGGCAACAGCCGGCCCATCTCGCACCAGAGCACGCGGGAGGCCGTTTTTGAAGCTGACTGGCGGGGCCCGGTCGTCAGTGGCTCTCAGCGCCGAAGGGTATTAGGCCCTGTAAGTCGTCCGAAGAACAGGCCAATTGACGGTGCTGAGGAGGGGAAACCCTAGGCGGGGTCTGAGATGGCTGGGGCCTAACCTGGAGGCACGGAGGTCGGTGGGGAAGGAGGGGAACGGACGGGGTACACCGGTGCAAGCTCAGGGATGGGCGGTGGTGGTGATTTCGGCGCCAGGGATTGCTCGCGTGATGACCATTGACAGGGGCTTCGGGATCTCGTCGGCGGCACTGCTCTGAAAGCTCCTGAGCAGAGAGAGGGACATGGTTAGATGCAGGGGAGCATGGAGGTCTCAAATATGTCACATTCACAGGGAGGGGAGTAGGGAAGAGAGCACGTAGCTCGATCCTTGGAGATGACCGAGAGGGGAAGTTCTTCGTCTCCTAGGACGGAGTAGGGGCAGGGCCCTATGGGGAAGCTAACGGAGGGGGGAGAGGGTGCAAGAGAGAGTGGAAAATGAGAGAGGAGTGAGGAGCGGGGGTGGCCTCTTGCCTTAAAACCGAGGGAGTGTTGTCCATGGTGCACCAAGTCCATTTTGGACAGAAGGGAGGGGTTCTACTCGTTGATAGGGCCTTAGATGCAGTGGAGTGGTAGAGTGGGGTAGGAGGGAGGCAGTGGAAGGCGTCATTATGTTTGAAAAGTCCAGATTGGCTCTCCTTCTTTATCTCAGGTAAAGAAAAAGAACAAGGGAGGGAGTAAGGCTAGAGCGAGGTAGGGCACTGGTTAGGGTGCAAGGAGGGTAGGGTGGGACCCTGTACTCGCCATGTGAGTGGAAGGAGGGGTGGTGAGAGATGCTCCATTGATTCTCTAAGATTTTGCAAGATGCACAAATTTTCTCTCAATCTCTCTCTCTCTCTCTTACTTGCTCCAAGCACAAAGGACAAGAGTGTGATGCTACAGTGGCACGTCAACCTGAGGGTGGGAGGTGTGCTGCGGAAGTTTGGCTGACCCAAAGGGTTGAGGTTTGATGGGGTTTTGATTTGAGGTTTTTCTTAATGTGCAAAATTGGTCAACTAGATGGTTATCAAGGAAGTCTACAAACTTGACTCATCCAAGAGGTGGCAAGGGTGTTGGGGGAAGGCTAAGGTTAATAGACACCTCCTGGAATTATTTGGGATTTTTCAGTGGTGCTGAGATCCTCTTTATATCAATTCTTGAATTATTGTTGAATCTATTTTATGGCTTTTAATTGAATAATTTGGATTGGACCAATATATTTTTTGGGATTGATATGGTCCCAAATATGATTACACACTTAGGACATTTTCCCTGGATTTAGTGATGAAGGAAAGTATTTCAAACAGTTATTATTCTATTTCTGCCATTTAAGAAAATAGGCAAAAAGAATTGTTGAAACTCTTGAAAAATATTTATTTTTGAAGTGGGATGATACGGTATGATATATAGGACTCAATTGTGCTTAAAGTTAGGGAAGTGTTTTGGCAAAAACCAAACTTTCCTTTATGGAAGGAGTTTTGGAGGTTTTGCCCATTAAATGAATTAAATAGTTTTTGAGCCATAACAATTATGGATAATATTTTATAAATCTTTGTAATCAAGGTAGATGATACACACAAGGTGTATATAGCATTTTCAACCTTGAGTGTTGAGAAACCAACTTAATTTTTGGTGAGGAACAGGAATTAAAGAATCTAGGGTGGTGTTATTTTCATACCATCAAAACATGGTTGTATCTTGGAGCTCAAGGCTTCCCTTGGTTCAAGGGATATATGTATAGATATACCATGTTATGTAGATCACCATGGTACAAGAAGTTGAGCTTGATCATGCTGGAGTTGTCCAAGAATTGATTTCAAACCTTGAATAGAATAAGGGTGCCAAAGCAGATGGTCAAGTAGCCTTCAAAACCTTGTGGGTTTTTGAAGCACAAGGATCCATTTGGAACAAGTGAAGTAGGTATTCCTAGACCTTTATGAGTGGAACACAAACATGTAGAGAATTGGTCCAAAGAAGGTAGGATGAAGGTGTGAGCTTCTGCTGAAGTAGGCATGTTGACTAGATTTGCAGGAATAGTTATTTTCTTGCCTGCAAAACCATCAAGAACAAGTGGGTTAAAAGGTGATCTAGCCAAGGGAAAGTGTGGTCCTTGGTAGTCCTTAGGATGGTTTACAAGATGGTTCAAATGCATTTCCAAAATTGCACAAGGGTTGGGAAAAGGAGGCATTCAAAAAGGTGATGTTGGAAATAGTTTTCCATACTTAGCCAAATTTGGCAGATTTGAGGATTTTGACTAGAGTATGAGAGGGGATGTTTTTGATGGGTTGCAAGGTATCAAAGCATCATCAAGTGGATGAGGTTGAAGTGTAGATTTTGTAGAATAGATCCATGCTTGATATTGGTCTTCATTGACTTGGAAACTTCTTGCTTAGGGTTTGGGGATTTTAAAGTTTCTTGTTCCTAGAGGATGAGCTCCTAGAGTAGCTCATACTACTTCTAAGAAATCAAGTCAAACAGCAGATCAAGGCAACTCATCTTACAAACAAATCATCTACTACTAGGGTTACCATCAAGCTTAGCTTGAGGTAAGGATGGGCAATTTTGAAAGGTTGGAGTTTGAATAATGTAAGAGTCCTTGGTATCCCTACCAAGGGTAGAATTCAAAGGTTTTGGAAATCCTAGATGTAAGAGTAGTTGAAGGTTCTGTCTTGAAAACATAAGGAGATTATAGCTCTCCATAGTTTTGTCAATAGCAGCTACTAAGATAATTTTGGTTATAGAAGCATCTTGGCTCATGTTTGGAATGCCAGAACATTTGAGAATATGTAAAATGAGCCAGGATAGTTTTGTTAAATAGCTTTTGACACTGATGTTGAGGTAAGGAGTATATCATAAGCTATACCATTAGAAGCATAAGCACAGACAACAACAAACAAGCACTGCATCATTAAATAAGAAAAAGTTTTTGTTCCCCCTGATTTTTGCATTCTGGACAACTAATTAGGGTTGCTGCAATTGGGATGTTACACATATGGCCAATATACACAATAGAAGTTTTTTCCAAAATTCAAAAAAAAGCGGGCCAGATCTCAAATTTCTGTGGCGCATATGGCCAATATGCGCCCTAGAAGTTTTTTCAAATTTAAAATAAAACCATGCCAGATCTAGATTGCGCCGAAGGTGGTGGTGGCGGCTGGTGGCTAGTGGCTAGAGGATGGCTAGGAGGAGTGTGTCATCAGAGGTGGTGGCTAGAGGAGAAGGAGGAGGACGCCACTACTGGAGGGGGTCGGAGTAGGAGGAGGAGCCCGCCGGAGGTGGCGGAAGGTGTCGCCGGAGTTGGAGGAGGAGGTCGTCGGAGTTTGTGGTGGAGGAGGAGGAGGTTACCGGAGGAGGAGGAGTTGCCGGAGGTGGTAGAGGAAGAGGTTGTCGAAGATGGTGGAGGAGGAGAAGGAGGAGGTCACCGTGGTGGAGGAGGTCACCAGGGTGGAGGTGGAGGTCACCGGAGAGTGCAGAAGGAGGAGGGAGGAGAAGGGGAGAAGTGTGGAGGGGAGGAGAAGTGGGAGGGGAGAAGAAGTGGGGGAGAAAAAGGAAAAAGGGAGGGAGAAGGGTGCTGGCGGGATTCAAATTTCGAATTCCGCCCAAGACTTCTATGGCGCATATGGGAGAAATGCGCCACAGAAGTTTCTCCCCCTTTTTTATTTTTTTGCAGCAAAAAACCTTCTTCCGGCCATAACTTTTTACTCTTTTCCAATTTGGGGATTCTGTAAAATCCAGAAAGGCCATAGGCCATTGAAACCGAGTAGGAAATTTTGAGGCGATCATTTTGATATATTAAACTTTTATTTCTGATATTGTATGCAAAAGTTATGGCCGTTTTACCGTGCCATGACCTATTTTTATAAAATACATCGAAATTCATGTATTTCAATTGTCATTACAACTACACCCTAAAATATAACTACATCTCAAATGAATTATTTTTTTGAAGTTTTTATCATTTTCGTTTATTTTTTACAAAACTGAAAAGGTCATCCAAGGGGGTGATCTGTTTTTCCATATTCTTTGGCGCATACACCTATATGCACCACAGAAACATCACTTTCTGTTCCGCATATGGACATATGAGCCACAGAATTGTCTCCCCCCTTTCTGTGGCGCATACATCTATATGCGCCACAGAATCATCACTTTCTGTGGCGCACACGAAAATATGCACCACAGAAATGTGGACTTCAGTGGCGCATATTGGTTCCATGCGCCACTTTTTTTGATAAAGACAGTGGGGAAGACCCCCACTGTGTCGATTTTATATATTTTATAAGATGGTGGAGTATTTACATATGGGTTGGGAGTTCAAAGGAACAAAAAATTACAAAAGATCTAGCCAGTCTTGCATGCCCTCCTTCAGGGTGGGTTTAACCCGATGCCTGATCTGTCCCATGTTATGTCTGAAAAAATTAAAGCACTGCTCTATGTCTCTTTGTCCTCCATCAAATATAAATTTGTTCCTCTGGTTCCATATACTCCAGCATCCAGCAATCAAAGTCTCCTTGAAGAAGCAGTTTGTAGTTCTGTTTTTGGCTTCCAATAACATATCAATCATGTTTAAATCAGCATTCCATTCCTGACCAAGTTTCCACCAGAATGTTTGGCTAAAGTCACATGTGAAGAACAGATGCAAAACTGATTCCTCGGTATCTTCCTCGCACAGTACACATTCACTGAACTCAACATAAAAATTCTTTTTTCCCATAAGTTCCTTGGTATTCAACCTATCTTGGATTAGTAGCCAGAAGAAAAACCTTTGCTTTGGTAGACAAGAAGATTGCCAGATCCATTTGTAAGGTGTAGGAGCTACCGGTTGATTGATGATTGATAAGTATACCTTTTTAATTGGGTATTTGGGGCTGTTTCTAGGGAATATACATCTGTCATTAGTCTGCTCAGTCTGATGATTCAGATCCAGAATAAGCTGATTCAGTCTGTTGCATTGTTCGGCTGCATTAACTGACAGAGGTAAGTTGAAGAGATCGTAAATGTCATCTTGCACAATCTCTTTTGCCTTGTGTAGACTGATTTTTTTATTTTTGGCAAAGGCAAATAACTGGGGCATGTCAGTAATAATCAGATTTTCATTCCATTTGTCTAGCCATAGTAGGACCGAGTTTCCAGTGCCAGGCTCGACTCTGGTTTGTTCCTTGAAAATTTCCTGTAATGCTACACAATCACGCCACCAGAATGATCCTTTCTGGTTATCCTAAGATGGTAGGGTGCCATTATGGTAATGGGCTTTCCAAATTAAGTCCACCCAGGGTATATCATGATAGTTATAAAACTTGTATAGATTTTTGATCAGCAGTGCCTTGTTTTGTTCTCTCATGTTGAGTATACCTAGTCCTCCAACAGCTTTTGGAAAGCACACTTTCTCCCATTGTACAAGGTGTTTTCCTTTTTTGTGAATATCCTTACCATGCCATAAAAAAGATCTGGTAGATTTGTCCACATGATCAAGGCAGTTAAGGTGGACTTTCATTGCATACATTGGATGATTTGGTATGGAAGATATAACAGATTTAATAGTGATGACTCTTGAGCTGTAGGCTAGCATGTTAGATATACCTGAAAGTTTCTTATCAATCTTGCATATTATGGGCATCAAGTCATCCACTCTCGGTCTAGTAGTGCCCATTGGTAAACCAAGATAAGTAAAGGGCATGCTTTCACATTTACATCCAAATATATTGGCCAGATCCTGACATCTCTGAGTAGAAATATTGATGGGAACCATTGCTGACTTGTGGTAATTAATCTTCAGTCCCGTGGAGGTGGTAAATTTTTTTAAGATCTCTTTTAGATTGTGCAGTTGTTGGGCATCTGCAGGCATTATAAGTAAAGTGTCGTCAGCATACTGTTGAATAGGATATCTCTATCCATAACTTTCCTCAATTGGCAGTTTAATAAGATCATCATCACAGGCTCGATTAATAGTGAGTTGGAGTAATTCTGTAGTGGCAACAAATAAGAGAGGGGATAGGGGATCACCTTGCCTCACCCCTCTTTTACAGATTATCTTTTTCCTAGGCACACCATTTAAAATAACTGAGGTACATGCACAGTTTAGTATATTGTCAATCCATGATAGCCATTTGGGGCCACATCCAAGATGTTTAAACATAGCAAGAATCGCTTTGTATTCTACCAGATCAAAAGCCTTTTCAAAATCCAACTTAACAATGATTATTTCATTTTTGGATTTATGGCAAATGCTTAAATACTCGAATTCCCATGCAAGGCAGTCATGTATGGATTTTGATTTGATGAAACCATATTGGTTTATGCTGATCATACCGTCGATTCTTTCCTGCAGTCTATTGGCCAGAATTTTGGTAATAATCTTTATTGCCATTGTAACCAATGAAATTGGTCTGAAGTCAGAAGCCGATAGAGGGCAAGCAATCTTGGGGATAAGTGCAATATATGCAGTATTCAGGCAGTCTAATTTCAGTTTGCCATGATAAAATTCCTTGCAAAGACTCTAAAATTGGTGCTTGATTAGATACCAGAATTTTTTCATAAATAATACATTGAAACCATCCGGCCCAGGGGATCTGTCATTGGGCATATCATTGATGATGGCATCAATCTCATCATGGGTAAATGGTTCTTCAAGGCTGGATAAATCATGAGGTGTCACAAGTGAACTAAGATCAAACATCATCTCATTATGTACAGAAGTGCCCAACCTGTCTTTGAAGGATTGCCAAAGTAAAGCAGTCTTGTGTTCGTGCTCAGTAATTTCCATACCATCATTATTTTTCATTATTGCAATATGATTATTCCTATAGTTTCTAGTAGCAATCGCATGAAAGAACTTGGTGTTTTCATCACCTAGTTGGGCCCATCTAATGTTAGCTCTGCTTCTCCAATATAGTCTTTTTGCCTCCAAAAGACTGATCTGATGTTTCTTCACAATTTTTCGGAAGTTTTGTTCAATGATGGACAGCGCTCTCTGTTCCTCCAACCCATCCAGCGTGGCAAGAGCAAAGTTGCAGTTATGTATAATTGGAGTAATACGTGACAATTGCTTACTCCATTTCTTAATGCCAGACCTAAGAGATTTAAATCTAGCAACAACATCTTGGCCAATGTTTTTGAACATGGTATTATGCTGCCAAAACTTTTCAACCACTTCCTTAAACTCATTAAATTCCAGCCAATATTCTTCAAATCGGAACAGGTTGGATCTAGGAATTGTAGATCCTATTTGGATTTGTATTGGTATATGATTTGATCCGAGTCTAGCCAAGGGAGATGCAAGAGTGTTGGGAAATTTAGTAGTCCATGATGGTGAGGTGAATATCCAGTCAAGCTTTTCAAGGAGAGGTGATTGCTGCATATTACTCCATGTGTATGCCCTACCTTTGAGAGGGATTTCCTCCAAGTCATGTTCCTGAATCGCAGAATTGAATGTCATCATGTTATTGGTGTTGCCACCAGGTCTATTTCTGTCCTCTACACATCTGATTAGGTTAAAGTCGCCCATAATCATCCAATATTCATAAGATGATGAGTCTAACTCAGAAAACCAATGTAGAAACTCATTCCTGCCCTTAGAGTTGCAATGAGCATAAATGTTCGTGATATAAAAAATTGTTGAGCTGAATGTGCAAGTCAGTTCCACAGTAATTTGGAAATATGATTGACTGATAACTCTTCCATTAAAAGCATTACCATTCCATACTGTAAGAATGCCTCCAGATGCTCCAACTGAGGGAGAGAAAGCAAATTGATTCATTCTTCCAGGACAAAACTATTTAATATATGCACTGTCAAACATTTCTCTCTTGCTTTCTTGGAAACAGATAACATCGCAGTTGCTTTCAGAGATTTTATTGGATATGTCATCCCATCTATCTTGTGCATTAATACCTCTGATGTTCCAGTCTAGTATATTCCAGTTTCTGTATCTATTCATTAAATTTATATGCATCGTTGGTACTGTGATCACATGTACTGTTCTCACCTAAGCTATCATCATCAGGTGTATGGATAGTCCTCCAGCTAAAAGTGTAGGGTGTGGTATATGTGGTGATACAGCACAAGATAATATAATACTTGGAAATCGACTGATATAAATGAGAATAAAGTTTCACACCGACATTGTTCTCACAGATATGCCAAACAAGCCAGGCAGCTGACCAAACAAAGTAGAAAGACTGACAGATATGGGGAGAATCGAAGGGGAGGTTCAGATTACATGAGAAAATAAAGATATGAAGTAATCGATGGCTAAGGATAACTAGGCATGTATTGGCCCTGCCCATGGCCAGGTGAAGTGATTTAGTCACTATCATTGGAACTATCATATATCAGTGCCGCGTCAGAGACCACTCCAGGTGGAATCTTGCAGAAATTAGTCCCGATAGCTTGGACAGTCTCCGGTGGTAATTCAAGTGGGGGGCCTTCGTTCTGAATCACCTCCGCATCAAACCTCGGTACCAGGTTAGAGCCATTGTTCCCCCTTGTTGTGTCTTCCCCATTCTGACCAACCAGTTCAGCATCATGTGTGCTCTGTGAATCCTTGTATCCTGCTGCTTTTCTAGCAATTCTGTCGGTACGCCTGACGAAAGTAACATCTCGGGGTGTCTTCTTCTGTTTCTTTGTTCTGGGGACATATGCAGGTTTAGGGATTTCAGTCACTATGTCATCTGGGAGCTCAGTAATATGAGCTGTGTTATGCATCTGTTGTGGGATCGGGCAGACAGAGTCAAGCAGGAGGGTGTACATGCGTCTAGTTCCTTCAGCTCCATTAGATTCAGTTATCTCGCAGCTAGCCCCAGTGAGTTTAGTACAGTCATTGAGCTTAGCTAATATCTTAGGTGCATCCTCAAGTACGCTAGCAATCAAATGTTTCAGAATAGATATTGAGTCATTCTGTGTCGTCTACACACCAGCCGTCTACACCTGATCAGGTATGTCAAGGTGAGAAGGAGCAGCCTGCTCAGCTGCAGGCGCATCAGATCCAGCATTGATATGGTCGACTTCAATGTTCCATGCGCCACTGAACTGCCAAATTTTAGTGGCATTTTTTTCCGTATGCGCCACTGATATTTATTTGTGGCGCATGGTTTTGCATATGCGCCATAGAGTAGCTTATCTACCTATAGTTGTTTTCCTAGTAGTGCCAGGCCCCACACACACACTCTTCACCGCCCCTGCCACCCAATAAGCAAGCCATGGACTTGTCCTAGCCCATCCTTGGACCTTGTCCACCCTACACCAGTCCCTTTTGCTTATAAACCCTAGGCCACCATAGTGCCTCCCCTCTGGCTCATTTGCCCCCTCTCCCCTCCACTCACCTCCCCTTCACTCCACTCCCTCTCCCCTGACTTGTCTAGCGCGGGAAGAAGAAGGATAGGAGCTTCGGCCTCCTCCAAAAATCGAGCAAGACTCCTTCCCCTCCTACTCTCCCCCTACATTTCATGCTGCTAGACTCCCCTCGCTCTTCTACATATAACCCTGCCTTATCTTCAACATGCAGCAACCCTATGAGTGACTCCGGCAAGCTCTGAAGGACACTGTCTTGGGTCTGACGCGACAGCCTCCTCTAGAAAAACACTCCTTTTCCCCAATCCCTAGAGTAGCCATCTGAAAGATCATTTCATGTGTTCCTATGTTTTGCGTGTTAGATAACAATACTGTGGAGACTATTCATGTGCGCTAAGTGTGCAGGAAGCTTTGAGGGGGGCGGATAATCCGCCCCACCAAGGGCCAGATAATCCGGCCTACCTCATTGCCCAAAGGGAGCCAAGACGCGTCGCTTAGTACCCGGTCGGATTTTCTCCCAGAAAGTCCGAACTCGGGCGGTTTTTCCTTCCCAGGCCAGATCATCCGGCAGTCGCATGAGCCGGATAATTCGGCCCCCAGTTTTTGAGCAAAAGGAGCCAAGGCGCGTCACTCGGTATCCAGACAGATTTTCTCCCGGAAAATCCGAACTAGGGCGGTTTTTCCTCCCCAGGCCTTATAATCCGGCCTTCACATAGGACCAGATAATCGGGCCCCAAGAAATTGATCCAGGGCAAGCTTGGCGCGACGCTCAGATAGGGGGCGGATTATTTGCCGGATATTCCGAGTCTGGGGCGGTGTTTTCCCCAGGCCGGATAACCCGGCCCCCAAAGTGTCCAATGGCAGGTTTCTGAAGGGGGTATAAATACCCTTTCTTCCCCAGCGTTCAGAACTCTTGATTCATTCGAAATTGTCCAGACATTGTGCAAGAGCTCACATTCTCGATCTCCCACTTCAACCACCCGAAGGTCTTGATCTTTGGGGGAATTGAAGGAGGAGAAGTTCATCATCATCATCACGAATCAAGCGCTTCAACTCCTCTCCATTCACTTTGAGAAATCCCTGATCGAGTATTCTTGTCAATACCTAGATCTTGTTCATTGTATTTGATAACTTTGTTCTTGTGGCAGCTTGTTATCATTTCGGGAGCCTCCAAGTTGTTTGTGGAGTTGTTGCCCCGCTAGTTGTGTAAAGGCGCTGGTGCCCGCCTCGAAGGATACCTATAGTGGAAAGGTGGATCAGGCCTTTGGTGGTGGGATCCATCGAAGAACAGGGTGAGGCCTATTGTGGCGTGGTGGTCTTAGTACCGCCCACCCCTTCAACACAGAAGTACTTCCCTTCACAAGGAAGGAACCGCGTTCAAACATCCTGTGTCTCCACGTCCTTCACTACGGTTTACCCATTCCTCTTCCACTCGCTCTTTACTCGCTAGTAGATAGGTTTGCATATAGGGAAATTCCACCTAATAGTTTATCTAGAGAATTTATCCTTTGTGCTAAGCCTAAAATTGAAAAAGTATTAAAATTTTTTGTAGCACCTATTCACCCCCCTCGAGGTGCCCATACGATCCATTTCAATTGGTATCAGAGCCCCGACTCTTAATTCGGGCTTAACCGCCTAAGAGTGTATGGGTACCAAGGATGATGGGAATGAGGCTGTGGATAAGGTCACAATGGATGATCTCAAGTCGTTGGAAACAACCTTGTTGAAATCCTTTGAGCCCAAGATGGAGGAGATGAATCAAATGATTGCTCGCCTTACATCATCCATAGCCCCATCTTCATCCTCCTCTGAGGCTGCCACACCATCATCTAAGGAAAAGGGTAACACCGGATCCAAGGATGATGATGTGGAAGGTGAAAAACTTAATGGTTCCACCTCCAAGAAGGGAAGTGGTAAGGAGGAATATAGTGAGGTTCGCCATGTATATTCCCCCGACCCACCTATCCCTCATCCTCATATAAACAATAGGGGTGATCCACCCAAGCTCACTGCATCCTCTTTCAATCAATGGCAATTCTTAATGAAATATCATGTTTGCAGCTCCTCTATTGAACTTTGGAGGATTATTGAAGAGGGTCTTCATATTGGAGATCAAACCAACCGAACAAGAAGAGAAGTTGTGGACAGCCAGTTGAATGCTACCGCTCTCCACATGATACAGCTGGGTGTGGGTCCTAAGGACATGCCACACATTGAACATCTCAACACAGCTAAAGAGGCTTGGGATGCTCTTACAGATCTCTTTGTTGGGAATGAAAGCATGAGAAGGAACAAGTATGCCCTTAGTAATGAAGCTGAGGGATTCTACATGTTGGATGGTGAAAACCATGAGGACATGTATAGAAGACTCAAGGGCATCGCAACAACATTTAGAAAGCATGGGGCCACTCACATTGATGATGCATGGATAAAAAGGAAATATGTGAGTGCCTTAATGCCTTTCGAGCCAACAGACTTGCAGAGCCTGCAAGGTAGACATAACTACCATCAAATGACATCCAATGAAGTCATGCAAGAAATGGGGTCATTCAAAGTGGCAGCAAAGAATGCAGAAGATGCTCGTGCTCGGGCCATTGGAATGCAAAAGGGTGTCAATGTGGCTCTCAAAGCCAATTTTGTTGAGCAAGAGGAAGATGAAAGAGCTTTTGAGGGGGCCTCCATGGACTACCCGATGAAGTCAAACGTGCTCATGGTGAGTACATGGCATTTTATGCAAGGAATTTTTTGAAGGACCCTGCCAAAGCCAAGTCGAAACTTGAGCACAAGAAAGGGTCAAATGGAAGAAGAGAAAGTGGCCCAAGATTGATAACTTGCTACAATTGTGGAGATAGAATGGACTTTGTAGCCGAGTGTCCGTATCAAAATAGAGAAGACAATGGTGGTAGGCTCATTCTTAAAGAGAAATACAAAGCACCTAAGAAGAAGCCATTTATTAAGAAGAATGGCCCCTTCAAGAAGCAACCCAAGATCGTCTTAGTTGCACAAGAAGAATACTCCTCTGCAAGTGAAGATGAAGAGGATGATGATAGTTCCCGCGAGGTTGCTGCTATAGCCACCACATCGACTCCTTCATCTCTCTTCGACTCGCCAAACGAGAACGTCATCAACAACAACGCCACTTGCCTAATGGAAAGAGGATCCGAGGTATCAACTTCTAGCTCTTCATTTCCTAAGACTAACATAATTTTGGATATGGATGATCATCAGTCTTAAAATGAAAGAAGAAGTTATTGCTTTGGATACTTTTTTCACTAACCTGCAAGGTGAGCACAAACTCCATTTTGATGCTCTTATGAGTCAACTTGCTCAAGCCAAAGATCTTCTTGAAGAAAAGGGTAGAATTGAAAGAGAAGATGCCTTAGAGATAGTTGCTTTGAAGAATGCCTTGGAAGAAGAAGAGGAAGCTCGAGTATCTTTGGAAGAGAGACTCAAATCCATTGAGGAGTCACAGGAAGAAGCTGTGGCTCAGCTCATCAAAGAACGTGACCATGCTCTTGCCAAGGTAAAGAAACTAAAGAAAGAAAAGATTGATTTTGGGGCTGTTCATGCTAGACTTTTGGAGAAGTTTGATAATCTTGAAAGTTCTCACAAGGCATTGAAGAGTGATCATTCTACTTTAAATGAGTCTCATGACCAGATCCAAAATCAATTGAAACGTTATGATGTGCCAAGTACCTCTACTTCATCCTCTGGAAAAGAAGACCTTGCAAGAAGTTCTCAATAGAAAGGTAAAGAAGTTATTGATGAGATACTGAGCAAGCAAAGGACAAGCAATAGTAAAGAAGGTCTTGGTTACATCCTCAAGACAAAGAACAAGAAACACAAGAAGAAGAAGAAGAAGAGCAAGACTGTTCAACCAAAGACTAGCAATATTACCAATGACAAGACTAATTATGATGGTTTTACAGGGGCCAACAATCCTAACTTTGAACTATATTGCGATTATTATGGTGATGTTTATGCTAGTTATGTAGGCCCTTATGATTGTTACATTCCTTGGTCTATTTGGGTTCCCCAGACCCTTGTTACTAACATGAGAGGACCCATTGAAAAATGGGTACCTAAAACAAAGAAGTAATTTTCTTGCAGGGCTATGCTTCCGGTGGTTCTAAATGGGTACTCGATAGAGGTTGCACGAGTCATATGACCGGAAGCAAGGAGATCATCACAGAGATGCGGCCAAACATTGATCACATAACCGTCTTCTATGGTGACAAGTCAAAATCTGAGGGCGTGTGTTGAAGGGAAAATGCGTGACTCACCTCATCGAAGGAAAACTATTATCTCATCAAAAAGGATTTTGGAGCTCCTTCATGTGGACCTCTTCGGACCTCCTTCTCATGCAAGCCTCGGTGGGAAGAAGTATTGTCTAGTGATTGTTGATGATTACTCAAGATACACTTTGGTTTATTTCTTCAAGTTGAAGAGTGAAACTCAACAAACTGTCATCGACTTTGCCAACGAGGTTCAATGTCAACACAACATCCCCATTCTGGCTATAAGAAGTGATAACGGCTCTGAGTTCAAGAACTACACCTTAAATGAGTTCCTAATTGAAGAGGGGATAAGACATCAATATTCCGCTACATATACCCCTCAACAAAATGGTGTAGCCGAGAGGAAGAATCGAACTCTAATGGATATGGCAAGATCAATGTTAGCCGAATTTAAATCTCAATATAACTTCTGGGCTGAAGCAATCTCTACTGCTTGTCATTCATCCAACTGATTATACCTCCGCAAGATCTTGGACAAGACTCCGTATCAAATACTTACCGGTAACAAGCCAAACATCTCATACTTTCGGGTATTCGGGTGTAAGTGTTTCTTTCTTATCAAGGGAGTTCGTTTATCTAAGTTTGAATCTAAGACTCTAGAAGGTATTTTTGTTGGTTATGGTGCCGAATCCCACACTTATAGAGTCTACAATAAGCTCTCCGGAACTGTTGTAGAGTCTTGTAGCATGGTGTTCGAGGAAAATCACAGTTCCTGTGCGGAGCAAGTTGGTGTTTGTGATGCAGATGTTGAAATACCCCAAGATGCCATAAGAAGAATGGGTGTGGGATTTTTCCGCCCCATTGAGGAACCCCTTCTGGTGGATCGGGAAGGACAATGCTCTTCCCATGAAGAGCCCTCATCTACACATGCACAACATGTTCCCACCAAGGGAGCAAATCCTGCACCATCTCTATCAACTGCTAAAGGTCAAGACGTTCCAGAAAACTCTAGGCCGGATTATCCGGTTGACACCGGATTATTCGGCCACCCCGCTCCAGCTGACCATTTTGCTCCTGGTGGTGAAGATATCAATGCAAGCTCCTGGACGGATTTTCCGGCAAGCCCCGGATTATCTGGCCCCTCGCCAGTTCAAGCAAGCCCCAGGCATCCGAATGAAGCTGATACAAGTACTCCCAGGCCGGATTATCCGGCCTCTCCATCAGCCGGATTATCCGGCCCTGACTTACCGGTTCAGCAGCCTCCTGTTACGGCTACTGACTCACCTCAAGGGCACGCGTCACCACCACCTGCTATTGATATTCCAGTTCCTGATCAAGGTCAAGTAAATGCTTCCAATGAAGATTCAAGTGATGACCTCCAAGAGACAACAAACTTATTGAACTTCGTCGCAAGGCTCGGGCTGATCGAAACCTTGAGTTGAGGGGTCACACCCTCGACAAGGTTGTTGGTGATCTTCGACGAAGGGTTTCTACAAGAAGAGAATTGGCCATCTTTGGTGAGCATCAAGCTCATATCTCTATGGTGGAACCGAAGAAGGTCTTTGAAGCACTTGAAGATCTAGACTGGGTTGTTGCTGTGCATGAAGAATTGAATAATTTCGAGTGCAACAAAGTCTCTAAACTCGTGGAGAAACCCAAAGATTGCGGCAATGTTATCGGCACCAAGTGGATATTCAAAAACAAGCAAGACGAGAATGGCATTGTTGTGAGGAACAACGCAAGACTTGTGGCACAAGGTTACTCTCAAGTTGAGGGCATTGACTTTGGCGAGACCTATGCTCCAGTGGCTCACCTTGAGTCCATCCATATCCTTCTTGCTTATGCTGCCCATAACAATTTTAAGTTGCAGCAAATGGACGTCAAGAGTGCCTTCCTTAACGGTCCTCTACATGAGTTGGTATATGTAAAGCAACGCCCGGGTTTTGAGGATCCTAACTTTCCGAACCATGTCTACAAACTCGATAAGGCACTCTATGGCCTTAAACAAGCCCCATGTGCATGGTATGAGCACCTTAAAGAGCTTTTGTTAGATCGTGGCTTCGAAGTTGGGCAAATCGATCCCACTCTTTTTACTAAGAAGGTTAAGGGGGAGCTCTTCATATGCCAACTATATGTAGAGGATATCATCTTTGGTTCTACTAATAAAGCTTTTAATGATGAATTTTCAAAGCTTATGACTAACAGGTTTGAGATGTGTATGATGGGGGAATTATGGTTCTTTCTTGGCTTCGAGATCAAGCAACTTAGAGAAGGAACTTTTACTAATCAAGCAAAGTACATCCAAGACATGCTCAAGAGATTCAAGATGACGGATCTAAATGGGGTCGCCACTCCGATGCAAACAAAATGTCATCTTGAACTTAACCCACATGGTAAAGATGTGGACCAAAAGGTATACCGGTCCATGATCGGCTCTCTTCTTTACCTTTGTGCATCTAGACCCGATATCGTGTTGAGTGTGGGAGTGTGTGTAAGGTATCAAGAAGCTCCTAAAGAAAGCCACTTAGTGGCGGTCAAGAGGATCTTTCGATATTTGGTTCATTCCCCTAACTTTGGTCTCTGGTATCCCAAGGGCTCCAATTTCTCTTTATGTGGTTATACTGACTCAGATTGGGCTGGTGATAAGGATGATCAGAAATCCACTTCTGGAGCTTGTCAATTCTTGGGAAGATCTCTCGTATGTTTGTCATCTAAAAAGAAGAATTGTATATCTCTCTCCACCGCCAAAGCTGAATATGTTGCTGCTGCCAGCGCTTGCACTCAATTATTGTGGATGAGGCAAACTTTAAAGGAATACGGTGTCAATTGTGACAAAGTGCCTCTTTTATGTGATAATGAAAGTGCAATCAAAATTGCGTACAATCCTGTTTAGCACACAAGGACAAAGCATATTGAGATTCAGAATCATTTTATTCGAGACCATGTTGCTCGTGGCGATATTGATCTATCCTTTGTGAGCACGAAGAATCATCTTGCGGATATTTTTACAAAGCCACTTGATGAAGCAAGATTCTGCTACTCGAGGAATGAGCTAAATATCATTGATTCCAGGAGCTTGTCTTGATTACACATGCACTCACTCGTACATCTCAATCCTTCTTTGGTCTAGGTGTGGGCATGGATATAGGGGGACTGTGGTCCTAACTCATTGGGCTAACCCTCCCCCCATAATGCCCAAAGCAAGATAAATCATTTCTCTTAATATCATGTTGTGATATGTGAGCTTATTGATGAGTATTGGTCATGAACCCAAGATATATCTTCGCGGTGTCACGCCATACACTCCAACAAGGTGGCTTCGGTCACCGCCCTCTCCCTTGAGGAGAATTGGATCTTTTTGGCTGTTCTTTGCTATCTCATGTTCTTATGGGAAACACACTAAATCTTGGCTTTTATTTGATTTGGATCTTGCAATTTTGACTGTCTAGTCCCATCTTAGTTTGGTTCTCTTAATCCTAAGCCTTTCCCTACCCCTAAGCCATCTATTCTAGCACACAAGTCCCTTGTACACCTTGTGCGGGTGTTGTTTGGGGACGCGCGGGCCTGGTTCTGTGTACAACAGAATTCCAGATTTGAGGCCGGATAATCCAGCCCAAGTGTAGGCCGGATAATCCGGCCCTGGCGGATTTCGTCTCAAAGGGCAGGGTTCGGGGGGAACGGCTCATAACGAGCAACACTTCTCCCCCAACCCTCTCCTCCTCCTCAGCCGCCGCCTACCGTCCCCCACCCTCCCCGGAGCCTCTCCGGCCAGCGGATTTTCTGGGCCTCCCGGGTACCTTCTCCTCCGTGTTCTTCCTCCAATGAGTGAGGGTAACTCCCTCTCTCCTCATCTTTGGCTAGATGTGTTACTTGTTGGGTGGAACGTTGTCTAGAAGGATGTGTTTTCGCATAGAAATCGTAGTCTTGCAGTTTCTAGGCCCGATCTACTTTTTTTTGCATTCAATCTAGGTGAAATCGAAATTTTCTGCCAGGGCCGGATTATCCGCCCCTGGCCAGGCCGGATAATCCAGTCTGACAGATTCGATTCTGGTTCAGTTTCACTATGGAGTATGCATTGGGTAGATTTGTCCTATGAACTTTTGGACTACTTTTTCCATGCTTTCTCCTGGACTTGTGTGTATGCTTAACCCCTTGCTATCGCCCTTATTCTCCTCACAGGTGGTTCCGGTGTTCCCAAGACCTACAAGCGCCGCCCTCGCGCCAAATACTTTCGGGACAACGGACAAGGTAACTTAGTGGACGAAGTTGAGTTGAGGAGAAGAAAGAACGAAGAGAAGCGCATGGCTGAACAAGCTAAGAGGACTAGGAAGGGGGTGTCCAAGAGGAAGGGAAAGGATCCCAAGATCAACTACAGGACTTTGGATGCGGTCACCTTTTCCTCCATCCGTCACCGTGACTTGTTTGCTGAGCTGCCTCGTGATGATGAGCTGGGGGATACTCGCCTTTGGTGTGCAAAACAGAAGGGAATCTATGAAGATGTGTATGCCAGGCTGAACATTAGGCCTATGCACCCACTGTTACTTGCTGATGCTTTGGAGAAGGCTCATCTTGTGGATGCGATGTTTGTGGCTGAGAGGATGGGGCTGCACCATCTCATGGCTCTCCAGTGCTCCTTTGACTCAGAGGTGGTGAAGCAGTTCTTCTCCACTTTGGTTATTTGTGGGGATGAGCGTCACACTATGAAGTGGATGACTCATGACAGTCCTATGACTGCTGATTTTCATGTGTTTGCTGAGGTTCTTGGATACTCTTTCCACAGCCGGGATATAGCCAGTGGCCATCGCATCATCACCAGCTAAAGCCCAACAAAGATGCCGCTCTCTCTCCTTGCACTATGATAATGGCATTGTGGGCACTCTGGCTGGCCTTGCTATCATCTATGCTGCCTTAGTGTGTCTCTTCCCTGACTCCATTACTCCGAGTGGGGGAAACAATGACAACATCCGTGGTCACCTTGTTCAGCTACTTCAATTTTCTCATGAGGTTGCCTCTTGCGAGGACGAGTCAGTGCAGTACATGATGGATGTCATGGACTTCATTTACCATGAGTTGACTTATGCTATGTTCAACCGTCTATCCATTCCCTATGCACCCTACGTTATGATGCTCATCAGGCACCTGCTTCTTGCTGAGGAGTTCCACATTGACTTGGTGCATAAGGCCAAGACGATCTACAACAAGGTTTGGAATACCTCTCACCCCTCCTCTACTCCTGAGGGCCTCATGAGGGATGCTCGCAGGCCCCTAGTGCCTCTCGTTGCCTGTGAGATCAAGCAGCTGAACTGGTTCCAGCGTAACATACTGTGCATGGGCGTGGACACACGCAAGGGTCAGTACGAGGCATACAAGCAGCGCCATGAGTTGGCTCACTCCCAGTAGCTCATTCTCCACCATGTGTCCGGTGCTTCAGGTGACCCTCCGGCTCCTACACCTCCCACTCCGTATGCTCGGTGGAACTCTTCCTTTGGTTTGAACTATGGTGAGCTGGAGCGTCACTTGTTCCCCTTTGCGTCTGCTGCAGATGATGAGGATGAGGAAGGTGACACCGAGGAGCTTGATGATGAGGATGAGGATGAGAATGAAGACGAGGACGAGGGAGAGGACGAGGACTACGAGTGATCCCATGGGTTGCTAGCATCGCTCTTCTCCCTTTTTGCTGGCTCGATGCCAAAGGGGGAGAAGTAGTTCTATTAGGATATTCGTGGATTTGCATGGGTCAGGCATAAGAACTTGCATTTTTCTATTCGTCATTTTCTTGCTTATGCCCATTTAGCGTTGAACTTTAAATTTGTGGTTTGTGGTTGTTTGAGATTCTATGTGGTTGTCTGGATTATTATGCCTATGGATTTTATCTCATGGATTATGCTTATGGAGCTATCTATTCATATCCTATAGCTGGAGGTTTTTATCACGGAAGGCGCTTATATTGGTTATATTGGTTATCCAGTAATAATTGTGGCTTATGTCAAGGATGCCTTCCCTCTACCTCGGTGGTATGTTTATGTTGCTCATATGTCTATGGAATAGATTCACCTATTTGTGTGCATTTGTATTCCAATGCAAAATTCTATTATGCACACATTGAGGGGGAGTCTCTTCCATGGTTATTGTTGCTTGTCTTGTGAATTTTTCCTACAAATCCTGGTATTGTCATCTAACACCAAAAAGGGGGAGATTGAAAGAACATTTCATGTGTTCCTATGTTTTGCGTGTTAGATAACAATACCGTGGAGACTATTCATGTCCGCTAAGTGTGCAGGAAGCTTTGAGGGGGGCCAGATAATCCGGCCTACCTCATTGCCCAAAGGGAGCCAAGACGCGTCGCTTAGTACCCGGTCGGATTTTCTCCCAGAAAGTCCGAACTCGGGCGGTTTTTCCTTCCCAGGCCAGATCATCCGGCAGTCGCATGAGCCGGATAATTCGGCCCCCAGTTTTTGAGCAAAAGGAGCCAAGGCGCGTCACTCGGTATCCAGACAGATTTTCTCCCGGAAAATCCGAACTAGGGCGGTTTTTCCTCCCCAGGCCTTATAATCCGGCCTTCACATAGGACCAGATAATCGGGCCCCAAGAAATTGATCCAGGGCAAGCTTGGCGCGACGCTCAGATAGGGGGCGGATTATTTGCCGGATATTCCGAGTCTGGGGCGGTGTTTTCCCCAGGCCGGATAATCCGGCCCCCAAAGTGTCCAACGGCTGGTTTCTGAAGGGGGTATAAATACCCTTTCTTCCCTAATGTTCAGAACTCTTGATTCATTCGAAATTGTCCAGACATTGTGTAAGAGCTCTCATTCTCGATCTCCCACTTCAACCACCCGAAGGTATTGATCTTTGGGGGAATTGAAGGAGGAGAAGTTCATCATCATCATCACGAATCAAGCGCTTCAACTCCTCTCCATTCACTTGGAGAAATCCCTGATCTAGTATTCTTGTCAATACCTAGATCTTGTTCATTGTATTTGATAACTTTCTTCTTGTGGAAGCTTGTTGTCATTTCGGGAGCCTCCAAGTTGTTTGTGGAGTTGTTGCCCCGCTAGTTGTGTAAAGGCGCCGGTGCCCGCCTCGAAGGGTACCTATTGTGGAAAGGTGGATCAGGCCTTTGGTGGTGGGATCCATCGGAAAACAGGGTGAGGCCTATTGTGGCATGGTGGTCTTAGTACCGCCCACCCCTCCAACAAAGACGTACTTCCCTTAACAAGGAAGGAACTGCGGTCAAACAATTTCTATGTCTCTGCATGCTTCACTACGGTTTACCCGTTCCTCTTCCACTCGCTCTTTACTCGCTAGTAGATAGGTTTGCATATAGGGAAATTCCACCTAATAGTTTATCTAGAGAATTTATCCTTTGTGCTAAGCCTAAAATTAAAAAAGTATTAAAATTTGGTGTAGCACCTATTCACCCTCCCCTCTAGGTGCCCATACGATCCATTTCACCATCGTCGACCGCGTTGCCCCTCGCCTCCACGGTCACCTCTGAGCCCTCATGTGAGCTCCACAGGCGCTGTCGTGCCACGCTAGGGTTTGCTCCCGGCGCTGGAGTCGAGAGGAAGAGGACGAGCTAGGGCCGTCCATCGCCCTCTAATCCGACGGCCCCCGTCCCTCCTTACTGGTTCGCCCCATTGTGCTGCGGACAGCCGGGCCCCGCCAGGCGAAGTGTAAATGCGCGCTCCCACGCTGTGTCTCGCTGGCTAGGCCGGAACCACCCCGGTGCGGCCCATTCTCTCTAGATTCTAGCCCGCGCCCTTCTAACTTTTATTCTTTTTTCCTAGATAAAAAAATTTACCCTCGGTTTAAATCATTTTGAAAATGGAAACCAACACCAATTTGCCAGATCGAAATTTCCTTAGGTCCCTGCGTGTTTTACCTAACATGCAGTATCCTTCGTTTACCCAATTAATGTACATATTACTCATAGTAAATCCATTACCCATATGTATCTTGTCCATAATTAAAATCTTTCTATAATTTTTCAAACTCCAAATGAGTTGATACCTTTGGGTATTGAAAGGTACCCTATGTACCCTACAGGTCACCTTGACCCCATAATATTTTGCTTCCTAGTTTGCATGTAGTAAAAATAACAAAAACAATTAATTATTGACTTTAGAAAATTCTCTAAGACAAACCATAAAACTCTTGGAAATAATTCCAACTCTAATTGATTATTTATGTCAATATCCATCAAACCCCAGGAGCTCACTATTTATTGATCCATTGATAATTTATGGTGATTTAAATATCTCTGCCTAGGGTAGTTTCAGTACATAAATCACTATAGGAGTTTTACAACTCCAAAAAGGATGCTTCCAATTTCTACAGAAAGGTATTGTAAATACCTAACATGTTCATTTGGAATAACTTCAATAGCTCTTGTAGAATAAATATAATTTAAAACACAAAAACCCTCCACAACTGGCTTTGGTAATTTCCTAAGGGCATTCTGCTAAATATTTTGAAGTGATTACAACCCTCAGTGAATCAACCCATCAAACCATACTTAACCATCCAAGGAAAAAATTTAGACCTCCAGATCTTTTGTAGTGATTTATTCACCTAAACTAGAGGCTATTTGTAACACCCCAAAAATACTAATTAATATTATCAAGTTCTAATCACCCAAGTTTAGGGTTAACAAAAAAATTTATTACTAAATGGAAAATGAATGCATGTGTGATTTGCATTAGTGTATGATTGAGTGAAATTGCCATGTTTGATTCCTACAAATGATAAGAAATGGTTTAAAGATGAATACTACATCATCTAGGCCAATTACAAACAAAAACCAAAGAAAAAGAAATCCAATATGAATCAAATGATCAAATGGTCATTTTGACCAAAGTTAACCACTAGGCCACTTTGTGAGTTCCTAGTAAAGAAGTTCTAACAGAAACCTATCCATTTATTTTCACCCCTTGCTAGACCAAGTAAAAGTGAACCCAAGCCCACTTTATAAACTCACAGAAACTATTTTCAAATCTATTTAAAGGACAGTTCAAAATTGAATCAAATTCATATGGTAAGATCACCATTTTGCAAAAACCACTCAAATCAATTCACCTTGACAAACCCAAGAAACCAGAGACTACCAAACATAAGTTTAGATCACTCACCAAATTTCATTCAAAAATTTCAAACTTAAGTTCATGCGGCCATTTGGTCGAACACATTGCAGACACTAATTAAACCCTGCCTAACTCCACTGTTTGGAGCAGTGATCCCTCCACCATTTGCCTCCATTGTACTCCCCTGTCTCCCCTAGCATCTAGCAGCGCAAGACATGCACCCCACCTTTGTCGTTCGCTAGCCGCATCACCATGGCAGCGCCACCATGCAGCGCCGCCCTCGTCCATGATATCAAGGAGATAGGCCACCGTCCACAGCCACCCACTGTCCAGCCCACGACCACAGGAGAGCCATGGACCACCAGAAAATCGCCGTGCCCACTTTCTCTGCGCCATGCCGAGATCATGCCCGAGAGCCGTAGCCGACCAGCTCGCACACGCCGCGCCTCGCCCTCTCTGCGCGTGCACACCCTCGCCATAACACCAGCTAGCTCCCAGACATCCCTGTTCGCCGCCGCGCGACCCGTTGCCCCCGTGCGCCATCTCGAACACCGCCAGTTCGAGCACCGCCCGCGCTCGACAATTCTCGACCGCCCCGTGTCGCGCCTTTAAGCCCGTGATGACCACCAGGAAGCACCACGTCGCCCCCTACCCTCAGCCACGCCGATATCTCATTGTACCACTGTCGCCGGAGAAGCTAGCCCATCCCGCTCTGTCCCTCTCGCCGATGTATAAATAGAGGCCATCGCTGCCTCAATTCACCACACCATCTCACTCCCCACTCCTCACAGAACCTCCCACACCCTTTCCTGGAGCAAGGAGAGCACCAGCCCGCCGGAATTTGGCCGGAGTCCGCCGCTGCAGAGGAGAAGAGGAGCAGTCGATTGGAGTCGCCCTAGGAGCCGTCGCGACCGCAGTTCGAACCGCCATCGTCTACAACATCGTTCGCCCCCATCGCTGACCCTAGTTGGAGCCCTGGTGAGCCTCACACGACCCCCACCGCCGCGTTAGGGTTCAGTCCTCGCTGGAGCTATTCAACGTAGGAGATGATCCTTAGTCGTTAGATCAGGTTCTAATCGCATGGCCTAGATTGAAAGATACCATTTCGGTTAGATAGAGTCACTTACTAGTGGGACCGTTCTGTCAGCAGCCCGCTGCACCGCGCTATGCAGATTGGGCCGGCCCAGTTAGTTTCCCGCGTAGAGCCCAGTGATTCAAATAGTTATTTTCTATTTTAGTTGAAACCAGTTTCTGTAAGTAGATTCAAAAATCAATTCAAAGAGATTCCCTGAACCAAATTGCATGATTCCAATTTTGTTAGAAAGGTATTCGAATTATCTATCCAGGCCCGTTGGATTCAAACCATTTGGAGTTAGAGATCACCTATAGTAAAAATAACAAGAAGAGACTTTTTCAACTTCAAACATTTTTCAAAAATCAACCATAAATGCTTTTGAGTTGATTCCAACTCTCAAAAATCACATTTGACAAGATCTATCTGAATATGTAAAAATATTTAGGTTTATATGTAGTGACATTGGACTAGTACCAAAAGAATGCTATTTAGGCATTTCTAGTCACTTTAATTTTATTAAATGATAATCTTAAATTTTATAAAATATGACCACCACTTTAAATCACATTCCCAAGTATTAGGATATGTGGTGATGACATGTGTCAACATGATCCCAAATTTTAATTGGAGAATATTAAATCTAAAGTATTTTCAATGAGTAGAAATTACTTTTCTAAAATAAGACAAACAAGATTAAGTCTTTACTTCATGTGATGATTGTGATGATGCTAGATCATCAAGTGTGAGCCTTAGTGTGCTAAGTAGAAATAGTTAAGTATTTTTTGGTGATTGTGTACCCCGTGTTCATTTATAGATGATAGTACCGACCCGGGATACGAGGAGGAGGAGTACTACCAAGAAGAAGAAGAAGATAACTTCAACCACTACACTACTCAAGGCAAGTCTAGCACTACAAGTTAACTATGCAAGCTAACACTTGCAAGCTTCCTAACCATGCAAGCTAGAACTAATGCAAGTCATCCTTGCAAGATAACCTGTGCAAGATGCATTAGGCATGCTTGGTTATCCAACTTTTATTATACCAATCCCAAGTTTTACTTGCAAGCTTTATTATTTTACTTTACCAAAGTTCTTTACTTTTAGTTAGTGCTTTGTGAGTATTGGAAAAATATTATAGATAACATAAAGAGTATAAAACTAGGCCTAAATAGTTATACTTAGATGTCATTCCAAGGCATGAGATTAGAGTTGGATAGTTACCCTTGATTAGCACCCCTCATTAGTGAATACTCTCAACTTTAGTAGCTACTGCTAAGCATAAAAGTTCATCACTTTAGATGGGAATACTTGGTGAAAATGATTATGAAAACCTTGGAAGGAGGATTCATTCTATTGAAATGTTTTGACATGTGTTATGGGCACAAAAGGATTTGATGATGAAAATGTTGAGGCATGAGCCTTAGCCCTTTATAAAAACTGATGGTTGGGTTCAGATGCGATACCATTCCAATTTTACCGTACAACCACAATACCTGAATTGGGTAGGGATTAACTGGAAGTTTATATGCATTAGTATGGGTTCCCTCGCGGAAAGAGGTTGAGCTGAGGCTACCTCGTGAGTGTGAATGTCCACCTATGCAGTGCCCATGATGGTAGATGGCCATGGCTGGGAGGCTAAGATCATAGGGGAGGTGCCTATACTAGAGTGTGTAATTGAAAGGTTATGATTGATTATCTGCATACTAAGTATGATTATTCAGGGTTATCCCTGACAGATGTATCGAATTTTGCGGTGAAAGTGTACCACCTCTGCAGAGTGTCAAACTATTCGAATAGCCGCGTCCACGGTCATGGACAGTTGGAGTGGCCATACTGTTCCATCGTCAATTGTTTTCAAAATGACTTATGAATTGAACTATGACTTTGACTTGACCACAACCGGGTTGTGGATATGAAAACTAGGTTCCCACTTTAGTGATTTAGAACATTAACTTAGTTTTCTTTACTTCTAAACTCAGTATGAGATAAACCTGGCTTTTTGCAAATAATCCTAGAGCTTAAGATTCCTACTAGAACTACCTTACTTGTTAGTGATAGTTTGCAAGTACTTAAAGAGTACTCATGGCTTTGTCCCTGGCTATTCCCGTGGCCAGACTATGAGGAGGACTACCAGGATGATAGACAGCAGGAGGTCTATGACAACTAGGATCATCTCCCATCGTCAGCATTGCCTATGACTCCGAAGATGGAGCTCCTACTACATTTATTTTCTGCTGCTTGATTTGTATTAAGACTGGATCATGAGATCCGTTATTTGTAAGACCTTATTATGTTTTGTAATGGATGATGTACTGTGGTACCAATTCTGTTATGTCTCGCAAAAATGGTAATCCTAGGATTGCGAGGTATGGCATAACAGGCATCTGGGATTAAAAATCCGGGTGTTGACAAGTTGGTATCAGAGCCATCCTGACCATAGGAGACCCTAGTTAGAATGGACGTCCGAACAAAAAAACTTAGTTTCAAGACAAAAGAAGTGAATATTTATGAAAACCTATTCCCACTCTTATCCTTGATTCTTTCAACAAAAAAAAGTCATGTTCCTCAAAAACTTCTTGCATTCTTACATAAAATTTGACACACTTGATCACCTCACTAACTTACTCACCCTAAATTCTTATAGATGGAAGTCTAGTATTGCAAGTGCTACCAGCTGGGCAACGGAGGCCAACTGATCTTTGAGAGGGAGCTAGATGCACTGTCAGAGTATGTTGAGCTCCCGCATCCAGAATTCTTCGGGGCCCAACTCAACGATCACATAGGAGGAGATCTACAATGGCTGATAGTTGCAGATCTCAGAGGAAAGATGGAAGCACCCACTTCGAAGAAGATCCAATTCACCTTGCGTGAGAACAACTGGCTAGATGGATTAGACAGGGCTATGCATGAATCTCTTGCTCGTCTGTGTGGGTAAAGCATCAACCAGATCCAGGGAACTCGCTTTGCTCATTATGCAAGGAGTGATTCTATGGGAATGCCCTTGGAGATGCCAGGACACCCAGAGCTGAAGCACCATGTGGACAATCTTGATTTCATGTTGTATGATAGGCAGAAGGAGTTGGACAACGCCTGTGCCTACGCCAACCACAACAATGCCATTGCAGTCAAGAAGGACCAGACCCTTGCCATTCTTGCCAAGGAATGCCAATCACTTCGTCGTCAGCGCGACAAGAAGGATCGCACCATCAATCGTCTTCGCAAGAAGGTGGCCACTCTCGAAAAGACCATATGTGAACAAGAAATCTAGCTTGAAGCAAAGGAGGAGGAAGGTGAAGATATCCAGGGAGATCTTTACTCTTACCTTAGTGATGACAACGACTACCTGGAGGATGATGCCATGGAGTTCCACACTAATGATGAAGATTCTGACTTCATTGGTGATGATTAGATGCACTTGAGCACTACCGTAGGAATGAGTTGTATCTGGTCCCATTGTATCGTAGTTTCACAGAATGGTTCTTAAAACCATCTATTTTCTAATTGTGTTGTGGTGTTTGTTTGTATGGTGTGCTTTGAATGAATGAATGAATGAGAGGAAGTTGTTAGTTTGCAAAACCTAAGTCAAACTCAAAGTTTAAATCTTTTGAAACAAAACCATGAACCCTAGAAATTTCCCTCTTATCTCCTTATCTATCTCAATCTTCAGATGACTCGTGGAAATACCGGAGGAAGCAGTTCATCTCAGGACCCAATGCTACAGATTCTGCAAATGATAGTTTCTGACCGTGAAGCTAGTAGAGCCGAACGCCAAGCCAACCTAGCCACTCTTCAATAGATAGCTCAGATGGCCCATGATAATCAAGGTCACGGAAACCAGGATCACCATGGATCCAAACTCAAGAACATTCAGAATACCAACCCACCTATCTTTAGTAAGACTGAGGATCCCTTAGATGCTGATGACTGGCTGCAAACCATGGAGAACAACTTGGAGGTTGCAGGAGTTAAAGGCAATGAAAAATATTTTTTTCCACCCATTATCTGGCAGAAGATGCAAGAGCCTGGTGGAATAGCACCCGTACCGTGAACGAAGGTCAAATGATGACTTGGGAAGCATTCAAGATCAAGTTCAACCGGACCCATGTGCCCCAAGGTGTGGTCACCAGGATGAGGGATGAGTTCAGGGAACTGAAGAAAAGAAAGATGACGGTAGTTGAGTACCGTGACAAATTTTTGTCACTATCTAGATATGCCCCTGATGAGATTAACACAGAAGCAAAGAAGAAGGAAAGGTTCCTGAATGGATTATATGATGAGATACAGACTGTGTTAGTCAACATTCGTTTTGCAGATCTAGAAGAGCTAGTAGATTCTGCCATTCAGATGGAAGGGAAGATCAACCAGGCCAATGACAATCGCAAGTGCAGGATGACGCACCAGCTTGGATCCCTCCATACCCAGAAGTATCACCCAAACCCGTCTGTAGGATATGCCCCAAGAAACAACAGACCCCTATGTCCCGTCCAAGCTATCCCAATCGTAGCGGCGGAAACTTGAAGTCTGGAGGAAACCACAACAACAACCTCGGAAACTCCAATAACTTCAACCGTGTATCGCCCAAGTCCAACAACAACAACAACAACAACCACAATACTGCCCCAAGGACTAGAAGCAATGCTGTGCCTATTGCAGGAAAAGACAAGTCCCAGATTACTTGCTTTGAATGCGAAGTCAAGGGTCACTACTCCAACGAGTGCCCCAAGAAGCTTGCAGCAACCACCAATGTGAATGCACCCGCTCAGCAGCAACGCCGTGTTCAGCCTGGAAAGAGATTTTCCCTAGGGAACTCGCTCAACCGCAATGGCCGTATGTTCCACATGAATGCTGAAGAAGCTCAGGAAGCGCCAGACGTCGTGTTGGGTATGTTTTCTATTAACTCAGTACTTGCAAGAGTGTTGTTTGATTCTGGAGCATCGCACTCGTTTTTTACAGAAGAATTTGCATGCACTAGTAAGATTCATCCAACAAAATTGAAGCATGTTATGATAGTTCAAATACCTGGTTCAACCACCAAAGCTAGAAAAATTTGCAAGGTTGACCCTATCAAAATCCATGGAATAGATTTTTATGCTAATCTAATAGTACTTGGAACCAAAGGTTTGGAAGTAGTTCTAGGAATGGATTGGATGTCGAAACATAAAGGATTAATTGACTGTGCCAAGAAAGCCATAACCATGACCAGTAGCACTGAAGTATCAGTAGTGAATGTATCTGATACGTTGCCCCGTCAATTCAAATGCAACAAGAGTCTAGCCCAACCAACCCTAGACCAAGTCAGAGTAGTCTGTGAATACCCCGACGTGCTCTGATACATTGCAAATGTATCTATAATTTTTGATGTTCCATGCTTGGTTTTACCTACTTTCTTGTGCTTTGTTCCAACTTTGGAGTACTTTTCATAAGATTTCTTGGACTAACCTATTAACAAGATGTCACAATGCTAGTTGCCTGTTTTCTGCTGTTTTTGGTTCTAGGAAAGTTAGAAAATCAATATTTTTGGAATTGGACCAGACAAAAGCCAAAGTTGATATTTTCCCAAAAGATTCACGGAGCCAAAAGGAGACACGAAGGGGGGCCACAGGGTGGCCACACCTACCCTTGGGTGGTCCAGCCCAAGCCACGCCAGGGCATGGTGTGGGCCCCCTGGCTGGCCACCGACCTTGCCTCCTTCGCCTATATATTCCTCCCGAGGCAAAAACTCTAGATGATCAATAAGAAATCCACGAAAAGTTCCGCAGCAGCGCCGCCACCGAAGGGGAGATTTGGGGGACAGAAAGTCTCTGTTCCGGCACCCTGCCGGGACGGGGAAGTGCCCCTGGTGCCATCTCCATCGATCTCCACCACCATCTCCATCGCCGTTGCTGATTTCCATGGTGAGGAGGGAGTAGTTCTCTCTCGAGGCTAAGGGTTCTACCCGTAGCTATGAGTTCATCTCTCTCTCTATGCATGATCTTTTTGAGATCATGAGCTTGTAATCTATATATCTACCTTGCTACTAAAGTGCTTTAATAGATCTCTGCTCTCCCCATGTGTGTGAAAGTGATAGCGTGCACACCATGGTGGCACTTAGGCTAGAGATTACAAATACTTGTTATGAGTTATATTTGGAGTTGGATGTCTTTATGAAATTGTGGTGTTTGTTGGAACCATCTAGAGCTCAAGGTGAAAGTGTGGGGTTTTCTCGATGGGAAAGGCTTACTTTGAGGTGTGTTGTTATAGCCCTACCATGGATTAGAGTGTCCAACAGGAGAGTAGTTTAGCGTAGCATCATAAAGAAGAATATATTTATATGAGATTGTTCAGTAGTGAAAGTATGATCCCTAGGCCTTGTTTCTAAGCACTGAAACACCATTTGATATTAGATCTATTACAGGTTTCCTTGCTTCCATCTTTATTTCAGTTTGCCTTTAGTCTTTTCCACGCCATCAAGCTATTTTCTATCACTGTTACCACTTATAATTATCTATACCACGTGTATTTCACTATCTCCTGTGATGCTGCGTTTATACAGTTCACCGTTGATAACAACTAATGCCTTGGATCGCCGTGCGATGTGCCGTGCATCAGTCAGATCGTCTGGTAGCCTTTTTCTGAGGAGGTACGTGATGTACGGTTGCGTCCAGGATTCCTCAATCATCATGACGCTCATTGGTCCCTCGAGTCCTGTGTCCAGTGCCAAGTCATCGAGTGCCATTGACTCATTTGGCGGTGTAGCCCCCGAGTCTGTTGCTGCGCTTGTTTTCTTCTCTGCGGCCTTTGGCTTGATGGAGCGTTCGCAGATGCGCTCGAGAAATACCCCGGGTTGTATGGGGGTGCAGGTAGAGCCTATGTTGGTGAGTGCATCCGCCTCTTCGTTGCTTTCGCGACCTACGTGCCGTAGCTTGCAACCGTCGAAATCTCCTTCGAGTGTGTCATAGAGGTGGCGGTACGCGATCATGTTGTCGTTCAGTGCGTCGCACTCACGCATTGTTTGGTTGACGACCAGCTTGGAGTCGTCGTATATGATGAGCCTCTTGGCATCGCGGGCTTTTGCCATGCTCATCTCGTGCAACAGGGCCGCGTATTCAGCCTCGTTGTTGGAGGCTGTGAACTACATTCTCAGGATATACTTCAACTTGTCCCCTTGAGGTGATGTCAGTATGACACCTGCGCCTGCTCCATCCTTCCGCTTGGACCCATCGAAGTGCATTGTCCAGAGGTAGGACATATCTGGTTTGTCCGGGAGCTGGTTCTCCATCCAGTGCACGAGGAAGTCAGGGAGAACTTGCGACTTGATTGCATCGCGCTTTTCGTATGTGATGTCTCGTGGAGACAATTCTATTCCCCAAAGCGTGACTCGTCTCGTGGCATCGGGGTTATTGAGGATATGCCCCAATGGGGCGTCGTTGACCACCACGATTGGGAGTTCCTGGAAGTAATGGCATAGTCGCTGGGCGGTCATGAATACACCGTACGCCAGCTTCTGGTAGTGCGGGTACCGCTGTTTTGTTGGCGTGAGGACCTCGCTGAGGTAGTATACTGGGCGTTGTACCCCATGGACCTTATTTTCCTTGGCTCGCTCGACGACGAGTACTGTGCTGACCACCTAGTTGGTGGCGGAGATATATAGCAACAGTGGTTCCCTTTCTCGTGGGGTCACTAGTACTGGCGAGGTGGATAGAAGGCGCTTGAGGTCTTCGAATGCTTCCTGTGCTTCATTGGTCCACTCGAACTTGTCGGCTTTTCGGAGGAGTTGGTAGAAGGGCAGCGCCTTTTCACCCATCTGACTGATGAATCGACTGAGGGTGCTATTCGTCCAGCCAGCTGCTGAACGCCCCGTATGTTTTTCGGCTTCTCCATGGCCAGTATGGCTTTTATTTTCTTCGGGTTTGCCTCGATTCCCCTCGCGGAGATGAGGTACCCGAGTAGTTGCCCAGATGGCACGCGAAAGGCACATTTGTCCGGATTGAGCTTGATCCAGTAGCGGTCAAGGTTGGCGAAGGTTTCGCGCAGATCGTCGATTAGCGAGGCTTCTTCCTTGGTCTTGATTACTATGTCGTCGACATAGACTTGAATATTGCGACCCAGTTGTTCCTTGAGGCAAGCCTGCATGCATCGCTGGTAGGTAGCTCCCGCGTTCTTTAGCCCGAAGGGTATTGTGTTGTAGCAGAACACACCAAAGGGCGTTGTAAATCCTATTTTTTCTTGATCTTCCTCCTTCATTCAAATCTGATTATAGCCTGAGTAGGCGTCGAGGAAGCAGAGGCGCTCGCATCCCGCAGTGGAGTCGATGATCTGGTCGATGCATGGCAACGGGAAGTGATCCTTTGGGCAGTGCTTATTCAGAGAGGTGAAGTCCACGCACATCCGCGGGATATCCATGTCCCTTTTTGGTACCAGCACCTTGTTGGCGAGCCAAGTGCTTTCCTTGATCTCGCGTATGAATTTGGCGTCGAGGAGTCTATTGATCTCCATGCCGACTGTCTGCGCTCGTGGCTCGGACAATCGCCGAATTGTTTGCTTGACTGGCCTTGCGTCGGGGTTGACGTTGAGTGCGTGCTCGGCGAATTCCCTGGGAACTCCTGGCATGTCCGCAGGAGACCAGGCAAAAATTTCCTAGTGCTCACGGAGGAATTCGACGAGCACGAGTTCCTATGCGGGACTCAAGTTGTTGGCGATGAGGGCCGTCTTGGCGGGATCCGATGGGTGGACCTGTACTTTCTTGGTGTGCACCGATGAGTCGAAGGATAGATCGGGCGAGCTCGGCCGGCTCAGGGGAGGCAGACTGTTGTCTGTTGACTCTTTCAGTCTTGCGAGTTCTTCCTGCATGCTGAAGGACTGGGAAATTCTGTTGAATTCCCTATCGCAGCTGTCGGATCTCTCGAAGTTCCTGTTCACCGTGATGAAGCCATTGGGACCTGGCATTTTCATCTGTAGGTAGGCGTAGTGCGACACTACCATGAACCTAGCGAACGCGACACGTCTGGGGATGCAGTGGTATTGTGAGGGATAGTCGACGACCTCAAAGTCGATGCGTTCGCGCCGGAAGTTCTTCGGCGTGCCGAAGATGATGTCGAGGTTGATTTTGCCCAGGGGATATACGCCTTTCCCTAGGACGATGCCGTGGAATGTTGTGTCCGAGGCTTCCAGGGAGGTTAGAGGGATCCTCATTGCTCGCAAGGTACTCGCGAATATGAGGTTGGTGCCGCTTCTGCCATCCATGAAGACACGGCTCATGTCAAAGCCTCCAATTTGTGCCTCGAGTACGAGAGGACAATGGCCTGGACGAGGTACTTGCGGCGGGTGGTCTCTTTTGTCGAAGGTGATGCATGACTCGCTTCCACTAAGGTACTCAGTGGTAGATGGTGGCGAGTGTGTGGCCAAGTTGACTTGGCGGGTGATAGCCTTCTGCACCCGATTGGAGGGACGTCCTTTTTGGATCATCATGGTACCCATGGCCCTTGGGTAGGGTTCTCCTTCGTGGTGCTGGTCCGGCGCGGCTGCATTCGGTGGTGGCCCAGGTGGTGGTGGCGGAGCGCCGTAACCTCTTTCGACTGTGTTGCGGTTCATCCGAGCTAACCCCTCATGTAGTTTGAGGAACTCGCGGTAGTCCTTGAGGAGGTGGCTGGACTTCTTCTTCCCATCATGCTTGTCGATGTAGAAGTGCACCATGCATGGCCCGGACAGTTTGTCTTCAATGGTTGTTGCGGGTGCCTCGTCACGATCGCGGCGTTGCCACACTTGCATGGTCTTCCCGGAGTCGCGATATCCACCATTACGGTATCCGCTGTTGCGGTTGTCGTCGCGTCTGTCGGCGTAGCCAGCTATGACCATGTTGACGTCATCGCGGTCATCGTACATGCGCATACGGCGTTTGCTTCGGCGGTCGCGTCTGCGCTCGAGTTCCTCCTCCTCGTCGGAATGAACGCGATTCTTCATCGAATCTTCTCCATCGGCCCACCGATTCGCGATCTCCATCAGGTGGTCGATGGTCTTGGGGTTTGAGCGCCCAGCTCCTCCCTGAGTTCTAGGCGACGGACGCCGCCGTTGAATGCGTCAATCGCGCGATCCTCCGAGATGTTCTCTACGGAGTTCTTGATGATGGACCACCTTTGGATGTAGGAGCGTAGCGATTCGCCCGATCGTTGCTGGCAACATCTTAGCTCTTCGATTGATGCAGGCCACTTGTACGTGCCCTTGAAATTGCACACAAAGCTATAAACCAGCTCATCCCAGCTTCGAATGGATCCGCGTGGGAGGTTGTTGAGCCATGCCCGGGCGGCAGCCTGCAGCTGTAGCTGCAAGCATTGCATGGTCGTGCTTCGACTGCCTCCATGGAGCCTGATGGAGGAGATGTGGTCCTCCAGCTAGATTTTTGGGTCTTGTAGGCCGTCGAACTTCGGGTTCTCCGACGGGAGTTTAAACCCTTTAGGCATTCGCTTCTTCCTAATGGATCTGCTGAAGCATCTGGCGCTGCAGAGCTCCACATCTTCCTCTTCTGAGTCAGTCGACCGAGCGTGTCGCGCCCTTGATTTGTCAATCTTGCGCTGTGTGAGGTCGTCAATGCGATCATAGTCGCCGCGAGCGGCATCGTGATGCATCGTGACCTGCCGCTGATGAGGGAGAGGAGTAGCGCTTTGCCCTTTTTCGGCTCTAGTGTTGGCTCATTGTCGAGGGCGGCCTCGATTAATCCCATGCCCGCGATCGTAGATCGGTGCATGGCGGCTCGGGGATCTCCAGCTGGCGGCTGGTTATTAAGGAGGTACATGGTGGCCACTGTCACCGCAGCTTGCGGTGTCTTAGGGACCATGTTGCCCCGTGTGTCGACTGTCATAGAGCTAAAGTCGAGGACCTTTGCAGCTTCTATGCGTTCTTGCTCGGTGAGATGGGCCATCCGAGATTGCCTCTTTTTGGCAACGTATTCGTTGCCTCTTGAGGAGGATCCTCCGTAGGAGGAGAGCGCTGCACGTCGACGGCTCGACTCGTCTGCTGCCTTTTTGCGCCTCGAGTTGCGCGATTGTTTGCACTTGGCGCTTGAATTCTTCCTTCGGGAGCCAATGGTAGCCCATTAGCAGTTCTTGCGGAGATCCCAAGGGTAGAGGAGTGCTTCGTAGGGCCTCATGGCAGCGAGCCCACTCTTGCCCATTGAGCTTGATCACGACGCGTTCGCCGGTTTGCTCGTTTATTATGGTTGGAGGTTCGGCTGCTCCTCCATTGTTGGCGTTGGTGCGATCGCCACTGTTACCGCCATTAGCTCCGTTGCAACCGTTTGGCGGGTCGGTTCCATTGCCGCGATTGCCCGTGTTGTCGCGGTTGGCAGAGGTGTCGCCTGCGTTGATGACGGCGCACATGAAGTGATTGGGGAAGCTGCTGCTCCCACAACTCTCAGATCCGAAACCGTAGGTTTCTTCTTCAGTGGCCAGGTTGCCTAGATCGGAGTCGTGACTGCTGTCGCTGACCGTGTTTTCGACTGCTGTCAAGACGTTGATCTCACTGATCGTGCCGATCGATCGAGGTAACCATGATGCTGGAGAAATCGATGGCGCTGTCGGCTGATCAGGCATGCGAAGCGTGCCCATCTGACCAACTTGGAAGCAGAAGCTCCCTATTGCCAGGCTGATCCCGTCGCCTACGGACTCGAAAGTCGGGCGAGTGGCTGGCGTGTGGACGTCGAAGTCCAACGCGCCGAAGAGCTGGCGAATCTCCGCGGTTGCGAGTTATAGATCGCGGTTGATGGGGCCGAAGAAGCCGCAACATCAGCACTCCCAGTTCCCACAGACGGCGCCAATTGACGAGGGTTTAACTCATCAATGCCCATTGTTATGGACCTGGGTTTTGGAGAAGGAGGGAGCGCTGCAGACATCTATCGACTAGCAAACAAGCACACAGGGGACTCAAAGATTTACCCAGGTTCAGGCCTCGTAGAGGTCCCTACTCCTGCTTGTCTGCTCGTGGAATTATTGAAGGAATCGAAGATTACAATGGTGCGCAGATGCAATCTGGCGAGGGTTGTGGAAACAAGGGTTGCGTGTGTCCTCCTCGCCGCGCCCTCCTAACCTTTATATAGACAGGCTAGGTCTCGGGTAGTAGGTCGAGTCGGTTACAAGTTAGGGTTTTCCCCTTTAAACTTTCTATCTTTAGCTTCTTCTTGTTCTTTAAGCAATCGAGAGTCCGTAGGTTACTCGAGTCCTTCATTTGGGCCTTGGCGACACCGTGGGCCTTTACGTATGTAGGCCATATATACCAAGCTCGAGTACCTTTAGGGTATACCCATGTCAGTCCCCCTCGCAGTTCACTCTCACATGTGGTGTAGTTTGGTCAATGATGATGTCCAACTACTAGAAAGAGCCACTTGCGTACCATGTTTTCATCTACCAATCTTCAAATGGACTCAAATTTGGCACAAGGGTGTATCACCATTTGGCTTGTGATGCTAGCATTGTATCTATCTGTTTTAGTCTGAAAAATTGAAATTTTTAACCCTCAAACTTAAAAACTTGGAACCATTTGTGAAGCAACTACCAACACTACAATTTGAGACCTTCAATTTGCATGCTTGAGTGGTTGTACATCAAATTGGGACAACATAACAGCAGTTGTACCTTTCAGATGCTTTCATAATCTCTCGAAAGTCTCTGGTCAACCCTGGTTTGACCAAACCTTGTGAAATTCATAGAAAAATGAGGAATTCTAAAAATCTATTGAAACCTTCGAATTTGATCACTGTGTGGCAAATACTTTGCATGAAAAATGATTTTTTTAAATGTCCCCCTACCAGTCCACTCTCAAATGTGGTGTAGTTTTGTCAACGATCATGTCCAACTACTAGAAAGAGCCGCTTGTGTACCATGTTTTCATTTACCAATCTTCAAATGGACTAAAATTTGGCACAAGGGTGTATCACCATGAGACTAGTGATGCTAGCATTGTACCTAGCCATTTTGGTTGGAAAATTTCAAAAAGCTAACCCTCAAACACAAAAACATGGAACCATTTCTGAAGCAAGTACCAAAACTACAATTTGAGACCTTCAATTTGCATGCTTGAGTGGTTCTACATCAAATTGGGACCACATAACAGTAGTTGTACCTTTCAGATGCTTTCACAATCTCTTGAAAGTCTCTGGTCAACTCCGGTTTGACCAAACCTTATGAAATTCATAGAAAAATGAGAAATTCTCAGAATGTATTGAAACCTTCGAATTTGATCAATCCGTGGCAAATACTTTGCATGAAAAATGAGAAAATTTGAAAAAAATGTCCCCCTAGCAGTCCACTCTCAAATGTGGTGTAGTTTGGTCAACGATCATGTTCGACTACTAGAAAGAGTCACTTGTGTACCATGTTTTCATATACCAATCTTCAAATGGACTCAAATTTGGCACAAGGGTGTACCACCATTTGGCTAGTGATGCTAGCATTGTATCTAGCCGTTTTAGTCTGAAAATTTGAAAATTTTAACCCTCAAACTCAAAAAAATGGAATCATTTGTGAAACAAGTACCAAAACTACAATTTAAAACCTTCAATTTGCATGGTTGAGTGGTTGTACATCACATTGGGACCACATAACATCAACTGTACCTTTCAGATGCTTTCACAATCTCTCAAAAGTCTCTGGTCAACCCTGGTTTGACCAAACCTTGTGAAATTCATAGAAAAATGAGTAATTATCAAAATCTATTGAAACCTTTGAATTTGACCACTATGTGGCAAATACTTTGCATAAAAAATGAGAAAATTTGAAAATGTCCCCCTAGCTGTAAAGTCACAAATGTGGTGTAGTTTGGTCAACGATCATGTCTGACTACTAGAAAGAGCCACGTTTGTACCATGTTTTCATCTACCAATCGTCAAATGTACTAAAATTTGGAACAAGGGTGTATCACCATGTGGCTAGTGATGCTAGCATTGTATCGAGCCATTTTGGTTTGTAAAATTCAAAAATGTAACCCTCAAACTCAAAAATATGGAACCATTTGTGAAGCAAGTACCAAAACTACAATTTGAGACCTTCAATATGCATGATTGAGTGGTTGTACATCACATTGGGACCACATAACAATAGTTGTACCTTTCAGATGCTTTTGTAATCTCGCGAAAGTGTCTGGTCAACCCTTGTTTGACCAAACCTTGTGAAATTCTAAAAAAAGAGAAATTCTCAAAATCTATTGAAACCTTCGAATTTGATGGCAAATACTTTGCATGAAAATGAGAAATTTGAAAAAAATGCCCCCCTAGCAGTCCACTCTCAAATGTGGTGTAGTTTGGTCAACGATCATGTCCGACTACTAGAAAGAGCCATTTGTGTACCTTGTTTTCATCTACCAATCTTCAAATGAACTCAAATTTGGCACAAGGGTGTATCACCATGTGGCTAGTGATGCTAGCATTGTATCTAGTCGTTTTGGTTTGAAAAATTCAAAAATTTAATCCTCAAACTCAAAAACATGGAACCATTTGTGAAGCAAGTACCAATACTACAATTTGAGACTTTCAATTTGCATGCTTGAGTGGTTGTACATCACATTGGGACCACATAACAATAGTTGTACCTTTTAGATGCTTTCGCAATCTCTCGAAAGTCTCTGGTCAACACTGGTTTGACCAAACCTTGTGAAATTCATAGAAAAATGAGAAATTCTCAAAATCTATGGAAACCTTCATATTTTATGGCACATACTTTGAATGAAAAATGAGAAAATTTGAAAAAAATTCCCCCTAGCAGTCCACTCAAATGTGGTGTAGTTTGGTCAATGATCATGTCCGACTACTAGAAAGCCACTTGTGTACCATGTTTTCATCTACCAATCTTCAAATGGACTCAAATTTGGCACAAGGGTGTATCACCATGTGGGTAGTGATGCTAGCATTGTATCTAGCTGTTTTGGTTTGAAAAATCCAAAAATTTAACCCTCAAACTCAAAAACATGGAACCATTTGTGAAGCAACTACCAAAACTACAATTTGAGACCTTCAATTTGCATCCTTGAGTAGTTGTACATCACATTGGACCACATAATAGCAGTTGTACCTTTCAGATGCTTTCGCAATCTCTCAAATGTCTCTAGTCAACCCTAGTTTGACCAAACCTTGTGATATTCATAGAAAAATGAAAAATTCTCAAAATCTATTAAAACCTTCGACTTTGATCACTGTGTGGTAAATACTTTGCATGAAAAATGAGAAAATTTGAAAAATGTCCTCCTAGCAGTCCACTATCAAATGTGGTGTAGTTTGGTCAACGATCATGTCCGACTACTAGAAAGAGCCACTTGTATACCATGTTTTCATCTACCAATCTTCAAATGGACTCAAATTTGGAACAAGGGTGTATCACCATGTGGCTAGTGATGCTAGCATTGTATCTAGCCGTTTTTGTTTGAAAAATTCAAAAATTTAACCCTCAAACTCAAAAACGTGGAACCATTTGTGAAGAAAGTACCAAAACTACAATTTGAGACCTTCAATTAGCATGCTTGAGTGATTGTACATCACATTGGGACCACATAACAACAGTTGTACTTTTCAGATGCTTTCATAATCTCTCAAAAGTCTCCAATCAACCCCGGTTTAACCAAACCTTGTGAAATTCATAGAAAAATGAGAAATTCTGAAAATTTATTGAAACCTTCGAATTTGATCACTGTGTGGCAAATACTTTGCATGAAAAATGAATTTTTTTGAAAAAATGTCCCCCTAGCAGTCCACTCTCAAATGTGGTGTAGTTTGGTCAACGATCATGTCCAACTACTACAAAAGAGCCGCTTGTGTACCAAGTTTTCATTTACCAATCTTCAAATGGACTCAAATTTGGCACAAGGGTGTATCACCATGTGGCTAGTGATGCTAGCATTGTACCTAGCCGTTTTGGTTTGAAATTTTCAAAAAGTTAACCCTCTAACTCAAAAACATGGAACCATTTGTGAAGCAAGTACCAAAATTACAATTTGAGACCTTCAGTTTGCATGCTTGAGTGGTTCTACATCAAATTGGGACCACATAACAGTAGTTGTACCTTTCAGATGCTCTCACAATCTCTCGAAAGTCTCTGGTCAACCCCGGTTTAACCAAATCTGTGAAATTCATAGAAAAATGAGAAATTCTCAGAATGTATTGAAACCATCGAATTTGATCAATCCGTGGCAAATACTTTGCATGAAAAATGAGAAAATTTTAAAAAATGTCCCCCTAGCAGTCCACTCTCCAATGTGGTCTAGTTTAGTCAACGATCATGCTCGACTACTAGAAAGAGTCACTTGTGTACCATGTTTTCATCTACCAATCTTCAAATGGACTCAAATTTGGCACAAGGGTGTATCACCATGTGGCTAGTGATGCTAGCATTGTATCTAGCCATTTTGGTTTTAAAAACTGAAAAAGTTAACCCTCAAACTCAAAAACATGGAACCATTTGTAAAGCAAGTACCAAAACTACAATTTGAGACCTTCAATTTCCATGTACATCACATTGGGACCACATAACAGCAGTTGTACCTTTCAGATGCTTTCACAAACTCTCGAAAGTCTCTGGTCAACCCAGGTTGACCAAACCTTCTGAAATTCATAGAAAAATGAGAAATTCTTAGAATGTATTGAAACCTTCCAATTTGATCACTGTGTGGACAATACTTTGCATGAAAAATGAGATAATTTGAAAAAATGTCCCCCTATTAGTCCACTCTCACATGCGGTGTAGTTTGGTCAACGATCATGTCCGACTACTAGAAAGAGCCACTTGTGTACCATGTTTTCATCTACCAATCTTCAAATGGACTCAAATTTGGCACAAGGGTGTATCACCATTTGGCTAGTGATGCTAGCATTGTATCTATCCATTTTAGTCTGAAATATTGAAAAAATTAACCCTCAAACTGAAAAACTTGGAACCATTTGTGAAGCAAGAACCAAAACTACAATTTGAGACCTTCAATTTGCATGCTTGAGTGGTTGTACATCACATTGGGACAACATAACAACAGTTTTACCTTTCAGACGCTTTCGCAATCTCTCGAAAGTCTCTGATCAACCTTGGTTTGACCAAACCTTTCATAGAAAAATGAGAAATTCTCAAAATGTATTGAAACCTTCGAATATTATCACTGTGTGGCAAATACTTTGCATGAAAAATGAATTTTTTTTTGAAAAAATGTCCCCCTAGCAGTCCACACTCAAATGTGGTGTAGTTTGGTCAACGATCATGTCAGAGTACTAGAAAGAGCCACTTGTGTACCATGGTTTCATCTACCAATCTTCAAATGGACTCAAATTTGGCACAAGGGTGTATCACCATGTGGCTACTGATGCTAGCATTGTATCCAGCCGTTTTGGTTTGAAAATTTCAACAAGTTAACCCTCAAACTCAAAAACATGGAACCATTTGTGAAGCAAGTACCAAAAATACAATTTGAGACCTTCAATTTGCATGCTTGAGTAGTTCTACAACACATTGAGACCACATAACAGTAGTTGTACCTTTGAGATGCTTTCACAATCTCTAGAAAGTCTCTGACCGACCCCGGTTTGACCAAACCTTGTGAAATTCATACAAAAATGAGAAATTCTCAAAATGTATTGAAACCTTCGAATTTGATTAATCTGTGGCAAATACTTTGCATGAAAAATGAGAAAATTTGAAAAAATGTCCACCTAGCAGTCCACTCTCAAATGTGGTGTAGTTTGGTCAACGATCATGTTCGACTACTAGAAAGAGCCACTTGTGTAGATGTTTTCATCTACTAATCTTCAAATTGACTCAAATTTGGCACAAGGGTGTACCATCATTTGGCTAGTGATGCTAGCATTGTATCTAGCCATTTTAGTCTGAAAATTTGAAAATTTTAACCCTCAAACTCAAAAACATGGAACCATTTGAGAAACAAGTAGCAAAAATACAATTTAAAACCTTCAATTTGCATGCTTGAGTGGTTGTACATCACATTGGAACTACATAATAGCAATTGTACCTTTCAGATGCTTTTGCAATCTCTCAAAAGTCTCTGGTCAACCCTGGTTTGACCAAACCTTGTGAAATTCATAAAAAATGAGAAATTCTCAAAATCTATTGAAACCTTTGAATTTGACCACTGTGTGGAAAATACTTTGCATAAGAAATAAGAAAATTTGAAAAATGTCCCCCTAGCAGTACAGTCTCAAATGTGGTGTAGTTTGGTCAACGATCATGTCTGACTACTAGAAAGAGCCACGTGTGTACCATGTTTTCATCTACCAATCATCAAATGTACTCAAGTTTGGCACAAGGGTGTATCACCATGTGGCTAGTGATGCTAGCATTGTATCTAGCCGTTTTGGCTTGAAAAATTCAAAAATTTAACCTTCAAACTCAAAAATATGGAACCATTTGTGAAGCAAGTACCAAAACTACAATTTGAGACCTTCAATTTGCATGCTTGAGTGGTTGTACATCACATTGGTACCACATAACAATAGTTGTACCTTTTAGATGCTTTCGCAATCTCGCGAAAGTCTCTGGTCAACCCTGGTTTGACCAAACCTTGTGAAATTCATAGAAAAATGAGACATTCTCAAAATCTATTGAAACCTTCGAATTTGATCACTGTGTGGCAAATACTTTGCATAAAAAATGAGAAAATTTGAAAAATGTCCCCCTAGTAGCACACTCTCAAATGTGGTGTAGTTTGGTCAACGATCATGTCCGACTACTAGAAAGACCCACGTGTGTACCATGTTTTCATCTACCAATCGTCAAATGTACTCAAATTTGGCACAAGGGTGTATTAGTGATGCTAGCATTGTATCCAGCCGTTTTGGTTTGAAAATTTCAAAAAGTTAACCCTCAAACTCAAAAACATGGAACCAAGCATACCAAAAATACAATTTGAGACCTTCAATTTGCATGCTTGAGTGGTTCTACATCACATTGGGACCACATAACAGTAGTTGTACCTTTGAGATGCTTTCACAATCTCTAAATAGTCTCTGGCCAACCCCGGCTTGACCAAACCTTGTGAAATTCATAGAAAAATGAGAAATTCTCAAAATGTATTGAAACCTTTGAATTTGATTAATCTGTGGCAAATATATGAAAAAAGAGAAAATTTGAAAAAAATGTCACCCTAGCAGTCCTGACATGGGTAATACCCTACAGGTACTCGAGTTTGGTATATACGGTCTAAATACGTTAAGGCCCACGGTGTCGCCAAGGCCCAAATGAAGGACTCGAGTAACCTATGGACTCTGGATTGCTTGAAGAACAAGAAGAAGCTAAAGATAGAAAGTTTGAAGGGGAAAACCCTAACTTGTAACCGACTCGACCTGCTACCCGAGACCCAGCCTATCTATATAAGGGCTAGGAGGGGGCGGCGAGGAGGACACAAGCAACCCTAGTTTCCACAACCCTCGCCAGATTACATCTGCGCACCACAGTAATCTTTGATTCCTTCGATAATTCCACGAGCAGACAAGCAGGAGTAGGGACCTCTGTAGGGGTTCGTAGCATGGAAAACAAAAAAATTTCTATCGCATACAAACAAACAAGCCAAGATCTATCTACTAGATTGTAGCAACGAGTCGATAGAGGAACTCACCCTCGAAGATTCCAAAGCGGTTAACGAGCATTCTCGTGGGTGATGTAGTCGTACTCTTTCCGATCTCAAGATCGCGTGAGACGATCCTTCCAGCGCCACGTTCGCAGCGCTCCGAGTCGGTCACACGCTCGGTACTGACGAAGACCTTCCTCTCCTTGTTCCAGCAGAAATGGAGGTTGTAGCACTCTCCTGCGATTCCTAAAGACAACGGGCGTGGTACCGGAAGTAGAGGGAGATCCCATGAGGCTTCGCTTAAGCCGGTGCGAGTATGGTGGAGCTTATGAGAGAGGCTATTAGTGGTCTAGTCATTAGACACACCAATTAGAAGGCTCGAAACCAATTAGAAGGCTCTACACCGAAATAGCTCTAAACCGGGGTTTAGGTCTAGGGTTTAGTTTAGAGGATAGGAACTTGTGTCTTAGGAGGAGCCCTGCCCTCCTTATATAGGTGGGAGGGCTGGCGCGCCAGGGAGGAGTGGAGTCCCTCCCCAACTCGGCTTGTGGTGGCCCCGGTTGGAGGAGGTCTCCTCCCCAACTCGGTTTCCCTTTTCCTCCTCTTTCCACTTTCCAAAACTTGCGTTTGACTTTCAAACTAGCCGTTTGACTTTTCAATTTAGGATTTAAATAAACCCTTTATTTTGGACAGCGAGAACACTTAGTACATGATGCAATCATTCCAACTTACAATGACACATTCATGTACCCTTCCCCCTCCGGAGTGCCGGACATTCCGGGACCTTCTAGAATGTTCCCGATGAAAACACCGGAACCATTCCCCAACTCCGAAATGGGACTTTCCTTATATGAATCTTATTCTCCGGACCATTCCGGATCTCCTCGTGATATCCCGGATCCCATCCGAGACTCCGAACAACATTCGGTCTCTTTCTCATAATACCAGAACTACTCAAACAACGTCGAATCCTTAAGTGTGTCTCCCTACAGTTCGTGAATTATGCGGACATGATCGAGACACTTCTCGAACAATAACCAATAGAGGAATCTGGAAATTCATATGGCTACATATTTCTACGATTACTTTGATCGAATGAACCACTTACATACGATACTAATTTCCCAGTGTCTCACGATATGTTACTTATCCGAGGTTATGATCGTCGGTATCTCTGCAGACCTAGTTCAACCTCGTTACTGATAAGTACTCTTTTCTCGGTCCCGTGATATGTGATCCCTTGTGACCAAGTCACATGCTTGCAAGCTAATTGGATGACATTTCACCGAGAGGGCCCAGAGAATATCTATCCGTCATGTGGATGGACAAATCCCACTCTTGATCCATGTGTTTCAACCAATACTTTCCGAACACTCAATGCCACCTTTATAGCCACCCTGTTACGGTGTGGTGTTTGATGACATCAAAGCATCCATCCAGTAAAGGTGATATGCATGATCTCATGGTCGAAGGAATTAGGTTACTATGTATCAGAAAGCATATAGCAATTGAACTATTGAAATGACTTGATCTTTATGCTACGCTTATCTATAGGAGTATGTCCACCATATCATTCTCCTAACGATATGATCTTGTTGTTGATAACATCTCAATGTTCATGATATGGAAACCACAATCATCAATCAACCAACAAGCTAGTGAAGTATAGAGGCTATACTAGGGACTTCAAATTAAGTTTACAAATCACACAAGTATTAATGGTTTCCTTGTTAATACTATTATAGCATGAATGTAAACATTTATCATAAGTATGAAGATATGATAATAACCTACTTTATTATTGCCTCTTGGGTATATCTCCAACAGTCTCCCACTTGCACTAGAGTCAATAATCTAGTTTCAAACCTTTGTGTATTCAACACCTATGGCTTTCCGGTGTTGTATGTACACGATTGCTAGTGGTCAACTGATCTCCGGATCTGACACTTCCAGGTCCGTGTAATTGCATGTCTTTGCGTCTCTACGCATCACTCATTCTCTAATGAGATGGCTTTGTATAAATTTGGTCTTTCGGTGTGACCTTTAGTTCTTTGGGGTTAAAACATGTTGACAATATTGTTGTACAATATATCTTCATAGTATTATCCCGCTGTGAACTACACCTAGTTTGATAACAAACTACTTGACACAAATGCCTCTTTGCTGCTATAATAGCAGTCATACTTAGCCTTTTGTTGTAGTATCTGTCACAATGTCTTAACTTTGGAACTCATCCAAATCCATTATGGAACTCACTTTCCATTATATTGTGCCACCCTTAGTTTAGATTGAGATAAACTAAATTTGTACTTTGTGACAAAACTAGTATCAATGTAGTACTTTTACAATGAACTAACCATCTATTTGTCACTTCTACAAATAATATACTCTTAGTTCTTCCAAAAGATCATAAGAATATCTTTACTATCGTCCAATGATCATCTTATGAATCATTCTGGTATATGCTCATAATATTTATAGCATAGGACATATAAGGATTTGTACATATCACAGTATGATTGATATAAATACTCTTTGTGATTTCATACATCAAGTATCAATCTATACTTGAATCTTTGTTTCACTTACCAAGTGCCAATACACTTGAATATATCATCAATATTGAACTCTTTCAATCCTTTCTGTGCAACAAGAACCTTTCTTTGTAGTTTCTATATTGAATTTATTCAATATCTCGTCTATGTATTTCTGGCACAACCATATTAGCGTCTATTGATGCCAAATATTTGGGTTTTGCCTAAGTCTTTCATCGGGATGAAATTCTTAATATGTGTTAATAAAAGATACATTATTTCCAATCAACAATATGTCTTCCACATAATGTATTAGAAACATGTCTTAGCGCTCCCACTTAATTTCTTGCAAATGCAAGCATCTTTCATTGTCTCCGATGAAATTAAACTCTTTTAACAGTTTCATCATAGTGAAGATTCCAACTCCGCTATGCTTACTTCAACCATTGAAGTTTGCATATGCTTTTAGCATCCCTTGAATTAACAAAACCCTTTGGACCATGTCATGCACACGTCCTAGGTAACCATTCTATTAGAAGAACTTGTTTTGTTTATTCTACTACCACATAACAAATTATATGTAGTGGTTGCTACATTAATCCGTCTAGACTAAAAATCGCTATGAAAGATCAAATCTTGTCATATACAACCTTTGAACATTGTTGTGAACTCTTTCCCAACATGTCGACTATTTCATAGATGTGAAACATCCATGTTTACTTCTTTATAGATCCAAACACAACTGCAAGGTCTTACACCTTTTTCGAGGGTCCTTCAAGTTCAAAACTTGATTTCTTGTGTATGGAACTTTCACGGATTATATGGCTTCAAGCCATTTGACGGAGTCAGGGCCCATCATCGCTTCTTTGCATGTAGTAGGTTCATTATTCTCAAATAATGATTCAACCCTCAAATCTTGGTATTTGATTGTTCATCCGACCTACTTGTTTCAATAGGAACTTGGATCTCCGTGACCACAACCTTTGAGGTACGTGAGCCATGAGTTTTGTTGCTGCCTCCGGAACACTTTTCGGTGCTGCGCAACTCTGGACATATAGCTAAGGTTCTTTTAACCTTATCAAAGTTCTATTGTCCTCCCACTTAACTTTTCACGAAAAATTCCTTCTCAAAGAAACTTGACGTTCTAAGCTACAAACACTTTTGTCTCCGGTGTTTATGGAGGAATACTTAATAGTAATACAAAGACAGGTTTATCCGACTTTGGTTGCAAACATCTTTCTTATGCAAAGCATACCAATGTTTAAGAAAGGACTACTTGGGTTTTATCCCAAACCATAACCTTTTATAGTGTCATTTCAGCGGATTATGATGGAGCTCTTTTCAGTGGAAAACGGTAGTCTCTAAAGCTTTTAATCTTTAAAATATAATGGCAGTTCTATGAATTACACCTTTGATCTTACCATGTCAAACAAGGTTTAATTACATATCTCGAACGCTCCATACTCTTTATGGTGTTTCGGGAAATGCAAATCCACGGAACGATTCCTTAAATCTTAGGTATTATGCTAAACTTGTAACTCAAATATCTTCCTTTATGATCTTATCATAAACTATTTATATTCTTGTTACAATGATTTTGCACTTCATCTTAAAATTCTTTGAACTTTTCAAATATTTCACACTTCATCCTTATTAAGTAAATATTCATATATTCACTCAAATTTTCGGAGAAAGCATATGAAGTTGAAATCCATCGCTCTTGACTACACATAATGGATTTCGTACAACAATATGTACAAGTTCCAATAAGCTAGTCCATCGTTCCCTTTTGGCCTATGAACGAAGTTTTAATTATCTCTAGGAAAGTTTCACAAACGTCATTTGATCAAAATCAAATAGACTCCAAAATTCCATCCATATGGATTTTCTTCATGTTTTCTTTCCAATATAATTTAAACGGCGATGTCACTTCCTAAGTGATCTTTCAATCAATTTGTCTTTCGACAATTTTAGCACTAGTTTTATGGATGTGATTTCTCCAACGAGATTTGTGAATCATCCATCTTTTATGGATTACGGCAATTATTTGAACAACCCTTTTGTTCTCATAATACCTGATAAAACAAATCTTGAAGGCAAGCGTTGATGTTTAACGAGCAACAAAATAACCCTTTATTTGTTCTCGATGAACATCATCACCTATTCTTTTGCTAATTACTTAGGCCATTGTAGTTCATGAATTGTGTTGTTTCGTATGACGATTCATACCAACAAATTCAGTATCAAGTACTTAAGAACCACATTGTTTAATAAGCAAAGAATATAGCCATAACATGTATATCATCTATATACTTTAAACTGAACAATTCTAGTCTTTTCTTTTCTGCCATATATTTATGAGATTCTCTTTCAGTATTTTCTTTTCCGTTTGAAAGAATCTATCAACATCAATAGTGGAGTCATACATATGACACATAATCCAAAGCGTGTATAATTAAATACAAATGTCTTTGGACTTGCACTTTGAAGTAGATCACCATCATCAAATGTTTGGTGTTCTTCCAAATTCCTTTCTTTAGTAATCTCTTGGTGTAGTAAACATTTTACCTACATCAAATATTCACTTTATCATGGAATCGTCCATGATCAAGCTACTTTTAGCTTATAATGATGAATTATGAGTATAATGTTGCTATCCAAAACCTTTTGGAGGATTAGGACAACTAGTGTCTCCAACCTTTTGCAAATTCTCATCAAAATATGAGAACATGAACTTTGCCATATTATACTCTATCATGTTGCAACCAAAACTTTGTTTCAGATATCACAATATCTTCCACACATCATGGTTTCTGAAACAACTCTTTCAGATCCTAGATAACCTTGATATTAAGAGAATCTTTTGAATATCAAGAATCATGGAGACAAACATGATACTCAAACACTAACACTTGGAATTGTCACTCTTGTTTTAATACTAATTATTAAACTTTATGGAGTAACCGGAACTTACTGAAAGTTTGCAATAGGACTTTTAAACTTTAGATTAACACTTCAAAACAATACGATACCAGTTCATAAAGTAACTAACCAGAATTCTATAGTTCTATCATCTCAATTAAAACTAAGCGCAAGGTGGTAAACGGATGCCAATGACTACAACAACTATGCAAATTCACTTTGATTTAGTTTATGATAAATTGAGTTCTAATTAATAATTAAATTAATCCAGGTGAACTCCCACTCAAAACAACATCCCTCACATTGTTTTAGTGATCACACGAACCAAATCCACCACATCAAAACCGATCATCACGAGAGTTGATGTAGCTTCAATGGCGAACAATCAACATGTTCATCATATCTACTATATGACTCATGCTTTACCTTTCGGTGATCCGTGTTCCTGAGGCCATGTCTGTACATGCTAGGCTCGTCAAGATCAAACCTTAGCTACCGCATAAGCAAATCTGGCTTGCTTACGTTGTATTCACCATGGAATCAAAGACACCCGATCATCACGTGGTGCTCAAGCAAGCTTTGGCAACGGTGCATACTAAGGGTGAACACTTTAGAACTTGAAATTTATGTGCATGAGGGATCATCTTATAATGCTACCGTGCCTACTAAGCAATACAAGATGCATAAAGGATTAACATCACATGCAATTCATAATATGTGATATGATATGGCCTTTCTTTTTTTGTGCTTCCGATCTCCATCTCCAAGCATGAACATGATCTCCATCATCACCGGCATAGCATCAAGGTCAATGACGCTTCTTCATGGTTGTCGTCCACCAGCTTCAACTATTACAACTACTTTGAATAGACACGCAGGTCTTAACAAAATTAAAGACAACCATATGGCTTCCTGCCGTTGCCAACTTACAATAAGGAACATTGCATACATCAAATATAATCACAATCATGGCCATATCACATCATCACACCTGCAAAACAAAGTTAGACGCTTCTACTTTCTTTGCATATTTTACGTGGTTTGGGGCTTTCAATAAGTGTCGTTCTAACTTACGAACAAGAACCACAACATTGATACTAGCATTGTTGATTACCCGTTGTAAATTGGATCTTTACTATGCTAGGAGAAACAGGCACCATAAAGCCACTTATGCAATACAAGTTGCATGTCAAGCGTGGAGCACGTCTCATGAACGATGTCATGTAAGGTTCGCCCGGGCCGCTTCATCCCAACATACCGCAAGATGCAAAGTACACAAAAAGCAATCTACAATAAAAGCATCAACGCCCACAATGACCATTGTGTTCTACTCGTGCAACAGATCTACATATAGACACGGCTCTGATACCACTGTAGGGGTTCGTAGCATGGAAAACAAAAAAAATTCTATCGCATACAAACAAACAAGCCAAGATCTATCTACTAGATTGTAGCAACGAGTCGATAGAGGAACTCACCCTCGAAGATTCCAAAGCGGTTAACGAGAGCAGATTCTCGTGGATGATGTAGTCGCATTCTTTCCGATCTCAAGATCGCAGACGATCCTTCCAGCGCCACGCTCCAAGCAGCTCCCTGATCGGTCACACGCTCGGTACTGACGAAGACCTTCCTCTCCTTGTTCCAAAGCAGCGGAGGTTGTAGCACTCTCTCGCGATTCCGGCAAAGACAACGGGCGTGGTACCTAAGTAGAGGGAGATCCCGCAGGCTTCGCCTTAAGCCAAGTAGTATGGTGGAGCTTATGAGAGGCTATTAGTGGTCTAGTAATTAGACACACCAATTAGAAGGCTCTAAACCAATTAGAAGGCTCTAAACCGAAATAGCTCTAAACCGGGGTTTAGGTCTAGGGTTTAGTTTAGAGGATAGGAACTTGTGTGTCTTAGGAGGGAGCCCTGCCTCCTTATATAGGTGGGAGGGCTGGCGGCGCCAGGGGAGGGAGTGGAGTCCCTCCCCAACTCGGCTTGGTGGTGGCCGCCGGTTGGAGGAGGTCTCCTCCCCAACTCGTTTCCTCTTTCCTCCTCTTTCCACTTTCCAAAACTTGCTTGACTTTCAAACTAGCTTTGACTTTTCAATTTAGGATTTAAATAAACCCTTTATTTTGGACAGCGAGAACACTTAGTACATGATGCAATCATTCCAACTTACAATGACACATTCATGTACCCTTCCCTCCGAGTGCCGGACATTCCGGGACCTTCTAGAATGTTCCCGATGAAAACACGGAACCATTCCCCAACTCAAAATGGGACTTTCCTTATATGAATCTTATTCTCCGGACCATTCCGGATCTCCTCGTGATATCCGGATCCCATCCGAGACTCAACAACATTCGGACTCTTTCTCATAATACCATAACTACTCAAACAACGTCGAATCCTTAAGTGTGTCTCCCTACGGTTCGTGAATTATGCGGACATGATCGAGACACTTCTTCGAACAATAACCAATAGAGGAATCTGGAAATTCATATGGCTCCCACATATTTCTACGATTACTTTGCGATCGAATGAACCACTTACATACGATACCAATTTCCCTTTGTCTCACGATATGTTACTTATCCGAGGTTATGATCGCTGGTATCTCCGCATACCTAGTTCATCCTCACATCGATAAGTACTCTTTTCTCGCTCCTGATATGTGATCCCTTGTGACCAAGTCACATGCTTGCAAGCTAATTGGATGACATTTCACCGAGAGGGCCCAGAGAATATCTATCCGTCATGTGGATGGACAAATCCCACTCTTGATCCATGTGTTTCAACCAATACTTTCCGAACACTCAATGCCACCTTTATAGCCACCCTGTTACGGTGTGGTGTTTGATGACATCAAAGCATCCATCCAGTAAAGGTGATATGCATGATCTCATGGTCGAAGGAATTAGGTTACTATGTATCAGAAAGCATATAGCAATTGAACTATTGAAATGACTTGATCTTTATGCTACGCTTATCTATAGGAGTATGTCCACCATATCATTCTCCTAACGATATGATCTTGTTGTTGATAACATCTCAATGTTCATGATATGGAAACCACAATCATCAATCAACCAACAAGCTAGTGAAGTATAGAGGCTATACTAGGGACTTCAAATTAAGTTTACAAATCACACAAGTATTAATGGTTTCCTTGTTAATACTATTATAGCATGAATGTAAACATTTATCATAAGTATGAAGATATGATAATAACCTACTTTATTATTGCCTCTTGGGTATATCTCCAACAACCTCTACGAGGCCTGAACCTGGGTAAATCTTTCTCCAAAACCCAAGTCCATAACAATGGGCATTGATGAGTTAAACCCTCGTCAATTGGCGCCATCTGTGGGAATTGGGAGTGCTGATGTTGCGGCTTCTTTGGCCCCATCAACCGCGATCTACAACTCCGTGACATCGGAGATTCGCCAACTCTTCGGTGCGTTCGACTTCACCGTCCACACGCCGGCCACTCGCCCGGCCTTCGAGTCCGTGGGCAACGGAATCAGCCTGGCGATAGGAAGCTTCCGCTTCCAAGTCGGTCAGATGGGCACGCTTCGCACGCCTGATCAGCCGATGGCACCGTCGATTGCCCCAGTATCATGGTTCCATCCATCGATAGGCACCCTCAGTGAACCCAACGCCCCGACAATAGTCGAGAACACGGTCAGCGACAGCAGTCGCGACTCCGATCTAAACGACTGGCCAGTGAAGATGGGACCTACGGTTCCGGATCTGAGAGTTGTGGAAGCAGCAGCTTTCCCAATCACTTCATGTGCGTCGTCATCAATGCAGGCAATACCTCTGCCAACCGTGACAACAGTGGCAATCGCGGCAACGAAACCAACCCGCCTAATGGCGGCAACGGCGAAAACGGTGGCGATCGCACCAACGCCAACAACGGAGAAGCAGTCGAACCTCCAACCATAGTAAACGAGCAAACCGACGAACGCGTCGTGATCAGGCTCAACGAGAAAGAATGGGCTCGCTGCCGCGAGGCCCTACGAGGCACTCCTCTACCCTTCGGATCTCCACAAGAACTGCTAATGGGCTACCATTGGTTCCTGAAGGAAGAATTCAAACACCAAGTACAAACAATCGCGCAACTCGAGGCGCGCAAAAAGGTGGTAGACGAGTCGAGCCTTCGTCGTGCTGGGCTCTCCTCCTACGGAGGATCCTCCTCAAAGGGCAACAAGCTCCTCGCCAAGAAGAGGCAATCTCGGATGGCCCACCTCACCGAGCAAGAGCGCATAGAATCCGCAAAGGTCCTTGACTTCGTCTCTATGACAGTCGACACTAGGGGCAACGTGGTCCCCAAGACACCGCAGGCTGCGGTGACAGCGGCCACCATGTACCTCCTCAACGACCAGCCACCGGCTGGAGATCCCCGAGCCGCCATGCACCGATCCACGATCGCGAGCTTAGGATTAATCGAGGCCACCCTAGACAAAGAGCCAACACCGGAACCAAAGAAGGGCAAAGCACTAGCAAAGCGTTAATCCTCGCCCTCATCTAGTGATGACAGTCACGACCTGTCTCGACGTCGCCGCTCACGACTATGATGCGCGTGATGACATCACGCAGCGCAAGATCGACAAATCAAGGGAACGACGTGCTTGGTCGACTGACTCAGAAGAGGAAGACATGGATCTCTATGGCGCCAGATGCTTTAGTAGGTCCATCAGGCAGAAACGAATGCTAAAGGGGTTCAAACTCCCGTCAGAGAACCCGAAGTCCGACGGTCTACAGGACCCAAAAATCTGGCTGGAGGACCACATCTCCTCCGTCAGGCTCCACGGGGGCAGTCGAAGCACGGCCATGCAATGCTTGCAGCTACAGCTACAGGGCGTCGCCCGAGCATGGCTCAACAACCTCCCACGCGGATCCATTCGCAGGTGGGACGAGCTGGTTTACAGCTTCGTGTGCAATTTCAAGGGCACATACAAGCGGCCTGCATCAATCGAAGAGCTAAGACGCTGCCAGCAACGATCGGGCGAATCGCTACGCTCCTACATTCAAAGGTGGTCCATCGTCAAGAACTCCGCAGAGAACATCTCGGAGGATCGCGCGATTGATGCATTCAACGGTGACGTTCGCCGCCTAGAACTCAGGGAGGAGCTGGGCCGCTCAAAGCCCAAGACCATCGACCACCTGATGGAGATCGTGAATCGGTGGGCCGATGGAGAAGATTCGGTGAAGAATCGCGTCCAATCTGACGAGGAGGCGGAACTCAAGCGCAGACGCGACCGCCGAAGAAAACGCCCTATGCGCATCTACGATGACCGCGACGATGTCAACATGGTCGCAGTCGGCTACACCGACAGATGCGACGACAAGCGCAACAACGGATACCGTAACGGTGGATATCGCGACTCCGGGAAGACCATGCAAGTGAGGCAACGCCGCGATCGCGATGAAGCACCCGCAACAACCATTGAAGACAAATTGTCCGGGCCATGCACAGTGCACTTCTACATCGACAAGCACGATGGGAAGAAGAAGTCCAGCCACCTCCTCAAGGACTACCGCGAGTTCCTCAAACTACATGAGGGATTAGCTCGGATGAACCACTACGACCGAAGAGGTTACTGGCCGCCTCAGCGCCGCGGGCACATGGCGCTCTGCCACCACCACCTGGGCCACCACCGAATGCAGCCGCGCCGGACCAGCACCACGGAGGCAAACCCTACCCAAGGTCCATGTGTACCATCATGATCCAAAAAGGACGTCCCTCCAATCGGGTGCAGAAGGCTATCACTTGCCATGTCAACTTGGCCACACACTCTCCACCATCTACCACTGAGTACCTCAGTGCAAGCGAGTCATGCATCACCTTCGATAAAAGCGACCACCCGCCTCAAGTACCCCGCCCAGGCCACTGTCCCCTCGTACTCGAGGCGCAAATCAGAGGCTTTGACATGAGCCGCGTCTTCATGGATGGAGGAGGCGGCATCAACCTCATATTCGCGAGTACCTTGCGAGCTATGAGGATCCCTCTAACCTTCCTAGAAGCCTCGGACATAACATTCCACGGCATCGTCCTAGGGAAAGGCGTGTATCCCCTGGGAAAAATCAACCTCGATGTCATCTTCGGCACGCCGAAGAACTTCCGGCGAGAACGCATCGACTTTGAGGTCGTCGACTGCCCCTCACAATACCACTGCATCCTCGGACGTGTCGCGTTCGCTAGGTTCATAGAAGTGATGCACTACGCCTACCTGCAGATGAAAATGCCAGGTCCCAATGGCGTCATCATGATCAATGGGAACTTCGAGATATCCGACAGCTGCAATAGGTAATTTAGCAGAATTTCCTAGTCCTTCGGCATGCAGGAAGAACTCACAAGACTGAAAGAGTCAACAGACAACAGTCTGCCTCCCCTGAGCCGGCCGAGATTGCCCGATCTATCGTTCGACTCATCGGTGCACACCAAGAAAGTACAGGTCCACCCATCGGATCTCGCCAAGACGGCCCTCATCGCCAATAACCTGAGTCCTGCATAGGAACTCGCGCTCGTCGAATTCCTCCGTGTACACTGGGAAATTTTCGCCTGGTGTCCTGCGGACATGCCAGGAGTTCCTAGGGAATTCGCCGAGCACGCACTCAATGTCAACACCGACGCAAAGCCAGTCAAGCAAACAATTCAGCGATTGTCCGAGCCACGAGCACAGGAAGTCGGCATGGAGATCAACAGACTCCTTGACGCCAAATTCATATGCGAGATCAAGGAAAGCACTTGGCTCACCAACATAGTGCTGGTACCAAAAAAGGACACAGATATCATGCGGATGTGCGTGGACTACACCTCTCTGAATAAGCATTGCCCAAAGGATCACTTCCCGTTGCCACTCATCGACCAGATCATCGACTCCACTGCGGGATGCGAGCGCCTCTGCTTCCTCGATGCCTACTCAGGCTATAATCAGTTTCGAATGAAGGAGGAAGATCAAGAAAAAACAGCGTCGACAATGCCCTTTGGTGCGTTCTGCTACAACACAATGCCCTTCGGGCTAAAGAACGCGGGAGCTACCTACTAGCGGTGCATGTAGGCGTGCCTCAAGGAACAACTAGGTCGCAATATCCAAATCTATGTCGACGACATAGTAATCAAGACCAAGGAGGAAGCCTCGTTAATCAACGATCTGCACGAAACCTTCACCAACCTCGACCGCTACCGGATTAAGCTCAATCCGGACAAATGCGCCTTCGGCGTGCCATCTGGGCAATTACTCGGGTACCTCATCTCCGCGAGGGGAATCGAGGCAAACCCGAAGAAAATAAAATCCATACTAGCCATGGAGAAGCCGAAAAACATATGGGGCGTTCAACAGCTGGCTGGGCGAATCGCAGCCCTCAGTCGATTCCTTAGTCGGATGGGTGAAAAGGCGCTGCCCTTCTACCAACTCCTCCGCAAAGCCGAAAAGTTCGAGTGGACCAACGAAGTGCAGGAAGCATTCGAAGACCTCAAGCGCCTTCTATCCACCTCGCTAGTACTCGTGACCCCACGGGAAAGGGAACCACTGTTGCTATATATCTCTGCCACCAACCAGGTGGTCAGCACAGTGCTCGTCGTCGAGTGAGCCGAGGAAAACAAGGTCCACGGGGTACAACACCCAGTATACTACCTCAGCGAGGTCCTCACACCAACAAAACAGCGGTACCCGCACTACCAGAAGCTGTCGTACGGTGTCTTCATGACCGCCCGGCGGCTGCGCCATTACTTCTAGGAACACCCAATCGTGGTGGTCAACGATGCCCCGTTGGGACATATCCTCAATAACCCCGATGCCACAGGACGAGTTGCGCTTTGGGTAATAGAATTGTCTCCACGAGATATCACATACGAAAAGCGCGACGCAATCAAGTCACAAGTTCTCCCTGACTTCCTTGTGCACTGGATGGAGAACCAGCTCCCGGACAAACCAGATATGTCCTACCTTTGGACAATGCACTTCAATGTGTCGAAGCGGAAGGACGGAGCAGGCGCAGGTGTCATACTGACATCACCTCAAGGGGACAAGTCGAAGTATATCCTGCGAATGCAATTCACAGCCTCCAACAATGAGGCTGAATACGAGGCCCTGTTGCACGGGATGAGGATGGAAAAAGCCAGCGGCGCCAAGAGGCTCATCATATACGGCGACTCCAAGCTGGTCGTCAACCAAAAAATGCATGAGTGCGACGCACTGAACGACAACATGATCGCGTATCGCGACCTCTACGACACACTCGAAGGAGACTTCGACGGTTGCGAGCTGCGGCACGTAGGTCGCGAAAGCAACGAAGAGGCGGACGCACTCGCCAACATAGGCTCTACCTGCGCCCCCATACCACCCGGGGTATTTCTCGAGCGTATCTGCGAACACTCCATCAAGCCAAAGGCCACAGAGAAGAAAACAAGCGCAGCAACGGACTCGTGGGCTATGCTGCCCAATGAGTCAATGGCACTCGACGACTTGGAGTTGGACATAGGACTCGAGGGACCAATGAGCGTCATGATGATTGAGCAATCCTGGACGCAGCCGTGCATCACGTACCTCCTCAGCAAAAGGCTCCTGGACAATCCGACTGATGCACGGCACATCGCGCGGCGATCCAAGGCATTCGCTGTTGTCAACGGCGAACTGTATAAACGCAGCATCATAGGAGTACCCCAGCGATGCGTCTCCACGGCCGATGGAAGAGTTGTCCTGCTCGACATCCATGAGGGGACCTGTGGGCACCACGCCGGCAGTCGTGCCCTCGTCGCCAAAGCTCTACGAGCTAGATTCTATAGGCCTACGACCATGCGCGATGCTAAGGACATCGTCCAAAAATGCAACGCTTGCCAACGATTCGCGGACAAGCCGCACGCGTCGGGCGTAGAACTCCGACCAATTCCATTGGCCTAGCCCTTCGCGCAATAGGGACTCGACATGGTTGGCAAACCCCCAAGGTCCTCACGAGGAGGCTACGTCTACCTCTTGGTCACAGTCGACAAATTCACCAAGTGGATTGAGGCCATGCCAATGACCAACCAATCAGGACATAGCGCAGTTAAGTTCTTCGAATCCATCGTCTACCGCTTCGGCGTACCGCACAGCATCATCGCCGACAATGGGACGAACTTCACATCCAAGGAGTTCCAAGAATTCTGCGAGAACCTAGGGATCAACATTAGCTACGCCTCGGTTGCACACCCACAGACTAACGGTCAGGTGGAAAAAGCAAACGGGTTCGTCTGCGGCGGCATCAAGACGCGACTCATCCGGCCACTCGAACAAGGCGATGGTTGCTAGGCAGACAAACTGCAATCCGTACTCTGGAGCCTACGCACAACTCCAAACAGTGCCACGGGCTACACGCCATTCTTTATGGTGCACGGAGCCGAAACAGTGATGCCCGCCGAGGTACAGTACAAGGCGTCGCGCGTGGTCGCCTACAGCGAACAAGAGTCATCCCTCACACTCGAAGACTCCGTCGACCTCCTTGACGAGGCACGAGAAATCGCCACGGAAAGATCAAAGATCTACCTGCAGAACCTGCGCAACTACCATAGTAGGAGGCTACGCCCCAGATCCTTCGTCGAAGGCGACCTAGTCCTGCGACTGAAACATCAGGGACATCTCAAGCTCGAGTCCCCCTGGGAAGGACCGTACGTGATTACAGAAGTAATCCCAGGTGCCGCCTATCGCCTTCAAGACTCAGGAGTCGCATACTCCAACTCATGGAACGTCGCACAGCTGTGACGCTTCTACCCCTAGTCGCTTTTTACTTTTTACATTGCAAATAAGGCTACTCAGCCAAGGCTACTTAGCCACACATCGTACCTCGCACTATTCTTCGAATAAATAAAGCTAAGTGCCCCAAAACTCTATGTTTTTCCTTTACTTTTCTAGTTTTATCTACTCGGGGGCTGCACCACCCTATATACATCTGTTCTACGAACCAAAACGCGATATCCTGAGTAGCTGGCACATCAATCGAAACCCTTGACACAAACATCAACCCAGCTGCAACGCACCTGACAGGTTGACAAGGGACTGAGATAAAAGCATGACCAGGCTAACGAAAGGGACTCGCATAGTGCAACACACTTCATGCTCACAAAGCTCTTTATACAAAAACTTATACACAACATTTATACGAACTTTACAACACAAGTACACTTATGTGCAGGATACAAACTAGGCTACTACTGTAGCAGGAGAACATTGGTTTGTTCCTCAAAGAAGTCGACGATCTCTTTTGCTGGGCGATCCACCGCCTGGTAGTGTGGCACCATGTTCCAGGCAGAACCTGCTAGTGGTGCAGGCGGCCCAGATGCAATTGCCGCAACATCTACGTCAGGCCTGTGCAGTCGCACCATTGATAGAGCAGCCTTGGCACCAGCCACCAACTGTTGCCTTACGCACACACGAACCACGGTCAGGTCTTGAAACTTGGCAAGGAGGGCCAGCAATCTTGATGGAGTATCATCCAGCGGAAACATCAACCGATAAATGTTCTTCAAGCATGACTGCGACTTCTTCAGAAAGTGCAGCACTCGCAACGCACGATCCTGAAGGGTCGCCAGCGCAGTCGCACGATCATGATCTACCCAGAAGTATCCACTCTCTTGAAGTTGTTCCTAGATAACATCATGCATGCGAATGGAAATTCTATCCTTGTCCTCCTGCGGATGACAGGTGCTGACAACTACACGAAGCAGCAACAGCAGCATAAGTACAACGTACCATTGCGAGTGACTACAAGGAAAAGTTGAGATCAAGCAAACTAACACTTGAATTGGTCGCACAGCTGCATCACCTCACCAAGCAGATACTGCTCTCGGGCGGCGGCTTTCTCCGCCTTCGACTTCCATACATCCGCGTTACCACGGAGCACGGGCAACTCACGCTCCAGCTGCTTCACGCGGTCACGCAGACGCGAAAGAAGTGACAGCTCATCTACCCTGGAGCGCGGCGGTACCACGGTATCATCAAGAGTCGGCGAGTCCTGAGTTTCCCTCAAAGGATCACTTGATATATCCTACCACAAGTCAAGATAGAAGCAAATAAGACGACCAAATCAACACAAAGACAAAGGATTCAAATGCATTCAAGACTAGCAAAAGTATCAGCAGATACACTCGCCAGCAGGCATGTTCTTAAACAAAAGGACATAAACTAATTAACTATTACAAAAGCTAACTAAGGAGCAACTGGCTTCTTCGACTTCGACGGCTTCGGGGCCTTCATCGAGTCTGTGGCAGTGTCAGATGCCACTGACTTTCCGCTAGCCCCTGATGCCGCCGCTTTCGCCGCCTTCTTGGCACGGTGCAGCTCCTCGGAATACTTTGCAATAGTATTTATCAACTGAGGCCCATACTTGCCACAGGTAGTCACGAAAGGAGCAAAGACTACCTACTGACCATCCGCGCTAATAGGAATCGCCTTCGACACCGCGGCAGGATCAACCTCGACTCCGTGGGACTACACCATGGCAAGCGACATGGATGCACCTGCCGCGCGGAGTGAGTTCTTGTAGCTGGAAGGCACACCCCCGGCAAGTGAATCCACCAGCTCGTCTATATTCTCGATTAACTCCGCCTTGGGCATCAGCTCCTCCCGGAGGCGACTTAGGGCGCCCTTGGACTTGGAGAGCGTATCATGGACGGTGGCGCTACGGTCCTCGACTGCTGATAGTGCACCCGCCAGAGCATCATCGCGACGAAGGGCTCAAGGGTCGAAATTAAGCGCCAAAGATTCGCGCATAAATCCACACATGGACAAAACATCAGTGCCAACGGCAAAAAGTCCAGCAGAGAAGGACAACGATATCCAAAGCAAAATACCTGAGAGGGCCTTGGTGATTGAGAAAAGCTGTCCCTCGAACAATTTCTCCCTGGCTGCGAAGGAGGCACGCAGCTCCTCTTCACGCCTTTGCGCCTCGTCACGCGCCGTGATTGCCTCATCGCGACCCTTCACAGCCGCGGCGAGGGTTTTCTCCATGGTGGCTGCATTACGCAGGAGGGCGTTATGTTCAGCTACAAATGGTAAGGGATTGACTATCAGTCGACCATATCAAAAGGGGACGAGGAAGAAGAAGAAGTGCAGGACACTCACTTTTAACCGCGCGATGACGCGTCTCCAGCATCGCATGCTAGCGGCCCATTGCAAGCACTTGCTCCACCAAGTGCGCGGCTTCCTTCACAAGGAGCTATCACACAAGGAATCAGCAGAGACAATAGATAACATCGACTGCAACACTAAAAAGGAGAAAAACTACACTTTTATGGTCCTCCAATGACTCCAAAGATGTATGTTGTACCGTCATCCGGGCAACCATTCGATGCTCCCCTGCATGAGGAGAACTGGAAGAGTTGTGCCCGGAGTGGGCCGCCAATGGAGGGGAAGGAGACCGCTCGACCTCTTTCTTGGCCCTTGAGGTCACGACTCCTGATTCTTTCAAGAATTGAACGTCGCCAGAAGATGACGACGCCTCTTGGCTGCAAGACAAAATCAACATCAAAAAAGGACAAACACAGAGACGAGCCAAACAAGGGCAAATCCAGAGAAGAGTAAAACAAACTAGAAAACTTACCAATCAAATTTGTCAAAGTCAAAAGTGGCCTCCTTCGACTCTGACGAGGACTCCTTGGGCAATCGCATCTTCTTGCGAGAGGAAGGTGCAACAGCGCTCACAGGAATGGCAGGGATCGGCGACCAAGACCTACACCGCAGCTTCGAGTCGAAGGAGACGACGATCGGAATCCTTTGCGCGAACGCTATGCAGTATCCGACTACGGACTCGGGTCTTCCTCCTCCACATCGAAGGGACGGTCGACCACTGCCCTCCTCCAAGGCTTCGCGAGGAATAATCCCCTCAGGAAGAGGGGGCATACAAGGCGACACCGCCCAATCCTGCATATAGACAACAAGTTCAGCAAAAACAAACAAACAACAGAAAAGCAATCGACAAATTAAAAGCTACTGCGTAGCACAACTATACCTTAGGAGGATGGTTAGCAGCATCAAACGGAGTAACAACTGGCTCACTAGGGAGCACATCTTTGACCAGTCGAACCCTTTTGTCCACTTCACTCGCGGACATGCCATCGGCAGACATGCAAGTGGGATCGTCAGTGCCAGTCCACTGAAACATGGGGTGGACTCTGGCCTGTAGAGGCTGGACGCGACGGTGTTTCCATGTGCGAATGAGGGCACAACCTCCCTCCTCTATACCGAGGCGACTCTCGAGGTCGCAAACACGCTCGTACAGCACGTCCGTCTCTGCGGATTCGCCAGGCATAACTACATTTTTCTAGGAGCGCCTCCTATTGCACGGCGTCGCGGGATCGAAGGGTGCGAGTCCGAAGTGCTCGTCGCCAACCTTCTCATCGCGGATGTAGAACCACTTGTCCCTCCACCCTTGGACGGACGCTGTGAGCTTGATGTCGAAATAGGTGGCGGATGGGTCGACGTGAATCCCGCAACCACCTACATCATAGACTAAAGAGCCAGATGCAGATTGGCACTTCAATTTACAGAGGCGCTTGAAGAGGCCGAAGTGCGGCTCGATTCCGAGCCAGCACTCGCAGAGGGTAATGAAGCAAGAGATGTGGAGGATCGAGTTCGGGGTCAGCTGATGGAGCTGAAGCCCGTAGAAACAAAGGAGGCCCCTAAAAAAGGGGTGAAGGGGCAAGGAGAGACCGCGAATGATGAATGCCAAAAACATCACTCGAAAACCAGTGGGAGGAGAAGGAATTGCCTCACCGCTGGACGCAGCTACGACGATCAAGGCTGGACAGCACTCCGTCTTGACGAAGAAGACGGAGATCCGACGACTTGATGATGGAGGGACGCCATGCGCCATTCGTGACGCGGGTGCCCGCGCCCTTCTTCTTCCTGCCGACAGCGGTGCTGGTGCCTGTAGCGGCGGAGCCATCTTTCTTCTTTGTCGCAGCAGCAGTGGCCGCAGAATTGGCCGCAGCATCTCCTTTCTTCTTCCCCATTGTGCGGCGGCGATGCGACCGAAGGAAGTAGCTTGGAAACGAGCGGAGCTGGTCCAGTGTCAAGGACGAGACGAGCGCAGAGAAAGCAGAGGAGTAGCAGCAATGGCAATGGAAGCAAAGGATGAATACGAGCAGATGAGGAATTACCGTCACAGCACCGCTACTTAACCCCTAGAAGATGCAATCCAACGGCTCAGAAAAACCCTATTGGAGGCGTGGCAAAAATCGTGATGGACACGTGGAGGAGTGGAAGCGCAAACCGTCCCTCCACTACTCCCATTATGCGTGGAAATCGAGGAGGTGCAGTTAAAATAAAGATTACGCACGCCCAGTCAAATCAAAGTCAGAAAGTGGGACCCACTGCTTGTCACGTCCCGTCACAAACCGCCACGCTGGCAATCGAGGTCCTGAAACCACAAGACCGACGTCATCAAAGCTACGCAGCGGAAGACTTCGACTACTTTAGTTCTTGCTCGAGTCTTCGAGTCCACCAAGCCCTCGGGGGCTACTCCCATAGGGAGCGCTGGTCGTGCACCCTATGATTTTTTTCTTCTTCTTTTTCTGGAACATGGATAATCAAATCAAACCCAACCACTCGCAGCATGGCTTGACTATGGGCATGGGTTACTCCCATAGGGAGCGCGGGAAACAAATTCGACTGAAACAATCAAACAAAAGATGACAGCAGTCGCAAAATGATTCTTCAGTCCCCGCTTGAGTCTTCGACTCAACCAGGCACTCGGGGGCTACTCCCATAGGGAGCGCTGGTCGCGCACCCTATGATTATTGATACAAAAAACTGTGTGTTGATAACATCCACACTCGAAACTCATGGCGACACCGCCTCATAATTTTTCCCTACAAAGAGACTGCGCCTCCTAGGTCACCCGAATCGTCTCCGCGATGATAAAATTCGGATGCCGCGCTTACAACAGGAAGGTAAGACCTGAATAAGGCCTGGCAACGCATTAGCTGTGCACTACCAGAAATGTATCCGTACCTACAGGTACGATGAACATGCCTTGACGGACACATCGAGTGCTCACACCCATATAACTGGAATTCGACTCCTGTAAGACCTCCGCGGCTTGAGTCGAATTACACCAGCACTTTTCCGGATTCGAGTCTGGGGACTCGAGTTCGAGTAGATTGTGTTGTTTCACCCTAAGGTGGTAACTGATACCGATACTTCTGTTATATCAGGCACGTACATAAACAATCCCTATGACACAAATAAAGTAGTCGAAATATACTCATTCATGCACTCGAAAGACTTCAAAAGTCACCAGTCGAATCTGCGATTCCACTGGACACTAGGGGGCTACTGACATGGGTATACCCTACAGGTACTCGAGTTTGGTATATACGGTCTAAATACGTAAAGGCCCACGGTGTCGCCAAGTCCCAAATGAAGGACTCGAGTAACCTATGGACTCTCGATTGCTTGAAGAACAAGAAGAAGCTAAAGATAGAAAGTTTGAAGGGGAAAACCCTAACTTGTAACCGACTCGACCTGCTACCCGAGACCTAGCCTATCTATATAATGGCTAGGAGGGGGCGGCCAGGAGGACACACGCAACCCTAGTTTCCACAACCCTCGCCAGATTACATCTGCGCACCACTGTAATCTTCGATTCCTTCGATAATTCCACGAGCAGACAAGCAGGAGTAGGGACCTCTACGAGGCCTGACCTGGGTAAATCTTTGTCCCCTGTGTGCTTGTTTGCTAGACGATAGATGTCTCCAGCGCTCCCTCCTTCTCCAAAACCCAAGTCCATAACAATGGGCATTGATGAGTTAAACCCTCGTGAAGTCCACTCTCAAATGTGGTGTAGTTTGGTCAATGATCATGTTCGACTACTAAAAAGAGCCACTTGTGTACCATATTTTCATCTACCAATCTTCAAATTGACTCAAATTTGGCACAAGGGTGTACCATCATTTGGCTAGTGATGCTAGCTTTGTATCTAGCCGTTTTAGTCTGAAAATTTGAAAATTTTAACCCTCAAACTCAAAAACATGGAACCATTTGTGAAACAAGTACCAAAACTACAATTTAAAACCTTCAATTTGCATGCTTGAGTGGTTGTACATCACATTGGGACCACATAACAACAATTGTAGCTTTTAGATGCTTTCGCAATATCTCAAAAGTCTCTTGTCAACCCTAGTTTGACCAAACCTTGTGAAATTCATAGAAAATGAGAAGTTCTCAAAATCTATTGAAACCTTTGAATTTGACCACTGTGTGGCAAATACTTTGCATAAAAAATGAGAAAATTTGAAAAATGTCCCCCTAGCAGTACAGTCTCAAATATGGTGTAGTTTGGTCAACGATCATGTCTGACTACTAGAAAGAGCCATGTTTGTACCATGTTTTCATCTACCAATCATCAAATGTACACAAATTTGGCACAAGGGTGTATCACCATGTGGTTAGTGATGCTAGCATTGTATCTAGCCGTTTTGGTTTGAAAAAATCAATAATTTAACCCTCAAACTCAAAAATATGTAACCATTTGTGAAGCAAGTACCAAAACTACAATTTGAGACCTTCAATTTGCATACTTGAGTGGTTGTACATCACATTGGGACCACATAACAATAGTTGTACCTTTTAGTTGCTTTCGCAATCTCGCGAAAGTCTCTGGTCAACCCTGGTTTGACCAAACCTTGTGAAATTCATAGAAAAATGAGAAATTCTCAAAATCCATGGAAACCTTCGAATTTGATGGAAAATACTTTGCATGAAAAATGAGAAAATGTGAAAAATGTCCCCCAAACAGTCCACTATCAAATGTGGTGTAGTTTTGTCAACGATCATGTCCGACTACTAGAAAGAGCCACTTGTGTACCATGTTTTCTTCTACCAATCTTCAAATGGACTCAAATTTGGCACAAGGGTATATTACCATGTGGCTAGTGATGCTAGCATTGTATCTAGCCGTTTTGGTTTGAAAAATTCAAAAATTTAACTCTCAAACTCAAAAACGTGGAACCATTTGTGAAGCAAGTACCAAAACTACAATTTGAGACCTTCAATTTGCAACCTTGAGTAGGTGTACATCACATTGGGACCACATAACAATAGTTGTACCTTTTCAGATGCTTTCGTAATCTCTCGAAAGTCTCTAGCTAACCCCGGTTTGACCAAACCTTGTGAAATTCATAGAAATATGAGAAATTCTCAAAATCTATTGAAACCTTTGAATTTTATCACTGTGTGGCAATTACTTTCCATGAAAAATGAGAAAATTTGAAAAATGTCCCCTAGAAGTCCACTCTCAAATGTTGTGTAGTTTGGTCAATGATCATGCCCGACTACTAGAAAGAGGCACTTATGTGCCATGTTTTCATCTATCAATCTTCAAATGGACTCAAATTTGGCACAAGGGTGTATCACCATGTGGCTAATATGCTAGCATTGTATCTAGCTGTTTGGGTTTAAAAAATTCAAAAATTTAACCCTCAAACTCAAAAACATGGAACCATTTGTGAAGCAAGTACCAAAACTACAATTTAAAACCTTCAATTTGCATGCTTGAGTGGTTGTACATCACATTGGGACCACATAACAGCAGTTGTACCTTTTAGATGCTTTCGCAATCTCTCAAAAGTCTCTGGTCAACCCCGGTTTGACAAACCTTGTGAAATTCATAGAAAAATGAGAAATTCTCAAAATATATTGAAACCTTCAAATTTGATCACTGTGTGGCAAATACTATCCATGAAAAATGAGAAAATTTGAAAAAAATGTACCCCTAGCAGTCCACTCTCAAATGTGGTGTAGTTTGGTCAACGATCATGTCTGACTACTAGAAAGAGCCAATTGTGTACCATGTTTTCATCTATCAATCTTCAAATGGACTCAAATTTGGCACAAGGGTGTATCACCATGTGGCTAGTGATGCTAGCATTGTATCTAGCCGTTTTGGTTTAAAGAATTCAAAAATTTAACCCTCAAACTCAAAAACATGGAAACATTTGTGAAGCAAGTACCAAAACTACAATTTGAGACCTTTAATTTGCATGCTTGAGTGGTTGTACATCACATTGCGACCACATAACAGCAGTTGTACCTTTTAGATGCTTTCGCAATCTCTCGAAAGTCTCTGGTCAACTCTGGTTTGACCAAACCTTGTGAAATTCATAGAAAAATGAGAAATGCTCAAGATATATTGAAACCTTCAAATATGATCACGATGTTGCACATAATTTCTATGAAAAATGAGAAAATTTGAAAAAATATCCCCCTAGCAGTCCACTCTGAAATGTGGTGTAGTTTGGTCAACGATCATGTCCGACTAGTAGAAAGAGCCACTTGTGTACCATGTTTTCATGTACCAATCTTCAAATGGACTCAAATTTGGCACAAGGGCGTATCACCAAGTGGCTAGTGATCCTAGCATTGTATCTAGTCGTTTTGGTTTGAAAAATTCAAAATTTTAACCCTTAAACTAAAACACATGGAACCATTTGTGAAGCAAGTACCAAAACTACAATTTGAGACCTTCAATGTGCATGCTTGAGTGGTTGTACATCACATTGGAACCACATAATAGCAGTTGTATCTTTCAGATGCTTTTGCAATCTCTCAAAAGTCTCTGGTCAACCCTGTTTTGACCAAACCTTGTGATATTCAAAGAAAAATGAGAAATTCTCAAAATCAACTGAAACCTTCGAGTTTGATCACTGTGTGGTAAATACTTTGCATGAAAAATGAGAAAATTTGAAAAATGTCCCCTAGCAGTCCACTCTCAAATGTTGTGTAGTTTGGTCAACAATCATGTCTGACTACAAGAAAGAGCCACTTGTATACCATGTTTTCTTGTACCAATCTTCAAATGGACTCAAATTTGGCACAAGGGTGTATCACCATATGGCTAGTGATGCTAGCATTGTATCTGTAACATCCCAAAACTCTAATCCAAGGTTATTAAGATCCAAATCATCAAATTTAGGGTTAACAAAAACTTTTCCATTTAAAATGATTAAGCATTTATATGTGTATGCATTTAAATTAGGAGTTGTTTTGAATTGCCATGTTTGAGTGATCCATTGGTTGTAAAATAATTCTAAGGTGAAAATAAATATCATATAGATCATTCCCAAACAAATCCAAAAGAAAAACAAATCAAAAAGAATAAACTAAGCAAATTGTCATTTGTGCCATTTTAATCACCATGCCTACTTTGGACATTCCTAGAACTCAAATCTTAATAGAAACAGTTGTGGTTTTTTGCACCCCTTGCTAGTACAAGTATGATGTACCAAGGCCCACTTTGTTTCACCCCAAAAACTTTCAAACACAAAATTTAAATGACATTTGAAAATTGAATGTAGTTCATATGTATATATCACACTTATTCAAAAACCACTCAAATGAACCCCACTTATAAAACCCAAGCACACCTAGAAGCATAAGCATAAGATACATCACTCCACCAAAATTCAGCTCGAAATTCAAATATTTTGTTCATGCGGCCATTGTGTCAAACAGGTGGCATGTAGAAATAAAATGGCCTAACTATTACTGTTTCTAATTAAGCCATTGTCCCCCAATTGAACCTCTCTACTCTCCTCTATCCCCCTGAGTCCAACCAACCCCCCCCCCCACCGCCCTACCCCTTAGCCGCAGAAGCAGTGGAGCGCTGCCACTTTGTGGTCACCGCCGGCCAGAACAGGGCAAAGCGCTAGGGACAGCACCGTGCCAAACCAGCACGTCCCCTAGCTCCGCCCAACCCTACCGCACCTCCCTGTCCACCCCTCGATTGACCCCAGCCCTTGGACTACTCCCCAGTAGCGCCGCCCTTTCTCTCTACGAGCTCGCCAGAGCGCGATAGCCACCAGCATGCCACAGACCGCGCCTCGACCCCATCCCACGCACGCCGCTCCGCCTTGACCCCAACACCCCGCCAGACACGGCCGTGCACCACCGCGCGATCCACAGTCGCCGAGCGCCGTGTCGAGCACCACCTCTGTCCCTCAGAGCGTGAGACGCTCCCGACCATATGCCACCGCCCCTAGCCGTGACATTACGCCGTAGACCACCGCCAGGAGGCAAGCCACCGTCCACCTATGCCACCCATGCCGATAGCGCCCTGTACCATCGTCACCGACGAGCTCGCCGTCGCCCCCTCGGTCCCCTCATTGAGCTTACATAAGGAGCCCTCCCCAACACCATTTCTTCACACCACTCAACTCCCCTCTCACCACTGATCCTTCCCCACCTCTTGCCGGAGCCACTCGAGCCTTAGTTCACCGGAATTGCACCGGAGGAGCCTGCTGCAGAGGTGGAGACGTTGTCGTCGATTCCGTCCACCGTAGCCCCTGCCGTGACCTTGCCTAAGTCCGCCTTCGCTGTCCAGTTTGATCGCCCACCTCGCTGCACTAGCTGGAGCCCTGATACGTCCCCAGTAGACACCCATTGGCCGTTTAGGGTTCGGTCTCGTCGGTGACGAGTCCGTCGTCGACGACGACTATGAGCCGTCGATCTCTGTTCTAATCGTATGGCCCAAATTGATAGATACCGTTTCGGTTTTAAGTCTCGCTGACAAGCGGGACTAACCTGTCAGCCGCCCTCTGCACCGCTGAGCATCACTGGGCCGTCCCATTTCCTTTCCCGCGTGACCCAGTTAATTCAAATATAGATTTTTTTATTTAGGTTTGAACTCAATTTTATCCCTTAGTTTAAAAATCAATTCAGAAGATTTACTGGATCAAATTGAGTGATTCCAATTTTGTTAGAAAGCTACTGAAAAGATCTATCCAAGCCCATTGGATTTAATTCATTTAGAGTTAGAGATCTCTCCTAGTGAAAATAACAAGACAGAAGCTTTTGCACATTCAAACATTTTTATAAAATCAACCATAATAGCTTTTGAGTTGATTCCAACTCTCAAAAATCACATTTAACCATACCTATCTGAATACGTAATAATATTAAGGTTTACATGCAGTGACTTTGGACTAGTACCAAAATAATGCTATCTAGGCATTTCTAGTCACTTTAAATCATTAAATATTAAACTTAAACTTATTAAAATGTGATCCAACATTTAAATCACATTCCCATATGTTAGAATATGTGGTCATGACATGTGTCCACATGATCCCATATTTTAATTGGAGAATATTAAATCTTAGTTATTTTCAATGAGTAGAAATTACTTTTCTCAAATAAAATAAATAAAGCTAGTTAATTAAACCTTGTGATGCTTGTGATGATATTAGATCATCAAATGTGTGCCTTAGTGTGCTAAGTAGACTAGTTAAGCTTTGTTTGGTGATTGTGTACCCCGTATGTATTTATAGACGATAGTACTGACCAAGCTTTCGAGCAGGGGGAGTTCTACCAAGAGGAGGAGGAAGAAAACTTCAACCACTGCACTACCCAAGGAAAGCTAGCATTATACCAGTGAACCCTTGCAAGCTAACCCTTGCTATCTAGATAACCTAAGCAAAGGCATTACGCATGCTTTGGTTATACCACTTTGACTATTACCTACCCCAAGTTTTATTTCCAAGCTTTTACTTCCTTAGTTTATTAAAGTACCTTACTTGTTTGAAGGTAGCATAAAGAGTATAAATCTTGACCTATATAGATAACCTTAGATGTCATTCTATGGCATGAGATTGAGATTAGCATCCCACCTTAGTGAACACTCTTAACTTAGTAGCTTAGAGCTAAATCAAAACTTGAGTCACTTCAGATGGGAACATTTGGTGAAAATGAATTGTGAAAACCTTGGAATGATGAGTCATTCTATTGAGATGTTTTGACATCTTTTGAGAAAAACAAATGGTTTATGATGATGAAAATGTTGAGGCATGAGCCTTAGCCCTTTTACAAAAACTGATGGTTCGATTCGGATGCGATACCATTCCAAGTTTACCGTGCAACCACAATACCTAAATTGGGTAAGGCTTAGCCAGAAGTTTATATGCATTATTCTTAGTTCCCTCGCGGGAGAAGTTTGAGCTGAGGCTACCTCTCAATGTTGTCCACTTATGCAGTGCCCAAGATGACAGGTGGTCATGGTTGGGAGGCCATGCTCATAGGAGAGGTGCTTATACTAGGGTTGTAAAGGAAAGGTTATGTTTGATTATATACATACTAAGTATGATGATTCAGGGTTATCCCTGACAGATGTATCGAATCTTGTGGTGAAAGTGTACCACCTCTACAGAGTGTCAAACTATTCGAATAGGCGTCTGCTGCATGATTATGGAGCTTGGAGTGGCCATACTGTTTTGTTGTCAGATATTTTCAAAATGACTTATTAAATGAATGATGAATCTTGACTTGACCACAACAGGGTTGTGACTGTGACACTAGCTTCCCAACTTAAGTGATTCTAGAACTTGTTTTATCTTACTTTGTTTCAGAACTCAGCTTAGGTTTCAAACTTAACTTTATAGTTAAACTTAGAGTTAGCATATACACTAGAACTATACTACTTGTTAGTGGTAGTTTGCGAGTACTTAAAGAGTACTCATGGCTTTTGTCCCTGGCTATTCTCATGGCCAGACTATGAAGGAGACTACCAAGATGAAGGACAGCAGGACGGCTATGATAACTAGGACTATCTTCCATTGTCAGCATTGCCTGTGCCTCTAAAGATGGACCCCACCGCTACGCTTATTATTTATTTCGCTGCTTGTTGTATTAAGACTGGATCATGAGATCCTTATTCGTGTAAGACGTTATGGTTTGTAATGGATGATGTACTGTGATATCCAATCTGTCATGTCTCGCAAAAATGGTAATCCTGGGATTGCGATGTATGACATAATAGGCATCTGGGATTAAAAATCCGGATGTTGACAGTATCTTGCCGTTTTTGTTTGAAAAATTCAAAAATTTAACCCTCAAACTCAAAAACATGGAACCATTTGTGAGGCAAGTACCAAAACTACAATTTGAGACCTTCAATTTGCATGCATGAGTGGTTGTACATCACATTGGAACAACATAACACCAGTTGTACCTTTCAGATGCTTTCGCAATCTCTCAAAAGTCTCTGGTCAACCCTGGTTTGACCAACCTTCTGATATTCATAGAAAAATGAGAAATTCTCAAAATCAACTGAAACCTTCGAATTTGATCACTGTGTGGTAAATACTTTTTATGAAAAATGTCCCCTAGTAGTCCACTCTCAAATGTTGTGTAGTTTGGTCAATGATCATGTCTGACTACTAGAAAGAGCCACTTGTGTACCATGTTTTCATGTACCAATCTTCAAATGGACTCAAATTTGGCACAAGGGTGTATCACCATGTGGCTAGTGATGCTACCATTGTATCCGGGTGTTGACAAGTTGGTATCAGAGCCATCCTGACCATAGGAGACCCTAGTTAGAATGGACGTCCGAACAAAAACTTAATTTCAAAACCACAATGAGTATTTATGAAAAACTATTTCCTCTCTTACCCTTGGGAATTCATTCTTTCTCAAAAATTAATGTTTCTCCAATTATTACATTACTACCTAAAATTTAACACACTTTATCACTTCACTAACTTTGTCATCCTAAATTCTTGTAGATGGATACTCAGTTCAGCAAGTTCTACCAGTTGGCAACGGAGGCCAACTGATCTTCGAGAGGGATCTAGATTCACTGTCTGAGTTATTGGGACGCCCACATCCGGAGTTTCTTGGAGATCAACTTCCTAGACCCCCTGGAGGAGATTTACAATGGCTAGTCACTGCTGATCTTCGAGGAAGCACAGAAGCACCAACGTCCGGGAGAATCCAGTTCTCCGTAAGAGAGATTAATTGGCTGGATGGATTAGCCAGGGCAATGCATGAAGCTCACGCACGTCTATGTGCCCTTAGTGTGAACCAAATCCAGGGAACCCTCTTTGTGCACTATGCAAGGCGTGACTTCATGGGAATGCCAATGGAGATGCCAAGTCACTCGGAGTTGAAGCGTCAAGTGGACAACCTTGACTTCCTGCTGTACGATCGCCAAAAGGAATTGGATAATGCTAGGGAGTTTGCCAACCACAACCGTGCCATTGCTGCTCAGAAGGCCCAGACTTTCTCACTACTTGTCAAGGACCATCAGTCTCTTTGCCTCCAGCGCGAAAAGAAGGATCGCACCATCGCCCGTCTTCGCAAGAAGGTGGCCAACCTCGAGAAGACCATCAAGGAGCAAGAAGCTCAGCTTGCTGCAAAGGAAGAAGAAGAGGAAGGTGAAGACATCCAGGGAGATATGGATTCTTACCTCAGAAATGATAATGACTTTCTAGAGGAGGATGTCGTGGACTTCTACACCGACGATGACGACTCCGACTTCATCAACGATGAGTAGATGCACTAGAGCACTATCGTAGCATGAGATGTATCAGTCCCATTGTATCGTATCTTGCATAATGGTTCTTAAAACCATATGTTTTCCCTTGATGTTGTGGTGTGTGTGTGTGTGTTTGTATCGTGTGCTTTGCTTGAATGAATGAAAAGAAGTTAGTTGCAAAACCTGGGTCAAACTCAAAGTTTTAGCTTTGAAATAAAAACCATGAACCTTAGAACTTTCCCTCTTACCCCTTTATCTACCTCAATCTTCAGATGACTCGTGGAAACCAAGGAGGGAGAAGCTCATCGCAAGACCCAATGCTGCAGATCTTGCAGAATCTCATCGCAAACAGAGAAGCAAGCAGGGCAGAGCGCCAAGCTAATCTAGCAACACTACAACAGATCGCCTAGATGGCTCTCAACAACTAGAACCATGGAAATCAGGATCATCAAAGATCCAAGCTGGAAAATTTCCATAATACCAATCCCCAAAACTTTAGCACATCGGAGAACTCATTAGATGATGATGACTGGTTGCAGATGATGGAGAAGAATTTGGAAGTAGCCAGAGTTGATGACAACGAGAAAGTTCTCTTTGCCACCCACTATTTGGCAGGAGATGCAAGAGCATGGTGGAACAGTATCCACACAATGAACCATGGTCAAGTGATGACATGGGAAGCCTTCAAACTCAAGTTCAGCCGGACCCACATGCCGCAGGGTCTAGTCACCCGAATGAGGGATGAATTCAAAGAGTTGAAGCAAGGCAGAATGACTGTGGTGGAGTACCATGACAGATTCCTGTCCCTTGCCAGGTATGTACCTGATGAGATCAACACGAAGGCCAAGAAGAAGGAGAGATTCTTGAACAGACTGCATGATGAGATGCAGACTGTCCTCGTCAACATCCGTTTCCATGATCTCGAAGAGCTAGTCGACTCTGCAATTTAGATGGAAGGAAAGATTAACCAGGCAAACGACAACCGCAAACGTCGTATGATGCAGCAATCTGGATCCAACGGTCACCAGAAGTATCGTCCCAAACCCTCACCAGGATATGCACCAAGGAACAACCGACCCCCAATGTCTCGCCCAAGCTACCCCAACCATAGCGGAGGAAATGTGAAGTCCGTAGGAAACAACAATCACTCCGGCAACACCAGCAATTTCAACCATGAACCTCCCAAGAGCAACAACAACAACAACACTGCACCCAGAACTAGAAGAAATGTCGTGCCCGTGACAGCTAAAGACAAGTCTCAGATCACTTGTTTCGAGTGTGGAGTGAAGGGTCACTATTCCAATGAGTGACCCAAGAAGATTGCCGCCACTGCTAATGTGAATGCCCCAGCTCAATAGCAGTGTAGTGTTCAACCAGGAAGAAGATTCGCCCTAGGGAACCCTCACAACCGCAATGGCCGTCTCTTCCACATGAACGCCGAAGAATCCCAAGAAGCGCCAGATATAGTGCTAGGTATGTTTTCTATCAACTCAGTTTTAGCAAGAGTGTTGTTTGATTCTGGAGCATCGCACTCATTTGTCACCGAAGAATTTGAATGCACTAGTAAGATTCACCCAACCAACTTGAAGCATGTCATGATAGTTCAAATCCCCGGTTCAACTACAAAAGCTAGAAAAATTTGCAAAGTTGTGCCTATCAGAATACATGGGATAGATTTTTATGCTAGTCTAATAATACTTGGAACCAAAAGGATTGAAAGTAGTACTAGGTATGGATTGGATGTCAAGGCATAAAGGACTGATATATTATGCTAAGAAGGCCATCACCATGACCAGTAGCTCTGGAGTAACAGTAGAGCATATATCTGAAACCTTACCTTGTCAATTCAAGTGCAACAAGAGTCTAGCCCAACCCACCATTGACCAAGTCAGAGTAGTCTGTGAATACCCCGACGTATTCCCAGAAGAATTGCCAGGTATGCCCCCGGATAGGGATATTGAGTTCATTATCGAACTAATACCCAGAACCGGACCCATAGCCTAGAGACCCTATAGCATGAACCCCTCAGAGTTAGTAGAATTGAAGAAGCAGCTGGATGCTATGTTGGCAACAGGATTGAGTCAACCAAGCGCATCGCCATGGAGATCACCAGTGTTATTCGTCGACAAGAAAGATGGAGGCAACCGTTTGTGCACCGACTACAGGAAGTTGAATGACGTCACCATCAAAAATAAGTACCCTTTGCCAAAGATAGAAGATCTGTTTGATCAATTGACTAGTGCCCTGGTATTCTCAAAGATTGATCTTAGGACTGGTTATCACCAACTTAAGATTCGTGCAACGGATATTCCGAAGACCGCCTTTACTACTCACTATGGTTTATACGAGTATACGGTCATGTCTTTCGGATTAACCAATGCCCCTACTTATTTCATGAATCTCATGAATAAGATCTTTATGAATTTCCTGGATAAGTTTGTCATTGTGTTTATCGATAATATCCTTATCTAATCCATGTCAGAAGAAGAGCATGAGCAACATCTGAGAATCATTCTAGAAACCCTGAGAGAGCATTGGTTATATGCCAAGTTCAGCAAGTTTGAGTTTTGGCTGAAAGAAGTAGGATTCCTAGGACATATTGTGTCTGCCGGAGGAGTCTCTGTTGATCCCACCAAGATCAGAGATGTCGAAGCATGGGAAGCCCCAACCACTCAAACCCAAGTCCGTGCATTTCTCGGATTAGCAGGATATTACTACAAGTTCGTAGAAGGATTCTCGAGCATCACCAGACCCATGACCCAATTGTTGAAGAAGGACAAGATGTTTGAATGGACCGGCAAATGTGAAGCCAGTTTCCAAGAGCTGTAGAAGAGATTGATTTTAGCCCCAATATGGATCATGGCAGATATCAAGAAGTTGTTTGATGTGTATTGTGATGCATCCAAGATCGGTCTCGGATGTGTACTGATGCAAGAAGGCAAAGTCATCGCTTATCTGTCTCGACAACTGAAGCAACATGAGCAGAACTATCTGACCCATGATCTAGAGTTAGCAGTCGTAGCTTTGGCATTGAAGACATGGCGTCACTATCTGATGGGTAATCGCTGTGAGATTTACTCAGATCACAAAAGCTTGAAGTATATTTTCACTCAGAAGGAGCTGAATATGAGGCAAAGGAGATGGATAGAGTTAATCAAGGATTATGACCTTGACATTCACTATCACCCTGGAAAAGCCAATGTGGTAGCAGATGCTCTTAGCAGATTGTCGTGTAAGCTAAACACCATGATCAAGGAAAAGCAGCCAAGTTTGTATGAGGAGTTGGAGCAGTTCAGAACTGAGCTAGTTAGCAAAGGATTTTTAGCTAGATTTCAACTTCAACCCACTTTGATTAGCCAAATCAAGGAAGCCCAGAAGGGAAATGAAAGTATCGACGGAATCAAACGTCGTATTGGTACAGGAAAGGTACCTAGATTCACTAAAGACGAAGAAGGAGTTTTGTGGTACAAAGGCCGTATCAGTGTGCCAGCAGATTCGCAGCTGAAGCAAGTTATCATGAAGGAAGCTCATGATACTCTTTATTCTATCCACCCCGGAGGAACGAAGATGTATCAAAATTTGAAGGAGCAATTTTGGTGGCACAAGATGAAGAGAGAAATCGGCAGCTACATCGCCAAGTGTGACATCTGTCAAAGAGTCAAAGCAGAGAATCAGAGACCCGCAGGACTGTTGCAACCATTGCAGATTCCGGAATGGAAATGGGATTCCGTCAGAATGGACTTTATCACCGGATTGCCTACTTCTAGTAGGCGAAATGACTCAATCTAGGTCATCGTTGATAGACTGTCCAAGGTAGCTCACTTTATACCTTCCAAGACAACTTACCAGAGTTCGAAACGAGCAGAGCTGTATATTGCTAGAATTGTTAGTCTGCATGGAACCCCCAAGACCATAGTATCAGATCGAGGAACCCAGTTTACCTCGAGATTTTGGCAGAAAGTCCAGGAAGGATTAGGCACCAAGTTGAATTTCAGCACCGCTTATCACCCACAAACTGATGGACAGACTAAAAGAGTCAACCAGATCTTAGAAGATATGTTGAGAGCTTGTGTGTTAGAGTATGGATCAAAATGTGAAGACCGCTGCCTTTCGCAGAATTCTCATATAACAACAGTTATCAAGCTAGTTTGCAAATGGCCCCATTTGAGTTCCTGTACGGAAGAAAGTGTCGTACCCCTTTGAATTGGTCGCAAGTAGGAGAGAGTCAGATCTTTGGACCCGACATTCTTCGAGAAGCCGAAGAGAAGGTTCAAAAGTTCCGTGAGCACCTCAAGACTGCCCAATCCAGACAGAAGAGTTACACTGACAAGAGAATGAGAGACCTGACTTTCAATGTCGGAGATTTGGTATATCTCAAGGTTTCGCCATTGAAGGGAACGCAATGCTTTAGTCTGAAAGGAAAGTTAGCCCCCAGATATATCGGAGACCTCAAGATTCTGAACCGTCGAGGAGAAGTATCGTATCAACTGGAACTACCAGAGGAGATGTCTGCCATCCACAATGTGTTCCATATCTCGTTACTTCGCAAATGCTTAGAAGTGCCGGTGAAGACAGAAGTTTTCAAAAACATCGATCACCAAGCTGTTGATATCAACAAAGACCTGACGTAGACGTATCATGAAGTGCCCATCCGTATCCTAGAGGAAGCCTACAGAACCACCAGGACCAGGAGTATCAAGTTTCTCAAGATTCAATGGAGCAACCATACCGAAGAAGAAGCCACTTGAGAGCGAGAAGATTACATTAGGACATAGTTCCCAGATCTCTTTAGTTCCTAGTTTTCTTTTGTAAATCTCGGGACGAGATTTTGTTTAACGGGGGAAGGTTTGTAACATCCCAAAACTCTAATCCAAGGTTATTAAGATCCAAATCATGAAATTTAGGGTTAACAAAAACTTTTCCATTTAAAATGATTAAGCATTCATATGTGTATGCATTTAAATTAGGAGTTGTTTTGAATTGCCATATTTGAGTGATCCATTGGTTGCAAAATGATTCTAAGGTGAAATAAACATCATCTATATCATTCCCAACCAAATCCCAAAGAAAAACAAATCAAAAAGAATAAACTAAGCAGATGGTCATTTGTGCCATTTTAATCACCATGCCTACTTTGGCCATTCCTAGAACTAAAATCTTAACAGAAACAATTGTGGTTCTTTGCACCCCTTGCTAGTACAAGTAGTGATGTACCAAGGCCCACTTTGTTTCACCCCAAAAACTTTCAAACACTAAATTTAAATGACATTTGAAAATTGAATGTAGTTCATATGTATAGATCACACTTATTCAAAAACCACTCAAATGAACCCCACTTTTAAAACCCAAGCACACCTAGAAGCTCAAGCATAAGATACATCACTCCACCAAAATTCAGCTCAAAATTCAAATATTTTGTTCCTACGGCCATTGTGTCGAACAGGTGGCATGCAGAAATAAAATGGCTAACTATTACTGTTTCTAATTAAGCCATTGTCCCCCAATTGACCCTCTCTACTCTCCTCTGTCCCCCCTGAGTCCAACCAACCCCCCCCCCCCATCGGCCTACCCCTTAGCCGTAGTAGCAGTGGAGCGCCGCCACTTTGTGGTCACCACCGGCCAGAAGTGGGCAAAGCGCCAGGGATAGCACCGCGCCAAACCAGCATGTCCCCTAGCTATGCCCAACCCTACCGCACCTCCCTGTAAACCCCTCGATCGACCCCAGCCCCTGGACCACTCCCCAGCAGCACCGCCCTTTCTCTCTGCGAGCTTGCCAGAGCGCGCCAGAGCGCGATAGCCGCCAGCATGCCACAGACCGCGCCTCAACACCATCCCATGCACGCCGCTCCGCCTCGACCCCAGCACCCTACCAGACACGGCCGTGCAACACCGCGCGACCCACAGTCGCCGAGCGTCGTGTCGAGCATCGCCTCTGTCCCTCAGAGCGCGAGTCGATCCTGACCATATGCCACCGCCCCTAGCCGCGCCATTACACCGTAGAGCACCGCCAGGAGGCAAGCCACCATTCGCCTACGCCACCCATGCTGATAGCGCCCTGTACCGTCATCACCGATGAGCTCACCATCGCCCCCTCGGTCCCCTCATCGAGCCTATATAAGGAGCCCTTCCCAGCACCATTTCTTCACACCACTCAACTCCCCTCTCACCACTAATCCTTCCCCACATATCGCCGGAGCCGCTCGAGCCTTAGTTCGCCGGAATTGCACCGGAGGAGCCCGCTGTAGAGGAGGAGACGTTGCCGATTCCGCCTCACCAGCTCACCAGATAACCTCGAGTCCGCCCGCCGCCCGTTTGATTGCCCGCCGCACTAGCCGGAGCTCTGGTACGCCCAAGAGACGCCCACCGCGCTTAGGGTTCTCTGTCTCGACGAGTCCGTCGACGACGACTGTGAGCCGTCGATCTCTGTTCTAATCGTATGGCCCAGATTAATAGATAACGTTTCGGGTTTTAAGTCTTGTTGACAAGCGGGACCAACCTGCCAGCCGCCCTCTGTGCTGCTGGGCGTCACTAGGCCGGCCCATTTCCTTTCCCGCACGACCCAGTTAATTCAAATATAGATTTTTCTATTTAGGTTTGAACTCAATTCTATCCCTTAGTTTAAAAATCAATTTAGGAAGATTTACTGAACCAATTGAGTGATTCCAATTTTGTTAGAAAGCTACTGAAAAGATCTATCCAAGCCCGTTGGATTTAATTCATTTAGTGTTAGAGATCTCTCCTAGTTAAAATAACAAGACAGAAGCTTTTGCACATTTAAACATTTTTATAAAATCAACCATAATAGCTTTTGAGTTGATTCCAACTCTCAAAAATCACATTTAACCATACCTATCTGAATACGTAATAATATTCAGGTTTACATGCAGTGACTTTGGACTATTACCAAAATAATGCTTTATAGGCATTTCTAGTCACTTTAAATCATTAAATATTAAACTTGAACTTATTAAAATGTGATCCAACATTTAAATCACATTCCCATATGTTAGAATATGTGGTCACGACATTTGTCCATGTGATCCCATATTTTAATTGGAGAATATTAAATCTTAGTTATTTTCAATGAGTAGAAATTACTTTTCTCAAATAAAATAAATAAAGGTAGTTAATTAAACCTTGTGATGCTTGTGATGATATTAGATCATCAAATGTGTGCCTTAGTGTTCTAAGTAGACTAGTTAAGCTTTGTTTGGTGATTGTGTACCCCGTATGTATTTATAGACGATAATACCGACCAAGCTTTCGAGGAGGAGGAGTTCTACCAATAGGAGGAGGAAGAAAACTTCAACGACTGCACTACCCAAGGCAAGATAGCACTATACCAGTGAACCCTTGCAAGCTAACCCTTGCTATCTAGATAACCTAAGCAAAGGCTTTAGGCGTGCTTTGGTTATAGCACTTTGACTACTACCTACCCCAAGTTTTATTTCCAAGCTTTTACTTCCTTACTTTATTAAAGTACCTTACTTGTCTGAAGGTAGCATAAAGAGTATAAAAGTTGACCTATCTAGATAACCTTAGATGTCATTCTATGGCATGAGATTGAGATTAGCATCCCATCTTAGTGAACACTCTTAACTTAGTAGCTTAGAGCTAAATCAAAACTTGAGTCACTTTAGATGGGAACACTTGGTGAAAATGACTTGGGCCTACTACAGGGTTGTGACTATGACACTAGCTTCCCATGTTAAGTGAGTCTAGAACTTTTTTTATCTTTCTTTGTTTCAGAACTCAGCTTAGGTTTCAAACTTAACTTTATAGTTAAACTTAGATTTAGCATTTACACTAGAACTATACTACTTGTTAGTTGTAGTTTGTGAGTATAGAGTACTCATGGGCATTATTCTCATGGCCAGACTATGAAGGAGACTACCAAGATGAAGGACAGCAGGATGACTATGATAACTAGGACTATCTTCCATCGTCAGCATTGCTTGTGTGTCAACACCCGGATTTTTAATCCCAGATGCCTGTTATGTCATACATCGCAATCCCAGGATTACCATTTTTGCGAGACATAACAGATTGGATATCACAGTACAACATCCATTACAAACCATACATAAGGTCTTACACAAATAAGGATCTCATGATCCAGTCTTAATACAACAAGCAACGGAATAAAAGATAAGCGTAGCGGTGGGGTCCATCTTTAGGAGCACAGGCAATGCTGACGAAGGCAGATAGTCCTAGTTATCATAGCCGTCCTGCTGGCCATCATCTTGGTAGTCTCCTTCATAGTCGGGCCATGAGAATAGCCAGGGACAAAAGCCATGAGTACTCTTTAAGTACTCGCAAACTACCACTAACAAGTAGTATAATTCTAAGTTAAAGTGCTAGCTCTAAGTTTAACTATAAAGTTAAGTTTGAAACCTAAGCTGGGTTCTGAAACAAAGAAAGATAAAATAAAGTTGTAAAATCACTTAAGTTGGGAAGCTAGTGTCATAAACACAACCCTGTTGTGGTCAAGTCAAGATTCATCATTCATTTCATAAGTCATTTTGAAAACATCTGACAACGAAACAGTATGGCCACTCCAACTGTCCATAACCGCGGACGCGGCTATTCAAATAGTTTGATACTCTGCAGAGGTGGTACACTTTGACCACAAGATTCGATACATCTGTTAGGGATAACCCTGAATAATCATACTTAGTATGCAGATAATCAAACATAACCTTTCCTTTACACACCCTAGTATAAGCACCTCTCCTATGAGCATGGCCTCCCAACCATGACCATCTGTCATCTTGGGCACTGCATAGGTGGACAACATTGAGAGGTAGCCTCAGCTCAAACCTCTCCCATGAGGGAACTAATACTAATGCATATAAACTTTCGACTAAGCCTTACCCAATTCAGGTATTGTGGTTGTATGGTAAATTTGGAATGGTATCGCATCCGAATCCAACCATTAGTTTTGTAAAAGGGTTAAGGCTCATGCCTCAACATTTTCATCATCATAAACCATTTGTGTTTATCAACACATGTCAAAACATCTCAATAGAATGACTCATCATTCCAAGGTTTTCATAATTCATTTTCACCAAGTGTTCCCATCTAAAGTGACTCAAGTTTTTATCTACTCTAAACTACTAAGTTAAGAGTGTTCACTAAGGTGGAAAGATGGGATCAATCTCATGCCATAGATTGACATCTAAAGTTATCTAACTAGTTCAAGTTTTATACTCTTTATGCTACCTTCAAAACAAGTAAAGGACTTTGTGTAAAGTAAAGGAAGTATAGCTTGAAAATAATACTTGGGGTAGAAATAATCAAAGTAGTTTAACCAAAGCATGCCTAAAGCATCTTTGCTAAACCATCTAGTTTAATCCTGGCTTGCTAACAATAGCTTGCAAGGGCTAGCCTGCCAATAGTAGCTTGCATTGTTAATGGTGGCTTGCCAAGTATAATACTTGCAAGTGTTAGCTTGCCTTGGTTGGTTCAGTGGTTGAAGTTTTCTTCCTCCTCTTGGTAGAACTCCTCCTCCTCGAAAGCTGGGTCGGTACTATCGTCTATAAATACATACGGAGTACACAATCACCAAACAATACTTAACTAGTATAATTAGCACTCTAAGGCACACATTTGATGATCTATTATCATCACAAGCATCACAATTTTTATTAACTAGTTTCCTTCTTTTTATTTAAGAAAAGTAATTTCTACTCATTGAAAAATAACTAAGATTTAATATTCACCACTTAAAATATGGGATCATGTGGACACATGTCATCACCACATATTCTAACATGTGGGAATGTGATTTAAATGTTGGATCACAATTACTTTGGTTTAAGTTCATTATTTAATGATTTAAAGTGACTACAAATGCCTATATAGAATTAATTTGGTACTAGTCCAAAGTCACTGCATGTAAACCTTAATATTATTACATATTCAGATAGGTATGGTTAAATGTGATTTTTGAGAGTTGGAATCAACTCAAAAGCTATCATGGTTGATTTTATAAAAATGTTGCAAGGTGCAAAAGCTTTCATTGTGTTATTTTTACTAGGAGAGATCTATAACTCTAATTGACTTTAATCCAACGGGCTTAGGTAGATCTTTTCAGTAGCTTTCTAACAAAATTGGAATCACTCCATTTGGATTTGTAAATCTCTCTGAATTGGATTTCAAACTAGGGGACAGAACTAGGTTCAAATTAAATAGAAAAATCCTAATTCAAACTAAATGGGTCACGCGGGAAAGCTAATGGGCCGGCCCAACACGCTGCAAGACGGGCACATGACAGGGGTCCCCTAGTCGTGGCTCATAACGCTGGGCGATGCAGGCGATGGGCCGTTAGATTAGAATGGGGATCAACGGTTGGGGCTCGTCATCGACGACGAACAGGTCGCCGGCAAGGTTGAACCCTAGCGGCCCAGTGGGGGTGCTCAAGGGGCGTACCAGGGCTCCAGCAACGATGGCGAGGCGGGCAAACGGACTGGTAGACGACGGTGAGCTCAGGGGTGGTCGAGGTGGCTCTGGGGTGGTCGCAATCAGCGGGGCCTTCTCCTCCACTGCTGCGGGCTCCTCCGGCCGAATTCCAGCGAGGAAGTGCTCATGCTGCTCCGGCTAGAGGTAGGGAACGGTCAGTGAGGTGAGGGGAGGTGAGTGGTGTGCCGAATGCGGCTAGAGGTGGCCTCTATTTATAGGATGACGACGCGACCGAGAGGCATGGGCGGGTGGCTCCGGCGAGGGCTGCACAGCGTGCTAGCGGCATGGCTCGAGGTAGGGGATGGTGGCTGGTCTCCTGGCGGTGCTCTACAGAGTGAATGCGGGCCTAGGGACGGTGGTATGCGGTCGGGCGGTGCACATGCTCTGAGCGGCAGAGGTGGCGGTCTCCATGGCGAGCGGTGGCTGTGGTGCATTGGGCAGTAAACGGGCATGTCTAGCGTGTTCCTAGGGTCGCGGCGGAGCGGTGGATGCGGGCTGCGGTCGAGGGCGGCGTGTGCACGCTGCAGCGTATGGGCGGCGGCTTCGGCGATGGTGGTCTTGACGGCGCGCGCTCTATGGGTGGTCCATGGCTTGGCCTGGCTTGGGGAGGTCCTGGCTAGCTCGTAGACAAGGTGAGAGAGAGAGGGGTGGTCTGCTGCAGCGGTGGCATGGTCGGCCGGCCAGCATGGTGCTCGGCATGGCTTGGCATTGCCACTAGGGGTAGGGGATGGGGTGCTAAGGGTCTGGTTTGATCAAAGGGAGACTGAGGGATTAAATGGAGATCAATTGGGGGGCAAAACCCTGTTCAAAACAGTGAGCTAGGATTAGAGTTAGATTCTTGCCTGCCATGTGTTTGTGGAAATGGCCGCAAGATATTTTATTTTAAATATTGAAAAGATTTTGGGTGGGTGTGCTAGTATTAAGCTTGAGACTCTGTGGGTGCTTGGGTTTTGAAATTTGAGCTCATTTGAGTGGTTTTTGAAATAGTGGGATCTTCCCATATGAATTAGATTCAATTTTCAAATGCCATTTAAAAATAGTGTTTGAATGTTTTTGGCAGATCACAAAGTGTGCCTTGGTACAACATTATGTGTACTAGCAAGGGGTGCAAAGATCCACATTTGTCTCTGTTAAGAAATGAGTACTAGGAATAGCCAAAGTAGGCATGTTGATTAAAATGGCACAAATGACCATTCACTTCTTTTATTCATTTTGATTTGTTTTTCTTTGGGATTTGTTTGGGAATGATCTAGATGATGTTTATTTTACCTAAGAATCATTTTACAAGCAGTGGATCACTTAATCATGGCAATTAAAATCAACTCCTATTTAAATACACACACATATGAATGCTTTAATATTTTTAATTCAAAAAGTTTTTGTTAACCCTAATTTTTGATGATTTGGATCTTAATAACCTTGGATTAAAGTTTTGGGATGTTACAAACCTTCCCTCCTGAAACAAAATCTCGTCCCGAGATTTACAAAGAAAACTTGGAACTAAAGAGATCTGGGAACTCCGTCCTAATGTAATCTTCTCCCTACCAAGTGGATTCCTCTTCGGTATGGTTGCTCCCTTTGAATCTTGAGAAATTTGATACTCCTGGTCCTGGTGGTTCTGTAAGCTTCTTCCAAGATACGGATGGACACTTCACGATAGGTCGGGTCATTGTTGATCTCCACAGCACTGTGATCGATGTTCTTGAAAACTTCAGTCTTCTCAGGCACTTCCAAGCATTTGCAAAGTAACGAGATATGGAACACATTGTGGATGGCTGACATCTCTTCAGGTAGTTCCAGTTGATCTGATAGTTCTCCTCGACGGTTCAGAATCTTGAAGGGCCCAATATATCTAGGGGCTAACTTTCCTTTTAGACTAAAGCGTTGGGTTCCTTTTAATGGTGAAACCTTGAGATATACAAAATCTCTGACATTGAAAGTCAGGTCTCTCCTTCTCTTGTTAGCTTAACTCTTCTGTCTGGATTGGGCGGTCTTGAGGTGCTCACGAACTTTGTCAACTTTCTCTTCTGCTTCTCGGAGAATGTCGGGTCCAAAGATCTGAGACTCTCCTACTTGCGACCAATTCAAAGGGGTACGGCACTTTCTTCCGTATAGGAATTCAAATGGTGCCATCTGCAAACTAGCTTGATAACTGTTGTTATATGAGAATTCTGCGAAAGGCAGTCAGTCTTCCCATTTTGATCCATACTCTAACACACAAGTTCTTAACATACCCTATAGGATTTGGTTGACTCTCTCAGTCTGTCCATCAGTTTGCGGGTGATACACGGTGCTGAAATTTAACTTGGTTCCCAATCCTTCCTGAACTTTCTGCCAAAATCTCGAGGTAAACTGGGTTCCTCGATCTGATACTATGGTCTTGGGGGTCTTGCGGGAGATTGTTCGTTTATAGTTATCCTTTTTCTGGAGAATAGACTGATTTACGATTGGTGTGATAGTCATAGCTAATGAATATAGTACATTTTTTTGACTAATCATCACTCAAGGGATTCCAATGTAAAATCAGCATTACAAGTCAATTTTCTAGTGAGATACATAAATTTAGGAAGCACTGTTATTCACGATTCACATTGCTGCCTGCATGCGATGAATGCTGAAATGAATGCTGGTATGCCTATATAATGAGTGAGATCATTTCGTTAAATAAATTTGACTATAATCTATAATGTACTCTAGATAACTTTGAAAGGTATTTCGCTGTAATAATAGGATAATACATGGCTGTAAAATCATCTCTGTAACTCAATTTTCTTGTGAGATGTTTAAATTTAGGAAGCATTTTTATTAACATCGCCGCCTACTTGCGATAGATGCTGAAATGAACGTGGGTATGCCTATATAATGAGTGAGATCATTTGTTATTTAAATCATACTATATACTCTATCTCAAGGCTAAAATATTTCTCCAATCGTCCTTTCTTCTGTAGGAGCATATCTAGCACTTTTTTGTTTGGTTGGTACAAAAATATTTCTTCAATCGTCCTTTCTTCTGTAGGAGCATATCTAGCATTTTTTGTTTGGTTCGTACAATGTAACTGCTGGTCTAGTTCGCCGAGCCTCCATTAGTCTAGTAATTTATTATCTTTTTAACTTGCCTGCTGGCTTTTATGTCAACCTTATCACTAGCTCATCAATATCCATTAAAGAATTCTATCAAGTTATCTACCAGTGTCTAATTATGTATTTTTTGTTAAAATTCTGAGCAGTGTTATTTTATATTTAGGAAATTTAAGAGTTGAGACATGAGGTGTCGCATGGAATGCTACTACTAATGAAGGAAACATCATTTTTTATTGAAAAACTATGTAACAACATAAGTCGTATACTCTTAAAGTGGATGTCCATGCCATGTCGCATAGCAGAACTGGGTCCGTGTTGAGGCCATCAAACGCATCTTCTAGACCAACATGCTCGACATGCTTAATCAGGACCAGGAGGTATGCGCTGATTGATGTGTGATATCAACGTGGTTGCCATTCTTCTGCTTGCATCTCATCTGTAATTTTAGTCTAAGCGTTTGATTCTTGCTAGTGGACATGAGGGTATGGAAGGATTTTTCCAAAGTTAGAGCTTGCATGGACAACCTGCCAATACAAGGTAACTATTTAACAATTGAAAGACCTGGTTTGTCAAAATGAATAGTGAGCATTGAGAACCTAGGGTGCCAAGGTGCTTACACCTTTCTTATTAATGTCAAGCCATACTTCATTTAAACCCTATAGCTCTCAACTCAAATCCAATGATAGATCTAACTAGGAAATGCAAATTTACCAAATAAGGTATCATGACTTTCTTCATTTTCTTTTTGACAAAGAACAAATATTCTTGTCAATCTGGCCATACCACTGTATCTTACTATAGCATTTTGGCAATCTGTTTTCAACCATGTACACTAAAATTGATCGACAATCATGCCTTTCTGCTAGCTGCTATTCTATATTATCTTGGAACATTGGTATCGTCATGTGTTTGCTTGTTACAGCCTATTTATTACAAAGCGTTTACAACCTTGCACTTTCTTGAAACACTGTTTGTTGGTCTGTTTATCCATAGAGCTTGATGTATTATCTCTTGTTAGTTGAAAAATATTTATGCTCCTAAAGTAGCCTCCGCCCTAGATTGATCAATGTTTGTATTTGTGTGTAACTATAAAATCCAATTTTATTCTGCAGATTGTAAAGAAGAGTATTGAGTTGGAGTTGAATTCTCCATAGGGGCTAGATAAATCAACTACATTCGAAGATTTCACTTGCTTGTAATTGTAGCTTAGATCGATGGACTCAAAAATGTATTATTACTCACAAATATGTTTTATTTAGTCTAATTGATGAAAATGTTGTGCATGTAATATTCTTCACAAAGGTGTTTTTCCTATAGTCAAATCCATACAAACAAGTTATGTTGTATGAATAATATTGGTATTGTAATGCATGTGTCCTACACACATTCTATATTCGCAATATCACATTTTTTTAGTTTGTGAATGTGTCATGCTTGACTTCTCTATGCTATTTTAATGAATAATATTGGTATTGTAATGCATGTGTCCTACACACATTCTATATTCGCAATATCACATTTTTTTAGTTTGTGAATGTGTCATGCTTGACTTCTCTATGCTATTTTAATGGTGCATGCATAAATACATTCCATAATAAATTAACTCATTAAACATATGCACTTATTTTTATTTACATAAATATATTTCCATAAATTGGATTCTTTTGATTTTAATAAATGAAAATGAAAAATAATATATTAAATAGTAGTCAATATGTGGAATATTTTGTCATTACTTGTGTCGCTGAAGCTCAAAATAATTGTTACAAATCGTGTTATATTAAGAAAACTTCTTAAGGAAATCTTGAAATATGTTACTACATGTGTTACCACAGCTACAAAAAGGTGTTACTAACATACCGAGTAACACATAAAATGGGTGTTACTCCAACATATTTGTAACACTATTTTTGACTTATAGTAACAATAGTTATGTGTGACAATGAACACCACTTAGTAACACGGCCTAACGTAACACAACTAAAAATTTGTTACTACATGGCCAAGTAACACGTTTTTGGACCTATAGTAACACAAGCATGTGTTACCGAAGCTCTATCTTGGTGTAGTGAAGGGGGTGATGAAGAAGTGTAGATTGATTAGAAGGTATCAATTCTTGGATTTGGTCTTCAATGACCTAGAAGTTTCTAGAAAAGGTTAATTTCAGCAGTGATCTTATTAAGTGATTTAGATGATCACTTAGAGGCTAAAGATCAGATCCACCTATGTATTCTTGCTTAAGGATGGTAATCTTGATTTAGTTTGATCCTAGAGGACATGCTCCCAAGGTTTCTCCCTTTAGTTACGAGGCAAACAAGTCAGATAGCAGATCAAGGCAACTCATCTTACAAGCAAAACAAACCTACTAATATGGATACCTCAAGGGGCCTAGATAATGCCTATCTCAATAACCCATCACACTTTTTTACATATATCATATAGGAAAAAACATACATGCATGCAAGTTCTTCCAACTCTTAGATCCCAAACTTATTTGTATATCATAAAATATATACTACAGAAAATAAACTATAAACTAATCTAGTTCAAACACATAAGTTATCACCACTCGTTGTCGTCCTTGACTTGCTTCCCCTTCAACCGCTTGTTGTGGCCACCTTTCCAAGATTCCTGCTCCTCCTCATACTACTTTCTGTCCGCCTCGTGCTTCTTCTCATGGGATCGCTTGCAACAAGGGCATAGCTCTGTCGCAAAAACCCCCTAAACCATCCCATCTTTAATGGCAATGAGCCTACTGTACAACTTGTACGCCATGTAGGCGTCTCTGGTTGCGTACTCGAGGCGCACCTAGCTCATTAGCTTCCACTCCTAGTAGTTGTGCTCGATTTGCTTCAATTTCTTCAGTTTTGCATAGGATCTGCCGATGATTTCCGCTGCCAGATCACCTATTCCATCCTTCGCTGGGTATGCTTTGATCTTGTACAAATTTTGGATGTCGATGTGGTACCCATGTGGGATTTTTATCAACGCACGAGAAAGCATAGTTGTGTCATTTGTGATATCCATGCTAGTAAAAGTTATCCCTTTCCTACACAAGAACTCGACCAGAGCTAGAAAATGCTTCTCAGTTGGTTTACTCCTGCAGTTAGAGGGTTTTAGGGATGCAAGGGAACAAGCAATGCAAAAGTTGTGATCTCAAATTTAAATTTCACATACCTGTAGAAGTGGTAAACACGGACGTCCTCATGTATGGCTGTTTGCACGATGACGATATCTTGTGAAGGATTTTTCGCTTATCTGCATGGGTGTACTCCAAGTCTAGCCCCACGAACTTGTACTTCTCTTTCTCAAGCAGCTTCTCATACCTACGAGAGTTGTCTCCACAGCCGCTTCATCATTTATGTATAGCACCATCAAAGTTGTGGTGCCATGGGCAGGGACGAAGTGGGTCTCTGTTGTGCCATCATCCATGCCTGCAAGGAAATGGGTGAAAGGAAATGCCTGCAAGGAAATGCCTGCAAGGAGGAATAAGAAGAAATGGCGATTCTAGAACAGAGTAATGAGGGAGGAAGAGGAAAAAGAAGCGCACCAGGAATAACTGCAGAGATCATGGATACGTGGTAATAGTGAATAACTACATCTTCGGTTCGAGAACTCACCATGGTTACGTGGAGATCATGGCAGTGCCACCGGTTCAACAAGTGGGGCAGGTTCCCGCGAGAATATGGAATTGGTTGTGCATTTTTCTATGTGAGAAATTGAGAGAAATCATTTATATTTTCTCTTTGATAATTAAACATAATGAAGTTGGTACAACCCAAGAGACTTAAACAAAAGAGATTTGCTAGTTTAACATACAACAACACAAAAGTTTTTGAGCCTTCATTCTTGAGAGTTAAATTCTGATGAGAAGTTCTGAGCTACAACCGACATCACAGAGCCAACGCTCTCGTCTTCGTCCTCCTCCTGTTGCTCGTTGCTATCGTCGTACGCATCCTCATGTTCCTCTGTCGGACCGGTGACCACCTCAATAATTAGTTTGATATAGTTCCTCATCACCTTGACCTAGATGGCGAGCAGACGATCAAGGCAAATTCTGTTTTCATCACAGAATTTAGGCCAGGGGTCAGTGAACTCAATACAATCGTCATATACTTCCGATGTGCGATATCGCTGCAAGATTTTTAGGCCTCTGTCACAATTATTCTTCATGCATACATAATAAAACTGTTTCTTCGGGATTTAGTGTCCCCTTGTGCATCTCAAAGGAATTTGCTGAGTAAAAAAATATAACATAGAAGATTATCTTCATCCTGCCCCCGGTACACCAAGAACTAAGGGATCTCAAAGACCTCATCTTCATCCAGGTCTCTTACAAACTCCTTGTAGAATGCCCAAGATATGGAATTCATTTCAGAGCAACTGACATTACATGGGTTCTGAAATATGGATTTTTCTAGTGTCAGCTTGCAACAATCTTCTGTCTTATAACACCCTGATCATGCATATGAAATTGAAGAAGGTTTATGTGTAAGGAACATATATAATTAAGAAACTAGTCATGTGTGTAAGAATAAACCAATTCAATGCAAAGAAGTCAATACATACACTGGTCTTGATGAACCCAAGGTTTGACAACATTATCAACATTTGACACTTCAACAATAATGCACATGTCTACTCTATTGTATGCAAATGTGAGAACATCATTCTGTTTAATGTTATAAGCTGCACAGAACCCCCTACAATATGGCCCACATAATGCTACCGACCTCCCAAAATTCCCACCATACAGCACATAGAAGTAGTATTCATCAATTGTTCTGTTATGATCATGGCGGTCACTCCGAGCAAGGATCCAAGTCAGATGTGGACCAAGAGCGAATTGTCGCATACGCTCAACGAAACAACAAGGAATACCCTGCATAAATTTGTCAAACAGAAAAAACCCATAAGATCATGAACATAAAGTAATATATATGGAAATTTAAAATAAGATATGTATATGAAAATCGAGAATACTTCCAAATCCCTCTGCAAAAAAGGGTGATCTTATGGTGCCCCTGGATTAATCCTCCGAGAATCCCTATTATGCACATCATCATGATCCCATGACCAGTCAGTCGTGGCACATACCCTACAAGTATCAAAGTAAACATACAATACTTAGGCGGATACAAGTCATAATTTAATGCCATTATGGCTACATTAATTCAACATCAGCGGAACTTCATCAAGCGTAGAGCCTGAGCCATGCCTTAACCTACAGGAAACTGCCTGGGAGAACGTCCTAGCTCGCATAGTCATCCACGTCATCTTCTTCTCGAGATCTGACCAAGTTAATATCTAGGGACAATGACAGTGAGTACTTTGGATGTACTCGCAAACCACCTTAAGAGAATAATAAGAACAAGAGGATATGTAATATGGCGGTGGTAGTAGGAGGGCTCCATAAGAGGTTCGATCCTACAATAGTTTCTCTTGAAGATATAGCATCTATATATCTTTGTTGAAAACTTCTGTAAACTTTATGAAAACATTTTGAAGAGTTTTGGAAAACACTAGGACTTGGTCACCCATTGGTTCTTCCTTCTGGTCATCCCATGACCAAACTCCTTTCCTTCCTTTCCAACCATCCCATGATCAAAACTTTTCCAAATCTTTTGCTTTTCCGAAATCCTTTATGAAATCAAAACCAGCATAACTCTACATTATTTTGTCTAACCCATCCATATCCGCGAACACGGCTATTCGAGTAGATTTACACTTTGCATAGGTTGTTCACTTGACCCACACCAATCAGTTACCTTTCCCTGATCACCTACGGATCATGGGTTGAATAATCGAGCAATACTCTCTAGATGCCACTCTAGTATAGGCCCTACCCTATGAGTTGGTCCCCTCAACACCGGGATGTCCAGGCCAAGGACCAACCGGAGCGCATTCCGACTCCTCAAGAGTTGGCACTTTTAATGAGAGGCTCATAGTACCTATCAACACCCAGATTTTTAATCCCAGATGCCCGTTATGCCATACCTCCCAATCCTAGAATTACCATTTTTGCGAGACATAACGGATTGGATATCACAGTACATCATCCATTACAAACCATACATAAGGTCTTACACAAATAAGGGTCTCATGATCCAGTCTTAATACAACAAGCATCGGAAATAAAAGATAAGCGTAGCGGTGGGGTCCATCTTCAGGGGCACAGGCAATGCTGACGAAGGCAGATAGTCCTAGTAATCATAGTCGTCCTGCTGACCATCATCTTGGTAGTCTCCTTCATAGTCTGGCCATGAGAATAGCCAGGGACAAAAGCCATGAGTACTCTTTAAGTACTCGCAAACTACCACTAACAAGTAGTATAGTTCTAAGGTAAAGTGTTAACTCTAAGTTTAGCTATAAAGTTAAGTTTGAAACCTAAGCTGAGTTCAGAAGCAAAGAAAGATAAAATAAAGTTCTAGAATCACTTAAGTTGGGAAGCTAGTGTCAAAAACGCAACCCTGTTGTGGTCAAGTCAAGATTCATCATTCATTTCATAAGTTATTTTGAAAACATCTGACAACGAAACAGTATGGCCATTCCAACTGTCGATAACCGTGGACGCGGCTATTCGAATAGTTTGACACTCTGCAGAGGTGGTACACTTTCACCACAAGATTCGATACATCATGGGGATACCCTGAATCATCATACTTAGTATGTAGATAATCAAACATAACCTTTCCTTTACACACCCTAGTATAAGCACCTCTCCTATGAGCATGGCCTCCCAACCATGACCATCTGTCATCTTGGGCACTGCATAGGTGGACAACATTGAGAGGTAGCCTCATCTCAAACCTCTCCCGCGAGGGAACTAATACTAATGCATATAATCTTCCGGCTAAGCCTTACCCAATTCAGGTATTGTGGTTGTACGGTAAATTTGGAATGGTATCGCATCCGAATCCAACCATCAGTTTTTTATAAAAGGGCTAAGTCTCATGCCTCAACATTTTCATCATCATAAACCATTTGTGTTTCTCAACACATGTCAAAACATCTCAATAGAATAACTCATCATTCCAAGGTTTTCATAATTCATTTTCACCAAGTGTTCCCATCTAAAGTGACTCAAGATTTTATCTACTCTAAACTACTAAGTTAAGAGTGTTCACTAAGGTGGGAAGGTGAGATCAATCTCATGCCATAGAATGACATCTAAGGTTTATCTAAATAGGCCAAGTTTTATACTCTTTATGCTACCTTCAAAACAATTAAAGCTTGAAAATAAGACTTGGGGTAAATACTAGTCAAAGTGGTATGATCAAAGCATGCCTAAAGCATCTTTGCTTGGCTTAACTAGATTCCAAGGATTAGCTTGCATTGTTAATGGTGGCTTGCAAGTACAACTTGCAAGGGTTAACTTGGATAGTGCTAGCTTGCCTTGGTTGGTGCAGTGGTTGAAGTTGTCTTCCTCCTCTTGGTAGAAATCCTCCTTCTTGTAAGCTTGGTCGGTACTATCGTCTATAAATACATACAGAGTACAGAATCACCAAACAATACTTAACTAGTCTAATTAGCACTCTAAGGCATACATTTGATGATCTATTATCATCACAAGCATCACAAGTTTTATTAACTAGTTTCATTCTTTTTATTTAAGAAAAGTAATTTCTACTCATTGAAAAATAACTAAGATTTAATATTCACCACTTAAAATATGGGATCATGTGGACACATGTCATCACCACATATTCTAACATGTGGGAATGTACTTTAAGGGTTGGTTCACAATTACTTTGGTTTAAGTTCATTATTTAATGATTTAAAGTGACTAGAAATTCCTATATAGCATTATTTTGGTACTAGTCCAAAGTCACTGCATGTAAACCTTAATATTATTACATATTCTGATAGGTATAGTTAAATGTGATTTTTTAGAGTTGGAATCAACTCAAAAGCTATCTTGGTTGATTTTATAAAAATGGTGCAAGGTGCCAAAGATTTTGTTTTGTTATTTTTACTAGGAGAGATCTCTAACTCTAATTGAATTAAATCCAACCGGTTTGGGTAGATCTTTTCAGTAGCTTTCTAACAAAACTGGAATCACTCCATTTGGATTTGTAAATTTCTCTGAATTGAATTTTAAACTAAGGGACAGAACTAGGTTTAACTAAAATAGAAAAATCCTAATTCAAACTAACTGGGTTGCGCAGGAACGCTAACTCGCTGGCCTAGTGACACTATGCGGCGCAGGGCTCAGCTGACAGAGGGGTCCACCGCTTAGTGGCTCATAACGCGTGAAGCGGTACGGGGCGATGTGGGTCGTTGGATTAGAACGGGGATCAACGGCTAGGGATCATCATCGACGACGGACCTGTCGCCGGTGAACTATAACCCTAACGGCTCAGTGGGGGTGCTCAGGGGGCGTACCAGGGCTCCAGCAACGACGGCGAGGCAGGCAAACGGACTGGTGGTCGACAGCGAGCTCAGGGACGGTCGAGGCAGCTCCGGGGGTGGTCGGAATCAGCGGCGCCCTTCTCCTCCAGAGGCGGCCTTCTCCGGTGCAATTCCGGCCAACGGCTGCTCGCCTTGCTCCAGCTAGAGGTGGGGAACGGTCAGTGAGGTGAGGGGAGGTGAGTGGTGTGCCGAATGGGGCTGGGCGTGGCCTCTATTTATAGGACAATGACGCGACTGAGAGGGATGGGCGAGCGGCTCCGGCGAGAGCTGCACAGCATGCTAGCAGCGTGGCTCGAGGTAGGGGCAGCCGCTGGTCACCTGGCGGTGCTCTACATGATCAATGCGGGACTAGGGGCGGTGGCTGTGGTGCGTTGGGCGGCGAACGGGCATGTCCAGCGTGCTCCCTGGGTCATGGCGAAGCGGTGGACGTGGGCTGCGGCCGAGGGGCGGCGTCTAAACGCGTGTCGCGTGTCAAGGCGCTTCTGGCGATGCTCGGCATGGCGAGACAGCAGTGTGCGCTTGGCGGTGGTCCACGGTTTGGCTCGGCTCGGGGAGGGGACAGAGAGTGGCGGTGAGGTGTGAGCTAGCTGCTAGACATGGTGAGAGGGGGTGGTGGTGGCATGGTCGGCTGGCCAGGATGTGCTCGGCATTGCATGGCATGGCCACTAGGGGATAAGGGAGGGGGTGATAATGGCATGGTTAGATCATTTGGAGACAGAGGGAGTGTTTTGAGGAGAATTGGGTGCAAAACCCTATTCAAAACAGTAAGCTAGATATTAGGTGTAATTCATGCATGACATGTGTTTGATGAAATGGGCGCAAGAAACTTAGTTTGGAATTTTGAAAAGATTTTTGGTGGGTGTGCTAGGCATAAGCTTGAGACTCTGTGGGTGCTTGGGTTTTGAAATTTGAGCTCATTTGAGTGGTTTTTGAAATAGTGGGATCTTCCCATATGAAATAGATTCAATTTTCAACTGCCACTTAAATATAGTGTTTGAATGTTTTTGGCAGATCACAAAGTGGGCCTTGGTACAACATTATGTGTACTATCCAGGGGTGCAAAGATCCATAATTGTTTCTGTTAGGTTTTGAGTACTAGGAATAGCCAAAGTAGGCATGCTGATTAAAATGGCACAAATGACCTTTTGCTTCTTTTATTCATTTTGATTTGTTTTTCTTTGGGATTTGTTTGGGGATGATCTATATGATGTTTATTTTACCTAAGAATCATTTTACAAGCAATGGATCACTTAAACATGGCAATTCAAACAACTCCTATTTTTAAATGCACACACAAACGAATGCTTTGATAATTTTAATTGAAATAGTTTTTGTTAAACCTAAGTTTGAGGATTTGGATCTTAATAACATTGGATTAAAGTTTTGGGATGTTACAAACCCTCCCCCTTAAACAAAATCTTGTCCCGAGATTTACAAAGAAAACTAGGAACTAAAGAGATCTGGGAACTCTGTCCCAATGTACTGTTCTCGCTCCCAAGTGGCTTCCTCGGTATGGTTGCTCCACTGAATCTTGAGAAACTTGATACTCCTGGTCCTGGTGGTTCTGCAATCTTCTTCTAAGATACGGATGGGCACTTCACGATAGGTCAGGTCATTGTTGATCTCCATAGCTCTGTGATCGATGTTCTTGAAAATTTCAGTCTTTTCCAACACTTCCAGGCATTTGCGAAGTAACGAGATATGGAACACATTGTGGATGGCTGACATCTCTTCAGGCAGTTCCAGTTGATATGATACTTCTCCTCGACGGTTCAGAATCTTGAAGGGCCCGATATATCTGGGGGCTAACTTTCCTTTCAGACTAAAGCATTGGGTTCCTTTCAATGGCGAACCCTTGAGATATACAAAATCTCCGATATTGAAAGTCAGGTTTCTCCGTCTCTTGTCAGCATAACTCTTTTGTCTGGATTGGGCAGTCTTGAGGTGCTCACGGACTTTGTGAACCTTCTCTTCGGCTTCTCGGAGAATGTCAGGTCCAAAGATCTGACTCTCTCCTACTTGCGACCAATTCAAAGGGGTACGACACTTTCTTCCGTAGAGGAATTCAAATGGTGCCATTGGCAAACTAGCTTGATAACTGTTGTTGTATGAGAATTCTGCGAAAGGCAGGTAGTCTTCCCATTTTGATCCGTATTCCAACACACAAGCTCTTAACATATCCTCTAGGATTTGGTTGACTCTCTCAGTCTGTCCATCTGTTTGCGGGTGATACGCGGTGCTGAAGTTCAACTTGGTGCCTAATCCTTCCTGCACTTTCTGCCAAAATCTCGAGGTAAACTGGGTTCCTTGATCTGATACTATGGTCTTGGGGGTTCCATGCAGACTAACAATCCTAGCAATGTACTGCTCTGCTAGCTTCGCACTCTGGTAGGTATTCTTGACAGGTATGAAGTGGGCTACCTTGCACAGTCTATCAACTATGACCCAGATTGAGTCATTTCCCCTACTGGAAGTAGGCAAACCGGTGATAAAGTCCATTCCGACGGAATCCCATTTCCATTCCGGAATCTGTAATGGTTGCAACAGTCCTGCGGGTCTCTGGTGCTCTACTTTGACTCTTTGACAGATGTCACACTTGGCGATGTAGGTTCCAATTTCCCTCTTCATCTTGTGCCACCAAAATTGCTCTTTGAAATCTTGATACATCTTTGTTCCTCCGGGGTGGATAGAATAAAGAGTATCATGAGCTTCCTTCATGATAACTTCCTTCAGCTCTGAATCTGCTGGCACACAGATATGTCCTTTGTACCACAGTACTCCTTCTTTGTCTTCAGTGAATCTAGGTACCTTTCATGTACTAATACGACGTTTGATTCCGTCGATACTTTCATTTCCCTTCTGGGCTTCCTTGATTTGGCTAATCAATGTCGGTTGAAGTTCAATGCTCGCTAAGAATCCTTTGCTAACTAATTCAGTTCTGAACTGCTCCAACTCTTCATACAAACTTGGCTGCTTCTCCTTGATCATGGTGTTAAGCCTACACGGCAATCTGCTAAGAGCATCCGCTACCACATTGGCTTTGCCGGGGTGATAGTGAATGTCAAGGTCATAATCCTTGATTAACTCTACCCATCTCCTTTGCCTCATATTCAGCTCCTTCTGAGTGAAAATATACTTCAAGCTCTTATGATCCAAGTAAATCTCACAGCGATTACCCATCAGATAATGATGACATGTCTTCAATGCTAAAACCACGGCTGCTAGCTCAAGATCATGGGTCAGATAGTTCTACTCATGCTGCTTCAGTTGTCGAGACAGATACGCTATGACTTTGCTTTCTTGCATCAATACACATCCGAGACCAATCTTGGATGCATCACAATATACATTAAACGGCTTCTTGATATCTCGCATGATCAATATTGGGGCTGATATCAATCTCTTCTTCAGCTCCTGAAAACTGGCTTCACATTTGTTAGTCCATTCAAACTTTTTATCCTTCTTCAACAATTGGGTCATGGGTCTGGCGATGCTCGAGAATCCTTCGACGAACTTGTGGTAGTATCCCGCTAATTCGAGAAATGCACGGACTTGGGTTTGAGTGGTTGGGGCTTCCCATGCTTTGTCATCTCTGATCTTGGCGGGATCAACAGAGACTCCTCCGGCAGACACAATATGTCCTAGGAATCCTACTTCTTTCAGCCAAAACTCAAACTTGCTGAACTTGGCATACAACCGATGCTCTCTCAGGGTTTCTAGGATGATTCTCAAATGTTGCTCATGCTCTTCTTCTGACTTGGAGTAGATAAGGATGTCGTCGAAAAACACAACTACAAACTTATCTAGGAAATTCATAAACATCTTATTCATGAGATTCATGAAATAAGCAGGGGCATTGGTTCATCCAAAAGACATAACCGTATACTCGTATAAACCATAGCGAGTAGTAAAGGCGGTCTTCAGAATATCCGTTGCACGAATCTTAAGTTGGTGATAACCAGTCCTAAGATCAATCTTTGAGAATACCTAGGCTCCAGTCAACTGATCAAATAGATCCTCTATCTTTGGCAAGGGGTCCTTATTCTTGATGGTGACGTCATTCAACTTTCTGTAATCTGTACACAGACGGTTGCCTCCATCTTTCTTGTCAACGAATAACACTAGTGATCTCCATGGCGAAGCGCTTGGCTAAATCAAGCCTGTTGCTAACATGTCATCTAACTGCTTCTTCAACTCAACTAACTCTGAGGGGTTCATGCTATAGGGTCTCTGGGCTATAGGTCCGGTTCCAGGGATTAGCTCGATAATGAACTCAATATCCCTATCGGGGGGCATACCTGGCAATTCATCTGGGAATTCGTCAGGGTATTCACAGACTACTCTTACTTGGTCTATGGTAGGTAGGGCTAGACTCTTGTTACACTTGAATTGGCGAGGTAAGGTTTCAGATATATGCTCTACTGTTACTCCAGAACTACTGGTCATGGTGATGGCTTTCTTAGCACAGTCTATTAGTCCCTTATGCCTTGACATCCAGTCCATACCTAGTACTACTTCCAATCCTTTGGTTCCAAGTACTATAAGGTTGGCATAAAAATCTATCCCATGTATTCTGATAGGTACAGCTTTGCAAATTTTTCTAGCCTTTGTAGTTGATCCGGGGATTTGAACTATCATGACATGCTTTAGGTTGGTTGGGTGAATCTTACTAGTGCATGCAAATTCTTCGGTGACAAATAAATGCGATGCTCCCGAATCAAACAATACTCTTGCTAAAACTGAGTTGATAGAAAACATACTCAGCACTACATCTAGCGCTTCTTGGGCTTCTTCGGCGTTCATGTGGAAGAGACGACCATTGCGGTTGTTGTTTGCCTGGTTAATCTTCCCTTCCATCAGTATGGAAGAGTCGACTAGCTCTTCGAGATCATCAAAACGGATTTTGACGAGGACAGTCTGCATCTCATCATGCAGTTTGTTAAGGAATCTCTCCTTCTTCTTCACCTCTGTGTTGATCTCATCAGGGGCATATCTTGCAAGCGACATGAATCTATCACGGTATTCCACCATAGTCATTCTGCCTTGCTTCAAGTCGTGAAACTCATCTCTTAGTCTGGTGACTAGACCTGGCGGCACATGGGTGCGGCAAAACTTTGTTTTGAAAGCTTCCCATGTCATCACTTGACCATGGTTCATATTGCGGATACTAGTCCACCAAGCTCTTGCATCTCCCGCCATATAGTCGGTGGCGAAGAGAACTTTCTCGTTGTCATCAACTCCTGCAACTTCTAAGTTGTTTTCCATTGTCTGCAGCCAGTCATCTGCATCTAGTGGGTTTTCAGCTTGGTTGAAGATTGGGGGATTGGTATTCTGGAATTTTTTATTTTGGACCCATGGTGATCCTGGTTTCCATGGTTCTGGTTGTTGAGAGCCATCTGGGCGATCTGCTGCAATGTTGCTAAGTTAGCTTGGCGCTCTGTCCTACTTGCTTCTCTGTCTGCGATAAGATTCTGGAAGATCTGTAGCATTGGGTCTTGCGACGAGCTGCTCCCTCCTTGGTTTCCACGAGTCATCTGAAGATTGAGGTAGATAAAGGGGTAAGAGGGAAATTTCTAAGGTTCATGGTTTTGGTTTGAAGACTAAAACTTTGAGTTTGACTCAGGTTTTGCAACTAACTTCATTTCATTCATGCAAACAAGCACACGATACAACACACACCACAACAATCAAAGGAAAACAGATGGTTTGAAGAACCATTCTGCAAGCTATGATAAAGTGGGACCGATACATCTCATGCTATGATAGTGTTCTAGTGCATCTACTCATCGTCGATGAAGTCGGAGTCCTCATCGTCAATGTAGAAGTCCACAACATCCTCCTCCAGAAAGTCATCATCATTGTTGAGGTAAGAATCCATGTCTCCCTAGATGTCTTCACCCTCCTCTTCTTCTTCCTTTGCGGCAAGCCGAGCTTCTTGCTCCTTGACAGTCTTCTCGAGATCGGCCACCTTCTTGCGAAGACGGGCGATGGTGCGATCCTTCTTTGCACGCTGGTGGCAAAGAGACTGGCGATCTTGGACGAGCAGTGCGAAAGTCTGGGCCTTCTGGTCGGCAATGGCACGGTTCTTGTTGGCTAACTCCCTGGCATTGTCCAATTCCTGTTGTCTGTCGTGCATTAAGAAGTCAAGATTCTCCACTTGACGCCTCAACTCTGGGTGACTTAGCATCTCCATCGGCATTCCCACGAAGTCACGTCTTGCATAGAGAGCAAAACGGGTTCCCTGGAGTTGGTTGACACTGAGGGCACACAGACGTGCGAGAGCTTCATGCATTGCCCTGGCTAATCCATCTAGCCAGTTGTTCTCCCTCACGGAGAACTGGATTCTCCCGGACGTTGGTGCTTCGATGTTCCTCTAAGATCAGCGGTGACTAGCCATTGTAAATCTCCTCCTGGGGGTCCTGGAAGTTGAGCTCCAAGAAATTCCGAATGTGGGCGTCCTCGTAACTCCGACAGTGAATCTAGATCCCTCTCGAAGATCAGTTGACTTCCGTTTCCCAACTGGTAGAACTTGCTAAACTGAGTCTCCATCTACAAGAATTTAGGATGAGGAAATTAGTGAAGTGATCAAGTGTGTCAAATTTTAAGTAGTAATGTAAGAATTTTGAGGAACATGAATTTTTGAGAAAGAATGAATTCCCAAGAATAAGAGAGGAAATAGTTTTTCATAAATACTCACTTTGGTTTGGAAATTAAGTTTTTGTTAGGACGTCCATTCTAACTAGGGTCTCCTATGGTCAGGATGGCTCTGATACCAACTTGTCAACACCCGGATTTTTAATCCCAGATGTCCGTTATGCCATACCTCGCAATCCCAGGATTACCATTTTTGCGAGACATAACGGATTGGATATCACAGTACATCATCCATTACAAACCAAACATAAGGTCTTAGACAAATACGGATCTCATGATCCAGTCTTAATACAACAAGCAATGGAAATAAAACATAAGTGTAGTGGTGGGGTCCATCTTCAGGGGCACAGGCAATGCTGACGAAGGCAGATAGTCCTAGTTATCATAGCCGTCCTGCTGACCATCATCTTGGTAGTCTCCTTCATAGTCTGGCCATGAGAATAGCCAGGGACAAAATCCATGAGTACTCTTTAAGTACTCGCAAACTACCACTAACAAGTAGTATAGTTCTAAGGTAAAGTGTTAACTCTAAGTTTAGCTATAAAGTTAAGTTTGAAACCTAAGCTGAGTTTAGAAGCAAAGAAACCTAAAATAAAGTTCTAGAATCACTTAAGTTGGGAAGTTAGTGTCATAAACACAACCCTGTTGTGGTGAAGTCAAGATTCATCATTGCTTTCATAAGTTATTTTGAAAACATCTGACAACGAAACAGTATGGCCATGCCAACTGTCCATAACCACGGACGCGGCTATTCGAATAGTTTGACACTCTGCTGAGGTGGTACACTTTCACCACAAGATTGATACATATGTCAAGGATAACCCTGAATCATCATACTTAGTATGCAGATAATCAAACATAACCTTTCCTTTACACACCCTAGTATAAGCACCTATCCTATGAGCATGGCCTCCCAACCATGACCATCTGTCATCTTGGGCACTGCATAGGTGGACAACATTGAGAGGTAGCCTCAGCTCAAACCTCTCCCGCGAGGGAACTAATACTAATGCATATAATCTTTCGGCTAAGCCTTACCCAATTCAGGTATTGTGGTTGGACGGTAAATTTGGAATGGTCTCGCATCCGAATCCAACCATCAGTTTTTTATAAAAGGGCTAAGGCTCATGCCTCAACATTTTCATCATCATAAACCATTTGTGTTTCTCAACACATGTCAAAACATCTCAACAGAATGACTCATCATTCCAAGGTTTTCATAATTCATTTTCACCAAGTGTTCCCATCTAAAGTGACTCAAGTTTTTATCTACTCTAAACTACTAAGTTAAGAGTGTTCACTAAGGTGGGAAGGTGAGATCAATCTCATGCCATAGAATGACATCTAAGGTTTATCTAAATAGGCCATGTTTTATACTCTTTATGCTACTTGCAAAACAAGTAAAGAACTTTGGTTAGAGTAACAGAATTAAAGCTTGAAAATAAGACTTGGGTTAAATACTAGTCAAAGTGGTATGATCAAAGCATGCCTAAAGCATCTTTGCTTGGGTTATCTAGATTGCAAGGATTAGCTTGCATTGTTAATGGTGGCTTGCAATACAACTTGCAAGGGTTAACTTGGATAGTGCTAGCTTTCCTTTGTTGGTGTAGTGGTTGAAGTTGTCTTCCTCCTCTTGGTAGAAATCCTCCTCCTCGTAAGCTTGGTCGGTACTATCGTCTATAAATACATACGGAGTACACAATCACCAAACAATATTTAACTAGTCTAATTAGCACTCTAAGGTATACATTCGATGATCTATTATCATCACAAGCATCACAAGTTTTATTAACTAGTTTCATTCTTTTTATTTAAGAAAAGTAACTTCTACTCATTCAAAACTAACTAAGATTTAATATTCACCACTTAAAATATGGGATCATGTGGACACATGTCATCACCACATATTCTAACATGTGGTAATGTACTTTAAGGGTTGGTTCACAATTACTTTGGTTTAAGTTGATTATTTAATGATTTAAAGTGACTAGAAATGCCTATATAGAATTATTTTGGTACTAGTCCAAAGTCACTGCATGTAAACCTTAATATTATTACATATTCAGATAGGTATGGTTAAATGTGATTTTTGAGAGTTGGAATCAACTCAAAAGCTATCCTGGTTGATTTTATAAAAATGTTGCAAGGTGCAAAAGCTTTTGTTTTGTTATTTTTACTATGAGAGATATCTAACTCTAATTGAATTAAATCCAACGGGCTTGGGTAGATCTTTTCTGTAGCTTTCTAACAAAACTGGAATCACTCCATTTGGATTTGTAAATTTCTCTGAATTGAATTTTAAACTAAGGGAGAGAACTAGGTTTAACTAAAACAGAAAAATCCTAATTAAAACTAACTGAGTTGCGCAGGAACGCTAACGGGCCGGCCAAGTGACACTACACAGCGCGGGGCTCAGCTGACAGAGGGGTCCACCGGTCAGCGGCTCATAACGCACGAAGCGGTACGGGGCGATGTGGGTCGTTGGATTAGAACGAAGATCAACGGCTGGGGATCGTCATCGATGACGGACCTGTCGCCGGCAAACTCTAACCCTAACGGCTCAGTGGGGGTGCTCAGGGGGCGTACCAGGGCTCCAGCAACGACGGCGAGGCGGGCAAACGGACTGGTGGTCAACGGCGAACTCAGGGATGGTCGAGGCAGCTCCGGGGGTGGTCGGAATCAGCGGCACCCTTCTCCTCCAGAGGCGGCCTGCTCTGGTGCAATTCCGGCCAACGGCTGCTCGCCTTGCTCCATCTAGAGGTGGGGAACGGTCAGTGAGGTGAGGGGAGGTGAGTGGTGTGCCGAATGGGGCTGGGGGTGGCCTCTATTTATAGGACGACGACGCGACTGAGAGGGATGGGCGAGCGGCTCCGGTGAGAGCTGCACAGCATGCTAGCAGCATGGCTCGAGGTAGGGGCAGCTACTGGTCACCTGGCGGTGCTCTACGTGATCAATGCGGAACTAGGGGCGGTGGTATGCGGTCGGGCGGTGCTGGCGCTCTGAGCGGCAGAGACGGCGGTGTCCATGGCGAGCGGTGGCTGTGATGCGTTGGGAGGCGAACGGGCATGTCCGGCGTGCTCCCTGGGTCATGGCGAAGCGGTGGACGCGGGCTGCGGGCGAGGGGCGGCGTCTAAACGCGTGTCGGGCGCGGCGCTCTGGCGCGTGGTTGGCATGGCACAGACAGGCGGTGTGCGGCGCTTTGGAGTGGTCCACGGTTTGGCTCGGCTCAGGGAGGGGACAAAGAGTGGCGGTGAGGTGTGAGCTTGCTGCTAGACATGGTGAGAGGGGGTGAGGTGGTCTGCTGCGGTGGTGGCATGGTCGGCTGGCCAGGATGTGCTCGGCATGGCATGGCATGGCCACTAGGGGATAGGGGAGGGGGTGATAATGGCATGGTCAGATCATTTGGAGACAGAGGGAGTCTTTTGAGGAGAATTGGGTGCAAAACCCTGTTCAAAATAGTAAGCTAGATATTAGGTGTAATTCATGCATGCCATGTGTTTGATGAAATGGCCGCAAGAAACTTAGTTTGGAATTTTGAAAAGATTTTTGGTGGGTGTGCTAGGCATAAGCTTGAGACTCTGTGGGTGCTTGGGTTTTGAAATTTGAGCTCATTTGAGTGGGTTTTGAAATAGTGGGATATTCCCATATGAAATAGATTCAATTTTCAACTGCCATTTAAATATAGTGTTTGAATGTTTTTGGCAGATCACAGAGTGGGCCTTGGTACAACATTATGTGTACTATCCAGGGGTGCAAAGATCCATAATTTTTTGTTAGGTTTTGAGTACTAGGAATAGCCAAAGTAGGCATGCTGGTTAAAATGGCACAAATGACCTTTTGCTTCTTTTATTCATTTTGATTTGTTTTTCTTTGGGATTTGTTTGGAGATGATCTAGATGATGTTTATTTTACCTAAGAATCATTTTACAAGCAATGGATCACTTAAACATGGCAATTCAAACAACTCCTATTTTTAAATGCACACACATATGAATGCTTTGATAATTTTAATTGAAAAAGTTTTTGTTAACCCTAATTTTGAGGATTTGGATCTTAATAACCTTGGATTAATCTTTTGGGATGTTACAGTATCTTTCGGCTGCTCCCGAGGGTAGTTCGCATCTCCTCTAGGTGACTGTCTAACATTTGACCCTTTCTGTAAAGGAAACCCAGTATTCGAGGGAGATGATCCCTTATATGTAGTTGTGAGAATTCCCACACCAGAGTAGAAAACTTCAAGTCTGGCCCCTTCCCATATAGGAGTAATGTGGTTGCACGGGTTAAGTTGTTATAGCTAAAGCTGCAAAGAACCGGGTGCGTTTTTGTAAACATTTTCCTCCCTTTGCCTTTAGCATCTTTTGTTAAACAAACACCTTTTTCTTTCTCAAATATATCTTGGTAGGTCACACCTCACCAAGGTTTTACCATAAAAAAATATAAAACTTTTCCAGGGTCTTCCCAGCATATAGCTTTTATTTGGCTAAAACAGGGTCTCCAAAGGGGTTATGGTGCTATACTCCATCTGCCATACTAGGGACAGTAGTTGTAATCAAGGGATGTACTTAGTAGTACAAACTGGCAATCAAGGGATGAACTTAGTAGGTCTAATCAAGGGATGTACTTATGAGCAAAAAGGTGGCTTTCCTATGATCGGCAAACTGGCGATATATGTCCCTGGACTTGTTCTTAGAACACCATAATATCCAATAATTACCATCTGTTTCTGATCCCCGAGAGAATCGCAACTATCATCGTCAGGAGTAGCACATGCAAGTAATCAAAGGACACAATAATCACAAGGCATACAAGAACCAATACAATACATCAAACAAACATTCAACACATTACTAACTTCATTAGTATTTGGTGGATTGAGCTTATAGCAATAGGAATTACTTAATTGACATTGTGGAGGTTCTTTTATGATTTAAAAGTCAAATACCACTTAATGAAGGGGGTTTAGAACTAAGGCTTGGGTCTGCATGATATCAATGTGCAAAAATGATATCCTCAGATAGGTATTTAAATAGCAGTCCAACAAAAGTGGTTTCATGATTTTATCAGTTTTCTTTAATTATTTATGATTATTCTAGGGGAAATAACACTAGTTTAGGTGAATAAATCACCAAAAAATATCCGAAGCTCAATTAAATTTGTCCTCAGAGAAAATTGTATATATTTCGGTTTGAGATTTTTGAGAGTTGGAATCACCTCAAGATATTTTCCAGAATGCCCTTGGGAAATTCCCAAAATCAGTTCTATAGTCTATTTATCTTTTTACCCAGATTTATTTTATAGGTCCAAATGGTATGTGACTAAGGGCAGTGTATAGGAATAACAAATACCTTTCAGTAGAAATTGGAAACACTATTTTTGGGGTTACTAAGTTACTCAAATGGTTTATTTAGTGATAATACCACATACATAAGTATTTAATTCATTAAAAATATTCTGAAACTAAATAATTCCTGAACTCTTGGATATTGATAGATCTTGATATACCTTATCCATGAGAGTTGGACTTAGGTATAGAAATTGTATGCTTTGGACCATAGAAATTTCTAAATCCAAAATGGATTGTCTTTGTTATTTTTTTAAAGGAATACCATAGATCCTCTTCGCATGAGACTGATGCTAGATAATAGGTATTTCAAAAATCTTCCAGAGGAAGATGGAGTCACTCAATTTGGATTTATGAAACTTGTGGAGTGATTTATTGATTGTAAAAGATACATTGTAGTAGATTTAATTTCAGCAAATAAAGATTATTGTGTTGGGCAAAGTACAAGCTTTGCATGTTTGGCAAAACACACAGGAACATGGTAAAATTTAGATCTAACAGCTTTCAGGCATTTTCAATTTCATAATGAATTAAACTAGTTAGGTATTACTGTAGATCTAAAGTATTGTTTAAAGGAAAAGGGTGAAATGGGCTGGATTCTAGACCAACTAGGCCATCAGGGGGCGAATCCAGCCCACCCAGCGTCTCTTCGTGCAGGAGGCGCAGGTTCGAACTGGCTATGTAGGGCCCTCCCATTAGTGACGCTCGGCCTCGAAGGGGTATCGAGAGATCTAGGCCACCGGATTGAGTGGGATCCGACGGTGCCAGTTTGTCATCCACCTTCGGTCATGGAGCAGCGAGCTAGAACCCTAGGGAGGAAGGAGGCATGGGGAGCTTACCGAGGGACTCACTGGCAATATAGAGGTGGCTGAGGAGCAGCGGCGTACAGAGACGAGTTCAACAATGGGCGGCACAGTGGGTTTCTATGATCAGAGGCGACTCACGCAGTAGCACCCGAGGCGAGTTCATCGGAGCCCGGTGGAGGAGATCATCTCCGGCGTCCCTGAGCGACAAGGAAGTCCATGTTAAGCAGGTATCTACAAGGAAAGGACATGCATGTCCAGAATAAGAAGGGAAGGGCCTACCCCGACAGCAACCTTAAGCGGAAGCCTTCATACTCGAGGTGGGTTCTTCTCCACCTGAGCAAGAAGGGAGAGAAAGATACATGACTTCGGGGATGGGAGTGAGAAGACGGAGAGGAAGATAATGAGGGCGGATGTTGTGGCTAGGGTGGCCTCTAACCTTATATCCCGAAGGGAGAGGTCCATGGTGGACCTGGTGTACTAGGGCAAGGGAGAGGGGTGATGGGATCTGGTTGGCTATGAGGGGTAGTGGAGAATGTCGTGGTATGGTCACAAGAGATCAAGGAGGGGTGGGGGAGCAGTGGATGGCAAGATACCTCTCCACTCTTTTGTTTCGATCATGACAAGAAAAAGGGGAGCGAGGGGACAGTTAGGGAAGCTACAGTCATTGTCCCAAGGTAAAGAGGGGTGGTGGCTATGTCTCTGGTCGAGGAAAGTGGAAGTGAGGGGTAAAGTGGGTGGCAGCTGTAGCAACTTTGGAAGATATGGCACTATATGCTTGTCTCTTTTTATTTCATAGCTTCCAAGCACTATGGGACAAGGGAGAGGTTTTGGGAACTGTAGATATACGGTGCCACGACCAGAGGTGTTGGTTTCTGATGTGGGGTTCAAGGAAGATGAGGGAGAATGATTTGATTTGGTTTTTGTTCAATGCTTTTCCACTCATCTCATTTTTCCATAGTGATTGATTAAGGACAAGTTCTCAAAAATTGAGCTGGGCAAGATGGGACAATGATGCTGGTAGGTGGATATGATCAACATACACTTCCAAGATTTATTTGAGATTTATTTGAGATTTATTTAATCATTCTACATCCCATTTATATTAATTATTAAAAATTTGCTGATTAGGTTTTATTGAATTCATTGGGAATATTTGAATTGGACATGGTGGGTTTTTGGGTTGAGATGGTCCCAAATTTTAATTCCCAAGATTTATTTGGGCAGAGAAGTATTTAAAATAATTATTTTCACACTTCTGTAATTTAAGAAAATAGGAAAAAAGATTAATAAAACTCTTCAAAAATATTTATTTTTGATGTGGGAAGATAGGATATGATATGTAGCCCTCAAATGTTCTTAAGTTGTAGAAGTGATTTGGAGAAAAACCAAGTTGCCCTTATAGAGAGAGTTTTGGGGGTTTTGTCAAATAAAAGAAATAATTATTTTTGGGTAAAGTAATTTTGGAAAGCCTTTTGTAAATTTATATATCATGGTAGATGATGTCCACAAGTGTATCTATCATTTTCACCCTTGGGTTTTGAGGATTCAAGCTTGCATTTGAAGGAGTGGTCTAAACGATCTTAGGCATGATTGTTCTTATACCTTCAAAACTTTGTTAGATCTTGGAGCTCAGAGCTCCCCTTGGGTCATGGGGTATATGGATGGATAGACCAAGTGATGTAGATCACCATGGTGCAGGGTTCTGAGGTTGATCATGATGGAGCTCTCCAAGGATTGATGACAAACTTTGAATAAAATAAGGGTGCCAAAACAGATTATCAACTAGCCTTCAAAACCATATGGGTTTTGGAAGCAAAAATATCCAATTGAAACAAGTGAAGTAGGGTTGGATATACCTTCATGAGTAGATTACAATCATGCCAAGATTTTGTAAAAAGGAGATAGTATAAAGATGTGAGCTTCTGCCAAAGTAGGCATGTTGATAAGATTTGCAGGAATTGTTATTTTCTTGCCTGCAAAACCATCAAGAACAAGTGGGTTAGAGGAGGGTCTAGCAAAGCGCAAGAGTTGTCCTTGGTAGTCCTTAAGCTGGTCTACAAGATTCTTCAAGTGCATTTCCAGAAGTGTAGAAGGTTTGGAAATGAGGGAGACTCAAAGATGTGAGAGTGATAATAGTTTTCCACACTTAGTCATATTTGGCAGATTTGGGGGATTTTGACTAGAATGCAAGAGTTAAGATTTTTGATTGGTTTCAAGGTTCCAAATCATCATATAATGGATGATGTTGAAGTGTAGATTGAGAAGATAGGATCCATGCTTGGTATTGGTCTTCAAAGACTTGGATGCTTCTAGAAGAATTAGTGCTGAAATGATCTAACTAAGGGTTTTAGATGATCATCTAGTGGCTAGAGATCCGATCCAACTTTGTATTCTTGCTTATGGTTTGTGATCTTAAAACATCTTGATTCTAGTGGATGAGCTCCTAGAGTAGCTCATACTACTTCCTAAGCAGACAAGTCAAATAGCGGATCAAGGCAATTCATCAGATAGCAGATCAAGGCAATTCATCTTTTAAGCAAATCAATCTCCTTACATGGATACCATCAAACCTAGCTTGAGGTAGAGATGGGTATTTTGAAATGTTGGAGTTGAATAAGGTGAGAGTCCTTGGTATTTCTACCAAGAGTAGGATTCAAAACCTTTATAAAAAGTTTTTAGAAAACCTAGAGATAAGAGTAGTTGAAAGTCCTGTCTAGAAAACATAAGAAGATTATATTATGAAGCTCTCCATAGTTTGGTCAATATAAGCTACTAAAATAGTTAGTGTAGAAGAGGAACCTTGGCTCATGTTTTGAAATGATAGAACATTTGAGAATATGTAGAAAGAGGCAATACAGTTTTGTTATATAGCTTTTGTCAACTAAGGGTGAGGTAAGGAGTATATCAATCACTACACATTCATATGCATATGAATAACAATCAAGCATGCAAACATTGCATCACTTAAACAAGAAAAATCTTTTTCTCCCCCGGATTTTTGCATTCTAGACAACTAATCAAGGTTGTTGAAATTGGGATGTTACAGTCCTTTCCCCCTTAAAAAAATCTCGTCCCGAGATTCAGGAGAGTAGAGCTAAGGGATTTGGGCTCGAGTTAGTACCATGTGTCTTAAGCATACTGACTGATGAACTTCGTCTTTGAACGTGATTGCTATGTGAGTGAAGTTGAGTGTCAGTCTTCGTGGATGCATGGAGAGTTAAGAAAGCTTCAGACCTGGTTGCGAGGGAGGATAGTCTTTTTCTGCGGACTCGATATCTCGAGGGTGTAGGATGGATGAATTACCTCAAGGTGTACTTCACAGAGTACTTTTCTGAGAAAAGGAGCTACCATTTGATATTTTTTTCTATAAGTATCTAAGGCGTTTCCTTCAAGTTTTATCGTATCCTACTCGATGACTTAGGATCAAAACTCCGGAGATTATTTTTGGTGGATCGGTACTCTATTTGTGGGAAAAGCGTAGTCTTTCCCCCCTTAGGGTTAAACTGGGGTAGCTCAGGGATACGTTAGTCCTTCCTTCTTGGAGTAGTCTGACATTGTTTGAAGACTAGCTCCAACCATTCTTCTAGAGTTGGGTTCTTCCTATGACGTCTTCCAGATGATCCTACGAGGCTCAATTTCTATTTTTATTCGTTCCCAGCCTATCTAAGCAGTTGGAGTCACAAGTCCTCTAAGAGGTTTAGAACTGAGGAGTTAGTGGTTTGGTGATCCTTCTGGTGATCTTGTCATCTTGATTTGGAGCTTCGGGAGTACTAGGAAGGTCGAGTAGACATCTGATGGTTGTGGACTGGTTCTATGTTCGACTACTAGATCATGTACGACTCTCAAATGTGGTGTAGTTTGGTCAACGATCATGTTCGACTACTAGAAAGAGCCACTTGTGTACCATGTTTTCATTAACCAATCTTCAAATGGACTCAATTTTGGCACAAGGGTGTATCACCATGTGGCTAGTGATGTTAGCATTGTATCTAGCCGTTCTGGTTTGAAAATTTCAAAATTTTAACCCTCAAACTCAAAAACATGGAACCATTTGTGAAGCAAGTACCAAAACTACAATTTGAGACCTTCAATTTGCATGCTTGAGTGGTTCTACGTCACATTGGGACCACATAAAAACAGTTGTACCTTTCAGATGCTTTCGCAATCTCTCGAAAGTCTCTGGTCAACCCCGGTTTGACCAAACCTTGTGCAATTCATACAAAAATGAGAAATTCTCAAAGTCTATTGAAACCTTCGAATTTGATCACCGTGTAGTAAATACTTTGCATTAAAAAATGAGAAAATTTGAAAAATGTCCCCCTAGCAGTCCACTCTCAAATGTGGTGTAGTTTGGTCAATGATCACGTCCAACTACTAGAAAGAGCCACTTGTCTACCATGTTTTCATGTACCAATCTTCAAATGGACTCAAATTTGGCACAGGGGTGTATCACCATTTGGCTAGTGATGCTAGCATTGTATCTAGCTATTTTAGTCTAAAAATTGAAAATTTTAACCCTCAAACTCAAAAACATGAAACCATTTGTGAAGCAAGTAACAAAACTACAATTTAAAACCTTCAATTTGCATGCTTGAGTGGTTGTACATCACATTGGGACCACATAACAGCAATTATACCTTTCAGATGCTTTCGCAATCTCTCAAAAGTCTCTGGTCAACCCTGGTTTGACCAAACCTTGTGAAATTCAAAGAAAAATTGAGAAATTCTCAAAACCTATTGAAACCTTCGAATTTGATCACTGTGAAAAATGATAATATTTTACATTTTATTGATTTCTTTACCTCAGTGTTTTAGTAAAAATATATTTAGATGCACCATGATAAAAATTTGTAAATAAAAAACTATAAGAAAAAGGGAAAGAAGAGCAACAAATCAGAGAACCTTCTCTATGTCTGTATCCTTCTAGAAACAAATCCATGCATCATTTTCTGTCTCTATCTCTACTTGGCTCACTTCATTCATTCCTCTTTGCCCAATATGGTAGGAAATCTATACCAGCTTCTATACTCTCTCTCTCTCTCTCTACATGTCTCCTTCTGGAAACAAATGCATACACCACTTTTTGTCTCTAGCGTAGCCTGGTTCACCTCATTCATTCCTTTTTGCCCAATCTGGTAGGATATCTACACTAGCTTCTATACTCTCTATGTTTGTCTCCTTCTAGAAACAAATCGATGCACCACTTTCTGTCTCTATCTCTGCCTGGCTCACATCATTCATTCCTTTTTGCCCAATTTGGTAGGAAATCTATACCAGCTTCTATATCTCAATTGCTTAACTATTTCCCTTCACCGTACTTTTACCCAAATACGAAATCCCACCACCCACCAACATGTATAAAAACAAGTGTAGACATAGTTAAGCATCTACAATCTAGAAACATGACAGGAAAATAATATACCAAGGATCAACATAAAGTAGGTACGATAATGTTCAACATAAACGCTGCTCAGCAGCCAAAAAAAACATAGTTCAACAAAACATGCTTCTTAAAGCAGCAGCAACACACAAACAACCAACACATCACTAATTCACTGCCTCCTCGCCATCGCCGCCTCCTCCCGGTCGCGCTTCCTCTGCTTCTTGCTGCCCATACCGGGAACCTTCGGAGGCCTGGGCGTGGGAGCAGGCACACGATCGAGCTTGATAGCTCGGTTTAGTTTGTCCCTGAGGAAGATGCCAGAGGCCTTGTGATTGGCCTGAAAGTCGTGGACATTGACAGTTTCACCGACCTTCACATGGCAGGATCCACAGCCTTCGGCATGCTGGAGGATGCTTTGGAAGTCCATGTTGATGCTCCTTTGGAAGAAGTGGCAGCGGTTCATGGCAGTCCAGGGTTCACTCCAGAAGGCGTCGAACATCCCCGCCCTCAGCTTCTTCAGAGTGGACCTGGTCTTCCTGTGTCTAGATTCGACATCGATGTAACATCATCAGTAGCCTCTCGAAACATGCAAAATACACATGTGAAGCAAATATGTAGAAACTGCAAATAAAATTTAATGCCTAAGAAAGGAAGCAACAAATAACACCCAGGTAGCTAGTAACACCAGAAAGTAATCAGGGAATCAAGCAGAAAATCCAATTCCGTGGGCCAATAAGCTAGAAATAATCCACAGGTATGAAAACAACTATCCATAGAGCAGAATTTAGATATTATTCTCAATGAGATTGTTTTGTTTACAGCAAGTACAAGTACTAGGAGTCGTTCGTGGGCAGACTATGATGGTTAAAGAAATAACGTACAACTTATTAAGGGTGTCAACACATAGATTCACAAATATTAATCGAATCTGTCCATAATCAGATACTAGCTAGCAATAACAACATATCCATTAATTAAGGAGTAGTCGTAACAGATATAAAACGAATCTGAAGCTAATTGAAAACCCAAGGCACCTGTCGCTAATTGAAAACCCTATGCATCAATCCTAAACATGTATTACTTGGAACTTACCTCCTCCTGCTCGTCGACAATGTTCTCGTCGAAGGCCAGCGTTGCTAAGATTGTAGATGTATCAGCTAGTAGCAGCGGGAGCAGAGAAGGGACCGACGTGCCGTCCTTCGGCGAGGGCGTCCGCTTCATCTTTGGCCTCCGCTGCGGCTATGATAGCAGCCACTGTGGCTTTGCGTGCCTCCATCGCGGCCATGGACGCCTCCTATGCGGCTAAGGCCAGCGTTGCGGCCTTCAACTTTGCCGCGGAGACAGCGTCAGATGGGTGCTCCATTGCCGGAATGGGAAGGGGAGCGGAAGCGGAGCGGGTTTTTCCTGTTCGGCGGGGAGAGAGAGGACTAGGAAGGGGAGTTGGAACCGGTGGCGTGAGGAAGTGAATGATGGGAAGGCACAAAGAGAGAGGGTGGGTATATGGTGAGCCGCCAACGTTTCGTGCTCCCGTGGTTCACACGTGTATGGTTCTGTAGCATATGCACGCGCAACTGCTCGCGCAGTTCTCTCAAAAAAACTGCTCGCCCTAAAAAACCACTCGCACATTGCACCGCGAACATGCCTATGATAGTACACAGTTCACACGTGCACTTACTGCATGATTCTAACGTGCACGGTGACGCACAGTGTCAAGGTAAACACACTATAGATCTGTAGTGGAGGCAATTTTTAGAATTCGAGGCAAAAATTTTTGCCCCAAATGAACTGGATTTCCAGTGCTAAATACGGTGTTAGATCGCTGCAATTTTTTCTCAGATGTAGAATCTTAGTATCTCGGCTTCTTTTATTCCAGTACATTCACTAACACACTTGATGTGCAAAAATAACGAAGTTGTAAGTACTTCCTACTGATAGTATAACTTTATAGCTTAACTGTACGGAACTATTCTGAATTCTTCCGGCAAGACATGTAAGTAGATTAGCAAGTATAATGTACTTCTATGCACGCTGTGAGATGAGAGGATTTTGGTAGCCCAGATGAGATGGAAATGTTGGATTTGGACAGTGTTGAATGTACGTTGGGATCTGAACCAATGGCAGGATAGGCACGCCATTCTCATATTTCTGGACATCAATGTTTTTTTACCACTTTTGTGTTTGATAGATTTATATCCATGCGGGAGATTGGGTTATGTGGCTTGTTTGTTTATAGTGATCCTTATTCTGGAGAATAGACTAATTTATGATTGGTGTGATAGTCATCTACTACTACTTCTAAAGAAGTGAACAAGAATTTCATTTCAGGTACCCCGCAAATCACAAATGGACAGAACATAACCACACGATCAGGCCCATTTAAGATCATCTAACGCCTGGGGTTAGCCTGATCTGACTCCCGGGTGCGCTTACCAATTACCAGCGTCGGACAAAACTTATCCCACGCGTCGTACGCATCCGCGCCCTGCTTCCAACCTCCTCGTTGGTTCCGGCAAAGGAAAACAAAACACAACGCTAAACAAGGAAAAAAATCGCCGAACAAGGAAACTGATCACACATAACAATTTCGCCATCATCGCTCGGCATCACCGCGATCCTGGACGACGCCATCGCCACGACCTGTACGACGCCAAGCCGAATTCCAGGTCGGCGCCCTCGCCGTGAACTGGACGACGCGGTTGCCCGTGTCCGGTGCCAGGAAGACGGTGCCCTTGCGGTGTTCCTGGACGGCGTCGTTGCCATCGCTTCCCTGTACGATGCCCTCTCCGACATCCTCGCGGTAGAAACATCATCGATCTATGCCTGATGCATGAACAACAAGGTAAGTTGATCTACCCTTCCCCTGATGGCGTGTCCAACCAAGTATCTTCCACTGCATCATAGTATGCCATACCATCATCCAAAATGTCGATGTCAGATAGATTGGTTGCCACGGAGCCAAGAAATCTATTTGGTGGTCGAAACCCATCACTGAACATTGTGGAGTCAAAGGGTATAAAGTCAATCAGAGATTGATTTCCATATGGCTGCCTCTGGAGAAATTCACTATACTCAATTTGATTGCCTGCAAATTAAATTATATGAGGGTTAATGGGGAGTCCAGAAATCAAATTTGATCCGAGTGAATACGAAATAGAGCTATGAATCTGAATTCTAAATAAAATCAACTAACTTGCTAAAACTGCTAAACAACAAATTATTTTTGGATGTACCCGCCTTCTGTATGTTTAGAGGGAAAAACTGTGCATGTTAGACACCGAAACCATTCCAAGAGTAATCGGATATAATGAGTTGGAGAACAGCGACCGGCCTTTCAGTGATGTGTTTCTTCTGTCGTTCATGCCTAATCTTCGTGATAACCAGGATGGCCTTCAGAGTCTGCTCGGTGACGTTACGGTCGTAGCGATCCCGCTTGCAACTCTTCCTCTCGAACTCAAACATGGAGTCCTGGTTGATGCAAACAATCATGGGAATAGGACTCACGCAGCGCTCTCCACTCGCTTCTGCCAGGCTATAAAAACAGTAAGTTTGTTACATGTGTCAAGTCTTTGCCACGCAAGTGCCTGAATGCTTTCATCCACTTAACCTTGCGAGGGTTCCTCTTCATTTTAAAGTTCATGTGGCATTTTGATCGGCAGAAGCGCAAAACCTGACAAGCAGATGTTAGAACTGGTTACATGGCTTCCACCAACCAAATACAAGCAGAAGTGAAGCTACATAAATTCAGATCCTACTTCCAAGGTAAGAATGCTATATCTAACAATTGTTGTATTTCAGCTGTTTATAAGGTGCCTAGCCATATCTAAGCTTTCTTTGGCAGCGTCGGTTACAACCTTCTCTACAGCGGATGTCCTTCTCGCTGGGAAGTACGCTCTCTACGTTAGCACGGATTTCTTCCCCCGCGGCACCATCGTTGACTCGTCCTGGCTGGATACTCGGCCCTCGGGGAGGCTCGTGACATAGCCAACGCGCCGGAGGGGGGTGTCCTCGCTGGCATCACGCGGGAGGAGGATTATATCAGAATATGAACTGATATATATATATGTATACCCTCTATCTTTCAAACCATACATGATTTTCATGTCACGTAAATTTTCTCTTACCTTGAAAGTAAAGAAGAATATAAGAAAATTTAGAAATGTCGTAAAAAAATTGTTTACATACCGTATAAAAATACGACATAAAATACGTATTTTGTACGGTTTTTATACTATAATGACTTATAAATTGTATTTTTATATCGATTTTTTTACGTTTCTGATGAACGTAAACATAATTATTACTATACAAAACATAGTTTTCTAAATCTGAGAATATAAAAATATATGGGATACAAAATAACTATTCTGTTCCCTAGGTGTGCTAAATAGGGTTGGTATATATATATATATATATATATAGGAAAAATACTTCTTAATCCTGGGTGTAGTTACATCCACGTCTCATATACTACCATATGAAAGTATACGTGATAATTTATCGGTTTGAGTATGTTCATATTACATCTAAGATACTTCAAATCAAATTACATGAAAAAAATGCAAGTGGAGCCATAGTTTATACGTAAAATAAGAGTATGTAAAAAACTTATACATACTATCTCAAAAGTAGTATATATACTACCAAATAGTCTTATAATACTTCATACTACACGTACATACTCTTCGGTATGACAGATACTATCTAGATGGTGAAAAACACACGTGCATATAGTTACACTTGGAAGTAGTATGAATATGTCCTATATATATGTATATATATACACCAAGGTGCACCAGTTATTTTACCTATATATATATAGAGAGAGTGGCGCTATTTGACACCCAGGATGTAGAATAGTTATTCTTCACCCAACCTCTATCTTTCAAACTGTACATGATTTTTACGGCACATAATTTTTTTTATCTCGGACGTCAAGAAGAACGTAATAAAATTTAGACATGTCGTAAAAAAATTGTTTACATGCCGTATAAAAATACAATATAAATGCGTATTTTCTATGCTTTTTACACTATAATGACTCATAAATTATATTTTTATGTCTTTTTTATGTTTATGATGAATATGAACATAATTATTATTATATAAAATATAAATTTCTAAACGTAAGAACATAAAAATATGTGGGATGCAAAATAAATATTCTGTATCCTGGGTGTTAAATAGGGTTTATATATATATATAGTGGCGCTATTTGACACCCAGGGTGTAAAATAGTTATTCTTCATGCACCCTCTATCTTTTAAATCGTACATAATTTTTATGTCACGTAAATTTTCTCTTATCTCGGAAGTCAAGAAGAACATAAAAAAATTTAGATATGTCATAAAAAAATTGCTTACATGCCGTATAAAAATACGAGTAAAATACATATTTTCTATATTTTTTACACTATAATGACTCATAAATTGTATTTTTATGTCGATTTTTGTGTGTTTCTGATGAGTATGAATATAATTATTAGTATATAAAACATAAATTTCTGAAAATGAGAACATAAAAATATGTGGGACGTAAAATAACTATTCTGCCCCCAGGTGCTGAATAGGATTTCTATATACATATATCGACGTGGATTTCTGCCCGCAGCGGTGCACGCGCTGGTTCACCTGGTTGTCGTTGGATTGTGCATGATGATTCGTGCTGCCATCCATCTCTGTTATCGAGCTGTCAAACATCTTTTTTTTCCGCCATGGTTATGGTCCGTGCCTGTTGGTCTTTTTGCGTCATGGTTATGGACGGTGTCCGTTGGTAGATATGGTCCGTGCACGTTGGTCTTTTAGCGTCATGGTTATGGACTGTGCCCGTTGGTAGATACATGGCATACGAGGCTGGCCCTGGACTACATAGCATCGGCTCCATGCCGTCCGATTCCAATTTAACAACATGTTATTATTTCTGGAAATACTATCAGGACTTGAGTGAGATCTTACAATTTTTATCCTTTTGTATTCAGTGTATGGATTTTACAAGTGAGGCTGTATGTATAAAATGTCCTTTATTATTCGTTCACATCTGAAAACATCAAATTTCCCATTGCAGCTGTGGACATGCAAGAAAAAAAGATGACATTTAGTCTAACGAAATCATAACGGATAGAAGATCAGGGATGGACGGATGGTGGAGAAATTTCAGTACCGAAGGGCAATAGATCTTGAGCACTGCTGTATGAAACATGTGCTATGCAAATCTACATGGATTGGCAAGGAAGCTGGAATACACGAACCTGAATGAAAGAGAACAGATGTAAGCTGCTTCGTAAGATTAGCCTGAAGTGAAGAGATCGGGAACCATTTTAATGAATGAATGTTTGATCCAGGGAGGGGCACAACATGGTAAGAAAAGAAATCAAATTTCTATAGTGATGCACCTCTCTGAATCCATGTACCATCCAAGAAATTCGTTGTGATTCTTCCCTGCCCAAAGAACATATGTGCAGCAAAAAACAGAAAACAAGATGGTGCAGATCTGGCCAGATTGAGGCCTCAAGCCAGCGGCAACAAAAAGGGAAAACTGAAAGCATGCGCCCCTTACAAAATCGACCCGCTTGGAAAACCAAGGAGAATGAATCAGAGCACTTTCGAAAGCTCGCCGGAAAAAAAAGATTTGAGGACCAAATCGAATGGGCCAACACACAAAAGCAGCAGATTTTACTACGGGAAAGAAAAAGGAGATGTGAAGATACCGGAGTGAGGAAGGACGAGCACTAAATCATGCAGCGCGGTCACCTGCAGTTCGCCACCGCGCACGCGGATCGTCTCCACCTCCGTAGATACCCGAGACCCTACCGCCGCAAACATCACCCAGATTGCCAGGTCGTTGCGCCATCAATTACAGCGCAGGGGAGTCCACCGACGCGGGCAGCAGGAGGATCGGCGGCGGATGCCTTCGTGTGCTCGTCTAGAAACCAAGAGGCGACTGGTGGCACTGGTGGCGGTGCTAGATGGGAGACGCGACAGAGCCGTCGATCTGCATCCTGCTGCGGCCGGACGGTGGGGCTGAAAAGGGAGGCGGCGGAACCTTCAAGATGTATACGGGTGTTTTCTTTGACTTTTTGAGTCGTAGTACGAGCACTTGTGTTGTCGTTGGGGATTTTTTGGTGAAGACGGTCAGATTGGGAGAGAAACAAAAGGGGATTCTGTAGCCTAACGCCGTCAGTCTAGATGGACGGCTAAAAATACACTATAATCTGATTCGATGGCTGGATGGAGGTGCACTCCTACCACCATATATATATATATATATATATATATATATATATATATATATATATATATATGACATATTCGTAATACTCGGGTGTAGTTACACCCACACGTGTTTAACACTATATAGGCAGTATCTACCATACCGGAAGATATGTACGCGTAGTATGAAGTATATAAGAATATTTGGGCAGCATATATAATATTTTTTTAGTAGTATGTAATTTTTATTCACATACTTCTTTTGTACTTACAAATATGACGGTATTTTACATATATAGTGCAAACTAGGGGTGCAATTGTAATTTTTTCATCTAACTTGCTTGTAACTATCTTAGATATAGTATATAAACATACTCAAATAGATACCTATAGGAAAAATACTTGTTACTTCCGGGTGTAACTACACTCACCTCTCATATACTATCTTACGGAAGTATTATAGGAAAAATACTTCTTACTCCCGAGTGTAACTACACCCATCTCTCATATACTACCTTACGGAAGTATTTGTAATACTTTATCTATTTGAGTATGTTCATATACTATATCTAATATATAGGAAAAATACTTCTTACTCCCGGGTGTAACTACACCCACCTCTCATATACTACCTTACGGAAGTATTTGTAATACTTTATCTATTTGAGTATGTTCATATACAATATCTAAGATACTTACAAGCAAGTTAGATGAAAAAATTTAAGTGCACCCATAGTTTGAACTATATATGTAAAATACCGTCATATTTGTACGTACAAAAAGAGTATGTGAATAAAAATTACATAATATCAAAAAAATAGTATATATAGTGCCCAAATATTTTTATATACTTCATACTACGCGTACATACCTTCCGGTATGGTAGATATTGCCTATATAGTGTGAAATACGGGTGGATGTAGTTATACCCGGATATAGTATGAATATGTCCTATATATATATATATACATTTAACTTGCTGAATGTGTCACACTTGAAAGGTCGCCATCGTTGGAGCTGTCCTATGTTCCTGTCATCTAGCTAAGTCACAAAAGCAACCGCTCAGTCATTGAACAAAAAGAATTTGACCATTATGAAAATTCTTGTAACAATTCCAGACAAGGAACCGTTGGAAAACATTTTAGAAGCTCACATTTGAAGATGTTAATAACTTGAATCAAAGACTTTTCTTACTGAATAATAAAGAATAAATCATGGGTTATAGTCTTTGATTATCATAAAGTCAAGGATTCCTATGTTAGTTGTAAAGCTAACTTTTGGTTCTCATATTTTCAGGTTCATGGTTGCCCTACTATGTGGTGCTATTGCGCTCAAGATTGTAATGGAAGCGCTGTCTTAAAGTTTAAAAGATCAAGATATCCAATTTTAACACGAAAGAATATACCTGCTGCAAGCCATAACTGGTGGAGTCAATAATAAGCACATCACAATCAGCTGCTTCACACACTATTGAGTTTTAATGTCAATCGCCTCTGACCAAATTGGGGGCAAAGCTTTCTTGACAATATCGGGGGTGCCATCTCCGTTGGCCATGTCCTTAGTGTCCACGAAGCTGAGAGGATGCATATGGATTTACCATTGCCCGTTAAACCTTTTTCAAGAAGAGTCTAAAATAACACAAGGAGTAAATTTCTCTAAAAAAATTAATTTACACAAGTTCATGTAAACCTATACTATCTCTGTTTGGGATTATAGGTCCCGAGAGCTTTTTTATATCGTTTGAGATTATAAGAGCCATCGCATTTATTAGTCTCTCTTGTCCAATGCATGTTCTCCTTTTCTTATCACTTCTCTTATACATATAAGACTATTGGTGCATGCATAGATGAATGAGAGGGTTATGGAGAGTCTTGGTATTAGCAACTTGGCTCTTATGACTAATAATCCCAAACAGAGATAGTACATCTTAAATTTCTGGTTCTTGGTTGGCCAAAAGAAAAAATAGATTCTCAGGAAGGTATGGCTTAGGAGTGCTATTCCAAGCTTATTGGAGGAGCCAATATCAATAGCCTTGTACCATTGCAGCAAGTTGCAGTCCTAGGTAAGATGATCTACTAACTGGTAGATTAACTCGCTTTTCCGGATGCCTATAAATCTATAGAGGTTTGATGCTCTATATCTTCTCTTAGAAACATTGGTAACTTTCTGAAGATTTTGATTCAGTATACATCCCCCCAGGAGAACCATATCAAAGCTGACTTCTACAACAAAGAGAAAGCGAATAGAAAGTAACAAAAAAGGCCTACATCTTTTTTCAGTAAACATCTTTATTCTGAAGATTTTGATTCCGTATAATAACTGTAACATCCCAAAGCTTAATCCAAGGTTAATCAAGTTCAAATCTACCCAATTTAGGGTTAACAAAAACTTTTCCATTTAAAATAATTAAGCATTCATATGTGTGTGCATTTAATTTAGGAGTTGTTTTGAATTGCCATGTTTGAGTGATCCATTGGTTGTAAAATGATTCTAAGGTGAATTAAACATCATCTAGATCTTTCCAAAAAAAAAACAAATCAAAATGAATAAAATAAGGAAATGGTTATTTGTGCCATTTTAATCACCTAGCCTACGTTGGCTATTCCTAGAACTAAAATCTTAAGAGAAACAGTTATGGTTCTTTGCACTCCTTGCTAGTACAAGTAGTGATGTATCAAGGCCCACTTTGTTTCACCCTAAAAACTTTCAAACACTAAATTTAAATGACATTTGAAAATTGAATGTAGTTCATATGTATAGATCACACTTATTAAAAAAACACTCAAATGAACTCCACTTTTAAAACCCAAGCACACCTAGAAGCTCAAGCATAAGATACATCACTCCACCAAAAATCAGCCCAAAATTCAAACATTTTGTTCTTGTGGCCATTTGATCGAACAAGTTGCAGATAGAAATAAATCTGCCTAACTAACACTGCTCCTAGTTAAACCCTTGTCCCCCAATTGACCCTATATACTCTCCCCTGTCCCCCTGAGACCAACCAAACCCCCAGCTAGCCCCTCCCATAGCCGCAGCAGTAGTGGAGCGCCGCCACTTTGTGGTCACCGCCGGCCAGAAGAGGGCAACGCGCCAGGGATCGCGCTGCGTCAAACCAGCAAGTCCCCTAGCTCCGCCTAACCCTACCGCACCTCCCTGTCCACCCCTCGATCAACCCCAGCCCCTGGACCACTCCCTAGTGTCGCCGCCCTTTCTCTCATGAGCTTCGCGGGCCAGGAGGGCCAGCGATAATAGCCGCCAACACGCAGACCGCCTCAACCCCATACCACGACGCCGCCCGCCGACCAAAGACTGCCAGACACGGTCTGCGCCGCGACCCACGGCCGAGCCCGCGTCGAGCACTGCCTCTGTCTCCCAGAGCACGCAACGCTCCTGACCACATGCCACCGCCCCTAGCCGCGCCATTAAGCCGTAGAGCACCGCCAGGAGGCAAGCCACAGTCCGCCTACACCGCCCATGCCGATAGCGCCCTGTATCGTCGTCATCGACGAGCTCGCCGTCGCCCCCTTGGTCCCCTCCTCGAGCCTATATAAGGAGACCATCCCTAGCCTCAATCTCCACACCATTTGACTCCCCTCTCACTCCCAGTCCTCCCCCACCTCTCGTCGGAGCAGCTCGAGCAGCAGGCCGCCGGAATTTCACCGGAGGCAGCCGCTGCAGAGGAGGAGACGCTGCCGTCGATTCCGTCCACCGCAGCCCTTGCCGTGACCTCGCCTGAGTCTGCCGTCACCATCTAGTTCGATCGCCACCTCGCCGCACTAGCTGGAGCCTTGGTACGTCCCCAGTAGACCCCCACCGGTCGTTTAGGGTTCGGTCTCGCCGGCGACGAGTCCGTCGTCGACAACGACTGTGAGCCGTTGATCCACGTTATAATCGTGTGGCCTAGATCGCTTGATACCGTTTCGGATTTTAAGTCTCGCTGACAAGCGGGACCATCCTGTTAGCCGCCCTATGCGCCGCTGAGCGTCACTGGGCCGGCCCATTTCCTTTCCCGCGCGACCCAGTTAATTCAAATATAGATTTTTCTATTTAGGTTAAACTCATTTCTGTCCCTTAGTTTAAAAATCAATTCAAGAAGATTTACTAAACCAAATTGAGTGATTCCAATTTTGTTGGAAAGCATCTGAAAAGATCTATCCAATCCCGTTGGATTTAATTCATTTAGAGTTAGAGATCTCTCCTAGTAAAAATAACAAGACAGAAGCATTTGCACATTCAAACATTTTTATAAAATCAACCATAATAGCTTTTGAGTTGATTCCAACTCTCAAAAATCACATTTAACCATACCTATCTGAATATGTAATAATATTAAGGTTTACATGCAGTGACTTTGGACTAGTACCAAAATAATGCTATATAGGCATTTCTAGTCACTTTAAATCATTAAATATTAAACTTAAACCTATTAAAATGTGATCCCACCTTTAAATCACATTCCCATCTGTTAGAATATGTGGTGATGACATGTGTACACATGATCCCATATTTTAAATGGAGAATATTAAATCTTAGTTAATTTCCATGAGTAGAAATTACTTTTCTCAAATAAAAAGAATGAAGCTAGTTCATTAAACCTTGTGATGATTGTGATGATACTAGATCATCAAATGTGAGCCTTAGTGTGGTAAGTAGACTAGTTAAGTCTTGTGTGGTGATTGTGTATTCTGTATGTATTTATAGACGATAGTACCCACCAAGCTTACGAGGAGGAGGAGTTCTACCAAGAGGAGGAGGAAGAAAACTTCAACCACTACACTGCACAAGGCAAGCAATCATTAACAATGCAAGCTAACCCTTGCAATCTAGATAACCTAAGTGAAATGCATTAGGCATGATTTGGTTATACCATTTTGGACTTATACCTATTCCAAGATTTAATTCCAAGCTTTACTTTTCTTTACTTTACCAAGGTCCTTTACTTGTTTTGAAGGTAGCATAAAGAGTATAAAACTTGACCTATCTGGTTAGACTTAGATGTCATTCCATGGCATGAGATTGATCTAAGCATCCCACCTTAGTGAACACTCTTAACTTACTAGCTTGGAGCTAAATCAAAACTTGAGTCATTTTAGATGGGAACACTTGGTGAAAATAAATTGTGAAAACCTTGGAATGATGAGTCATTCTATTGAGATGTTTTGACATGTGTGATGACCCACAAATATAGGAGGTGTATCGTAGTATTTTCGATAAGTAAGAGTGTCGAACCCAACGAGGAGCAGAAGGTGTTGGCTAGTGGTATGGGTCAAGAATTCTCTGCAAATACTTAGCAAACGGATTTTTAGGGGTTTTCGATGAAGCAAGTAAACAAAGTATGAGTAAATAAAAGACAGTAGGAATAAATGCAGCAAGTGGCCCAATCCTTTATGTAGCAAAGGATAAGCCGGTTGTATTACTTAAGATGACCAAACGTTCTCGAGGACACATGGGAAGACCATCAAGTGCTTTCGCTTCATATAGTTGATTAATCTTCTTTAGCTTGCTAAGTGTTGTGTGGGTGAACCTGTGCTAATGTACCGCCCCATCCAAGACTAATACATACTTGTGATTATACCCCTTGCAAACATCCGTAAGTACAAGAAAGTAATTAAGGTAGACACCTAACCACAACTTTAAACTCTAAGACCCTTACGTCCCTTGTGCAATGGTTTCCTAACGGGGGTTCAGGTTTCTGTCACTTCGGCAACCCCTACGATTAGTAGCCAAATACACAATGCATTCCCCTAGGCCCATATAGGTGAAGTGTCATGTAGTCAATGTTCACATGACACCACTAGAAGAAGTACACCACAACTTAAATAACAATCTATTGAATCTTTCTCAACACAACTCCACTACTAACAACAAGACTTCTCCCATGTCCTCAAGAACAAAACGAACTACTCACAAGACATCATATGGATCATGATCAGAGATGAAATAATGATGTATAACAATCTGAACGTAAACAATAATTCAATGGTTCACTCAATAGCATTAACTACAAAGAGTAATCAACACTGGCAAAGTTTCCCCTATAAACTAATGCAAGATTCAACTCAATTGTTACAGCAATACGGAGATGGTGATGAGGGTGCTGATGGTGATGATGGTGGTGGTGATGATGATGATGATGATCCCGACGAAGTCCAGCTTGATGGTGGTGTTGATGGCGACGATCTCCCCTCTCCGGGAAGGAATTCCCCCGGCAAAAATCTGTCTATCGGAGAGATCTTTCTCTCTCGGTGTTTTCCACCCCGCAGAGGCGGAGGAATCTTTCTGTGGTCGCTCCCTAGGTCTTAGGGTTTCAGGAGGATGATATACGCCAGAGGGGAGAGGCTGGAGTGGGCCAGGGTGGCCACACCACCTCCAGGCGCGGCCTAGGCCTGCTCGCACCATGGGGTGGTGTGGGACCCCTGTGGCCCACTTCCACTCCATCTTCTGGCATCCTTAGTCTTCTGAAAAAATAGGATTTTCCGTATATTTTCCCGGATTTTCTGATCTTCGCGAATTTGGCCTCCAAACAGCACCTTTTCCATCAGAATCCTGACTGTAGCGGTCCATGCTCCAAAAGTCATCAACCATGCAAAAATAGATGAAATAACATAAGTATCACCTCTCAATATGAAATATATCAATGAATAATAGTGAATTAAGACATAGAATAGTGATGCAAAATGGACATATCAACTCCCCCCAAGCTTAGACTTCGCTTGTCCCCAAGCGAAACTGAGCTCAATAAACATGGCCTCAGGTTTATGGAGTGAAGAGTCGATAAAAGAATACGGATAGGAAGCATCACATTCATCAAACACATAGATCATAATAGAAGACAACTCACTATTATACAACTCAACTTGCAATGAGTAAAGGAAACACAATAAAGATACATAAAGTGAATCATAATTGGTAATGGCAAACTTAGCTCTTGGTCGAAGAATAGTTGAAAATTTGCTGGAGTTCACAAATAGCTGATTTTTCAAAGATAGCTTTCAAAGTAGTAAACATCAGGATAAGAGCAATGTGCAAAACAAGGAACATAAGAAACATGATTGAATAAATCACCATATGAATAAATGAAACACATCAACTCAAAATACTTGCTGAGATAGAAAGGAGTAGGTTTACTGACTCAACTACAAAGTAAAAGAAAGGCCCTTCAAAGAAGGAAGCAGGGATTGCAAGTCTCATAAAGAGCTCCCAAAAATTATGATACTTACTAGCTTTCAGCTCTCATTGCCCCTATCATAGGCATCTTTAGGTGATTAAGGTTAAAGTGACAAAACTAAGAGGATATGCTTGACAAGTTATAAGTTGAAATCTCATGCCCCTTACTTATGAGTACTGATCCTCATGCTACTCAACTTCAGTCACGAGCAAGCTCTTGTCATTGTAAATACATGCGTATCATTGAGAATCGCCAACGGGGTACCCCTTGCACATGACACAGGAGCTATCCCATAATCAAAATGACAAGGCAAGCAGACAGTGAGCATCTCAGCGATCTTTTTATTTGCTATTTACATAGATTTTTATTGAGGATGCTTCATAGAATGCTCACTATAGTTATGCTGCAAGTTTCCACCATGATTAAGCATGGCTTAGGCTAGAAGCCTAGGCGTTTCTCTAACACACATATAAACTCCATGATCTTACAAGTTCGACTTTTATTTCACACCATAAGTATAGGGGGTGTATCACAGTTTTTTCGATAAGTAAGAGTGTCGAACCCAACGAGGAGCAGAAGGTGCTGGCTAGTGGTATGGATCAGGAATTCTCTGCAAATACTTAGCAAACGGATTTTTAGGGGTTTTCGATGAAGCAAGTAAACAAAGTACGAGTAAATAAAAGACAGTAGGAATAAATGCAGCAAGTGGCCCAATCCTTTATGCAGCAAAGGACAAGCCGGTTGTATTACTTAAGATGACCAAACGTTCTCGAGGACACATGGGAAGAACGTCAAGTGCTTTCGCTTCATATAGTTGATTAATCTTCTTTAGCTTGCTAAGTGTTGTGTGGGTGAACCTGTGCTAATGTACCGTCCCATCCAAGACTAATACATACTTGTGATTATACCCCTTGCAAACATCCGTAAGTACAAGAAAGTAATTAAGGTAGACACCTAACCACAGCTTTAAACTCTAAGACCTTTACATCCCTTGTGCAATGGTTTCCTAACGGGGGTTCAGGTTTCTGTCACTCCGGCGACCCCTACGATTAGTAGCCAAATACACAATGCATTTGCCTAGGCCCATATAGGTGAAGTGTCATGTAGTCGACGTTCACATGACACCACTATAAGAAGTACACCACAACTTAAATAACAATCTATTGAATCTTTCTCAACGCAACTCCACTACTAACAACAAGACTTATCCCATGTCCTCAAGAACAAAACGAACTAGTCACAAGACATCATATGGATCATGATCAGAGATGGAATAATGATGTATAACAATCTGAACATAAACAATAATTCACTGGTTCACTCGATAGCATCAACTACAAAGAGTAATCAACACCGGGAAAGTTTCCCCTATGAACTAATGCAAGATTCAACTCAATTGTTACAGCAATATGGAGATGGTGATGAGGGTGCTGATGGTGATGATGGTGGTGATGATTATGACGATGATCCCGATGAAGTCCAGCTTGATGGTGGTGTTGATGGTGACGATCTCCCCTCTCCGGGAAGGAATTCCCCCGGTAGATCTCTGTCTGCTGGAGAGATCTTTCTCTCTCGGTGTTTTCCGCCCCGCTGGCGGCGGAATCTTTCTGTGGTTGCTCCCTGGGTTTTAGGGTTTCGAGAGGATGATATACGCCTGAGGGAAGAGGCTGGAGTGGGCCAGGGTGGCCACACCACCTCCAGGCGCGGCCTAGGCCTGCCCGCGCCAAGGGGGAGTGTGGGCCCCCTGTGGCCCACCTCCACTCCATCTTCTGGCATCCTTAGTCTTCTGAAAAAATAGGATTTTCTCAGATATTTTCTGGATTTTACGATCTTGAATTTTGCCTCCAAACAAGACCTTTTCCATCGTAATCCGACTGCAGGTCCATGCTCCAAAAGTCATCAACCATGCAAAAATAGATGAAATAACATAAGTATCACCTCTCAATATGAAATATATCAATGAATAATAGTGAATTAAGACATAGAATAGTGATGCAAAATGGACGGATCAATGTGTTGAGAAACACAAATGATTTATGATGATGAAAATGTTGAGGCATGAGCCTTAGCCCTTTTACAAAAACTGATGGTTGGATTCGGATGTGATACCATTCCAATTTTACCGTACAACCACAATACCTAAATTGGGTAAGGCTTAGCCGGAAGTTTATATGCATTAGTATTAGTTCCCTCGCGGCAGAGGTTTGAGCTGAGGCTACCTCTCAATGTTGTCCACCTATGCAGTGCCCAAGATGACAGATGGTCATGGTTGGGAGGCCATGCTCATAGGAGAGGTGCTTATACTAGGGTGTGTAAAGGAAAGGTTACGTTTGATTATCTGCATACTAAGTATGATGATTCAGGGTTATCCCTGATAGATGTATCGAATCTTGTGGTGAAAGTATACCACCTCTGCAGAGTGTCAAACTATTGGAATAGCCGCGTCCGCGGTTATGGACAGTTGGAGTGGCCATACTGTTTCGTTGTCAGATATTTTCAAAATGACTTATGAAATGAACGATGAATCTTGACTTGACCACAACAGGGTTGTGACTATGACACTAGCTTCCCAACTTAAGTGATTCTAGAACTTTTTTTTTATCTTTCTTTGTTTCTGAACTCACCTTAGGTTTCAAACTTAACTTTACAAATCAACCTAGAGTTAGCATTTCCCACTAGAACTAACTTACTTGTTAGTGATAGTTTGCGAGTAGTTAAAGAGTACTCATGGCTTTTGTCCCTGGCTATTCCTATGGCCAGACTATGAAGGAGACTACCAAGATGAAGGACAGCAGGACAACTATGATAACTAGGACTATCTTCCAACGTCAGCATTGCCTGTGCCTCTGAAGATGGACCCCACCGCTACGCTTATTATTTATTCCGCTGCTTGTTGTATTAAGACTGGATCATGAGATCCTTTATTCGTGTAAGACCTTATTATGGTTTGTAATGGATGATGTACTGTGATATCCAATCTGTTATGTCTCGCAAAAATGGTAATCCTGGGATTGCGATGTATGACATAACAGGCATCTGGGATTAATAATCCGGGTGTTGACAAGTTGGTATCAGAGCCATCCTGACCATAGGAGACCCTAGTTAGAATGGACGTCCGAACAAAAACTTAATTTTAAAACCAAAGTGAGTATTTATGAAAAACTATTTCCTCTCTTACCCTTGGGAATTCAGTCTTTCTCAAAAATTCATGTTCCTCCAATTCTTACATTACTACCTAAAATTTGACACACTTGATCACTTCACTATCCTCATCCTAAATTCTTGTAGATGGAGACTCAGTTCAGCAAGTTCTACCAGTTGGGCAATGGAGGTCAACTGATCTTCGAGAGGGATCTAGATTCACTGTCTGAGTTATTGGGACGCCCACATCCGGAGTTTCTTGGAGCTCAACTTCCTGGACCCCCTGGAGGAGATTTACAATGGCTTGTCACCGCTGATCTTCGAGGAAGCATAGAAGAACCAATGTCTGGGAGAATCCAGTTCTCCGTAAGAGAGAACAACTGGCTAGATGGATTAGCCAGGGAAATGCATGAAGCTCTCGCACGTCTATGTGCCCTCAGTGTCAACCAAATCCAAGGAACCCGCTTTGCGCATTATGCAAGGCATGACTTCATGGGAATGTCAATGGAGATGCCAAGTCACCTAGAGTTGAAGTGTCAAGTGGAGAACCTTGACTTCCTGTTGTACGATCGCCAGAAGGAATTGGATAATGCTAGGGAGTTTGCCAACCACAACCATGCCATTGCAGCCCAGAAGGCCCAGACTTTCTCACTGCTTGTCAAGAACCGTTAGTCTCTTCGCCTTCAGCGCGAAAAGAAGGATCGCACCATCACCCATCTTCGCAAGAAGGTGGCCGACCTCGAGAAGACCATCAAAGAGCAATAAGCTCAGCTTGCAGCAAAGGAAGAAGAAGAGGAAGGTGAAGACAACCAGGGAGATATGGATTTTTACCTCAGCAATGATGATGACTTTCTGGAGGAGGATGTCGTGGACTTCTACATCGACGATGATGACTCCGACTTCATCGATGATGAATAGATGCACTAGAGCACTGTCGTAGCATGAGGAGTATCGGTCCCATTGTATCGTAGCTCACAGATTGGTTCTTAAAACCATCTGTTTTCATTTGATGTTGTGGTGTGTGTGTGTTTGTATCGTGAGCTTTGCTTGAATGAATGAAAAGAAGTTAGTTGAAAAACCTTAGTCAAACTCAAAGTTTTAGCTTTGAAATCAAAACCATGAACCTTAGAACTTTCCCTCTTACCCCTTTATCTACCTCAATCTTCAGTTGACTCGTGGAAACCAAGGAGGGAGCAGCTCATCGCAAGACCTAATGCTGCAGATTATGCAAATGTTAGTTGCAGACCGTGAAGCAAGCAGGGCAGAGCGCCAGGCCAACTTAGCAACACTGCAACAGATAGCCCAGATGGCCCAAAACAACCAAGGGCATGGAAATTAGGATCATCAAGGATCCAAGCTGAAAAAATTCTAGAATACCAATCCCCCAATCTTTAGCACTTCGGAGAACCCATTAGATGCTGATGACTGGTTGCAGACAATGGAGAACAATTTGGAAGTAGCCAGAGTTGATGACAACGAGAAAGTTCTCTTTGCCACCCACTACTTGGCAGGAGATGCAAGAGCCTGGTGGAACAGCATCCGCCTGATGAACCATGGTCAAGTGATGACATGGGAAGCCTTCAAAATCAAGTTCAGCCGCACCCATGTGCCACATGGCCTAGTCACCCGAATGAGGGATGAATTCAGAGAGTTGAAGCAAGGCAGAATGACTGTGGTGGAGTATCGTGACAGATTCCTGTCGCTTGACAGATACGCACCTGATGAGATCAACACAGAGGCCAAGAAGAAGGAGAGATTCCTGAACGAACTGCATGATGAGATGCATACTGTCCTCATCAACATCCGCTTCGAGGATCTCGAAGAGCTAGTTGACTCTGCCATTCAGATGGAAGGGAAGCTCAACCAGGCAAACAACAACCGCAAACGTCGTATGATGCAACAATCTGGATCCAACAGTCACGAGAAGTACCGTCCCAACCCCTCACCAGGATATGCACCAAAGAACAACCGACCCCCAATGTCTCGCCCAAGCTACCCCAACCGTAGCGGAGGCAATGTGAAGTCCGGAGGAAACAACAACAACCCCGGCAACACCAGATATTTCAACCGTGCACCTCCCAAGAGCAACAACAACAACAACACTGCACCCAGGACTGGAAGCAATGCCGTGCCCGTCGCAGCTAAAGACATGTCCCAGATAACTTGTTTCGAGTGTGGAGTGAAGGGTCACTATTCCAATGAGTGCCCCAAGAAGACTGCCGCCACTGCCAATGCGAATGCCCCAGCTCAACAGCAGCGTCATGTTCAACCAGGGAGAAGATTTGCCCCATGGAACCATCACAACCGCAATGGTCGTCTTTTCCACATGAACGCTGAAGAAGCCCAAGAAGCGCCAGATGTAGTGCTGGGTATGTTTTCTGTCAACTCAGTTTTAGCAAGAGTGTTGTTTGATTCGGGAGCATCGCACTCATTTGTCATAGAAGAATTTGCATGCACTAGTAAGATTCACCCAACCAACTTGAAGCATGTCATGATAGTTCAAATCCCAGGTTCAACTACAAAAGCTAGAAAAATTTGCAAAGCTGTGCCTATCAGAATACATGGAATAGATTTTTATGCTAATATAATAGTACTTGGACCCAAAGGTTTGGAAGTAGTACTAGGAATGACTGGATGTCAAAGCATAAAGGACTGATAGACTGTGCCAAGAAAGCCATCACCATGACCAGTAGCTCTGGAGTAAAGGTAGAACATATATCTAAAACCTTACCCCGTCAATTCAATTGCAACAAGAGTCTAGCCCTGCCCACCATTGACCAAGTCAGAGTAGTCTGTGAATATCCCGACGTATTCCCAGATGAATTACCAGGTATGCCCCCGGATAGGGATATTGAGTTCATTATCGAACTAATCCCCGGAACCGGACCCATAGCCCAGAGACCCTATAGCATGAACCCCTCAGAATTAGTAGAATTGAAGAAGCAGTTGGAAGCTATGTTAGCAACAGGCTTGATTCAACCAATCGCATCACCATGGAGATCACCAGTGTTATTTGTTGACAAGAAAGATGGAGGCAACCGTCTGTGCGCCGATTACAGAAAGTTGAATGATGTCACCATCAAAAACAAGTACCCTTTGCCAAAGATAGAAGATCTATTTGATCAGTTGACTGGTGCCCAGGTATTCCCAAAGATTGATCTTAGGACTAGTTATCACCAACTTAAGATTCGTGCAACGGATATTCCGAAGACCACCTTTACTACTCGTTATGGTTTATACGAGTATACGGTCATGTCTTTTGGATTAACCAATGCCCCTGCTTATTTCATGAATCTCATGAATAAGATCTTTATGAATTTCCTGGATAAGTTTGTCGTTGTATTAATCGACGATATCCTTATCTACTCCAAGTCAGAAGAAGAGCATGAGCAACATCTGAGAATCATCCTTGAAACCCTGAGAGATCATCGACCGTATGCCAAGTTCAGCAAATGTGAGTTTTGGCTGAAAGAAGTAGGATTCCTAGGACATATTGTGTCTGCCGGAGAGTCTCAGTTGATCCCACCAAGAACAGATATGTCGAAGCATGGGAAGCCCCAACCACTCAAACCCAAGTCCATGCATTTCTCGGATTAGCGGGATACTACCGCAAGTTCGTGGAAGGATTTTCTAGCATCGCCAGACCCATGACCCAATTGTTGAAGAAGGACAAGAAGTTTGAATGGACCGACAAATGTGAAGCCAGTTTCCAAGAGATGAAGAAGAGATTGAGTTCAGCCCCAATATTGATCATGCCAGATATCAAGAAGCCATTTGATGTGTATTGTGATGCATCCAAGATTGGTCTCGGATGTGTGTTGATGCAAGAAGGCAAAGTCATCGCTTATCTGTCTCGGCAACTGAAGCAGCATGAGCAGAACTATCTGACCCATGATCTGGAGTTAACAGCCATAGTTTTGGCATTGAAGACATGGCGTCACTATCTAATGGGTAATAGCTGTGAGATTTACTCAGATCACAAAAGCTTGAAGTATATTTTCACTCATAAGGAGCTGAATATGAGGCAAAGGAGATGGATAGAGTTAATCAAGGATTATGACCTTGACATTCACTATCACCCCGGAAAGCCAATGTGGTAGCGGATGCTCTTAGCAGATTGTCGTGTAGCCTAAACACCATGATCAAGGAGTAGCAACCAAGTTTGTATGAGGAGTTGGAGCAGTTCAGAACTGAGCTGGTTAGCAAAGGATTCTTAGCTAGCATTGAAATTCAACCCACTTTGATTAGCCAAATCAAGGAAGCCCAGAAAGTAAATGAAAGTATCGATGGAATCAAACATCGTATTGGTACAGGAAAAGTACCTAGATTCACTGAAGACGAAGAAGGAGTTTTGTGGTACAAAGGCCGTATCTATGTGCCAGCAGATCCAGAGCTGAAGCAAGTTATCATGAAGGAAGCTCATGATACTCTTTATTCTATCCACCCCGGAGGAACAAAGATGTATCAAGATTTGAAGGAGCAATTTTGGTGGCACCAGATGAAGAGACAAATCAGGAGCTACATTGCCAAGTGTGATATCTGTCAAAGAGTCAAAGCAGAACATCAGAGGCCCGCATGACTGTTGCAACCATTGCAGATTCCAGAATGGAAATGGGATTCCGTCAGAATGGACTTTATCACCGGTTTGCGTACTTCTAGTAGGGGAAATGACTCAATCTGGGTCATCGTTGATAGACTGTCCAAGGTAGCTCACTTTATACCTGTCAAGACAACCTACCAGAGTTCGAAGCTAGCAGAGCTATATATTGCTAGGATTGTTAGTCTGCATGGAACCCCCAAGACCATAGTATCAGATCGAGGAACCCAGTTTACCTTGAGATTTTGGCAAAAAGTCCAGGAAGGATTAGGCACCAAGTTGAATTTCAGCACCGCTTATCACCCGCAAACTGATGGACAGGCTAAAAGAGTCAACCAAATCTTAGAAGATATGTTGAGAGCTTGTGTGTTAGAGTATGGATCAAAATGGGAAGACTGCCTGCCTTTCGCAGGATTCTCATATAACAACAGTTATCAAGCTAGTTTGCAAATGGCACCATTTGAGTTCCTATATGGAAGAAAGTGTCGTACCCCTTTCAATTGGTCGCAAGTAGGAGAGAGTCAGATCTTTGGACCCGACATTCTCCGAGAAGCCGAAGAGAAGGTTCACAAATTCCGTGAGCACCTCAAAACCGCCCAATCCAGAGAGAAGAGTTATGTTGACAAGAGAAGGAGAGACCTGACTTTCAATGTCGGAGATTTTGTATATCTCAAGGTTTCGCCATTGAAGGGAACCCAGCATTTTAGTCTGAAAGGAAAGTTAGCCCCCAGATATATCGGACCCTTCAAGATTCTGAACCATCGAGGAGAAGTATCGTATCAACTAGAACTACCAGAGGAGATGTCAGCCATCCACAATGTGTTCCATATCTTGTTACTTCGCAAATGCCTAGAAGTGCCGGAGAAGACCGAAGTTTTCAAGAACATCGATCACCGAGCTATTGATATCAACAAAGACCTGACGTATCGTGAAGTGCCCATCCGTATCCTAGAGGAAGCCTACATAACCACCAGGACCAGGAGTATCAAGTTTCTCAAGATTCAATGGAGCAACCATACCGAAGAGGAAGCCACTTGGGAGCGAGAAGATTACGTTAGGACTGAGTTCCCAAATCTCTTTAGTTCCTAGTTTTTTTTCTTAAATCTCGGGACGAGATTTTGTTTAAGGGGGGAAGGTTTGTAACATCCCAAAACTTAATCCAAGGTTAATCAAGATCAAATCTACCCAATTTAGGGTTAACAAAAACTTTTCCATTTAAAATGATTAAGCATTCATATGTGTGTGCATTTAATTTAGGAGTTGTTTTGAATTGCCATGTTTGAGTGATCCATTGGTTGTAAAATGATTCTAAGGTGAATTAAACATCATCTAGATCTTTCCCAAACAAATCCCAAAGAAAAACAAATCAAAATGAATAAAATAAGGAAATGGTTATTTGTGCCATTTTAATCACCTAGCCTACTTTGGCTATTCCTAGAACTAAAATCTTAACAGAAACAATTGTGGTTCTTTGCACCCGTTGCTAGTACAAGTAGTGATGTACCAAGGCCCACTTTGTTTCACCCCAAAAACTTTCAAACACTAAATTTAAATGACATTTGAAAATTGAATGTAGTTCATATGTATAGATCACACTTATTCAAAAACCACTCAAATGAACTCCACTTTTAAAACCCAAGCACACCTAGAAGCTCAAACTAACATACATCACTCCACCAAAAATCAGCCCAAAATTCAAACATTTTGTTCTTGCGGCCATTTGATCGAACAGGTTGCAGACAGAAATAAACCTGCCCAACTAACACTGCTCCTAGTCAAACCCCTGTCCCCCAATTGACCCTCTATACTCTCCCATGTCCTCCTGAGACCAACGAAACCCCCAGCTAGCCCCTCCCTTAGCCGCAACAGCAGTGGAGCGCCGCCACTTTGTGGTCACCGCCGGCCAGAAGAGGGCAACGCGCTAGGGACCGCGCCGCACCAAACCAGCAAGTCCCCTAGCTCCGCCCAACCCTACCGCACCTCCCTGTCCACCCCTCGATCAACCCCAGCCCTTGGACCACTCCCCAGCGTCGCCGCCCTTTCTCTCTCCGAGCTCGCTAGAGCGCGCCAGAGCGCGATAGCCGCCAGCACGCAGCAGACCGCCCCTCGACCCCATACCGCGCACGCCACAACGCCTCGACCCTAGCACCCCGCCAGACACGGCCGTGCACCGCCGTGCGACCCATAGTCGCCGAGCGCCGCACGACCCCTAGTTAATTTCCATGAGTAGAAATTACTTTTCTCAAATAAAAAGAATGAAACTAGTTCATTAAACCTTGTGATGATTGTGATGATACTAGATCATCAAATGTGAGCCTTAGTGTGCTAAGTAGACTAGTTAAGTCTTGTATGGTGATTATGTATTCCATATGTATTTATAGACGGTAGTACCGACCAAGCTTACGAGAAGGAGGAGTTCTACCAAGAGGAGGAGGAAGAAAACTTCAACCACTGCACTGCACAATAAATCCATCATTAACAATGCAAGCTAACCCTTGTAATCTAGATAACCTAAGTGAAATGCATTAGGCATGCTTTGGTTATACCATTTTGGACTTATACCTATTCCAAGATTTAATTCCAAGCTTTACTTTTCTTTACTTTACCAAGGTCCTTTACTTGTTTTGAAGGTAGCATAAAGAGTATAAAACTTGACCTATCTGGTTAGACTTAGATGTCATTCTATGGCATGAGATTGATCTTAGCATCCCACCTTAGTGAACACTCTTAACTTAGTAGCTTAGAGCTAAATCAAAACTTGAGTCACTTTAGATGGGAACACTTGGTGAAAATGAATTGTGAAAACCTTAGAATGATGAGTCATTCTATTGAGATGTTTTGACATGTGTTGAGAAACACAAATGGTTTATGATGATGAAAATGTTGAGGCATGAGCCTTAGCCCTTTTACAAAAACTGATGGTTGGATTCGGATGCGATACCATTCCAATTTTACCGTACAACCACAATACCTGAATTGGGTAAGGCTTAGCCGGAAGTTTATATGCATTAGTATTAGTTCCCTCGTGGGAGAGGTTTGAGCTGAGGCTACCTCTCAATGTTGTCCACCTATGCAGTGCCCAAGATGACAGATGGTCATGGTTGGGAGGCCATGCTCACAGGAGAGGTGCTTATACTAGGGTGTGTAAAGGAAAGGTTATGTTTGATTATCTGCATACTAAGTATGATGATTCAGGGTTATCCCTGACAAATGTATCGAATCTTGTGGTGAAAGTATACCACCTCTGCAGAGTGTCAAACTATTGAAATAGCCTCGTCCGCGGTTATGGATAGTTGGAGTGGCCATACTGTTTCGTTGTCAGATATTTTCAAAATGACTTATGAAATGAACGATGAATCTTGACTTGACCACAACAGGGTTGTGACTATGACACTAGCTTCCCAACTTAAGTGATTCTAGAACTTTGTTTTATATTTCTTTGTTTCTGAACTCAGCTTAGGTTTCAAATTTAACTTTACAAATCAACATAGAGTTAGTATTTCCCACTAGAACTACCTTACTTTTTAGTGATAGTTTGCGAGTAGTTAAAGAGTACTCATGACTTTTGTCCCTAGCTATTCCTATGGCCAGACTATGAAGGAGACTACTAAGATAAAGGACATCAGGACGACTATGATAACTAGGACTATCTTACATCGTCAGCATTGCATGTGCCTTTGAAGATGAACCCCACCGCTAAGCTTATTATTTATTCCGCTGCTTGTTGTATTAAGACTGGATCATGAGATCCTTTATTCGTGTAAGATCTTATTATGGTTTGTAACAGATAATATACTATGATATCCAATCTATTATGTCTCGAAAAATGGTAATCCTGGGATTGCGATGTATGACATAACAGGCATCTGGGATTAAAAATTCGGGTGTTGACAATAACTGACTAAGTTGTCCACTGATTCCTAGTTATTTTGATTTCCAAATTAAATTAACAAAAGAATCTGTAGTGTTGTACCTTTTTTTTTTGCAAATTGAATCTGTATTTTTGTGTTTTGCCACCCATGTACAATCAGCAAACATGACTATTATTTTTCACAGAGGGAACAACAAGAAAGAGAAGTTGGAGTATTTTACCTTCTCTAGAGACGATCCAACATAGATCGAATCACTGGAGAGTAGGAATGGAGAGGAGGCAAGGAGCAGGGGTTCGAGCCTCAGGTTGTCGTCGTCGGTCGTGGGTCGTTGGGGGATGCGATGCAATCAAACCAGAGGCTCTGGTCGAGGCAGCGTAGTTTGGGGGCGGCCGTGGCGACATCGGTAGACGACAGGATGGTTGTCGTGGGCCTCCGGGGAGTGTGGCGGTTGGTCGACGGCGGAGGAGGAGGTGGTCAAGGAAGACCTGACGGAGTCGGCGAGGCTGCTCGAGCGGGCACGTGCCTGGGCAGCGGCGCCCCAGGCGGACTGCGACTGGAGCCTGGAGAGTCGCAACCACGCTTCTAGATGGGAGGGGAGTGGAGTGGGTAGGCCATTGGCTCATTTGTGGAGGACGGGGAAGGGATAGAAAGGGGCCATTGGCTGCCGAGCATCGCGGCGAGCGAACAGACTGAGTGAGACGGTGGCGTGCGCCCAAAATCGACAGCTACCGGTGGCGAGAGCTGGGTAGCAACGTTGCAGCAGGCTACCAGCGCTATAGGCATACAAATGCTACCAATCAGCTAGCTACCAAGCAGTTAGATGCATGGATTCGTCGACCGCCAAGGAGAGGAGCGGCAACGAGAGTAGATAGAAAGAGGATTTGTGAGCTCTGTTTTAGACATTGGGTGTGACCATGTGAGACAGTGAGAGCTGTGGGAAGAAGAAGGCGTCTTCTTTTTTTTACCGACAAAGTCCAGCAGTCCAGCTTACAACAAACGACCTATTTTTTTATTCTTACTATTTTGATAATCAGCATATGGCATTAACAAAATTTATATTCCTATACATGTCTACCTTCTTTTTGTTTTTTGAACATGTAAACTGATCGGGGCATATTGCTATACTACTCGGGAAAAAAAGAAATTGTACGTAGTCTGGGTATTCCTGCAATCATATTTAATCTTTTTCGGTGTATCATATTAAAATAGTGCCTGTGTTACGGCTAAATAATAAATATTAGTCCTAGATATGGAGTGAAGTATTATAGAGATCATAAATAGATGGACCTTCAAAAATAAAACATCATCAAAGAATAAATATTACGCCATCCGTCTCAAAATAGATGTCACAAATTTAAATTTAAATAAATATAGACACCATTTAGTACTAGATACCTCCAAATTTAGAAAAATTTATGACATCTATTTTGAGACAGAGGGAGTAGATAATTTTGCTTAGTTATTGTTTTACGTATTTTAACAACTAATTATTATAAATTTATGAGATCGTGAATTCTTTGTGAAGACATGTGTGTAGATCGTGTGTTAAAAGTCCCTTAGTAAAAAAATAATAAAAGAAAAATGAAATTTAAAATAGATATTTTAATTAGGGGTTGTCTATATCTCAATCGACTAAGATTTTCTTAAGTCTCAGCCACTTGAGAAAAGTGCAACCATAGTGTAAAAAATGCAACTCTAACCCAGTTGCACTTTTTTAATAGACAGTTGCACCTTTTAGATGGCTGGGACTTAAGAAAATCTCAGTCGACTAAGAAATATTAAAATCGTTTAAATTATATATTATAAGACATGCACGCTTACTAGTAGCTAATGAATATAGTACATTTTCCTGGCTAATCATCACTCAGGTGATTCCAATGTAAAATCAGCATTATAAGTCAATTTTCTAGTGAGATGCTTAATTTAGGAAGCATTGTTATTCACGCTTCACGCTGCTGCCTGCATGCGATGAATGCTGAAATGAACGCTGCATGCGATGAATGCTGAAATGAACGCTGGTATGCCTATATAATGAGTGAGATCATGTCGTTAATTAAATTTGACTATACTCTATAATGTACTCTAGATAACTTTGAAAGTTATTTCGTTGTAATACTAGGGCAATAATTGGCTGTAAAATCATCTCTGTAACTCAATTTTCTAGTGACATGTTTAAATTTAGGAAGCATTTTTATTAACACCATTCGTGGGTATGCCTATATAATGCGATGAATGCTGAAATGAACGTGGGTATGCCTATATAATGAGTGAGATCATTCGTTATTTAAATCAGACTATATACTCTATCCGAAGTCTAAAATAGTTTGTCAATCGTCCTTTCTTCTGTAGGAACATATCAAGCACTTACTTTTTTATTTGGTAGGTACAATGTAACTGCTGGTCTAGTTCGCCGAGCCTCCATTAGTCTAGTAATTTATTATCTTTTTCACTTGCATACTGGCTTTTGTGTCAACCTTATCACTTGCTCATCAATATCCATTAAAGAATTCTATCAGGTTATCTACCAGTGTCTAATTATGTAATTTTGTTAAAATTCTGAGCAGTGTTATTTTATATTCAGGAAATTTTAGAGTTGAGACATGAGGTGTCGCATGGAATGCTACTACTAATGAAGGAAACATCATTTCTTTCTATTGAAAAACTATGTAACACCATAAGTCATATACTCTTAAAGTGGATGTCCATGCCATGTCGCATAGCGGAACTAGGTCAGTGTTGAGGCCATCAAACGCATCTTCCAGACCAACATGCTCGACATGCTTAATCAGGACCAGGAGGTATGCACTGATTGATGTGTGATATCAACGTGGTTTCCATTCTTTTGCTTGCATCTAATCTATAATTTTAGTCTAAGCGTTTGATTCTTGCTAGTGGACACGAGGGTATGGAAGGATTTTTCCAAAGTTGGAGCTTGCATGGACAACCAGCCAATACAAGATAACTATTTAACAATTGAAAGATCTGGTTTGTCAAAATGAATAGTGAGCATTGAGAACCTAGGGTGCCAAGGTGCTTACACCTTTCTTATTAATATCAAGCCATACTTCATGTAAACCCTATAGCTCTCAACTCAAATCCATATGATAGATCTAACTAGAAAATGTAAATTTACAAAATAAGGTATCATGACTTTCTTCATTTTCTTTCTGACAAAGGAAAAAAATATTCTAGTCAATCTGGGCATACCACTGTATCTTACTGTAGCATTTTGGCAATCTGTTTTCAACCGTGTACACTAAAATTGATCGCCAATCATGCCTTTCTGCTAGCTGCTATTCTATATTATCTTGGAACATTGTTATCGTCATGTGTTTGCTTGTTACAGTCTATTTATTACAAAGCGTTTACAACCTTGCACTTTCTTGAAACACTATTTGTTGGCCTGTTTATCCATAGAGCTTGATGTATTATCTCTTATTAGTTGAAAAATATTTAAGCTCCTAAAGTAGCCTCCGCCCTAGATTGATCAATGTTGTATTTGTGCATAACTATAACATCCAATTTTATTTTGCAGATTGTAAAGAAGAGTATTGAGTTGGAGTTGAATTCTCCATAGGAGCTGGATAAAGCAACTACATTTCGAAGATTTCACTTGCTTGTAATTGTAGCTTAGATCGATGGACTCGAAAATGTATTATTATCCACCAAGATGTTTTATTTAGTCTAATTGATGCAAATATTGTGCGTGTAATATTCTTCACAAAGGTGTTTTTCCTATAGTCAAATCCATACAAACAAGTTATGTTGTATGAATAATATTGGTATTGTAATGCATGTGTCCTACACTCATTCTATATTCGCAATATCACATTTTTTAGTTTGTGAATGTGTCATGCTTGACTTCTCTATGCTATTTTAATGGTGCATGCATAAATACATTCCACAATAAATTAACTGATTAAACATATGCACCTATTTTAATTTACATAAATATATTTCCATAAATTGGATTCTTTTGATTTTAATAAATGAAAGTGAAAAATAATATATTAAAATAGTGGTCAATATGTGGAACATTTTGTCATTACTTGTGTCACTGAAGCTCAAAATAATTGTTACAAATCGTGTTACTATAAAACAAAAACTTCCTAAGAAAATATTGAAATATGTTACTATCTGTGTTACCACAACTACAAAAAGGTGTTACTAACATACCGAGTAACACATAAAATGGGTGTTACTCCAACATAATTGTAACACTATTTTTGACTTATAGTAACAATAGTTATGTGCGACAATGAACACCACTTAGTAACATGGCCTAACGTAACACAACTAAAAATGTGTTACTACATGGCCAAGTAACATGTTTTTGGACCTATAGTAACACAAGCATGTGTTACCGAAGCTCTGTCTTGGTGTAGTAAAGGGGATGATGAAGAAGTGTAGATTGACTAGAAGGTATCCATTCTTGGATTTGGTCTTCAATGACCTAGAAGTTTCTAGAAAAGGTTAATTTCAGTATTGATCTTATTAAGTGATTTAGATGATCACTTAGAGGCTAGAGATCAGATCCAGCTATGTATTCTTGCTTAAGGATGGTAATCTTGATTTAGTTTGATCCTAGAGGACAAGCTCCCAAGGTAGCTCCGTTTAGTTCCCAAGCAAACAAGTTAGATAGCAGATCAAGGCAACTCATCTTACAAGCAAAACAAACCTACTAATATGGATACCTCAAAGGCTAACTTGGGGTAAGGATGGGTATTTTGAAAGGGTTGGAGTTTTGAATAAGGTTGGATCACTTGGTACTTCTACCAATAATAGAATTTGAAAACTTTATAAAAGGTTTTGGAAAAACCTAGAGGTAAGAGTAGTTGGGAGTTCTGTCTTGAAAATATAAGGAGATTATATCTTATACATCTCCATAACTTTGTCAATAGAAGCTACTAAAATAGTTAGGTTTGCAGATGCATCTTGGCTCAGGTTTTGAAATTCCAGAAAATTTGAGAATATGTAAAATGAGCCAAGATAGTTTTGGTAAATAGCTTTTGTCAACTGATGGTGAGGTAAGGAGTATATCATATGGTATACATTCAGATGCACAAGGTTAAGCAAACAACAAACAAACATTGCATCACTCCACAAGAAAAAGTTTTTGTTCCCCCTGATTTTTGCATTCTAGACAACTAATCAGGGTTACTAAAATTGGGATGTTACAACAGAGACCAAAAACATATAGGAAATAAATAAGCAGCTTCCATACTATATTGCATGTTACACCAGTGTGTGATAGAAGTTGCATCACAGAATCCACTAAAGTTGACTAGATGATGCCTATCTCAACTTTTGTACATATTCTGGAAACACATGCAAGACTTGGAGGGATTCAGACGCTCCGATGCCAGTTCTTCCAACTCTTAGATCCCAAACTTATCTGTACATCCCAAAATATATACTACACAAAATAAACTATAAACTAATCTAGTTCAAACAGATAATTTATCACCACTCGTTGTCATCCTTGACTTGCTTCCCCTTCAACCGCTTGCTGTGGCCACCTTTCCAAGATTCCTGCTGCTCCTGATACTGCTTTATGTCCTCCTCGTGCTTCTTCTCCTAGGCTCGCTTGCAACAAGGGCATAGCTCTGTCGTGAAAACCCCCTGAACCATCCCATCTTTCATGGCAATGAGCCTATTATACAACTCGTACGCCATGTAGGCGTCTCTGGCTGCATACTCGAGGCACACCTGGCTCATCAGCTTCCACTCCTAGTAGTTGTGCTTGATTCACTTCAATTTCTTCAGTTTTGCATAGAATCTGCCGATGATTTCCGCTGCCAGATCGCCCATTCCATCCTTCGCTAGCTATGGTTTGATATTGTACAGATTTGGGATGTCGATGTGGTACCCATGTGGGATTTTTATCAACGCACGAGAAAGCATAGTTGTGTCATTTATGATATCCATGCTAGTGAAAGCTATCCCTTTTCTACACAAGAACTCGACTAGAGCCGGACAGTGCTTCTCAGTTGGTTTACTCCTACAGTTAGAGGGTTTTAGGGATGCAAGGGAACAAGCAATGCAGAAGTGGTGATCTCAAATTTAAATTTCACATACATGCAGAAGTGGTAAACGCGGATGTCCTCATGTATGGCTGTTTGCACGATAACGATCTCTTGTGAAGGATTTTTTTTTGCTTATCTACATGGGTGTACTCCAAGTCTAGCCCCACGAACTTGTACTTCTCTTTCTCAAGAAGTTGCTCATACCTACGAGAGTTGTCTCCATAGTCGCTTCATCATTTGTGTACATCACCATCAAAGTTGTGGTGCCATGGGCAGTGACGAAGTGGGTCTCTGTTGTGCCATCATCCATGCCTGCAAGGAAATGGGTGAAAGGAAATGCCTGCAAGGAGGAATAAGAAGAAACGATGGTTCCAGAACAGAGGAATGAGGGAGGAACAGGAAAAAGAAGCGCACTAGGAATAACTGCAGAGATCGTGGATACATGGTAATAATGAATAACTACATCTTTGGTTCGAGAACTCACCATGGTTACGTGAGATCGTGGCAGTGCTACCGGTTCAACAAGTGGGGTCGGTTCCTGCGAGAATATGGAATTATTTGTGCATTTTTCTATGTGAGAAATTGAGAGAAATCATTTATATTTTCTCTTTGATAATTAAACATAATGAAGTTGGTACAACCCAAGTGATTTAAACAAAAGAGATTTGCTAGTTTAACATACAACAACACAAAAGTTTTTGAGTGTGCATTCTTGAAAGTTAAATTCTGATGAGAAGTTCTGAGCTACAACCGACATCACAGAGCCAATGCTCTCGTCTTCATCCTCCTCCTGCTGCTCGTCGCTATCGTCGTCCGCATCCTCATGTTCCTCTACCAGACCGGTGACCACCTCAATAATTAGTTTGTTATAGTTCCTCATCACCTAGACCTAGATGGCGAGCAGATCATCAAGGCAAATTCCGTTTTCATCAAAGAATTTAGGCCAAGGGTTAGTGACCTCAATACAATCATCATATACTTCCGATATGCGATATCACCGCAAGATTTTCAGGCCTTGATACGTCCATTTTGCATCACTATTCTATATCATAATTCATTGTTATTCATTGATATATTTCATATTAAGAGATGATAGTTATGTTATTTCATCTGTTTTTGCATGGTTGATGACTTTTGGAGCATGGACCGCTGCAGTCAGGATTCTAATGGAAAATGTGCTGTTTGGAGGCAAAATTCGCGAAGATTAGAAAATCTGGGAAAATATACGGAAAATCCTATTTTTCCAGAAGACGAAGGAAGCCATAAGTAGGAGTGAAGATGGGCCACAGGGGGCCCACACCACCCCCTAGCGCGGGCCAGCCTAGGCGCCACAGGTGTGGTGGCCGCCTGCCCACCTCAACTCCCCTTTGGCATATATAATCCTCCCGAAACCCTAATACTCAGGGAGCAACCACAGATAGATTCCACCGCCTCTGCGGGGTGGAAAACACCGAGAGAGAAAGATCTCTCTGGCAGACAGATTTCCGCCGGGGGAATTTCCTTCCCAGAGAGGGGAGATCATCGCCATCAACACCACCATCAATCTGGACTACATCGGGATCATCATCATCATCACCATCAGCACCCTCATCACCATCTCCATATTGCTGTAATAATTGGGTTGAATCATGCATAGTTCTTAGGGGAAACTTTCCCGGTGTTGATTACTCTTTGTAGTTGATGCTATTGAGTGAATCATTGAATTATTGTTTATGTTCAGATTGTTATACATCATTATTCCATCTCTGATCATGATCCATATGATGTCTTGTGAGTAGTTCGTTTTGTTCTTGAGGACATGGGAGAAGTCATGTTGTTAGTAGTGGAGTTGTGTTGAGAAAGATTCAATAGTTTGATATTTAAGTTGCGGTGTACTTCTTCTAGTGGTGTCATGTGAACGTCGACTACATGACACTTCACCTATATGGACCTAGGGGAATGCATTGTGTATTTGGCTACTAATCGTAGGGGTTGCTGGAGTGACAGAAACCTGAACCCCCATTAGGAAACCATTGCACAAGGGACATCAGGGTCTTAGAGTTTAAAGCTGTGGTTAGGTTTCTACCTTAATTACTTTCTTGTACTTACGGATGTTTGCAAGAGGTATAATCACAAGTATGTATTAGTCCTAGGAAGGTCGGTACATTAGCACAGGTTCACGCACACAACACTTAGCAAGCTAAAGAAGATTAATCAACTATATGAAGCGAAAGCACTTGACAGAATTCCCGTGTGTCCTCGAGAATGTTTGGTCATCTTAAGTAATACAACCGGCTTGTCCTTTGCTGCATAAAGGATTGGGCCACTTGCTGCATTTATTTCTACTGTCTTTTATTTACTCATACTTTATTTACTTGCATTATCAAAAACCCCTAAAAATCCGTTTGCTAAGTATTTGCAGAGAATTCCTGATCCATACCACTAGCCATTACCTTCTGCTCCTCGTTGGGTTCGACACTCTTACTTATCGAAAATACTACGATACACCCTCTATACTTGTGGGTCATCAAGACTATTTTCTGGCGTCGTTGCTAGGGGGTGAAGCGCTATTGGAGAGTGGAACTGGTAAAGGAAACTTCTATTGTGAGTATTGTTTACTTCTGTTAGTTGCTTTATTTTTGTTATGGATAATTCGCTGAGTTTCTTATTTGGTAATGCTACTACCACTGCTAAGGTAGTAGACGAACCACCACCTGCTGAGAATGATGCTTTTAAAATACCTACAAGAATTATTGATCGTGTTATGGATAACTACTATGTTGGGGATGGAACTATCCATCCCGGTGATCATTTTCTCTTTATACACGAATTATGCGGGTTGTTCAAGTGTGCAGGTATTACTACATATCAAGTTAAGAAGAAGTTATTCTCATTGTCACTCAAAGGAAGAGATGAGGAATGGTATAAGCTGCTGAAGAATGGTCAAGCTCTTGAATGGGAGGTTATAGTACCTCTCTTTTATTCAAAGTTTTATCCTCCTAGTGAGATTCATAAAGATCGGAATCAAATATACAACTTTTGGCCAATTGATGGAGAGAGTACAGCTCAAGCTTGGGGGAGATTGAAGTTACTAATGCTCAAATGTCCCATTCATGAGCTCCCTGATACATTGCAAATGTATCTATAATTTTTGATGTTCCATGCTTGGTTTTATCTACTTTCTTGTGTTTTGTCCACACTTTGGAGTACTTTTCATATGATTTCTTGGACTAACCTATTAAAAGAGCCACAGTGCCAGCTGCCTGTTTTCTGCTGTTTTTGGTTCCAGGAAAGTCAGAAAATGAATATTCTCGGAATTGGACGGGACAAAAGCCAAAGTGCCTATTTTTCTAGAAGACATCTGATGCCAGAATACGAGACGGAGAAGTCCTGGGGGCCGGCCACACCACCTGGCCATGCGGCCAGGCATGGCCCGTGCCAGGGGGTGGTCTGGCCGACCCCAGCACCCCCTCGGCCTCTCCTTCCGCCTATATATTTCCCTCGGGACCATAACCCTAAGTACCCGATCAAAAATCCACGAAAGATTCTGTAGTCGCCGTCATCTCCATCCCTAGATCGGGAGGGATCTGAAGCTCTTCCCAGCACCCTACCGGAGAGGGGAATTCACCCTGGAGGCCTTCTTCATCATCATGCAAGCCTCCGATGTGATGCGTGAGTAGTTCATCTCTGGACTACGGGTCCATGTAGTAGCTAGATGGCTGGTTCTCCTCCTTTGTGCTTTCATGTCTAGATCTTGTGAGCTCCGTTCATGATTAAGATCATCTATTTGTAATTCTGCATGTTGTGTTTGTGGGGATCCGATGGATATTGAGATGCTATTTCAGATTGATTATTGATTCTATCATGTCTTTGTTATTTGTGATCTTGCATGCTTTTTGTTGTTAGTAGCTATCTTGGCCAAGTAGATGCTAGCAACTCCAAGAGTTAGTATTTACGCTCGATAGTGGGTTCATGCCTCGTAACTGGGAAGTGATGTAAATCTCTAAGGTACTAGATGTGCTGTTGCTACTAGGGAGAAAACAACAATCCTTTGTTCATAGAACAATCATATTGTTTACTTTACACGCAATTCGTAAAGCAATAATCTGTTGCTTGCAACTTAATACTGGAGGGGGGTTCGGATGATAACCTAAAGGTGGATTATTAGTCATAGATGCAGTTGGATGGCGATCTATGTATAATGTTGTAATGCCCAATCAAGTTCCAAAGGAGTCAAGATGATTACTATATGCATGTATTGCTTTATCGATGTTTCTCAATTTCCCTGCTGTAATTTGTTCACCCAGCATGTTATCTATCTTAAGGAGAGGCACCTCTAGTGAACTATGGATCCCGATCCTTTCTTTTACATAGAATCTACAAACTGTTTACTGCTTTGTGTTTACTTTCTGCAAACTATTACTTCCTTCCATTCGATACGTTTAATCCTTTGTTTTCAGCAAAACCAGTGAGATTGACAACCTCATCACAAGTTGGGGGCAAAGTTCTGTGGTTGTGTTGTGCAGGTCTCCACGTTGCTACTAGCACCGGTAGTGCACCCTGCCAAGGCTCAGCTAGCAACACCTTTGGGGTGTTTCCTTGATCCTACTGGTTCGATTAAACCTTGGTTTCATAACTGAGGGAAACTTACTGCTATGCTCATCATACCTTCCTCTTGGGGTTCCCCAACGAGCTCCACATCAACACCGAGCCATCAAGTATTTTTCTGGTGCCGTTGCCGGGGAGTCAAGGACATCTTCACAAGGGGAGTCCCTCATAACCAATCTCTTTACTTTGTTATTTTTTGTTTTGCTTAGTTTACTTTTGTTTTGTTTGCTTGTTTCTTTATCAAACACACACAAAAAATTAGTTTTTCAAGTTTGCTTTCTTTATTGAAAACACAAAAAAATGACTACTCTTGAAAACACTAAGTTGTGTGACTTCACTAGCACCAACAACAATGATTTTATGAGCACACCTATTGCTCCACCTGTGCCTGAAGCTACTTTCTTTGTGATAAAACCTGGTTTACTCAATCTTGTTATGAGAGAACATTTTTCTGGTATTGGTAATGAAGATGCTGCTTCCCATCTAAATAACTTTGTTGAACTCTGTGAGATGCAAAAACATAGGGATATAGATGGTGATATTATTAAGCTGAAATTGTTTCCTTTCTATTTGAGAGGAAAAGCTAAAGAATGGTTGAATTCCTTAACTAGGAATAGTATTGATTCTTGGACTAAATGCAAAGATGGTTTCATTGGAAAATACTATCCATCTGCTAAGATTATATCTATGAGAAGTGAAATAATGAAGTTTAAACAATCTGATAATGAACATGTTGCTCAAGCTTGGGAAAGAATGAAATGTTTGGTAAAGAATTGTCCCACTCATGGACTGACTGCTTGGATGATCATCCAAACCTTTTATGCAGGATTGAACTATTCTTCAAGGAACCTATTGGACTATACTGCTGGAGGTACCTTTATGACCATTACTTTGGGTGCTGCAACAAAGCTTCTGGATAATATGATGGTTAACTACTCTGAATGGCATACTGAGAGAGCTCCACAAGGTAAGAAGGTAAATTATGTTGAGGAAACCTCCTCCTTGAGTGATAAGATTGATATTATTATGTCTATGCTTGTTAACAGGAAAGCCCATATTGATCCAAATAATGTTCCGTTAGCCTCTTTGGTTGCTCAAGAAGAGCAAGTTGATGTGAACTTCATAAGAAATAACAATTTTGGCAATAATGCTTATAGGAATAATTTTGTTAACAACAATTATAAGACATATCCTCCCAACAATGGTAATGCTTACAGAAATTCCTAAAACAATAATAGGAGTGTTCCCTCTGAACTTGAAGTTATGCTTAAAGACATTATTAGTAAGCAAACTGCTTTCAATAAAACTATTGAGGAAAAACTCTCTAATGATGAAAGAAATATGGCATATTTGGCTAAAGCTCAATCTTCTCTGAATAAAATGGCTGCTAAACCTGAAACTAATGATAATCCCTTTGCAGCTACTAATGCCATACAAGTAAGAATTGATGAAAATGTTAGACTATTAGCTGAATTACATGCTAAGTGGGAAAGAGAAGATGAAATTGCTAGAAACATTAGTGTTTCTACTATCACTACCACTAGTGTTGAGGCTAGTAATAGTTCTACTACTTTAGATGATAAATTTGATTTTGATCTTGATGGTTGTAATATCTCTGAAGTTATTAAGTTCCTACAAAATCTTGCTAAAAGTCCTAATGCTAGTGCTATGAACATGGCCTTTACAAAACACATTACTAATGCTCTCATAAAGATTAAAAAAGAAAAGATGAAACATAAATATTCTATTCCTATAAAACAAGAAGATGGTTGCGAACCCATCATTAATATGAAAGTGAATGACTTTGATTTTAAAGCTTTATGTGATCTTGATAGTAGTGTTTCTATTATGCCTAGAAGGATTTATGATATGCTTGATTTGCCACCACTTGAAGATTGCTATTTGAATGTCCCACTTGATGATAATGATAAAAAGAAACTCATGGGGAGTCTTAATGATGTTCTTATTATGGTTAATAATGCCTATGTCCCCGTTGATTTCTATGTTTTGGATGTTGAATACAATGCTTCTTGTCCTATTACTTTGGGAAGACCTTTTCTTAGAACTGTTGGTGCCATTATTGATATGAAAGAAGGCACCATTAAATATCAACTCCCACTTAAGAAAGGTATAGAACACTTCCCTAAGAAGAGAGAGAAGATTTCTTTTGCCTCTCATATGAAAACAAAATTTGCTCTTGATGCTTCTTCATTTGAGAACACTTGATTCTTTTTCTTGGTTCTTATGCCTAACTTAAAGGCGTTAAAGAAAAGTACTTATTGGGAGATAACCCAAAAGTTTTTAGATGAGTCTTGGAAGTTATTACTTCAGTAATAACCGCTCCTTATCCTTTTTATTTTCTTTTTGTGCCAAGAGTAACCTCTAATGAGAGAGAAGTAATGATTAGGAAAGTTGCTGTCCCAAAACAGATTACTGTGCTTCACCGTAAAAATTCGTGTAAAATCTCTGGATATCTTTTTGAGGCGTGAATTATTGTGCTTCTTCCCCAGGTTGTTATCTAACTTTCGTTAGTTCAACACTTTTTGATTTGAGCAACAGAAGGTCTTCGAAAAAATTCGTCTTTACCTGCTGGTATGTTTTGACAGATTTCTGCCATTTTCTGCATTTGCTTCTTGTTGGTTCCTTTTTGAGTTCTTTTGGGGAATTGAGCTTTTGGAGGGAAGTCCTTCAGTAGCTAGTGTTCTAATGGAAGTTTATTGATGTTAGAACTGAACCTGAAGACCTATTATCTTGAGTGCACTAATGTTGCTAATAAAGATTGTGTGAAGTTTTGTACGAAGGAAAAATTTCAGGTGTATGGAAGGAATGATTAATGAGATGGAGGATGGACTAAAGCTCAAGCTTGGGGATGCCATGCATGTCACCCCAAGAAATATCCAAGAATTACAAGCATCAAAGCTTGGGGATGCCCAAGGCTTCCCCTCCTTCATCAATAAAAATCCCAGGTTTCTTCCAAACGCTTCATTTTTATTGTTTCATGCACAGTTGTGTTGTTCTTGGAGTGTCTTCTTTTTCGTTTTAGTTTTGGTTTTTCATTTGCTTGGTTTGCTTAGTTTTCTGAATAAATTGGTTGTACCCCCTCTTTCATACATTGGTTTTCAAATAGTTTGGTTTAGTTTGGAAAAGAGTAGGAAAGTTCATGCTTAAGTGTTAAAGAGAGCTTGTTTTTGACTGTGGCCTATGCTTTGTCATGCCATGCTTGATATTGTTTTGGATTTATGCTTAGTATTCTTTGATGTAGCATGACTTGTCATAAACAATTGAGATTGCTTAATGTGCCTTGGATGAATCATGCGTTGTTTTAGCATATTAAAGCATAGTATAGTGGTATTCTCCTTTGATGCTTTATTTGGGAAAACTTGGCACATGCTCACACCATGTTATGACTATCTCAAGTCACCATAGCCTTTATGATCCTTTAGTTTTCAACTTGTAGTATCACTTTATTCTTTGATCAATGATGTTTTGTCGCTCTGCATGATTATGGCCATCATTGCTCTCTTAGATTGTCGCTCCCAGTCTTTTGCTAGCCTCCACAACCAAGTATGAGTTCCACTCATGCATCCAACTCCCTAAACCAAGTTATTCCAAAGAGTCCACCATACCTACCTATTAGCATATGCTATTCCAAGTATTATTCATGCTTTTGTTTACCTTCCAAATTAAACTTGTTATGAGAAAACTAGTGATTAAAACTCTCACGAACTTGATGGCACACTTTACTTTTTTGCATCTAATAAACTTGAACCATTGGGTCCTTCTTTATTGCTTATATGCTTGCGCTTTATAAGTTGAAGTTAGTAGAACCATGTATCATGGGGAACTCTTTCAACATTACACTTGTACTTTGTACCCCGTTGATATCATGTTCTTTTGCTTATGGATCTCGGCGGTGTGAAATAAAAGTGGAACTTGTAAGATCATGGAGTTTGTATGTGTATTAGAGAAACGCCTGGGCCACTAGCCTAAGCCATGCCTAATCATGGTGGAAACTTGCAGCATCACCATAATGAGCACTCTATGAAGAATCCTCAATAAAAACCTATGCAAATAGCAAATAAAAAGATCACTGAGATGCTCATTGTCTGCTTGCCTTGTCATTTTGATTATGGGATAGATCCTGTATCATGTGCAAGGGGTACCCCGTTGGCGGTTCTTTATGATACATGTGTACTTACAATGACAAGAGCTTACTTGTGACTAAAGTTGAGTAGCATGAGGATCGGTCTTCGTAAGTAAGGGGCATGAGATTTCGGTTTATAACATGTCAAGCATATCCTCTTAGTTGTGTCACTTTAACCTTAATCACCGTCAAGATGCTTATGATAGGGGCAATGAGAGCTGAAAGCTATAAGTACCATAATTTTTGGAAGCTCTTTATGAGACTTGAATCCCTACTTCCTTCTATGAAGGCCTTTCTTCCACCATTATATTGAGTCTCCACCTTCTACCTTTATGCACTTACTTTGAGAGCATAGTGGCCATTCTTAGTTCTATGTGCATTGTCGCAAGACTAGTTGATTGATGCATAACTTGATATTGCTTGTTTTAAACTATTCGTATCTAGTCACTCTTATGAACATTGAAGGTGTCCTATGCATTTATATTTGCTACTCTATGAGGGACAATTTGAATGCTATTATGCTATGTTTTCTTTATGTGAAACAAACAAACGTCTTTCAAAGCATTGTTATTCATGAATCTTTTGTTTGTGCCTTTTCATGCTGCATCATAGTTTCTTTGTCTTATTGCTAGAACCTTGTCTTTCATGTTATGATTGAAGTACTATGATCCCAGCTTTGAATGTTTTACAAATACTTTGATCAAGTCTTTGATGGTGCATGTCACCTCAAAATTATTCTTTCTTTTTATCACTTACCTACTCGAGGACGAGCAGGAGTTAAGTTTGGGGATGTTGATACATTGCAAATGTATCTATAATTTTTGATGTTCCATGCTTGGTTTTATCTACTTTCTTGTGTTTTGTCCACACTTTGGAGTACTTTTCATATGATTTCTTGGACTAACCTATTAACAAGAGCCATAGTGCCAGCTGCCTGTTTTCTGCTGTTTTTGGTTCCAGAAAAGTCAGAAAATGAATATTCTCGGAATTGGACGGGACAAAAGCCAAAGTGCCTATTTTTTCGGAAGACATCTGATGCCAGAATACGAGACGGAGAAGGGTTCGGGGTCGGCCACACCACCTGGCCGTGTGGCCAGGCCTGGCCCGCGCCAGGGGGTGGTCTGGCCGACCCCAGCACCCCCTCGGCCTCTCCTTCCGCCTATATATTGCCCTCGGAACCAAAACCCTAAGTACCCGATCAAAAATCCACGAAAGATTTTGTAGCCGCCGTCATCTCCATCCCTAGATCGGGAGGGATCTGAAGCTCTTCCCAGCACCCTACCGGAGAGGGGAATTCACCCTGGAGGCCTTCTTCATCATCATGCAAGCCTCCGATGTGATGCGTGAGTAGTTCATCTCTAGACTACGGGTCCATGTAGTAGCTAGATGGCTGGTTCTCCTCCTTTGTGCTTTCATGTCTAGATCTTGTGAGCTCCGTTCATGATCAAGATCATCTATTTGTAATTCTGCATGTTGTGTTTGTGGGGATCCGATGGATATTGAGATGCTATTTCAGATTGATTATTGATTCTATCATGTCTTGGTTATTTGTGATCTTGCATGCTTTTTGTTGTTAGTAGCTATCTTGGCCAAGTAGATGCTAGCAACTCCAAGAGTTAGTATTTACGCTCGATAGTGGGTTCATGCCTCTGGTAATCTAGGGAAGTGACAGAAATCTCTAAGGTACTAGATGTGCTGTTGCTACTAGGGAGAAAACAACAATCCTTTGTTCATAGAACAATCATATTGTTTACTTTACACGCAATTCATAAAGCAATAATCTGTTGCTTGCAACTTAATACTGGAGGGGGGTTCGGATGATAACCTAAAGGTGGATTATTAGTCATAGATGCAGTTGGATGGCGATCTATGTATAATGTTGTAATGCCCAATCAAGTTCCAAAGGAGTCAAGATGATTACTATATGCATGTATTGCTTTATCGATGTTTCTCAATTTCCCCGCTGTAATTTGTTCACCCAGCATGTTATCTATCTTAAGGAGAGGCACCTCTAGTGAACTATGGATCCCGATCCTTTCTTTTACATACAATCTACAAAATGTTTACTGCTTTGTGTTTACTTTCTGCAAACTATTACTTCCTTCCATTCGATACGTTTAATCCTTTGTTTTCAGCAAAACCAGTGAGATTGACAACCTCATCACAAGTTGGGGGCAAAGTTCTGTGGTTGTGTTGTGCAGGTCTCCACGTTGCTACTAGCACCGGTAGTGCGCCCTGCCAAGGCTCAGCTAGCAACACCTTTGGGGTGTTTCCTTGCTCCTACTGGTTCGATTAAACCTTGGTTTCATAACTGAGGGAAACTTACTGCTGTGCTCATCATACCTTCCTCTTGGGGTTCCCCAATGAGCTCCACATCAACATCGAGCCATCACTCCCCAACAATATTATTATCAATAACTTTTATGCAAGGCTCCCTCTACATGATTTATTGGATGCTTCTTGTGTTGGATCATTCACTCGCATGGAAGAAGAAGCTAAATGGAATCTTCTAGACCGTATTCAAGATAATGCTGAAGCTTGGGAGAATGACAAAGGTAGAAAGTCAGGTATAAATTATGATTACGAATGCATTGAATCTTTTATGAGTACTGATGACTTTCAAAATATTAAAAATGCTTATGGTCTAGACTCTAAAGCTATTGCTTCTTATGTTAAGGCTTTTGCTTCCTACATTGAAGTGCCTAAAAAGAAGTGGAATAAGTATCATGAACCTTATAAAGATGTTGCTAAGAGTGTTCCTGCAAGAAATACTGAAGTTTATACTACTAATCAAATTTTACCGAAACCTTACATTGAGAAAATGCCTTTCCCAGTTAAGATAAAGGAACACTCTATGATAGCTAGTATGTTTATTGAAAGTACAAATAAAGATGTTGAACCTGATAAAAAAATGAATGATGAACCTATAATAGAAAATGTGAAAGACTTTGTCACTAAATATGTAGAAAAGGAACGCACTATCCTTTGTAAGGATATCCCTAATATTGTTTCACAAAGTAGAGTTATGCGAACTAGTATTCCTGTGTTTTCTGTTAGAATGAGTGATCATTGTTACAATGATCCTTGTGATAGTTATATTGTTAAGTTCATGCATGATACTGAAAGTTACTATGAGAGAGGGAAAAGTGTTCTTATGCATCTCAATAATATCAAGTTTCCTCGTTTTATGTTGAAAGTTTTTATGTTGCACTTATTTTGCCTTCCTATGCTAGTAGCCTCTGGTTTCAACAACCTGTTTGTTTACAAAATTCCCTTGCATAGGAAGTGGGTTAGACTTAAACATGTGTGTATTTTTGCTTCTTAATGCTCTCTTTCACCTCAATTCATATTCTTATGTGAGCATCATCAAAATTATCATGCCCATCTTAATGGCTATAAAGAAAGAGCTTTTTGGGAGACAACCAAATTTATTTTTGCTTTCAGTTTGTTTTGTTTCTTGGAGTCTTGGAAGTTATTACTTCGGTAATAACCTCTCCTTATCCTTTTTGTTTGGTTTTTGTGTCAAGATCAACCTCTAATGAGAGAGAAGTAATATTTGGGGAAGTTGCTGTCCTAAAACAGATTTTTGTGCTTCACCGTAAAAATTCATGAGAGATCTCTGTATGCCGGATTGAGCTGTAATTTTGTGTGCTTCTGCCCCAGGTTGTTATTTAACTTTCGTTAGCTTTGCACTTTGTGATTTGAGCAACAGAAGTTTTTTAAAAAATTGATCTTTACCTGCTGGTCTGTTTTGACAGATTTTGCCACTCTTGCATTTGCTTCTTTATTCGATTTCCTTTTTGGATTTTCGGAAGAATTTGCAACAGTAGCTTATGTTTTGATGGTTTTCAGTTGAAATTGAGCTAAAAAGGTTTTATCACTTCACTTATACTAATGTTGCTAATGAGAACTGTGTGAAGTTTTATGTGAAAGAAATTTCCAGGTAGTGGAGGTAATGGTGTAATAAGGAAGAGAAAGGTTTCATGTAACATCCCAAAAATTTAATCCAAGCTTATTAAGTTCCAAATCATGAAATTTAGGGTTAACAAAAACTTTTGCAATTGAAATTATCAAAACATTCATATGTGTGCGCATTTAAAAATAGGAGTTGTTTGAATTGCCATGATTAAGTGATCCATTGCTTGTAAAATGATTCTTAGGTGAAATAAACATCATCTAGATCATTCCCAAACAAATCCCAAAGAAAAACAAATCAAAATGAATAAAAGAAAGAAATGGTCATTTGTGCCATTTTAATCAACATGCCTACTTTGGCTATTCCTAGTACTCAAAACCTAACAGAAACATTTGTGGATCTTTACACCCCTTGCTAGTACACATAATGAGGTACCAATGCCCACTTTGTGATCTGCTAAAAACAATCAAATACTAATTTTAAATGACAGTTTAAAATTGAATCTATTTCATATGGGAAGATCCCACTATTTCAAAAACCACTCTAACAGGTTCAATTTTCAAAACCCTTGCAACCAGAGACTACCTAGTACTAGTGGAGATCACTCAAAAAATTTGAACCCAAAATTCAAAAGTAAAGTTCATGCGGCCATTTCATCAAACACTTGGCAGGCAGAATTCAAACAAAACAAATTTCACTATTTTAAATAGTGTTCTGGCCAAACTTGTCCCCCACATTGCCACCAAAATCTCTCCACTACTCCCCCTACCCCTCTCTACCCCAGCCACACACTGTGCCACGACCAAATGGTCATGGCCATTAAGGCCGAGACCCCATTTGGGCACCTCACCGGTGACAACACGCCACAGCCGCCGCCAGCGCCATCCACCGTGTCCTGGAGGTAGCCCGTGGTCCACCTCCACCGTCCAACGAGCCCCAGCCCAAGGACATCGACCAGAACGGCCAGGAACCGCCGTGCCCGGAGCCTGTCGACCATGCCGACGCCGCCCGCAGAGCGCGCCCTGACATCGCGTAGCCAGACCTCGCCTAGCTCCAGCCGCCCGTCTACACGATCCCCACCGGCCTATCAAGCTAATGGACATGCCCAATCCCCCGACCGTGCCCCGTAGTCGCCGACCGCCGTAAAACTCGTCGTCGGCAGAGACTTAGTGCGCACCGCGCTCTTCACTTTCCCCGACCACAAACTACTGCACAAGCACCATCGTGACACTCGCCAGGGCACCACCCACCGTCCTAGCGCACCGCCCACGCCTCTAGCTGTGCTGTCGTCACCGGCAAGCACCGCCCATGCTTCTCTGCCGCTCAGCCGCGCCTGTAAAAGGAGCCCTTCCCAGCACCAAAGACTCACACCATTCCACTCCCCTCTCCTCACTGGTCTTTCCCCACCTCTTGCCGGAGCCGCCCGAGTCTTGGTTCACTGGAATTTCGCCAGAGGAGCCCGCTGCAGAGGAGGAGAAGGCGTCGTCGATTTTGTCCACCCCAGGAGCTGCCGCGACCACCCCTGAGCCCGCCGTCGATAGCACGTTCCATCGCCCCCATTGTCGCCGTAGTTGGAGCCCTAGTATGCCCCTTGAGCACCCCCACCAAGCCGTTAGGGTTTGTTCTCGCCGGTGAACTGTTCGCCGGAGATGACACCTCTCAGCCGTAGATTCCCCTTCTAATCTAACAACCCACATCGCCCCATACCGCTTCGCGTGTAAAGAGCGGCTGATCGGTGGACCCCCCTGTCAGTTGAGCCCCGCGCCGCGTAGTGACACTGGGCCGGCCCGTTAGCGTTTCCCGCGCAACCCAGTTTGTTTGAATTAGGATTTTTCTTTTTAGTTTAAACTTAATTCTGTCCCTTAGTTCAAAATTCAATTAAGAGAGATTTACAAATCCAAATGAAGTGATTCCAATATTTTTAGAAAGCTACTGAATAGATCTATCCAAGCCCGTTTGATTTAATTCATTTAGAGTTATATATCTCTCCTAGTAAAAATAATAAAACAGAAGCATTTGCACCTTGCAACATTTTTACAAAATCAACCAAGTTAGCTTTTGAGTTGATTACAACTCTCAAAAATCACATTTCATCATACCTATCTAAATATGCAATAATATTAAGGTTTACATGCAGTGACTTTGGACTAGTACCAAAATAATGCTATATAGGCATTTCTAGTCACTTTAAATCATTAAATAATGGACTTAAACCAAAGTAATTTTGATCCAACCCTTAAATTACATTCCCACATGTTAGAATATGTGGTGATGATATGTGTCCACATGATCCTATATTTTAAGTGGTGAATATTAAATCTTAGTTAATTTTTGAATGAGTAGAAATTACTTTTCTAAAATAAAAAGGAGGAAACTATGGATTAAAACTTGTGATGCTTGTGATGATAATAGATCATCAATTGTGTGCCTTAGAGTACTAATTAGACTAGTTAAGTATTGTTTGGTGATTGTGTACTCCGTATGTATTTATAGAAGATAGTACCGACCAAGCTTACGAGGAGGAGTGCTACCAAGAAGAAGAAGAAAACTTCAACCACTTCACCAACCAAGTCAAGCTATTGTTAGCAAGCTAGAATAAAGCTAGATGAATGAGCAAAGATGCTTTAGGCATGCTTTGGTCACACCACTTTGACTATTACTACCCCAAGTATTACCTTACAAGCTTTACTTCCTTTACTTTACACAAAGCCCTTACTTGTTTTGAAGGTAGCATAAAGAGTATAAAACTTGACCTATTTATATAAGCTTTGGATGTCATTCTATGGCATGAGATTGAACCCATCATCTTGCCACCTTAGTGAACACTCTTAACTTAGTAGTTTAGAGTAGATCAAAACTTGAGTCACTTTAGATGGGAACAATTGGTGAAAATGAATTATGAAAACCTTGGAATGATGAGTCATTATATTGAGATGTTTTGACATGTGTTGAGAAACACAAATGGTTTATGATGATGAAAATGTTGAGGCATGAGCCTTAGCCCTTTTATAAAACTGATGGTTGGATTCGGATGCGATACCATTCCAAATTTACCGTACAACCACAATACCTGAATTGGGTATGGCCTAGCCGGAAGTTTATATGCATTAGTATTAGTTCCCTCACGGGAGAGGTTTGAGCTGAGGCTACCTCTCAATGTCGTCCACCTATGCAGTGCCCAAGATGACAGATGGTCATGGTTGGGTGGCCATGCTCATAGGAGAGGTTCTTATACTAGGGTGTGTAAAAGGAAAGGTTATGTTTGATTATCTGCATACTAAGTATGATGATTCAGGTTTATCCCTGATAGATGTATCGAATCTTGTGGTGAAAGTGTACCACCTCTAGAGAGTGTCAAACTATTCGAATAGCCGCGTCCGCAGTTATGGACAGTTGGAATGGCCATACAGTTTCGTCGTCAGATGTTTTCAAAAAAACTTATGCAATGAATGATGAATCTTGACTTGACCACAACATGGTTGTGCTTATGATAATAGCTTCCCAACTTAAGTGATTCTAGAACTTTATTTTATCTTTCTTTGCTTCTGAACTCAGCTTAGGTTTCAAACTTATCTTTATAGTTAAACTTGGATTTAGCACTTTAACTTAGAATTATACTAATTGTTAGTGGTAGTTTGCGAGTACTTAAAGAGTACTCATGGCTTTTGTCCCTGGCTATTCTCATGGCCAGACTATGAAGGAGACTACCAAGATGATGGCCAGCAGGACGGCTATGATAACTAGGACTATCTGCCTTCGTCAGCATTGCCTGTGCCCCTGAAGATGGACCCCACCGCTACGCTTATCTTTTATTTCCGCTGCTTGTTGTATTAAGACTGGATCATGAGATCCTTATTTGTGTAAGACCTTATGTATGGTTTGTAATGGATGATGTACTGTGATATCCAATCCGTTATGTCTCGCAAAAATGGTAATCCTGGGGTTGCGAGGTATGGCATAACGGGCATCTGGGATTAAAAATCCGGGTGTTGACAAGTTGGTATCAGAGCCATCCTGACCATAGGAGACCCTAGTTAGAGTGGACGTCTGAACAAAAACTTAGTTTCAAAACCAAAGTGAGTATTTATGAAAAACTATCTCCTCTCTTATCCTTGGGAATTCTTTCTTTCTCAAAAATTCATGTTCCTCAAAATTCTTACATTACTACTTAAAATTTGACACACTTGATCACTTCACTAATTTCCTCATCCTTAATTATTGTAGATGGAGACCCAGTTCAGCAAGTTTTACCAGTTGGGAAACGGAGGTCAACTGATCTTCGAGAGGGATCTAGATTCACTGTCGGAGTTATTGGGATGCCCACATCCGGAGTTTCTTGGAGCTCAACTTCCAGGACCCCCAGGAGGAGACCTACAGTGGCTAGTCACCGCAGATCTTAGAGGAAGCATTGAAGCACCAACTTCCGGGAGAATTCAGTTCTTCGTTAGAGAGAACAACTGGCTAGATGGATTAGCCAGGGCAATGCATGAAGCTCTCGCACGTCTATGTGCCCTCAGCATCAACAAAATCCAAGGAACCCGTTTTGCTCACTGTGCAAAACGTGACTTCATGGGAATGCCGATGGAGATGCCAAGTCACCCAGAGTTGAAGCGTCAAGTGGAGAATCTTGACTTCTTGCTGCACGACAGACTGGAGGAACTGGACAATGCTAGAGAGTTAGCAAACCAGAACCGTGCCATTGCCGACCAGAAGGCCCAGACTTTCGCACTGCTCGTCTAGGATCGCCAGTCTCTTTGCCGCCAGCATACCAAGAAGGATCGCACCATCGCTCGTCTTTGCAAGAAGTTGGCCGACCTCGAGAAGACCGTCAAGGAGCATGAAGCTCAGCTTGCCACCAAGGAAGAAGAAGATGAGGGTGAAGACATCCAGGGAGACATGGATTCTTACCTCAGCAATGATGATGACTTTCTGGAGGAGGATGCTGTGGAATTCTACACTGATGATGAGGACTCCGACTTCATTGACGATGAGTAGATGCACTAGAGCACCGTCGTAGCATGAGATGTATCGGTTCCACTATATCGTAGCTTGCAGAATGGTTCTTCAAACCATCTGTTTTCCTTTGTTTGTTGTGGTGTGTGTTGTATCGTGTGTTTGTTTGCATGAATGAAATGGAGTTAGTTGAAAAACCTGAGTCTAACTCAAAGTTTTAGCTTTGAAACCAAAACCATGAACCTTAGAATTTCTCTCTTACCCCTATATCTATCTAAATCCTCAGATGACTCGTGGAAACCAAGGAGGGAGCAGCTTGTCGCAGGACCCAATGCTGCAGATCTTGCAGAATCTCATCGCCGATAGAGAAGCAAGCAGGGCAGAACGTCAAGCCAACTAAGCAACATTGCAGCAGATCGCCCAGATGGCTCTCAACAACCAAGGGTATGGAAATCGGGATCATCATGGATCCAAACTCAAAAAAATTCAGAATACCAGTCCCCCAATCTTCAACCAATCTAAAAACCCATTAGATGCTGATGACTGGTTGCAGACGATGGAAAACAACCTCGAAGTTGCAGGAGTTGATGAAAACGAGAAAGTTCTCTTTGCCACCCACTATCTGGCGGGAGATGCAAGAGCTTGGTGGAATAGTATCCGCAATATGAACCATGGTCAGGTTATGACATGGGAAGCCTTTAAAGTCAAGTTCAGCTGCACCCACGTGCCGCAGGGTCTAGTCAACCGAATGAGAGATGAGTTCCACGAATTGAAGCAAGGAAGAATGACTCTGGTGGAGTATGATGCACTCGACTTTCAACGTAGAGCTCGTTGGGAACCCCAAGAGGAAGGTATGATGAGCACAGAACTAAGTTTTCCCCCAGTTATGAAACCAAGGTTTAATCGAACCAGTAGGAGCAAGGAAACACCCCAAAGGTGTTACTAGCTGAGCTTTGGCAGGTCGCACTACCGATGCTAGTAGAAACGTGGAGACCTGCACAACACAACCACAGAACTTTGTCCCCAACTTGCGATGAGGTTGTCAATCTCACCGTGTTTTGTGGAAAACAAAGGATTAAACGTATCGAATGGAAAGAAGTAATAGTTTGCAGAAAGTAAACACAAAGCAGTAAAAGATTGTAGATTGTCTATAAAAGACAAGGACCGGGATCCATAGTTCACTAGAGGTGGCTCTCCTTAGATAGATAACATGCTGGGTGAACAAATTACAGCGGGGCAATTGACAAACACCGAGAAAGCAATACATGCATATACTAATCATCTTGACTCCTCTGAGACTTGATTGGGCATTACAACATAATACATAGACCGCCATCCAACTGCATCTATGACTAATAATCCACCTTCAGGTTATCATCGAACCCCTCCGATTAAGTTGCAAGCAACAGATTATTGCTTTACGCTGTAAAGTAAACAATACAATTGTTCTATGACCAAAGGATCGTTGTTTTCTCCCTAGTAGCAACAACACATCTAGTACCTTAGAGATTTACATCACTTCCCAGATTACGGAGGCATGAACCCACTATCGAGCATAAATACTAACTCTTGGAGTTGCTAGCATCTACTTGCCCAAGATAGCTACTAACAACAGAAAGCATGCAAGATCTCAAATAACAAAGACATGATAGAATCAATAATCAATCTGAAATAGCATCTCAATATCCATCAGATCCCCGCAAACACAACATGTATGAATTACAAATAGATGATCTTGATCATGAACAGAGCTCACAAGATCTAAACATGAAATCACAAAGGAGGAGAAACCAGCCATCTAGCTACTACATGGATCCGTAGTCCAAGGATGAACTACTCACGCATGACACCGGAGGCTTGCATGGTGATGAAGAAGGCCTCCAGGGTGAATTCCCCTCTCCGGCAGGGTGCCGGGAAGAGCTTCAGATCCCTCCCGATCTAGGGACGGAGATGACGGCGGCTACAAACTCTTTCGTGGATTTTTGATCGGGTATCTAGGGTTTTCGTCCCGAGGGCAACTTATAGGTGGAAGGAGAGACCGAGGGGGTGCTGGGGTCGGCCAGACCACCCCCTGGCGCGGGCCAAGTCTGGCCGCGTGGCCAGGTGGTGTGGCCAGCCCCTGGCCCCTCTCCGTCTCGTATTCTGGCACTTGATCCCTTCCAGAAAAATAGGCACTTTGGCTTTTGTCCCGTCCAATTCCGAGAATATTCATATTCTGACTTTCCTGGAACCAAAATCAGCAGAAAACAGGCAGCTGGCACTATGGCTCTTGTTAATAGGTTAGTCCAAGAAATCATATGAAAAGTACTCCAAAGTTGGAACAAAACACAAGAAAGTGGATAAAACCAAGCATGTAACATCAAAAATTATAGAGACATTTGCAATGTATCAACATCCCCAAGCTTAACTCCTGCTCGTCCTCGAGTAGGTAAGTGATAAAAAGAAATAATTTTTGAGTTGACATGCACCATCAAAGACTTGATCAAAGTATTTGCAAAACATCAAAGCTGGGATCAAAGTACTTCAATCATAACATGAAAGAAAAAGTTCTAGCAATAAGCAAAGAGACTATGATGCAACATGAAAAGGCACAAACAAAAGATTCAGGAATAACAATGCTTTGCAAGACGTTTGTTTGTTTCACATAAAGAAAACATAGCATAAAAGTATTCAGCTTGTCCCTCAATAGAGTAGCTAATATAAATGCATAAGACACCTTAAAAGTTCATAAGAGTGACTAGATACAATAGTTTAAAACAAGCAATATCAAGTTATGCATCAATCAACTAGTGTTGGGACAATGCACAAAGAACTAAGAATGGCCACTATGCTCTCAAAGTAGGTGCATAAAGTTAGAAGGTGGAGACTCAATATAATGGTGGAAGAAAAGCCTTTTGTAAAAGGAAGTAGGGATTCAAGTCTCATTAAGAGCTTCCAAAAATTATGGTACTTATAGCTTTCAGCTCTCATTGCCCCTATCATAAGCATCTTTAAGTGATTAAGGTTAAAGTGACAGAACTAAGAGGATATGCTTGACAAGTTATAAACTGAAATCTCATGCCCCTTACTTACGAAGACCGATCCTCATGCTACTCAACTTCAGTCACGAGTAAGCTCTTGTCATTGTAAGTATATGTGTATCATTAAGAACTGCCAACGGGGTACCCCTTGCACATGATACGGGAGCTTTCCCATAATCAAAATGACAAGGCAAGCAGACAATGAGCATCTCAGCGATCTTTTTATTTGCTATTTTCATAGGTTTTTATTGAGGATGATTCATAGAGTGCTCATTATGGTGATGCTGCAAGTTTCCACCATGATTAGGCATGGTTAGGCTAGCGGCCCAGGCGTTTCTTTAACACACATACAAACTCCATGATCTTACAAGTTCCACTTTTATTTCACACTGCCAGGATCCGTAAGCAAAAGAACATGATATCAACGAGGTACAAAGTACAAGTGCAATGTTGAAAGCGTTCCCCATGAATGTACTTGGAATAGCATAAGCTAGTAGGTAGGTATGGTGGACTCTTTGGAATAACTTGGTTTAGGGAGTTGGATGCATGAGTGGAACTCATACTTTGTTGTGGAGGCTAGCAAAAGACTGGGAGCGGCAAACTAAGAGAGCAATAATGGCCATAATCATGCAGAGCGACAAAACATCATTGATCAAAGCATAAAGTGATACTACAAGTTGAAAACTAAAGGATCATAAAGGCTATGGTGACTTGAGATAGTCATAACATGGTGTAAGCATGTGCCAAGTCAACCCAAATAAAGCATCAAAGGAGAATACCACTATACTGTGCTTTAATATGCTAAAACAACACATGATTCATCCAAGGCACATTAAGCAATATCAATTGTTTATAACAAGTCATGCTACAGCAAAGAATACTAAGCATAAAGCCAGAACAATATCAAGCATGGCATGACAAAGCATAGCCACAGTAAAAAACGAGCTCTTTTTACCACATAAGCATGAGCTTTCTTACTCTTTTCCAAACCAAACCAAACTATTTGCAAACAAATGTATGAAAGAGGGGGTCCAACCAACTTATTCAGAAAACTAAGCAAACCAAGCAAACTAAAAACCAAAACAAAAACGAAAAAGAAGACGCTCCAAGAAAAACACAACTGTGCATGAAACAATAAAAATGAAGCGTTTGGAGGAAACCTGGGATTTTTATTGATGAAGAAGGGGATGCCTTGGGCATCCCCAAGCTTTGACGCTTGAACTTCTTGGATATTTCTTGGGGTGACACGCGTGGCATCCTCAAACTTGAGCTTTAGTCCATCCTTCATCTCATTACTCATTCCTTCCATACACCTGAAAATTTTCCTTCATACAAAACTTCACACAATCTCATTAGCAGCATTAGTGCACTTAAGATAAATAAATCTCAAGGTTCAGTTCTAACACCAAATAAAATTCCATTAGAACACTAGATACTGTAGCACTTCCCTCAAAAAGCTCGATTCCCCAAAGGAACTCAAGAAGGAACTAACAAGAAGCAAATGCAGAAAATGGCAGAAATCTGTCAAAACAGACCAGCAGGTAAAGATGAATTTTTTCGAAGACCTTCTGTTGCTCAAATCAAAACATGTTGAACTAACGAAAGTTATATAACAACCTGGGGCAGAAGCACAAAAAATTACAGCTCAATTCGACGTACAGAGCTCTCTCAGGAATTTTTACGGTGAAGCACAGAAATCTGTTTCGGGTCAGCAACTTTCCCAATCATTACTTCACTCTCATTAGAGGTTACTCTTGGCACAAAAAGCAAATAAAAATGATAAGGACAGGTTATTACAAAGGTAATAACTTCCAAGACTCATCTAAAACTCTTGGGTTATCTCTCAACAAGTACTTTTCTTTAACGCCTTTAAGTTAGGCATAAGAAGCAAACAAAGAATCAAGTGTTCTCAAATGAAGAAGCATTAAGACCAAATTTTGTTTTCATAGGAGAAGAAAAAGAAATCTTTTCTCTCTTTTTAGGGAAGTGTTCTATACCTTTCTTGAGTGGGAGTTGATATTTAATGGTGCCTTCTTTCATATCAATGATGGCACCAACAGTTCTAAGAAAAGGTCTTCCCAAAGTAATAGGACAAGAAGCATTGTATTCAACATCCAAAACATAGAAATCGACGGGGACATAGGAATCATTAACCATAATAAGAACATCATTAATACTCCCCATTAGTTTCTTTTTAGCATTAGCATCAAGTGGAACATTCAAATAGCAATCTTCAAGAGGAGGCAAATCAAGCATATCATAAAATCCTTCTAGGCATAATAGAAACACTACTATCAATATCACACAAAGCTTTGTAATCAAATTCATTCACTTTCATATTAATGATGGGTTCCCAACCATCTTCTTGTTTTATAGGAATAGAAGCTTTATGTTTCATCTTTTCTTCTTTAATTTTTATGAGAGCATCAGTAATGTGTTTTGTAAAAGCCATGTTCATAGCACTAGCATTAGGACTTTTAGCAAGATTTTGTAGGAACTTAATAACTTCAGAGATGTTGCAATCATCAAGATCAAAATCAACTTTATCATCTAAAGTAGTAGGACTATTACTAGCCTCAACACTAGTGGTAGTGATAGTAGAAACACTAATGTTTCTAGCAATTTCATCTTCTCTTTCCCACTTAGCATGTAATTCAGCTAATAGTCTAACATTTTCATCAATTCTTACTTGTATGGCATTAGTAGCTGCAAAGGGATTCTCATTAGTTTCAGGTTTAGCAGCCATTTTATTAATCAATGAAGATTGAGCTTCAGACAATGATGCTATATTTCTTTCAGCATTAGAGAGTTTTTCCTCAATAGTTTTATTGAAAGTAGTTTGTTTACTAATAAACTCTTTAAGCATAACTTCAAGTTTAGGGGGAGCACTCTTATTTTTGTTGTAATAATTTCCATAAGCATTACCATTGTTTGGAGGATAAGGTTTATAATTGTTGTTACCAAAATTGTTCCTATAAGCATTATTACCATAAGCATTGTTGCCAAAGTTGTTATTTCTTATGAAGTTCACATCAACTTGCTCTTCTGGAGCAACCAAAGAGGCTAAAAGAACATTATTTGGATCAATATGGGCTTTCCCATTAACAAGCATAGACATAATAATATCAATCTTATCACTCAAGGAGGAGGTTTCTTCAATAGAATTTACCTTCTTACCTTGTGGAGCTCTCTCAGTATGCCATTCAGAATAATTAACCATCATATTATCCAATAGTTTTGTTGCAGCACCCAAAGTGATGGTCATAAAGGTACCTCCAGCAGCTGAATCCTGCATAAAAAGTTTGGATGATCATCCAAGCAGTCAGTCCACGAGTGGGACAATTCTTTACCAAAGATTTCATTCTTTCCCAAGCTTGAGCAACATGCTCATTATCAAGTTGTTTAAACTTCATTATTTCACTTCTCATGGATATAATCTTAGGAGGAGGATAGTATTTTCCACTAAAAGCATCTTTGCACTTAGTCCAAGAATCAATACTATTCCTAGTTAAGGAATTCAACCATTCTTTAGCTTTTCCTCTCAAAGAGAAAGGAAACAATTTCAGTTTAATAATATCACCATCTATATCCCTATGCTTTTGCATCTCACAAAGTTCAACAAAGTTATTTAGATGAGAAGCAGCATCTTCATTACCAATACCAGAAAATTGTTCTCTCATAACAAGATTGAGCAAGGCAGGTTTTATCTCAAAGAAAGTATTTTCAGCCACAGGTGGAGCAATAGGAGTGCTCATAAAATCATTGTTGTTGGTGCTAGTGTAGTCACACAACTTAGTGTTTTCAAGAGTAGTCATTTTTTTGGGTTTTCAAATAAGAAGCAAAAAAAGTAAAACTAATTTTTTTGTGTTTTTGAAGAACAAAACAAGCAAGCAAAGCAAAAAAGAAACTAAGCAAAACAAAAACAACAAAGTAAAGAGATTGGTTATGAGGGACTCCCATTGTGAAGATGTCCTTGACTCCCCGACAACGGCGCCAGAAAAGATCTTGATGCACTCGACTTTCAACATAGAGCTCGTTGGGAACCCCAAGAGGAAGGTATGATGAGCACAGCAGTAAGTTTTCCCTCAGTTATGAAACCAAGGTTTAATCGAACCAGTAGGAGCAAGGAAACACCCCAAAGGTGTTACTAGCTGAGCTTTGGCAGTGCGCACTACCGGTGCTAGTAGGAACGTGGAGACCTGCATAACACAACCACAGAACTTTGTCCCCAACTTGCGATGAGGTTGTCAATCTCACTGTGTTTTGCGGAAAACAACAATTAAACGTATCGAATGGAAAGAAGTAATAGTTTGCAGAAAGTAAACACAAAGTAGTAAAAGATTGTAGATTGTATATAAAAGACAAGGACCGGGACCATAGTTAACTAGAGGTGGTTCTCCTTAGATAGATAACATGCTGGGTGAACAAATTACAGCGGGGCAATTGACAAACACCGAGAAATCAATACATGCATATACTAATCATCTTGACTCCTCTGAGACTTGATTGGGCATTACAACATAATACATAGACCGCCATCCAACTGCATCTATGACTAATAATCCACCTTCAGGTTATCATCCGACCCCCTTCCAGTATTAAGTTGCAAGCAACAGATTATTGCTTTATGAACTGCGCGTAAAGTAAACAATACAATTGTTCTATGAACAAAGGATCGTTGTTTTCTCCCTAGTAGCAACAACACATCTAGTACCTTAGAGATTTCTATCACTTCCTCAGATTACCAAAGGCACGAACCCACTATCGAGCATAAATACTAACTCTTGGAGTTGCTAGCATCTACTTGGCCAAGATAGCTACTAACAATGGAAAGCATGCAAGATCTCAAATAACAAAGACATGATAGAATCAATAATCAATCTGAAATAGCATCTCAATATCCATCGGATCCCCGCAAACACAACATGTATGAATTACAAATAGATGATCTTGATCATGAACGGAGCTCACAAGATCTAAACATGAAAGCACAAAGGAGGAGAAACCAGCCATCTAGCTACTACGTGAATTCCCCTCTCCGGCAGGGTGCTGGGAAGAGCTTCAGATCCCTCCCGATCTAGGGACGGAGATGACGGCGGCTACAGACTCTTTCGTGGATTTTTGATCGGGTACCTAGGGTTTTCGTCCCGAGGGCAACTTATAGGCGGAAGGAGAGGCCGAGGGGGTGCTGGGGTCGGCCAGACCACCCCCTGGCACGGGCCAAGCCTGGCCGCGCGGCCAGGTGGTGTGGCCGGCCCCTGGCCCCTCTCCGTATTCTGGCACTTGATCCCTTCCGAAAAAATAGGTACTTTGGCTTTTGTCCCGTCCAATTCCGAGAATATTCATTTTCTGACTTTCCTAGAACCAAAAACAGTAGAAAAGAGGCAGCTGGCACTGTGGCTCTTGTTAATAGGTTAGTCCAAGAAATCATATGAAAAGTACTCCAAAGTTGGAACAAAACACAAGAAAGTGGATAAAACCAAGCATGGAACATCAAAAATTATAGATACATTTGCATTGTATAAGAGTACCATGACAGATTCCTGTCACTTGCCAGATATGCACCTGATGAGATCAACACGGAGGCCAAGAAGAAGGAGAGATTCCTGAACGGACTGCATGATGAGATGCAGACTGTCCTCGTCAACATCCGTTTTCAGGATCTCGAAGAGCTAGTCGACTCTGCCATTCAGATGGAAGGGAAGATTAATCAGGCCAACGACAACCGCAAACGTCATATGATGCAGCAATCAGGATCCAGCAGTCACGAGAAGTACCGTCCCAACCCCTCACCAGGATATGCACCAAGAAACAACCGACCCCCAATGTCTCGCCCAAGCTACCCCAACCGTAACGGAGGCAATGTGAAGTCCGGAGGAAACCATCACAACTCTAGCAATGCCAACAATTTCAACCGTGCACCTCCCAAGAGCAACAACAACAACAACAACAACAACAACAACACTGCACCCAGAACTAGCAGCAATGTTGTGCCTGTCGCAGCAAAGGACAAGCCCCAGATCACTTGTTTCGAGTGTGGAGTGAAGGGTCACTACTCCAATGAGTGTCCCAAGAAGACTGTCGCCAATGCCACTTTGAATGCCCCAGCTCAACAACAGTGTCGTGTTCAACCAGGAAGAAGGTTTGCCCTAGGGAACCCTCACAACCGCAACAGTCGTCTCTTCCACATGAACGCAGAAGAAGCCCAAGAAGCACCAGATGTAGTGCTGGATATGTTTTTTGTCAACTCAGTTTTAGAAAGAGTATTGTTTGATTCAGGAGCATCGCATTCATTTGTCACCGAAGAATTTGCATGCACTAGTAAGATTCACCCAACCAACCTGAAGCATGTCATGATAGTTCAAATCCCCGGTTCAACTATAAAACCTAGAAAAATTTGCAAAGTTGTGCCTATCAGAATACATGGGATAGATTTTTACACCAACCTAATAGTACTTGGAACCAAAGGATTGGAAGTAGTACTAGGTATGGACTGGATGTCCAGGCATAAAGGACTGATAGATTGTGCTAAGAAAGCCATCACCATGACCAGTAGTTCTGGAGTAACAGTAGAACATATCTCTGAAACCTTATCCCGTCAATTCAAGTGCAACAAGAGTCTAGCCCTACCCACCATAGACCAAGTAAGAGTAGTCTGTGAATACCCCGACGTATTCCCAGATGAATTGCCAGGTATGCCCCCGGATAGGGATATTGAGTTCATTATCAAACTAATCCCCGGAACCGGACCCATAGCCAGAGACCCTATAACATGAACCCCTCAGAGTTACTTGAGTTGAAGAAGCAGTTAGATGCCATGTTAGCAACATGCTTGATTCAACCAAGCGCATCGCCATGGAGATCACCAGTGTTATTCATCGACAAGAAAGATGGAGGCAATTGTCTGTGTACAGATTACAGAAAGTTGAATGACGTCACCATCAAGAACAAGTACCCCTGGCCAAAGATAGAGGATCTATTTGATCAGTTGACTGGAGCCCAGGTATTCTCAAAGATTGACCTTAGGACTGGTTATCACCAACTTTAGATTCGTGCAACGGATATTCCGAAGACCTCCTTTACTACTCGCTATGGTTTATACGAGTATACGGTTATGTCTTTTGGATTAACCAATGCCCCTGCTTATTTCATGAATCTCATGAATAAGATCTTTATGAATTTCCTAGATAAGTTTGTAGTTGTGTTTATCGACGACATCCTTATCTACTCCAAGTCAGAAGAAGAGCATGAGCAACATTTGAGAATCATCCTAGAAACCCTGAGAGATTATCAGTTATATGCCAAGTTCAGCAAGTGTGAGTTTTGGCTGAAAGAAGTAGGATTCCTAGGACATATTGTGTCTGCCGGAGGAGTCTCTGTTGATCCTGCCAAGATCAAAGATGTCGAAGAATGGGAATCCCCAACCACTCAAACCCAAGTCCGTGCATTTCTCGGATTAGCGGGATACTACCGCAAGTTCGTCAAAGGATTCTCGAGCATCGCCAGACCCATGACCCAATTGTTGAAGAAGGACAAGAAGTTTGAATGGACTGACAAGTGCGAAGCCAGTTTCCAGGAGCTGAAGAAGAGATTGATATCAGCTCCAATTTTGATCATGCTAGACATCAAGAAGACATTTGATGTATATTGTGATGCATCCAAGATTGGTCACGGATGTGTATTGATGCAAGAAGGAAAAGTCATCGCTTATCTGTCTCGACAACTGAAGCAACATGAGCAGAACTATCTGACCCATGATCTTGAATTAGCAGCCGTAGTGCTGGCATTAAAGACATGGCGTCATTATCTAATGGGTAATCGTTGTGAGATTTACTCGGATCACAAAAGCTTAAAGTATATTTTCACTCAGAAGGAGCTGAATATGAGGCAAAGGAGATGGATAGAGTTAATCAAGGATTATGACCTTGACATTCACTATCACCCCGGCAAAGCCAATGTGGTAGCGGATGCTCTTAGCAGATTGCCGTGTAGGCTAAACACCATGATCAAGGAGAAGCAACCAGGTTTGTATGAGGAGTTGGAGCAGTTCATGACTGAATTGGTTAGCAGAGGATTCTTAGCTAGCATTGAACTTCAACCCACTTTGATTAGCCAAATCAAGGAAGCCCAGAAGGGGAATGAAAGTATCGACGGAATCAAACGTCGTATTGGTACAGGAAAGGTACCTGGATTCACGGAAGACGAAGGAGTATTGTGGTACAAAGGACGTATTTGTGTGCTAGCAGATTTGGGACTGGAGCAAGTTATCATGAAGGAAGCTCATGATACTCTTGATTCTATCCACCCTAGAGGAACGAAGATGTATCAGGATTTGAAAGAGCAATTTTTGTGGCATAAGATGAAGACCGAAATCGGAAGCTACATCACCAAGTGTGACATCTGTCAAAGAGTCAAAGCAGAACATCAGAGACCTGCAGGATTGTTGCAACCATTGCAGATTCTAGAATGGAAATGGGATTCCGTCGGAATGGACTTTATCACCGGTTTGCCTACTTCTAGTAGGGGAAATGACTCAATCTGGGTCATAGTTGATAGACTGTCCAAGGTAGCTCACTTTATACCTATCAAGACTACCTAGCAGAGTGCGAAACTAGCAGAACTGTACATTGCTAGGATTGTTAGTCTGCATGGAACCCCCAAGACCATAGTATCAGATCGAGGAACCCAGTTTACCTCGAGATTTTGGCAGAAAGTTCAGGAAGGATTGGGAACCAAGTTGAATTTCAGCACCGTGTATCACCCGCGAACAGATGGACAGACTGAGAGAGTCAACCAGATCTTAGAGGATATGCTTAGAGCTTGTGTGTTGGAGTATGGATCAAAATGGGAAGATTGCCTGCCTTTCGCAGAATTCTCATATAACAACAGTTATCAAGCTAGTTTGCAGATGGCACCATTTGAATTCCTATACGGAATTCCTTTGAGTTTCATTCTTGCGAACGTACTCCCCAGGCGGGATACTTAACGCGTTAGCTAAAACACTGCACGGGTCGAGTCGCACAACACCTAGTATCCATCGTTTACGGCTAGGACTACTGGGGTCTCTAATCCCATTTGCTCCTCTAGCTTTCGTCTCCCAGTGTCAGTGTCAGCCCAGCAGAGTGCTTTCGCGGTTGGTGTTCTTTCTGATCTCAATGCATTTCATCGCTCCACGGAAATTCCCTCTGCCCCTACCGTACTCCAGCTTGGTAGTTTCCAACGCCTGTCCAGGGTTGAGCCCTGGGATTTGACGGCGGACTTGAAAAGCCACCTACAGATGCTTTACGCCCAATCATTCCGGATAACACTTGCATCCTTTGTCTTACCGCGGCTGCTGGCACAGAGTTAGTCGATGCTTATTCCTCAGATACTGTCATTGTTTCTTCTCCGAGAAAAGAAGTTGATGACCCATAGGCCTTCCACCTCCATGTGGCATTGCTCCGTCAGGCTTTCGCCCATTGTAGAAAATTCCCCACTGAAGTGTTGTACCCCTTTGAATTGGTCACAATTAGGAGAGAGTTAGATCTTTGAACCCGACATTCTCCGAGAAGCCGAATAGAAAGTTCACAAAGTCCGTGAGCACCTCAAGACCGCCCAATCCAGACAGAAGAGTTATGTTGACAAGAGAAGGAGAGACCTGACTTTCAATGTCTGAGATTTTGTATATCTCAATGTTTCACCATTGAAGGGAACTCAACGCTTTAGTCTAAAAGGAAAGTTAGCCCCCAGATATATCAGGCCCTTCAAGATTCTGAACCGTCGAGGAGAAGTATCGTATCAACTGGAACTGCCTGAAGAGATGTCATCCATCCACAATGTGTTCCATATCTCGTTACTTCGCAAATGCCTGGAAGTGCCGGAGAAGGCTAAAGTTTTCAAGAACATCGATCACAGAGCTGTAGAGATCAATAATGACCTGACCTATCGGGAAGTGCCCATCCGTATCTTAGAAGAAGCCTACAGAACCACTAGGACCAGGAGTATCAAGTTTCTCAAGATTCAGTGGAGCAACCATACCGAGGATGTAGCCACTTGGGAGCGCGAAGATTACATTAGGACAGAGTTCCCAGATCTATTTAGTTCCTAGTTTTCTTTGTAAATCTCGGGACGAGATTTTGTTTAAGGGGGGAAGGTTTGTAACATCCCAAAACTTTAATCCAAGCTTATTAAGATCCAAATCATCAAAGTTAGGGTTAACAAAAACTTTTGCAATTGAAATTATCAAAACATTCATATGTGTGTGCATTTAAAAATAGGAGTTGTTTGAATTGCCATGATTAAGTGATCCATTGCTTGTAAAATGATTCTTAGGTGAAATAAACATCATCTAGATCATTCCCAAACAAATCCCAAAGAAAAACAAATCAAAATGAATAAAAGAAAGAAATGGTCATTTGTGCCATTTTAATCAACATGCCTACTTTGGCTATTCCTAGTACTCAAAACCTAACAGAAACATTTGTGGATCTTTACACACCTTGCTAGTACACATAATGAGGTACCAAGGCCCACGTTTTGATCTGCTAAAAATAATCAAATACAAATTTTAAATGACAGTTTAAAATTGAATCTATTTCATATGGGAAGATCCCACTATTTCAAAAACCACTAAAACAGGTTCAATTTTCAAAACCCTTGCAACGAGAGACTACCTAGTACTAGTGGAGATCACTCAAAATTTTTGAACCCAAAATTCAAAAGTAAAGTTCATGCGGCCATTTCATCAAACACTTGGCAGGCAGAATTCAAACAAAACAAATTTCACTATTTTAAATAGTGTTCTGGCCAAACTTGTCCCCCACATTGCCACCAAAATCTCTCAACTACTCCCCCTAACCCTCTCTAGCCCAGCCACACACTGTGCCACGACCAAATGGTCATGGCCATTAAGGCCGAGCCCCCATTTGGGCACCTCACCGGCGACAGCACGCCACAGCCTCCGCCAGCGCCATCCATCGTGTCCTGGAGGTAGCCCGTGGTACACCTCCACCGTCCAACCAGCCCCAGCCCAAGGACAGCGACCAGAATGGCCAGGAACCGCCGTGCCTGGAGCCTGTCGACCATGCCGACGCCGTCCGCAGAGCGCGCCCTGGCCTCGCGTAGCCAGACCTCGCCTAGCTCCAGCCGCCCGTCTACATGATCCCCACCGGCCTAGCAAGCTAACGGACATGCCCAATCCCCCGACCGTGCCCCATAGTCGCCGGCCGCCGTAAAACTCGCCGTCGGCAGAGACTTAGTGCACGCCGCGCTCTTCACTTTCCCCAACCACAAACCACTGCACAAGCACCATTGTGACACTCGCCAGGGCACCACCCACCGTCCTAGCGCACCGCCCACGCCTCTAGTTGTGCCGTCGTCATCGGCCAGCACCGCCCATGCTTCTCTGCCGCTCAGCCGCGCCTGTAAAAGGAGCCCTTCCCAGCACCAAAGACTCACACCATTCCACTCCCCTCTCCTCACTGGTCTTTCCCCACCTCTTACCGGAGCCGCCCGAGTCTTGGTTCGCCAGAATTTCACCGGAGGAGCCCGCTGCAGAGGAGGAGAAGGCGCCGTCGATTTCGTCCACCCCAGGAGCTGCCGCGACCACCCCTGAGCCCGCCATCGATAGCACGTTCGATCGCCCCCATCGCCGCCGTAGCTGGAGCCTTGGTATGCGCCCTGAGCACCCCCACCAAGCCGTTAGGGTTTGTCCTCGCCGGTGAACTGTTCGCCGGAGATGACACCTCTCAGCCGTAGATTCCCCTTCTAATCTAACGGCCCACATCGCCTGCATTGGCGTGTAAGAGCCGCTGACCGTGGACCCCCCTGGGGTTGAGCGCCACAAGTGACACTGGGCCGGCCCGTTAGTGTTTCCCGCGCACCCTAGTTAGTTTGAATTAGGATTTTTCTTTTTATTTTAAACTTAGTTCTGTCCCTTAGTTCAAAATTCAATTCAGAGAGATTTACAAATCCAAATGAAGTGATTCCAATTTTGTTGGAAAGCTACTGAAAAGATCTATCCAAGCCCGTTGGATTTAATTCATTTACGGTTATAGATCTCTCCTAGTAAAAATAATAAGACAGAAGCATTTGCACCTTGCAACATTTTTACAAAATCAACCAAGTTAGCTTTTGAGTTGATTCCAACTCTCAAAAATAATATTTTATCATACCTATCTGAATATGTAATAATATTAAAGTTTATATGCAGTGACTTTGGACTAGTACCAAAATAATGCTATATAGGCATTTCTAGTCACTTTAAATCATTAAATAATGAACTTAAACCAAAGTAATTTTGATCCAACTCTTAAATTACATTCCCACATGTTAGAATATGTGGTGATGACATGTGTCCACATGATCCCATATTTTAAGTGGTGAATATTAAATCTTAGTTAATTTTTGAATGAGTAGAAATTACTTTTCTAAAATAAAAAGGAGGAAACTATGGATTAAAACTTGTGATGCTTGTGATGATAATAGATCATCAATTGTGTGCCTTAGAGTACTAATTAGACTAGTTAAGTATTGTTTGGTGATTGTGTACTCCGTATGTATTTATAGAAGATAGTACCGACCAAGCTTACAAGGAGGAGGAGTGCTACCAAGAAGAAGAAGAAAACTTCAACCACTGCACCAACCAAAGCAAGCTATTGTTAGCAAGCTAGAATTAAGCTAGATGAATGAGCAAAGATGCTTTAGGCATGCTTTGGTCACACCACTTTGACTATTACTACCCCAAGTATTACCTTACAAGCTTTACTTCCTTTACTTTACACAAAGCCCTTACTTGTTTTGAAGGTAGCATGAAGAGTATAAAACTTGACCTATTTAGATAAGCTTTAGATGTCATTCTATGGCATGAGATTGAACCCATCATCTTTCCACCTTAGTGAACGCTCTTAACTTAGTAGTTTAGAGTAGATCAAAACTTGAGTCACTTTAGATGGGAACAATTGGTGAAAATGAATTATGAAAACCTTGGAATGATGAGTTATTCTATTGAGATATTTTGACATGTGTTGAGAAACACAAATGGTTTATGATGATGAAAATGTTGAGGCATGAGCCTTAGCCCTTTTATAAAACTGATGGTTGGATTCGGATGCGATACCATTCCATATTTATCGTACAACCACAATACCTGAATTGGGTAAGGCTTAGCCGGAAGTTTATATGCATTAGTATTAGTTCCCTCGCGGGAGAGGTTTGAGCTGAGGCTACCTCTCAATGTTGTCCACCTATGTAGTGCCCAAGATGACAGATGGTCATTGTTGGGAGGCCATGCTCATAGGAGAGGTGCTTATACTAGGGTGTGTAAAAGGAAAGGTTATGTTTGATTATCTGCATACTAAGTATGATGATTCAGGGTTATCCCTGACAGATGTATCGAATCTTGTGGTGAAAGTGTACCACCTCTGGAGAGTGTCAAACTATTTGAATAGCCGCGTCCGCGGTTATGGACAGTTGGAATGGCCATACTGTTTCGTTGTCAGATGTTTTCAAAACAACTTATGCAATGAATGATGAATCTTTACTTGACCACAACAGGGTTGTGCTTACGATAATAGCTTCCCAACTTAAGTGATTCTAGAACTTTATTTTATCTTTCTTTGCTTCTGAACTCAGCTTAGGTTTCAAACTTATCTTTATAGTTAAACTTGGATTTAGCACTTTAACTTAGAATTATACTACGTGTTAGTGGTAGTTTGTGAGTACTTAAAGAGTACTCATGGCTTTTGTCCCTGGCTATTCTCATGGCCAGACTATGAAGGAGACTACCAAGATGATGGCCAGCAGGACGGCTATGATAACTAGGACTATCTTCCTTCGTCAGTATTGCCTATGCCCCTGAAGATGGACCCCACCGCTACGCTTATCTTTTATTTCCACTGCTTGTTGTATTAAGACTGCATCATGATATCCTTATTTGTGTAAGACCTTATGTATGGTTTGTAATGGATGATGTACTGTGATATCCAATCCGTTATGTCTCGCAAAAATGGTAATCCTGGGATTGCGAGGTATGGCATAACGGGCATTTGGGATTAAAAATCCGGGTGTTGACATTTCATGACTCAAGTAATAAGTGTATGAAGATGAAGATATTGATGTTATTCAAGTGCTGACTCCGGAAGAACCCACTAAATACCAAATTCAGAGACCTGCAGAGTCCGTTTTCAAATAGGTAACAGTTCTGGTAAGAAAAGTTCCGCGAAAATACTATCCAACTATATTTTTGCAGTTTTTAGCCAATAATGAAAGTTATGAAGCGAAAGAGGGACGGAAACGGAGCCAGGGTGGCTCACACCACCCTGTGGCGCGGTCCCACCCCTGGCCGTGCCACCAGGTGATGTGGCCACTCCGGACTCCACCTCCGACTCGTTTTCTCCCAGTACATTCCTTTTGTCATGAAACTTCATAATATATAATCCCCTGGATCTCCCGAGGTTTGTATATCATGTTTTCGTCGTGTTTTCGTTTCGATCTGTTTCTTCTAGGAACTATCTTTGAAAGCTTAGAAGCACGATGGTGTCTGCCAAGGATAAAGGAAAGGAGCCTATGGAGGAGGATCTCCAAGACCCTGGGCAGGAGAAGGAGATCAAGAGTGAAGATGAAGAGGAGACAAAGGAAGGCCAACATCCTCACACCGGCACTACCATTGCAAGCATTGGAGTGTTGGCAAGATCTGGCAGGGTCAGGAGGACTACACAGAGGTCAACTGGAGGGAAAACTCCGCGTCATTGTTTAGCTCCATGGTCACTTCCTCCATGCACCAAGAATCTTTTCCATAAGCATCAACACCAGAATATGCCCAAGGAGAAATTACCCTCCAATTGGGATTTGCCTCGTTCTAGCCATGTAGGGAAAGAATACTCCAAGGAGGAAGAGTGGAAAAAGAATCACAAGAGATAGGATCCATAATCTGACATGATCATGCACCGCATCGAGCACAACTCGGAGTTGATTCGTACTCTCACCTTCGAGGTTGAGGACTTGGGGAAACGGATCAAAGAGCTCATCGAGAGAATACCACCATCAAGTAATTTGTCATCAGGTTTGGCATCCCCTTGGTTTGTTCCAAGCTTGGGGGAGTGCCACGGTATCACATCACTATCTTCTATCTTTTTACCTTTTAGTAGAGTCATATCATGAATAGAGAAGTTATCATGTAGGATGGTTTGCATTATGGAAGTGTCCCCTCTCTTGTTAGATATGTATCCCTTGGTGTGAGTTGTTGTTATGGAATATTAATGAGAAGTTCTATCATTTACTCTTTTGCATATCTTATATTAGTTTTCAATTCATAGTTATATGATTGATCTTGTTGTTAGTATAGGTAGAACTTTGGGATCATTGAGTTAATTTAGTTGGTTTTGGCAAACCTGGCTCGGTCAGTAGCAACACTATTTTTGAGAATTGAATGAAAAGATAAAAGTACTCTAAAGAAATATAATTTCATCATCTTTCTTTCTTGATTTGCTCATAAGTTTAGTATTCTCTAGTTAAGATCTTTTGTGCTTCCAAGGAAGATTGCATGTTTGTCTTTATCACTTGTATGTTTGTTTGTTTCCTTCAACTCTTGTACTTGCTACCCAGCCTTGCTAGCCAAAAACCTGTACTGAGAGGGATTACTTCTCGTGTATCCACCTCCTTAAAACCAAAACCTATGCCATTTGAGTCCACCATACCTACCTATTAGCACTATTCCTATTCCAAGTAAATTCATGTTTTTATCTACCTTCCAAATTAAACTTGTTATAAATTAGTGATTAAAGCTCACATGAACTTGATGGCACACTTTACTTTCTTGCACTTAATAAACTTGAACCATTGTTCCCATCTATGTTGCGTATATGCTTGCGCTTTGTGAGTTGTGAATTAGCAGAACCATGCTATCATGGGGAACGCTTTCAACATTGCACTAGTACTTTGTACCTAATTGATATTATGTTCCTTTGTCTATGGATGTCGTCGGTGTGAAATGAAAGGGGAGCTTGTAAGTCCATGGAGGTATGCATGTGTGTTAGAGAAACGCTTGGGCCGCTGGTCTAATCCATGCTGACATGGTGGAAACCTGCAGTGTAACCATAACGAGCATCTATGAAGAATTCTTCTTATAAAAAAATAGTCCGATATTGAGAAAAAAGAGAAAAAGAAAAAGGGATTACGAAAAGAGGAAAGAGAGAAAAAAGCACCATATTCCCATGGTAAATAAGAAGATTGCTGAGATGTTTGTTGTCTGCTTGCCTTGTCATTTTGATATGGGGATTCTTCCGTATCATCGGGCAAGGGGTACCCCGTTGGCGGTTCTCTATTATACACATGTGCTTACGATGACAAGAACTTACCGATAACTAAACTTGAGTAGCATGAGGAGCGGCCCTCGTATTCAAGGGACATGAGATTCTCAATTTACAACTTGTCAAGCATATCCTCATATTTGATCACTTTAACCTTAACCACCTAAAGATGCCTATGATAGGGGCAATGAGTGCTGAAAGCTAATAAGTATCATAATTTTTGGGAGCTCTTTATGAAACTTGAAATCCCTGCTTCCCTCTACGAAGGGCCTTTCTTTTACTTTTTAGTTGAGTCAGTAAACCTATTCCCCTCTATCTCAGCAAGTATTTTGAGTTGTTGTGTTTTATTCATTCATATGATGATTTATTCAATCATGTTTCTTATGTTCCTTGTTTTGCACATTGCTCCCATCTTGGTGATTACTACTTTGAAAGCTATCATTGAAAACCAGTTATTTGTGAACTCCAGCAAATTATCAACTATTCTTCGACCAAGAGCTAAGTTTGCCATTACCAATTATGATTCACTTTATGTATCTTTATTGTGTTTCCTTTACTTATTGCAAGTTAAGTTATATAATAGTGAGTTGTCTTCTTTCATGATCTATGTATTGATGAATGTGATGCTTCTTGTCCGTATTCTCTTATCGACTCTTCACTCCATAAACCCGAGGTCATGTTTATTGAGCTCAGTTTCGCTTGGGGACAAGCGAAGTCTAAGCTTGGGGGGAGTTGATACGTCCATTTTGCATCACTATTCTATATCATAATTCACTGTTATTCATTGATATATTTCATATTAAGAGATGATACTTATGTTATTTCATCTGTTTTTGCATGGTTGATGACTTTTGGAGCATGGACTGCTGCAGTTAGGACTCTGATGGAAAAGGTGCTATTTGGAGGCAAAATTCGCGAAGATCAGAAAATCCGGGAAAATATACGGAAAATCCTATTTTTCCAGAAGACGAAGGAAGCCAAAAGGAGGAGTGGAGATGGGCCACAGGGGCCCACACAACCCCCTGGCGCGGGCCAGCCTAGGCCGCGCCACTGTGTGTGTGGCCGCCTGCCCACCTCGCTCCGCGTATATAATCCTCCTGAAACCCTAATACTCGGGGAGAAACCACAGAAAGATTCCGCCGCCTCTGCGGGGCGAAAAACACTGAGAGAGAAAGATCTCTCCGGCAAATAGATTTCTGCTAGGGAAATTCCTTCCTGTAGAGGGGAGATCATCGCCATTAACACCACCATCAAGCTAGACTTCATCAGGATCATCATCATCACCACCATCATCACCATCAGCACCCTCATCACCATCTCCATATTGCTATAACAATTGGGTTGAATCTTGCATAGTTCTTAGGGGAAACTTTCCCGGTGTTGATTACTCTTTGAAGTTGATGCTATTGAGTGAAACATTGAATTATTGTTTATGTTCAGATTGTTATACATCATTATTCCATCTCTGATCATGATCCATATGATATCTCGTGAGTAGTTCGTTTTGTTCTTGAGGACATGGGAGAAGTCATGTTGTTAGTTGTGGAGTTGTGTTGAGAAAGATTCAATAGTTTTATATTTAAGTTATGGTGTACTTCTTCTAGTGGTGTCATGTGAACGTCGACTACATGACACTTCACCTATATGGGCCTAGGGGAATGCATTGTGTATTTGGCTACTAATCGTAGGGTTTGCCGAAGTGGCAGAAACCTGAACCCCCATTAGGAAACCATTGCACAAGGGACGTCAGGGTCTTAGAGTTTAAAGCTGTGGTTAGGTTTCTACCTTAATTACTTTCATGTACTTACGGATGTTTGCAAGAGGTATAATCACAAGTATGTATTAGTCTTATGAAGGTCGGTAGATTAGCACAGGTTCACCCACACAACACTTAGCAAGCTTAAGAAGATTAATCAACTATATGAAGCGAAAGCACTTGACAGAATTCCCGTGTGTCCTCGAGATTGTTTGGTCATCCTAAGTAATACAACCGGCTTGTCCTTTGCTGCATAAAGGATTGGGCCACTTGCTGCATTTATTCCTACTATCTTTTATTTACTCATACTTTATTTACTTGCATTATCAAAAACCCCTAAAAATCCGTTTGCTAAGTATTTGTAGAGAATTCCTGATCCATACCACTAGCCAGCACCTTCTGCTCCTCGTTGGGTTCGAAACTCTTACTTATTTAAAATACTACGATACACCCCCTATACGTGTGGGTCATTAGGCCTCTGTCACAATTATTCTCCATGCATACACAATAGAACTGTTTCTTCAGGATTTGGTGTTCCCTTGTGCATCTCAAAGGAATTTCCTGAGTAAAAAAATATAACATAGAAGATTATCTTCATCCTGCACCCGGTACACCAAGAACTAAGGAATCTCAAAGACCTCATCTTCATCGAGGTCTCTTACAAACTCCTTGTAGAATGCCCAAGATATGGAATTCATTTTAGAGCAACTGACATTACATGGGTTCTGAAATATGGATTTTTCTAGTGTCACCTTGAAACAATCTTCGGTCTTATAACACCCTGATCATGCATATGAAATTGAAGAATGTTTGTGTGTAAGGAACATATATAATTAAGAAACTGGTCATTGATACGTTGCTAACGTATCTATAATTTTGGATGTTCCATGCTTGTTTTATATCTACTTTCTTATGTTTTGTCTACACTTTGGAGTATTCTTGCACACTTTCTAGGACTAACCTATTAACAAGATGCCACAGTGCCAGTTGCCTATTTTCTGCCGTTTTTGGTTCCAGGAAAGTCAGAAAATGAATATTCTCGGAATTGGACAGGACAAAAGCCAAAGTAAATAGTTTACCAAGGGGAACATAGAGCCAGAAGACAAGACGGAGAGGGGCCAGGGGCCGGCCACACCACCTGACCATGCGGCCAGGCCTGGCCCACGCCAGGGGTGGTGCAGCCGCCTTGGGCACCCCCTCGGCCTCCCCTTTCTCCTATAAGAATCCTCCGATACATAAACCCTAAGTACTCGATCAAAATGCCACAAAAGAGTCTGTATCCGCCATTGTAACATCCGAATTTCAGTAACCCTGATTAGTTGTCCAGAATGCAAAAATCAGGGGGAACAAAAACTTTTTCTTATTTAATGCTGAAGTTTTTGCTTGTTTTTTGGATATGCTTATGCATATGAATGTGTATTAGATGATATACTCCTTACCTCTAGGATCTCCAAAACCTTTTTGTAAGATTTTGGATTCTACTCTTGGTAGAGATACCAAGGACCTTACCTCGTTCAAACTCCAACCTATTTCAAAATACCCATCCTTACCTCAAGCTAAGCTTGGTGGTAACCCTAGTAGTAGTTGATTTGTTTGTAAGATGAGTTGTTGTGATCTGCTGTTTGAATTGTCTGCTTAGGAGATAGTATGAGCTACCCTAGGAGCTCATCCACTAGGATCAAGACACTTTAAGATCACCAAATCCTAAGAAGGAATACAAGATGGATCTGATCTCTAGCCACTAGGTGATCATCTAAAACCCTTAACCAGATCAGCTCTGAAGAGATCTAAATCTAGAAGCTTCCAAGTCAATGAAGACCAATATCAAGCATGGATCCCTTGTACTCAATCTACACTTCAACATCATCCACTTGATGATGCTTTGGTATCTTGCTATCCACCAAAAGCCTTCAACACTTCAACATCATCCACTTGATGATGGTTGGGTACCTTACAACCCATTAGAAACATCCCCTCGCATGCTCTAGTCAAAAACCCTAAGTCTACCAAATTTGGCTAAGTCTGGAAATCTGTTTCCAACATCACCTTTTTGAATGCCTCCCTTTCTCAACCCTTGTGCATTTTTCGAAATGCACTTGAAACATCTTGTTAACCATCCTAAGGACTACCAAGTCCCACAATTTTGCATTGTTAGATCCTCCTCCAACCTACTTGTCCTTGATGGTTTTGCAGACAAGAAAATAACTTTTCCTGCAAATCTAGTCATCATGCCTACTTTGCTAGAAGCTCACACCACCATCCAACCTTCTATGGACCAACTCTTTGCATGGTTGTGTTCTACTAATATAGGTATATCAATATCTACTTCACTTGTTCCAAGTGGATCTTTTTGCTTCTTAAACCCACAAGGTTTTGAAGGCTAGTTGATAATCTGCTTTGGCAGGCTTATTTTATTCAAAGTTTGAAATCAATTCTTGGTGAGCTCAAGAAGGATCAATCCCAAACCTCTACACCCTTGTGATCTACATCACTTGGTCTATCCATCCATATATACCATGCCCCAAGGGGAGATCTGAGCTCCAAGATACAACCATGTTTGGATGGTATGAAATTAACATCACCGTAGATCCTTAATCTAGGGTATTCCACCAATATCAACCTGGATTCTCCAATCCCAAGGTTGAAAATTCTTGCTAAACCTTGTCTACATCATCTACCTTGATCATCAAGATTTATAAAATATTTTCCATAATTATTAGGGCTCCAAATCTAATAAATCTCCCTAATAGTCAAAATCTCCAAAACTTCTTCCATAAGGGAAAGTTTGGTTTTTGCCCAAACACTTCCCCAACTTTTGGCTCATATGAGTTCCATATATCATACCCTATCTTCAAACTTGAAAAATAAATATTTTTTGAAGAGCTCTAATAATTCTTTTTCCCTTTTTCCTAAATGGTAGAAACAACAAAATAATTGTTTTAAATACTTTTAAGCCACAATAAATCTTGGGAAAATTCCCCTAAGTGTGTATTCACCTTTGGGACCATCTCACATCAAAAACCAACCTCATCCAATGTTAAATTATCAAATGAACTCCAAGAATGCATTTCTGCAATTTCTGAATAAGTGGAATGAAGTGGATTTCTAATCATCTGCAAAATCCCAAATAATTCATGATGTTATATCTTGACCTCATCTACCTACCAGTATCATCTCCCCACTTTGTCCAATAATTTTTTTGGAACTTACTTCACACACCACCAAGTGATCAAATTTGCCAAATCAATCAAGCATTAAACTAAACCAAGATCAAATCACCACCAATCTTGCAAGGCAACGCACCTTAACACCCAGCACTCATCTCTGGTCGTGATCACTGTAGAAATTACTATGGCATGCTTATCCTCTAGTGCTTGGACACTAGTACTTAACCCCATGTGGGTGTCTTGGCTTGCAAAAACTTTTACTACTCTTGCAGCAGCCACCAGCTGGCCCTCTCTGTCCCCTGCATGACCCAGTGCTCCTCCCCACCTCCCTTGATGCCCAATAGCTGATCACCACCCCCTCCTTCTTGCTCTCATGGACCTAGTCCACTCTACACCCCTCTTCCTTGGTTTATAAGCCAGCAGGCCACCCTAGCACCCCGCACTAGCTCATTTGCCCCTCCTCCTCTCCACTTACCTCCCCACAGTCCCCTCTCTTCCTCCCTTACTCTGTCTTGCTCATGAGAAGAAGAATGAGCATCGACCTCCTCCATTGTTTCGAGCATAAGTCCCCCACCCCTCCGTTTCCTCCCCTGCATGTCGCCTAGCCAAGCTCCTCTCCTCCCCCTGCACCTGACCCTGTCCTCTATATGTTGCAGGAACACCGGCGGACGCCACCTGAGCTCTTGGCCGAGCCGAGCACTTCTCGCGAACCCCCGGACTCTCGAGCCCCGTCTCCTCTGCATGCATTGCCCCTGGACGCTCTAGGACCTCCGCATCTGAGCCACCATCCCCCTGCCACCATGCATGCACCCCTAGACCCCTCACCAGCGAGCTCCGGCAAGCACCGAAGCAGATCCCGTGGTGGAAGAGGCAGGTGATGCCTCCCTACACCAAAACCCACCGTGCCGCCTCTCTACAAGGTTGCCTTCGTGTACCGCTTCACCTCCGCCAACTCCTCGGCACCCTCGAGCCCCTGGTAAGCCCCACCGTCCACCTCTGGCCCGCGCTAGGGTTAGCTCGTGCCGCCGCGCCTCAGAGGAGGATGACGAGCTCCCATCCGTCGATGGCCCTTTTAATCCAACGACCAACGTGCCCCGGTACCTCTTCGTCACTTTGAGTCGCTGACGGCCGGGCCCCGCCTAGCGGTTTCAAACGTTGTCACAAGACGCCACTGGGTTGCTGGGCTGGTTTGTCCTCGCCGCCCAAGCCCAGATCCACGCCTCCCCTTATTCCCTTTTAATCAATTATTCCAGATCTAAAAAGCAGTTGTTTGGTTTAATTAAAAATAGAAATGGAAAACTAGTTGTATTGCCCAGATCTAAATTTTACCAATTACCCAAGTGTTATGCACAACATGCCGAACTAGTCCCTTGCCAAAAATAATCTTTATTATTTTCTAGCATTTAATCTTCTAAAAAGTGTCTTTGGCCATCAATAAATCCCTCAGGGAGTTCTAGATACCAAAATAGCATGAACCAAAGTTCTCATGGAAGTTATTTGCTGTACCAATCAGCTAGCATAGGTCTCATGCCAAGGTGAACAGTAGTTTTCCCTTGGTAAAAATAACAAAATCCCTCCAATTCTGACTTTAGAAAATTTCCTAAACCAAATCTTTAGCCCAATTGACCCAAGTCCAATTATCCTGGATGTGATACACCACTACATATACAAATCAAGGAGCTCATGATTTATTGAGCCTTGGATATTTTTCTGTGAATTAAACTATTCTGTGCATGGTTTATTCACCCCTAAATTCACTACAGTAGCTATACAGCTCCAAAAAGGTTGATTCCAATTTCTAAAGAAAGGTATTCCAACTACCTACCAGGTGTCCTTGGAATCAAATCAAAATTTGTTGTAGATTTAAATTGGTGAAAAAGACAAAACCCCTATAGAACTACCTTTAGGAATTTCCTGAGGGCATTCTTGTAATTGTCTTGACCTGATTCCCAATCTCAGTGAACAAGTACATCAAACCCTACTGAAACATCCAAGGAAATAATTTTTGGAGCTCCAAAACTTTTCTGGTGAATTATTTCCTAAAACTAGAATCTTTTTCACTATAAAAATCACTATGAACAATTGGCAATTAATAAAATAGTGAAACCACTTTTGTTGGTTCCATTTTTGTAAATACCTATCAGTTGGTATCATGTTTTCACAATGGTATCATACAGAATATGTCTTGGTCCAAAAAAATCCATCTCTTAGGAAGCTTATAGACTATAAATCCAAAGGGATTTTCATCCCCTTCTCCAAGGCCATCTCAATCTCCTAAATCCAATCCTCTCAAAACCATCTGAATCTTAATCTGTTATTATTAAATTGTTTGATGTATGTATTGTTGCTTGTATGCCTTTTGTTGATTGTGGCTTGGTTGGCTTGCATGTCCTGTCAGGACGACGATAGTTGCGATGAAATCGGAGAGCAAAAGAAGTGGTATTTATAATGGGAATTGGTATTCTGGGTTATCTAAAGAAGAAGTCCTGGGACATATTGCCATATTTTTGATCATTAGGCAAGCCACCTTCTTGCTCATAGGCCTTGTCCTACTGTTTTACTTATGCATGTTTTCACTACTGTTTATTAAAAACTGCATCGTTTTACTTTATGTTGATGTATATATATGGTAGTGGTTTGGCTCCTCCGAACTACTACACCTTGTACTATTAAGTACAACCCCCTTGGTGATACCTATTTGTCCGTAGTGGAATAGATGGTGTATTCACAGCATACCCCATTGGACACCCCGATTTGGCCGAAGCAAAGCTAAAGATGGGAAGACCCCTGGAAAAAGTTTTACCAAATGTTTTATGATAAAACCTTGGTGAGGTGGGACCTCCCAAGAGATGTTGAAAAAGAAGAAGATTTTGTTTTACAAAATGCTGAAGGAAAGATCGAGGAAAAAGGTTTACAAAAACGCACCCGGTTCTTTGTAGTTTTGCTAGAACAATTAACCCGTGCAACCACATTACTCTAGTATGGGTCAGGGCTGGATTTGAAGTTTGTCTATTCTGGTATAAGCTGCCTCGCAACAACTACAGGGGATCGGGGATCCCTGGAGGGTGGGCCTTCTCCTAGAAAGGTCCATGTGGGACAGCGACCTGGAGAAGGAATGAAGGGTCGGCAGGCCTCCACGCGTTACTGTGAGCACCTCACCGAAAGCGCACACTCGAGAAGTGGAAAAAGCGGTCCGGTTGGTCCTCGCCCGATGTCCCGGTTTTGAGGGGATTAACACACATAGGGTAGGCACTTATATTGTAGTGGGAATCCGGAGAGTCTTGATCGGTTACTCGACCCACGATCAGTGAAGATCAGGGTAGTGTACCTGGATGGTGTGGGTAAAGTGTACAACCTCTGCAGAGTGTAAATCTATTCGAATAGCCGTGTCCGCGGTCATGGACGGTTGGGAAGGTTGCTGTAGAGCGGTGCTGGTTTTGTTTTCAGAAAGGATTTCGGAAAAGAAATGGCTTTGGAAATGTTTTGACCATGGGATGGTCGGAAAGGATCCCTGTTTTGACCATGGGATGGTCAGAAAGGGGTGGAAGGAGTTTGGTCATGGGATGACCGTAACAGAGAAGCAAATGGGTGACCCAGTCCTAAGGTTTTCCAACACTTTTCAAAACGGTTTCCAAAATGGTTTCCAAAAGTTTTCAACAAAGGTATGTAGATGCTATATCAACAAGAGAAACTATGTGAGAAAAGAACCTCCCTTGGAGCCCTCCTACTACCACAGCCTTAGTGCATATCTTCTTGTTATTATTGTTATCTTAAGGTGGTTTGCGAGTACATTCAAAGTACTCACCGGCATTGTCCCTGGCTATTAACTTGGTCAAATATCAAGAAGAGGAGGAAGTTGACGACTATGCGAGCTAGGACGTTCTCCCAGTCAGTTTCCAGTAGGTTAAGGCATTGCTCGGGCCCTATGCTTGATGAAGTTCCGCTAACGATTATTGAAGTAGCCATAACGGCATTTATGTAAGTCTTGTAATTCGGTATATTCTCGGATGTTGTAATGATACTCGTCGGTTATGTGCCACGACTAACTGATCATGGGATCGTGGTTGTATGCATAACAAGGATTCTCGGAGGATTAATCCGGGGGCCCCATAGCCATCATCTCCATCCCTAGATCGGGAGGGATCGGAAGATCTTCCCGGCACCCTGCCAGAGGGAGAATTCACCATGGAGGCCTTCTTCATCACCATGCCTTCCTCCGGTGTGATGCGTGAGTAGTTCATCCCTGGACTACGGGTCCATGTAGTAGCTAGATGGTTGGTTCTTCTCCTTTGTGCTACCATGTCTAGATCTTGTGAGATCCGTTCATGATCAAGATCATCTATTTGTAATCTTACATGTTGTTTTTGCGATGATCTGATGGATATTGAGATGCTATTTCAGATTGATTATTGATTCTATAATGTCTTTGTTATTTGTGATCTTGCATGCTCTCCGTTGTTAGTAGCTATCTTGGCCGAGTAGATGCTAGCAACTCCAAGAGGGAGTATTTATGCTCGATAGTGGGTTCATGCCTCTAGTAATCCGGGGAAGTGACAGAAATCTCTAAGGTACTAGATGTGCTATTGCTACTAGGGATAAACAACAATCCTTTGTTCATAGAACAATCGTATTGCTTAGTTTACACACTTTGCTTAATGCAATTATCTGTTGCTTGCAACTTAATACTAGAGGGGGCTCGGATGATAACCTGAAGGGGGATTATTAGTCATAGATGCAGTTGGATTACGGTCTATGTATAATGTTGTAATGCCCAATCAAATCTCATATGAGTCAAGATGATTAGTATATGCACGTATGATTTCTCGATGTTTGTCACTTGCCCCGCTGCAATTTGTTCACCCAACATGTCACCTATCTTAAGGAGAATCACCACTAGTGAACTATGGACCCGGTCCTTTCTTTTACTATCAATCTACAATCTACTATTTACTATTTTCTATTTACTTTCTGCAAGCAATTACTATCTTCCACACAATACGTTTAATCCTTTGTTTTCAGCAAAACCGGTGAGATTGACAACCTCACTGAGTTAGGGGCAAAGTTCTGTGGTTGTGTTGTGTAGGATTCCAAGTTGGAAACAACACCTTGGAGGTGTTTCCTTGCTCCTACTGGTTTGATAACCTTGAATTCATAACTGAGGGAAAACTTGTTGCTATACTCATCATACCTTCCTCTCGGGGTTCCCCAACGAGCTCAACATATTGAGTAAGCAAGAGTTTTTCTGGCGCCGTTGCCAGGGAGTCAAGGACACCTTCACAAGGGGAGTCCCTCATAACCAATCTCTTTACTTTGTTTTATTTATTTTGCTTAGTTTGTTTCTTCTTTGTTTGCTTGTTTCTTTATCAAAAACAGAAAAAAAATTAGTTATACTTGTTTGATTTCTTTATTAAAAACACAAAAATGACTACTCTTGAAAACACTAAGTTGTGTGACCTCACTAGCACCAACAACAATGATTTCATGTGCACACCTATTACTCCACCTGTTCCGGAAGCTACTTTCTTTGAAATTAAACCTGCTTTACTCAATCTTGTTATGAGAGAACAATTTTCTGGTATTGGTACTGAAGATGTTGCTGCTCATCTTAATAACTTTTTTGAACTTTGTGAGATGCAAAAACATAGGGACACAGATGGAGATATTATTAAGCTTAAAATTGTTTCCTTTGTCTTTGAGAGGAAAAGCTAAAGAATGGTTGCAATCCCTAACTAGAAATAGTATTGATTCTTTGACTAAATGCAAATATGCTTTCATTGTAAAATACTATCCTCCTGCTAAGATTATATCTATGAGAAGTGAAATAATGAAATTTAAACAATATGATAATGAACATGTTGCTCAAGCTTGGGAAAGAATGAAATCTTTGGTAAAGAATTATCCCACTCATGGACTGACTGCTTGGATGATTATCCAAACCTTTTATGCAGGACTGAATTATTCTTCAAGAAATCTACTAGATTCTACTGCTGCAGGTACCTTTATGACCATCACTTTGGGTGCTGCAACAAACCTATTGGATAATATGATGGTTAATTATTCTGAATGGCATACTGAGAGAGCTCCACAAGGTAAGAAGGTAAATTCTATTGAAGAAACCTCCTCCTTGAGTGATAAGATTGATATTATTATGTCTATGCTTGTTAATGGGAAAGCTCATATTGATCCAAATCATGTTCCCTTAGCCTCTCTGGTTGCTCAAGAAGAGCAAGTTGATGTGAACGTTATAAGAAATAATAATTTTAGCAACAATGCCTACATGAATAATTTTGGTAATAATAATTATAGGCCATATCCTCCCAATAATGGTAATGCTTATGGAAATTCCTACAACAATAATAGGAGTGCACCCTCTGAACTTGAAGGTATGCTTAAAGATTTTATTAGTAAACAAACTGCTTTCAATAAAACTATCGAGGAAAAACTCTCTAATGCTGAAAGAAATATAGCATCATTGTCGGAAGCTCAATCTTCTTGGAATAAAATGGCTGCTAAATCTGAAACTATTGAAAATCCCTTTGCTGCTACTAATGCCATACAAGTTAGAATTGATGAAAATGTTAGACTATTAGCTGAATTGCATGCTAAGTGGGAAAGAGAAGGTGAAATTGCTAGAAATATTAGTATTTCTACTATCACTACCACTAATGTTGAAGCTAGTAAACCCAATGGAACTTTTTCTAATAAAAATGTTGAAATTCTTCGAAACATGGGAAACAATGGCTCTACTTCTTTAGATGATAATTACGATTTTGATCTTGATGGTTGCAATATCTCTGAAGTAATTATGTTCCTACAAAAGCTTACTAAAAGTCCTAATACTATTGCTATGAATATGGCCTTTACAAAACATATTACTGATGCTCTCATAAAAATTAAAGAAGAAAAGATGAAACATAAAGCTTCTATTCCTATGAAATTAGAAGATGGTTGGGAACCCATCATTAACATGAAAGTGAATGATTTTGATCTCAAAGATTTATGTGACCTTGACAGTAGTGTTTCTATTATGCCTAGAAAGATTTATGAAATTCTTGATTTGCCACCATTGGAAGATTGTTATTTAAATGTCCCACTTGATGATAATGCTAAAAAGAAACTCATTGGGAGTATTAATGATGTTCTTATTATGGTTAACAATGCCTATGTCCCCATTGATTTCTATGTTTTGGATGTTGAATGCAATGCTTCCTGTCCTATTATTTTGGGAAGACCTTTTCTTAGAATTGTTGGTGCCATTATCGATATGAAAGAAGGCACCATTAAATATCAACTCCCACTCAAGAAAGGTATATAACACTTCCCTAATAAAAGAGAGAAGATTCCTTTTGCCTCTCCTATTAAATTTTTTTTGCTCTTAATGCTTCTTCATTTGAGAATACTTGATTCTTTTCTTCCTTCTTATGGCTAACTTAAAGGCGTTAAAGAAAAGTACTTATTGGGAGATAACCCAAAAGTTTTAGTTGAGTCTTGGAAGTTATTGCTTCAGTAATAACCTCTCCTTATCATTTTTTTGTGGTTTTAGTGCCAAGAGTACCCTCTAATGAGAGAGAAGTAATGCTTGGGAAAGTTGCTGTCCCGAAACAGATTTTTTGTGCTTCGCTGTACAAATTCGTGAAAAATCTTTGTACGTTGGTTTGAGTTGTAATTTTTTTGTTTCTGCCTCAGGTTGTTATCCAACTTTCATTAGTTCAACACTTTTTGATTTGAGCAACAGAAGGTCTTCGAAAAAATTGGTTTTTACCTGCTGGTCTGTTTTGACAGATTTCTGCCATTATTTGCATTTGCTTCTCATTGATTCCTTTTTGGGTTCTTTTTGGGGAAATTGAGATTTTTTAGGGAATTGCTACAGTATCTTGTGTTTTAATGGAAGTTTTACTTGTGTTGAAACTGAAGGACTTATTATCTTGAGTACACTAATGTTGCTAATGAAGATTGTGTGAAGTTTTGTATGAAGGAAAATTTCAGGTGTAGGGAAAGAATGATGTACTGAGATGAAGAATGGACTAAAGCTCAAGCTTGGGGATGCCACCCGTGTCACCCCAAGAAATATCCAAGAAGTACAAGCATCAAAGCTTGGGGATGCCCAAGGCATCCCCTTCTTCATCAATAAAAATCTCAGGTTTCTTCCAAACACTTAATTTTTATTGTTTCATGCATAGTTGTGTTGTTCTTGGAGCATCTTTGTTTTTTTTTTGGTTTTCATTTGCTTAGTTTGCTTGAATAAATTGGTTGGACCCCCTCATTTATGCATTAGTTTTCAAATAAGTTGGTTTGGATTGGAAAAGAGTAGGAAAAGTTCATGCTTAAGTGGTAAAAAGGAGCTTGCTTTTGACTGTGGCCTATGCTTTGTCATGTCATGCTTGATATTGTTTTGGATTTATGCTTAGTGATTATTGCTGTAGCATGACATGTTATAAAGAATTGAGATTTCTTAATGTGCCTTGAATGAATCATGCGTTGTTTTAGCATATTAAAGCATAGTATTGTGGTATTCTCCTTTGATGCTTTATTTGGGTTGACTTGGCGCATGCTCACACGATGTTAAGACTATCCCAAATCACCATAGCCTCTATGATCCTTTATTTTTCGACTTGTAATATCACTTTATGCTTTAATTAATGATGTTTTGTCGCTTTGCATGATTATGGCCATTATTGTTGTCTTAGTTGGTCGCTCCCAGTCTTTTGCTAGCCTCCATGACCAAGTATGAGTTCCACTCATGCATCCAACTCAAAATAAAACCAAGTTATTCCAAAGACTCCACCATGCCTACCTATTAGCATTTGCTATTCCAAGTATATTCATGTTTTTATCTACCTTCCAAATTAAACTTGTTATGTGAAAATTAGTGATTAAAGCTCTCAAGAACTTGATGGCACATTTTATTTTTATTGCACCTAATAAACTTGAACCATTGTGTCATCTAAGTTGTATATGCTTGCACTTATACATTGGGAATTAGCAGAACCATGTTGTGATGGGGAACGCTTTCAACATTGCACTTGTACATTGTACCCAGTTGATATCGTGCTCTTTTGTTTATGGATGTCGTCGGTGTAAAATGAAAGGGGAGCTTTTAAGTCCATGGAGTTATGTATGTGTGTTAAAGAAATGCCTGGGTCGCTGGTCTAATCCATGCCTAATCAAGGTGGAAACCTATAGCATAACCATAATGAGCAATCTATGAAGCATTCTTCTTATAAAAAAAGAGATAGGGATTGAGAAAAAAGAAAAAAAGAGATGAGAAAAGTGGAAAGATAGAAAAAGCACCATTTTCCCATGGTAAATAAGAAGATTGATGAGATGCTCATTGTCTGCTTGCCTTGGCATTTTGATATGGGGATTCTTCTGTATCATCGGACAAGGGGTACCCCGTTGGCGGTTCTCGATGATACACATGTACTTACTATGACAAGAACTTACCGGTAACTAAACTTGAGTAGTATGAGGAGCGACCCTCGTATTCATGGGACATGAGATTGCCAACTTATACTTTTTCAAGAATATACTCCATAGTTTGTTCACTATAACCTTAATCACTTCAAGATGCTTATGATAGGGGAAATGAGAGCTGAAAGCTAATAAGTACCATAATTTTTGGAAGCTCTTTATGAGACTTGAATCCCTGCTTCCTTCTATGAAGGCCTTTCTTTCACTTTTATGTTGAGTCTCCATCTTCTACCTTTATGCACCTATTAAGAGAGCATAGTGGCCATTCTTAGTATAATGTGCACTGTCCCAAGACTTGTTGACTGATTCATAACTTTGATATTGCTTGCTCTTAAACTATTTGTATCTAGTCACCCTTATGAACTTTGAAGGTGTCTTATGCATTTATGTTTTGCTACACTATGAGGGACAAGTTGAATACCCTTCTCATTAGGCTTTCTATATGTGAAACAAACAAATGTCTTGCAAAGCATTGTTATTCATGAATCTTTTGTTTGTACCTTTTCATGCTACAAGATAGGTGCTATGTCTTATTGTTAGAACTATATCTTTCATGCTATGTTAAAGTACTATGATCCCAGCTATCAATGTTCTACAAATACTTTGATCAAGATTATGATGGTGCATGTCACCTCAAAAATTATTCTTTCTTTTTATCACTTACCTACTCGAGGACAAGCACGAGTTAATCTTGGGGATGTTGATACGTTGCTAACATATCTATAATTTTTTATGTTCCATGCTTGTTTTATATCTACTTTCTTATGTTTTGTCCACACTTTGGAATATTCTTGTACACTTTCTGGGACTAACCTATTATCAAGGTGCCACAGTGCCAGTTGCCTGTTTTCTGCTGTTTTTGGTTCCAGGAAAGTCAGAAAATGAATATTCTCGGAATTGGACGGGACAAAAGCCAAAGTCAATATTTCACCGAGGGGAACACGGAGCCAGAAGACAAAACGGAGAGGGGCCAGGGGCCGGCCACACCACCTGGCTGCACGGCCAGGCCTGGCCCGCGCCAGGGGGTGGTGCGGCCGCCTCGGGCACCCCCTCGGTCTCCCCTTTCGCCTATAACAAGACTCCTATACAGAAACCCTAAGTACCCGATCAAAATTCCACGAAAGAGTCTGTAGCCGCCGTCATCTCCATCCCTAGACCGGGAGGGATCTAAAGATCTTCCCGGCACCCTGCCGGAGGGGAGAATTCACCCTGGAGGCCTTCTTCATCACCATGCCTACCTCCGGTGTGATGCGTGAATAGTTCATCCCTGGACTATGGGTCCATGTAGTAGCTAGATGGTTGGTTCTTCTCCTTTGTGCTACCATGTCTAGATCTGGTGAGCTCTGTTCATGATCAAGATCATCTATTTGTAATCTTACATGTTGTGTTTGCACGGATCCGATGGATATAGAGATGCTATTTCAGATTGATTATTGATTTTATCATGTCTTTGTTATTTGTGATCTTGCATGCTCTACGTTGTTAGTAGCTATCTTGGCCGAGTAGATGCTAGCAACTCCAAGAGGGAGTATTTATGCTCGATAGTGGGTTCATGCCTCTAGTAATCTGGGGAAGTGACAGAAATCTCTAAGGTACTAGATGTGTTGTTGCTACTAGGGATAAAACACTAATCCTTTGTTCATAGAACAATCGTATTGTTTACTTTAAACACTTTGCTTAATGCAATTATCTGTTTCTTGCAACTTAATACTGGAGGGGGTTCGGATGATAACCTAAAGGTGGATTATTAGTCATAGATGCAGTTGGATTACGGTCTATGTATAATGTTGTAATGCCCAATCAAATCTCATAGGAGTCAAGATGATTAGTATATGCATGTATGCTTTCTCGATGTTTGTGAATTGCCCCGCTGTAATTTGTTCACCCAACATGTCATCTATCTTAAGGAGAATCACCACTAGTGAACTATGGACCATGGTAATTTCTTCTAGTATCAATCTACAATCTACTATTTATTGTTTTCTGTTTACTTTCTGCAAGCAATTACTATCTTCCACACAATACGTTTAATCCTTTGTTTTCAGCAAAACCGGTGAGATTGACAACCTCACTGAGTTGGGGCCAAAGTTCCTTGGTTGTGTTGTGCAGGATTCCAAGTTGGAAACAACACCTTGGAGGTGTTTCCTTGCTCCTACTGGTTCGATAACCTTTGTTTCATAACCGAGGGAAAACTTGTTTCTATACTCATCATACATTCCTCTTGGGGTTCACCAACGAGCTCAACATATTGAGTAAGCAATCATGTGTGTAAGAAAAAACCAATTCAATGCAAAGAAGTCAATACATACACTGTTTTTGATCAACCCAAGGTTTGACAACATTATTAGCATTTGACACTTCAACAATGATGCACCTGTCTACTATATCGTATGCAAATGTGAGGACATCATTCTGTTCAATGTTATAAGCTACACAAAACCCCCTACAATATGGCCCACATAATGCTACCGACCTCCCAAAATTCCCACCATACAACACATAGAAGTAGTATTCATCAATTGTTCTGTTATGATCATGGCGGTCACTCCGAGCAAGGATTCAAGTCAGATGTGGACCAAGAGCGAATTGTCGCATACACTCAGTGAAACAACAAGGAATACCCTGCATAAATTTGTCAAACAGAAAAAACCCATAAGATCATGAACATAAAGCAATATATATGGAAATTTAAAATAAGATATGTATATGAAAATCGAGAATACTTCCAAATCCCTCTGCAAAAAAGGGTGATCTTATGGTGCCTCTGGGTTAATCCACTAAGAATCCCTATTATGCACACTACCATGATCCCATGATCAGTCAGTCGTGGCACATAACCTACAAGTATCAAAGTAAACATCTAATACTTAAGCGGATACAAGTCATACCTTAATGCCATTATGGCTACATTAATTCAACATTAGCAGAACTTCATCAAGCGTAGAGCCCAAGCCATGCCTTAACCTATAGCCAACTGACTGGGAGAACATCCTAGCTCGCATAGTCGTCCACATCACCTTCTTCTCGAGATCTGGCCAAGTTAATAGCCAGGGACAATGCAAGTGAGTACTTTGGATGTACTCGCAAACCACCTTAAGAGAATAATAAGAACAAGAGGATATGTAATATGGCGGTGGTAGTAGGAGGGCTCCATAAGAGGTTCGTTCCTACAATAGTTTCTCTTGTAGATATAACATCTACATATCTTTGTTGAAAACTTCTATAAACTTTATGAAAACATTTTGAAGAGTTTTGGAAAACACTAGGACTTGGTCACCCATTGGTTCTTCCTTCCGGTCATCCCATGACCAAACTCCTTTCCTTCCTTTCACACCATCCCATGATCAAAACATTTCCAAAGCCTTTGCTTTTCTGAAATCCTTTTTGATATCAAAACCAGCACAACTCTACATTATTTTGTCCAACCCATCCATAACCACGGACACGGCTGTTCGAATAGATTTACACTTTGCATAGGTTGTACACTTGACCCACACCATCCGGTTACCCTTCGCTGATCACCTACGGATCGTGGGTCGAATAATTGATCAATACTCTCTAGATGCCACTCTAGTATAGGCCCTACCCTATGAGTTGTTCCCCTTAACACGGGGATGTCCAGGCCAAGGACCAACCGGAGCACATTCCGACTCCTTGAGAGTTGGCACTTTTAATGAGAGGCTCATAGTATCTTCCGGCTGCTCTAGAGGGCAGTTCACATCTCCTCCAGGTGACTGTCTAACATTTGACCCTTTCTGTAAAGGAAACCCAACATTCGAGGGAGATGATCCCTTATATGTAGTTGTGAGAATTCCCACACCAGAGTAGCAAACTTCAACTTCGGCCCCTTCCCATATAGGAGTAATGTGGTTGCATGGGTTAAGTTGTTATAGCTAAAGCTGCAAAGAACCGGGTGCGTTTTTGTAAACATTTTTCCTCCCTTTGCCTTCAGCATCTTTTGTTAAACAAAAACCTTTTTCTTTCTCAAATATATCTTGGTAGGTCAGACCTCACCAAGGTTTTACCATAAAAAGATTTGTAAAACTTTTCTGGGGTCTTCCCATCATATAGCTTTTATTTGGCTAAAATAGGGTCTCCAAAGGGGTTATGGTGCTATACTCCATCTGCCATACTAGGGAAATTAGGTGTAATCAAGGGATGTACTTAGTAGTACAAACTGGCAATCAAGGGATGAACTTAGTAGGTCTAATCAAGGGATGTACTTATGAGCAAAAGGGTGGCTTTCCTATGATCAGCAAACTGGCAATATATGTCCCTGGACTTCTTCTTAGAACAACATAATATCCAATAATTACCATATGTTTCTGATCCCCGAGAGAATGCAACTATCATCGTCAGGAGTACTACATGCAAGTAAACAAAGG